>CM068367.1:1189629113-1190829113 GCA_034769895.1 Magicicada septendecula | reverse complement strand
AAAGTCTGTGAACTACTTTCAGGTATTTGCTTGGGTAGCTGTGTTTGTGCTTCCCTTAAATGCAGCCCTCAATCCATTGTTGTATACCCTCTCAACTGCACCATTCCTAACACCAGCTCGTCATGGCCTGCTGACATTTCGCCGTTCCTGTAAATTATCATCATCCACATACACAACAACCCGTCACTTTGGTAAGTCTAATTACTATACTTCTCTTGGAACATTACTGGAAGTATACTTATTGAGTAGGTTAAGTGTACCAGTTGTTATATAGTTAATGTAGAGATGTATTAATCAACACTTGAGATATGTGGCAGCTATAAAGACAGTATGTTTTGATACTTTATACTCTACTTAACTGTTTTTGTATATAGTTCTGTACAGAAATTGAAATGGAAGGTTCTTTGTTTATGCTTACTTTCACTTTTATGCTAGTATACAAAAGTAAGGCTTGCTTCACAGAAACTCAGAAAAAAGGTTTCTGAATTTTCCGTTTTGCCATATTTTTAAAGAACTGGCAATCATTAAATTGTCAATAAAAATAACTAGAGCTTTTTAATTCATGCCTTATGAACAGTCTTTTTGTAATCAATTTGCAGTTTATAATAGAAAAGGTACTTTCTGACTTTCTCAAGAGTTGTGATTTTTTTCTTTTTGCAAATTAAGTAGTGACAAGATTTGCAAATTAAGTGGTGACAAGATTAGGAAATTACTGTGAGTCAAAGTAGGCCTACATAAGGTTTGGAAAGTTCATAAATATCCTTTCGTTATTTTAAAAATATAGATGTTTTGACATTTGTTTTTTCACAATGCCCTTAAACCCTCAACTTCTCTATTAGCATCTCCATAAACAAAAATGTCACTTTTGAATCTAACTTTTTAAATTATTTTAGATATCTAATGAATCAGTCTTGTAATTAAAAGACAATTCTCAACAATGAACTACTTTAACAAATTTATGAATGAACTCATTATTCAACTGTTATTTCATTCATTATTCACAATATTTCTAAAGATCACTAAAGATGTATAATGAAAGAATTCAAATTAAGAAATTTTTAGATAATAAGAGTTTTGAAAAAGTGCACAAGTACAAAATAGTGTCTTTGTTTGAGAAAATGTTTTATATTTTGAAATATAAGGTACCATACATATTACCTAATTACATTTAGAGAACATACTAGTGCATGACAAAAACATACCAGGAAAAGCTTAAGAGGACGATTTAAGACAAATAATGAATGTCTAGCAAGAAAGGATACTTGATGATTGACAAGAGATATAATGTGTATTAAAAAAAGAAGACAATCAGAACTGTCACAACTTCAGAGCAATCATCTTACTTAACAGCACAGAAAAATGTTTGCTCAAACAGGAGAAGATTTATAATTACAGCAAAGTCAAACTGTAACTAGGCTACTAGAAGAATTTAGGATCGACCAACTAAGCTGACACTGTATCAACTCCTATGGAAACTTAATTCAGCTGTATGAATGAAAAATTATCACTGAAGTTCGAAACCATCATTTGATTTGTAGTTTAATGTATCCTATCATAACCACTTGGTCAGGTTAATTGTATGCAGTCATTTATCTGACTCAGATACTTGACAAGATGACAAATTAGATATGAAGTGCAGCAATATGTGAAGTGCTCTGTGATATTTTAATGAAGCTCGAAATTGTAGAACCATCTTCTTAAAAGGTAATTACTTACAGACAGATTCTCAGATACTGATTGAGTAGGTGACAAGTTAACCAGGAAAGTGTAAACAGTTTTGTTGGTACGCCATCATGATGCCATCATGCCATCATGTGGTATTTCAAGAAACTTTGTGTTGCTCTGGCAATATTAAAGCACAATATTGTGCAACATTTGCTTTAGCTCAAGAGTAGGAGGTCAGAAAAGTGTCTTAGCAGAATTTAAGTGTGATAATATCAAGGTAATATTAAACACAGTGTATACACATTGATATTTGTGAAAAATGTATTAAGAATTAAATTATCAAAGGTGTGGTAGGTGTTTAATGTGTTAGTTATGTAAAATTGTACAGATTTGCTATTAAACCTTCATCAGTGATAAAATTTGTCGAACTTTTACATTTTAAAAATCATAACTGATTTTTTTTCTATTGAGACCATTTATTTTGAAAGGTCTTCTTAAATTTATACACAAAAAACACACACAATAATAAAGTCATAAATACAACAACAATAATATTAATAAATTATTATTATTATTATTATTATTATTATTATTATTATTATTATATTTAGTTAAGTAACAGACTTAAACTTGGACTTATACTTGGACAACAGAATCCAAGTATTATTATTATTATTATTATTATTATTATTATCATTATTACTATTATTATTACATTTTAATATTTGTACTGTCAATATATATTAAGACATATCAGACATGTTTTGGGTATTTTATTGTATTCCCATTGCCAGACATGTTTACATTGGGAAATAGTTTTGGATCCCAGGAGGAACATAACTTTCAGTAATTTAAATGAACTGTTATAATTCAGATAAAACAATTCTCAAAATATGAATAAATTCAGAAGGAAGTATAAAATCATAAACTGCCTTTTTTTATAAATTTTTCAACTAATTGCCAATTGAGAAACTAATATATACTGTATTTCATAATGGGTATTTTAGGAACTAATTTATTCCCAGTCTTTATTGAATGCCTGGGAAACGCCAAGGAACACGCTTGAGCAAAATAGCCTCGATTACAGTGATTTATTGATAACATTTGTTATTGTGTATTTGATCCACAACTGAGTGCTTTTATCAAAAGCCAAATTGATGATCTGGAATCAGGTTGTTTCTACAATTATTGTTGGCATAAGTCATTTTATGAGTAGCTTCTCAAAGATCTTACAAATTCCCAGCAGAAGGCTTATTACTCAATATAAGGTTCTTGAGGATTTTTACTAGGTTTTAAGAGAACGGTTACTTGAGCTGATTTCCAGAGAAGAGGAAAGTATTCAAGTCTGAGTATGGCAATGAAGTTATATGTTATTAGTAAGAATCCCTTGTGAGACAACTCCTACATAATTTTTCCTGAAAACAAATCAATCCTGATAATCTTTCCTGACAACCAAGAGCTTTTGAAATCACACTGGATCATTTCCTTAACTTCATTAACCTTGAAAAGCTTAATTTGGAGAGCCAGTTGGCACAGGGAGTATACACATCTTACTACTTCTTCAGGTTGAAAAAACGTTGACCAAATGTTCAGCAAAAGCCTGGGATTTCTCTTTGTTTCTTCGTGCCCAGCGACCACCTGATTTACATATTAGTGGTGTTTATAATAGTGCCTTTTTAATCTTCCACAAGGAATAATCAGTATTTTCATAAGGTGACAGATTTTCTACGTATTCCTGAATGCCTTCATTCTTTAGATTTTCTAACAACCGTTTTAGTTTTCTAACAACCTAAATTCATCATAATCTTTGCTTCTCAGCTAATTTCTCTCGGACTAGAGGAAAATTTAAGTTATTACTTTTCAATGTAATGCAGGGTATGGTTTCCCAGGCTGATTTCTGAAAAACATTGGTGAGATAATTTACAGCCGGATCCATTTCAGCAGGTGTGTGGAGTGGCAGTTCAGTGGAAGTTCCAAGATAGTGTCATTTAAGAGTTCTCTAAAGAAGTCCCAGTCAGTATTATGATTTATGAAGTATTGGTAGATTTTAAGACTGTAGAGTAGTATTGCTAATAGTAGCAACAATTGGAGTGTGATCAGAAGACAAGTCAAGGCAAGAGTCAACTTCGTAGTACTTATGAGGCAAGCCTCTCAGTATAAAGAAATAAATGAGGTCTGGTATTTTATTTCTATCAGAAGGCTCACAGGTTGGTTGAGCTGTGGACAGGAAGAACAGGGATTCTTGTCTTAGAACAAAATTTAAAATTTTTCCACTGGGATTTGCTAGTCTTGAACAACATTGCAGGTGTTTTGCATTGAAGTCATCCCCTACCACAAATCGCGCACCTCTTTGATCTTCAGTTAAAATGTTTGTCACCTGTAGATGAGCGGTTTTGATTTTAGAAAAGAGATAATGTTTTATATTGTTTAGGATCACCATAGCGGTATTGCCATGTGGTGTGCCGTTAGGATGTTGGGTATCATAAATAGTAAATCATGGAATTCTAATGTGGCTTCTTTCTGTGAATGTGTCTCAGACATTAACATAACATCCAACCTATTATTAATAATAATAACACTGAGTTCTAGACTGTGTTGAGAGAGTCCATTGGCATTCTATAGTCCAGTTGTATATTTGTTATTCATTATTAGTTAGGAAGTTTATTGGCAAGTGTTGTAAGGAGCATTACACTATTTTGCTGTATCAGCTGACTGAACATAGTCTCAAATTTTGTCAAGAAGTATCAAAGTGTGATGCCCACATTTGCTGTCTGTTTGGGATTGATGTCATCAAGGGCTGAGGATGATGAGTGCCGCTGTAGTTCAGCAATTTGGGCTTATGTAGAAAAACTGATGTTACAGGTATTGTTCTGTTCAGCATTCAGTGTCCTAAAAATTGGAGTTCTATTTACAGGTGTGGTCATAGACATGGGGCTTTTTCTGGCATGCAGGTTTTGATAAACTTCACAGCCTTTATAATTAGCTGTATATGGACCACCAAATAATGCACATGTGGCTGATGTCCTTAGGTTTGGAACATGTTGCAGAATTGTGTTCACCTCTATACTTGACATACTGAAAAGGTTTTCTACAGTATGTCTTACTGTGACTATATGACTGATAATGGGTTCACTGGATTATGAAGTTTTTTTATGAAGTGGCGCTACTGTAATTTGAATGTTGCCTAAAGACCATAAGTCATATATTTGTTTATTATTTGCTGCAGATTCAGGATCAACAAAAAGAGGGTGTAGTGGTGTTTTGTTGTGTCTAATGTTCATAATATTTCAGACTGTGTGTCCCTTGTCTTTAATAAAGTGCACACCAACGCTAGGGTGAATGTTTCTTATGACAACCTGGTATGCTTATTGGTCTTTAATTTGATATGTGTGGTAAATAATTAATTTCCACACAGAAGGTGACGGATTAATTTCCTGTCAGAAACATGTGTACAAGTGTTGAATTTCACCGTATTTTCATCAAAATATTTAGTACTGTACTATTCAGATTCTAAAACTGTTGAGAGATCATTGATCACTTCATTGTAACTGATGACACACGAGGAGGATACACTGGAGGAAATCTAGGTATTTTCGACTTAGCCACGACTGGTGTAGGTTGAAGATCATCCAGGTCATCAACAGGTAACACCATGAATCGTTGTGTTCATTAAGGTGGGTGTGTGTTTCAGATATGTTTTCTGAAAACTGGTGATTTCTTTTTCATTTTTTTACCACCTGCCAGCTGTGGGATCCGTGCTGTATATAATCAACATTACAATTTTTGCCTAACTGTTGACTGGTGTAGGATTGAAGAGCATTTTGTAACACAGTTGCTGGAGATAAATTAGACTGCATATTTGGGATTCCTGAGTGGTTCGTAGGAACAGGTTCCACATTTGTTGACAAAGTTGGTTGCTGAATATTCACAGTAGAAAGATACATTGAAAGAGAAGTGCACTTACAGATCAGCAGTTTATGGCCTTGTTTTAAACTGTACAGAGAAACAGCTATAGACAACCACAAGCCACAAACAGATACACAGTCCTACACAAACAAGCAGATACACATGTGACACTCTGGCCATCTGAATGAATTTGGCTGAATCACATATAAACCACCTGTTTTTATTTTTGTTATAGCAATACTTACAGATGTAATTCTATTTAGTAGTAAAGATAATGACAATGTTAAATAACTGCACTTGACTGCCAACGGCACTGATCAGCTACTCATATAAGACTTAGATTTTTAAAAGAAGAGAATTAAAGTTTAGAGAACTACTTCTGAGGTGGTCCATTTTGGTTGAATGTAAAGTTTCTTACACAGTTGTCATTATGTACATTACAAACCATTCATTATAAGACAATAGAAGGTTACCCAAATCATCTATATTGTGTTATTTGGTATCACATAGTGCAATTTGAATACCTATAAATATGCTGATAAGATCTTTTATGTTACAGGTAGTGGCCGCTCGGACAGAAGCAGCTGTTACACAATTACAAAGAGGGTACCCGTCAGGTAAATGGTCAACTTTTATTTTAGCTTCTACTATATAACTTAAAAAATCTGATCGTATATCTTAAATATCTATTTAATTATCATAACTACATATCAATAAATAAATAATAGACTCCTTTTTATATCATTAAAGTAGTTTAGGAGCATAGGATAGGTTGTCATTCTTGCTGGCCATGATCACCATATTACCCTAGACACCTATCTGTAGAGGATGTGCCAACCTGAGAACTCAAACTGCATCTTGATTTTTATAGTGCTGCTCAGGAATCAAACCCAGAACTTCTAGATTAGCTAAGAGATATACCAACTGGTTTATATAAAGCTCTACCATAAATTCACTATCATGCTATAATTTTTAGGTTATTTATACTTTTCAATATAAATTAGGAACAGGGGTTACTGATATGATATAGGGGAACTGTCCCAATATCCTACCCGCACTACATTGTTGATGTTTTCCATATGCAATTGTATCGACATACTATGATGTGAAGAACTGTACTATTTGTAAACTTAATTATATATATATATATATAACTTTCACTTATGAACTTACTATTCGTTGCACTTTCCCATGGACTTACTTTCGTTGTCTGGGAAAGTGACAACGAACAGTAAGTTCATAAGTGAAAGTTATATATATATTATTAAATTAATAAGTGAACGAAGAGGATGAATCAACAAGATAATTATTTGTAAACTATTCTATTTCTTAATGTAAAGCGAAAATACGTGTTGCTTTCATTTGTGAGGTTTGGTAATAATGGTTTTAGCTTACTGTTTAAAGAAATAAAAGCCATGGGTGGGAAAAATGTGACATTTAATGTGTCCACACAATGCTTGAAAAAGAGAAATATTGAAAATAAAGAACACAACATATTTTTAATAAAAACAACAGAAAAAAGTAAAAAATACAATTATTTCTGAAGATTAAAACAAAAACCAACACATTAACAAATGAAAATAAAATCTGTTACTCATTAGGTAGTTATTCTTTGTTATTCAGTAAAATCTCAAAAACTTCACTGGAAGCAAATTTTGTGTAACACACAAAACAAATGAGGACATATATCCCACCTTCCTTGGAGCTGGTTGCTTTTCCAGTGATCTGCACAAAAACTGGGTATTAGTGGAAAACTAATAGGAAAAAAGTAGAAAAGCGGTGGCCCAACCCACCTTACTTCAAGTTGATTACTTTGTCTGTGATGCACACAAAAACAAGAATTATTGAAAGAATGAGTACTGTTGGAAAACAAATTTTGTCACAAAAAAGGGAAACATGTATAGTAACAGACAAATTGATACAGGTTACTTTGAGCTGTTTTTTTTTTTTATGTGGATTTCACAAAAAGCAAGTATTATTTTAAAGGCATATTGGTTTCCATGTGTAATTTTAGTTTGCAAGTTAACCAAACAACACCAACTTTTGGCATCACAGACACACAATGGAGTTATATTATTACTAGAATCATTTTTCGTAAAAAAGATGACAATGAAACATGACTGCAGTCATCAATAAACTATTCCTTAACATACAAAAATTACTTAATATCACTATAGTATTGACGACTCGGAACACTAAGTTTTTTATAAGTAAAAACGTAAAGTTTTACCTTACAGCCTAAACCGGCTTTCACCTATAGAAGGCTTCATCAGAGGCTGTCGTAGGTAGCGCTCTTTGTCTTGTTGTTGGCGACGAGATAGTTTTTCGAAAGATCAAAGCTGTGTGTGTGTGTGGTGAGATGTGTTCGAATAATGCGTGCGATTTGAATTGTGTCTGTTCGTTTAGGATGTCGTTTTTATTTGTTTTTTGTGTTTGTATATTTCTAATTGTTCTAGAGTGTCTAGTTTTCGGCCTTTTGTGTGTACGTGTAGTATGTTCATGTTATTGTCGATGTTTTTATATGTGTGGTTTGCTTCAATGAGGTGGTTTGCAAAGGTAGATTCTGTAGTGGTGTGGAGTGCTTTTGTGTGTTCAATGTATCTCTGTTTGAAGCTACGTCCTGTCTGGCCTATGTAGAATTTATTGCAATTTGAACAATTTAGCTTATATACATCGGGTAGATCGAATTTGTTTTGTGCTTTGGGCATGCGTTTTGATAGTGTGTGTTCTATTTTGTTAGTAGTTTTGTAAGCGATTCTGTATCCTGCTTTTCTGAATTTGTGGGCAATTTTTCTGTTTGTTTGTTGATGTATGTTAGTGTTATGAATTTGTTGTTTTCTGTCTTTGTCTGTTGTTTGTTTTGTGTTTTGTGTAGGAGTTTACAGACTATTGTTCTGTCATAACCGTTAGATTCTGCTAGATATTTTATCGTGTTTAGTTCGTCTTTGTAGTCTATTTCAGCTAAGGAGATGTTGTTAAGTCTATGTATCATGGTTCTAAAAGCAGCTAGTTTGTGTTGTATTGGGTGATTGGAGGTGTTGTGTATTAGTGTGTCAGTTGTAGTTGGTTTTCTGTATATACTGAATTTGTGCATGTGTTCTAGTTTTGTGATGGAGAGGTCTAAGAAGTTTATGGTATTGTTGTGTTCGTATTCGGCAGTGAAGGTTATGTTTTTATGTATTTTGTTTATGTGCGTTAGTAACTGTTCACATTGTCTTTTGTTTCCCCTGTATAGTATTAGGATGTCATCAACGTATCTGTGCCAATATAGTATTTTATGTGAGTGTCTGTCATTGTTTGTGAGTATTTTTGTTTTTTCTAAGTGTTGGAGGAAGACTTCTGCTAGAATGCTGGATATGGGGGAGCCCATGGGTAGACCATTGTTCTGTGTGTAGTATTTATTGTTATAAGTAAAGTAGTTTTGTTTTGTGATAATGTTCAGAGTTTCTGTTATTTCATTGATAAGTTCGTCTGGTGTGTTGTTCTGTTTGAGTTTGTTTTGTAGGGTGGTGATTGTTTCAGAGATGCGGATGTTTGTGTACAGGTTTTTAATGTCAAAGGAGGCTAATGTGGCATTATGGGGGATGTGTATGTCTTTTATTTTTGTTACTAGGTCAGTGTTGTTTTTTACTGCAATGTTGTTGTCTATTTGTGTGTGTTGTCTAATAATTTTGTCTAGATATTTTGCCAGTTTGTGTGCAGGGGCATTACCTCCGCTCAACAGTCCGTTAAGGACCAAGGCATACCGCGCGGCTTTTGTGTTAGTGTGACGGTGTATGGCTAGTACTACGCGCCACCAGCCGCTAATTGCGGTATTCACAGCCAGGAGGCGGCGCTGTTATCTCAGCGCCTACTCAGTTTGCCTCACGACGCTGAGTGCACGCCGTACAGAACCTCCGCCGGGAATTGAACCCGGGACCACGAGCGCATCAATCGCCCGCGTTAGCCACTAGACCACCTGGAGGCTCAGGGGCTGCAGGGGCATTACGGTAGTTGATAATGGGGCGGATCGGAATGTCTTCTTTATGGATTTTGGGAAGCGCTTGGAGTGTAGGTGCTGATGGTCGGATTTGTTTCATGTAGGGCTTTTGTTTATGTGTCATAATGTGTTTGGCTTTGTTGACTATTTGTTTTATTGAGTTTTGGTATCTGTCGGTGGGGTTGTGTTTTAGTTCTGTGATGTTGTTCTGTTCCATGAAGTTTTGTACTTTTTTGTGTAGGTTGTCTGTGGGGATAATTACAGTCGTGTTGCCTTTGTCAGCTTTTACAAATGTGATGTTGTGTTTGTGTGCCTTTTCCCTCAGTTTGATGGCTGTGTGTATTTCTGAGTTGTGGTTGTTGTTGTCTGGTGTCTTATGTACTCCTATTGTGTTGTTTATATTATGTCTTAATGTGTCTTGATGTTCTGGTGCTGTGTTTTGTATATTTGTTTCTGTGTCAGTTATGAGCTTTGTTAGTGTTTGGTTGTTATGTTTGTAATGTATGTTGTGTTTTAGGCCTTTATCAAGGAGTGTTTGTTCGTTTTTTGTGAGTGTGACGTTCGTGAGGTTTACTGTACGTGGGTAGAATTTGTGCGAGGGAATTATATCTGTTTTGATTGGTGTCAGGTTTTTTATTTTTCTGTCGTGTTTTGTCTGTATGTTATGTATTTGTTTTTTTGTCCATTCATTTGTGTGATGTATTAGTTCAGTCATGTAATTGTGTCACATGACGTATGCGGTTGAGGGCGTCTTTTTTCTTATATAGTTGTTTAATTGATTCTTTTATGTATGTTCTTTGTGCGATGTTTTGTGTTATTCGGGCGGCCTGGTTGTGGTGTTTAATTTTGATTTGGGCATATTTAGGTGTTAGTGATTTGTTTATGCATGTTTTGTTGAAAGTTATGTGAGCTACAATCTTTCTAACCTTCAAAGTTGTGAACTTGTACGCTTGGACTGTGGCTCGTCTTGGTGGACTTGCTCGTCATGGACAACGAAATCCAAGATTACAAAAATTAAATTTCATGATTTCTATTATCCAACTAAAATTATATGCGATATTCGCTACATATTGATGCCAATAATTGCATAATCGAAATATTGAAAATGAGTGCAAGTAGGCTACGATTATTGGGACAGTACCCATATTTTTTATATTCATATATAAAAACAAACATTAAATTCAGTCTGCATATAAAACAGCTGTTATGATCAATTGATTTTCTTAAAGTTTATTTTGTAATTTCTGATGATGATAGTTTAAACTATCAAAACACTGTAAATATTCAAAAAATACAAAATGTATTCTTGTAAGTAAAGTTTTATTTATTATTAATAATAATAAATAAATATATACAAGAATAATATGAGCAGGTATGAATGATAATATTTAGTATAACGTTTTTGTGATCCCAAACAGAAACTTGTCTCAATAAATGAAAATGCAATTTGCAATTATTGAATCATAATATGTACAGCCGACCTAATGGCGTCAGAAGGATTTTCCCATGATGAGGGGTAATTGATGATAAATGGTTAGAGTGGATTTGGTGGTATTAGGAGATTATCCAGTTATATCCTATTGTCTATATTATGTCATAGTCACTAGTGAGCTGGTACTGCTAGCCTGTAGGTTTTACCTCTAAAATCTTATTAGTAACTTAGGGAGGGGGATTACAGGTCCAGTAATGCCCCTTGACTACACCACTGCAACATAAAGATGGACAGACTATAATGCATTTAATTACCATAATAATCTATAATGAATAATGTATAGAGGTAATTTCTTCCATTAACATTCCTATTTACATGTTTTTTAGATATTATAACTAATTGGTGTGTCATATGTATAATTACTTTATGTTTTTTCAATATGAAATTTGTTGATACAGATGGCACATGCAGAAGGCAGATTGTGGCATATCTGATTCTGTGGCAATGGACGACCTGTCACCATGACAGCAGATGGACTGCTACAAATGACTGAGCTACTATACCAGTTAACAATTTGTTGTTACAAGATGACTTCTTAAGTGAGGATATCACAGTGAACATGACAGATTTCATGCCCATATTAAGATTTTAAAGTAGGGCTATACCTGTGAATTTTTGCACAAAAACTAAGTTTTAAAAAACTTTATTAGCATTTATCCATTATTGTTTGGCTAAGACATTTTGTTCAACTTCTAGTCCAAGATTACAAAATATTTTGTAATAAATTTAGTCCTTCCCAGCTCAAAAGGAAAAATAAAAATTGTATTAGTTGTTCTAATACCTGTTCTAATCACACAATGAAGGTGATAACAAAATTTATAGGCACAATGAAAAACAGCTATATGCAGGCCACTGAAAGGCCAGCTAAAAATGTACAAGAAAATAAGAGCCAATTTATTTCTGTGTCATAAAAATGTCATAAAATTCATCATATATTCAAAACTATTTTAAAAACATGATTAATACATATAATAATAATTATTATAAGCTAATCATCCAATTATTATTCATCTTATAATAACCAATTATCATTCACCTTTAAAGTTATTTATACTAAAAGACATAATTAGCAACGATTTAAAAATAAGCACAACGTAATGGTGGTAATATACATGTATTGTTACTGGGATAAATGAGTACTAGATGTATTAGGCACTGTAGAACAATAATTAATTATATGTCAAAAATTATTAAACTGATGCGAACAAAATGATTAACTGACAATAAAACAACATGAACCAAATTTTAAAATGTTCAAAATAGAAATACTAAACAATTCTTGACATGTTGTTTGGGCATTTCATTGGATCACTGATATTTCACACATACTCACCACATTTAGTGTGTGGTTGGTTTAAAATGTTTTTCATAATTTTTTTTACTTCCATATTCCTTAAGGAATGGAAGTATGGTGATAGCAAAAAAAATCGTGTTCGAGATTATTGCAGATTCTGATTCTACTACACTCAAAACATGAAAAAAAGTCGTTTTCCGAAAAGTGTCTGTGTGTGTGTCTGTCTGTGTGTGTGTGTGTGTGTCTGTGTGTCTGTTGGTTTTTTTACTTCCATATTCCTTAAGGAATGGAAGTATGGTGATGGCAAAAAAAATCGTGTTCGAGATTATTGCAGATTCTGATTCTACTACACTCAAAACATGAAAAAAAGTCGTTTTCCGAAAAGTGTCTGTGTGCCTGTCTGTCTGTCTGTCTGTCTATCTGTCTGTCTGTCTGTCTGTCTGTCTGTCTGTCTGTAGATTTTTTTTCTATGGCAAACGATAACTGCCGCAAATTCAAACAGAATCAAATAATTTTTTGCATGCAGCCCTGATTTGCAGAGTACTCGCGACCTATTGTTTTTGGTGAAGATCGGTTGAGGGAAAGGGGTAGTTTACCAGCAACGGTTTTTTTTTAGCAAGGGTAATTTTGTTTGTTTGGCAAACGATAACAGCCGCAAATTCAAACAGAATCAAATAATGTTTCGCATACAGCCCTGAATTGTAGAGTTCTCAAGATCTGTTGATTTTGGTGAAGATCGGTTAAGGGAAAGGGGTAGTTTACCTGTAACGTTTTATGTTTTAACAAGGGTATTTCCTATGGCAAACGATAACAGCCGCAAATTAAAACAGAATCAAAAGATTATTTGCATACAGCCCTAAATTGTAGAGTTCTCAAGACCTATTGTTTTTGGTGAAGATCGGTTGAGGGAAAGGGGTAGTTTACCTGCAACATTTTTTTAACAAGGGTATTTTCTATGGCAAACGATAACAGCCGCAAATTCAAACAGAATCAAATAATGTTTTGCATACAGCTCTGATTTGTACAGTGCTCAAGACCTATTGTTTTTGGTGAAGATCGGTTAAGGGGAAGGGGTAGTTTACCTGCAACGTTTTTTTATCAAGCGTATTTTCTATGGCAAACGATAACAGCCGCAAATTCAAACAGAATCAAATAATGTTTTGCACACGTCCCTGAATTGTAGAGGTCTCAATGACTTTCGATTTTGGTGAAGATCGGTTGAGGGGAAGGGGTAGTTTACCTGCAACCTTTTACGTTTTAACAAGAGTAAAGTACTTGAAAATTTATTTAAACTTTTTGAAACAATGGTAATTGTTAAAAATAAAATAATTTTGTTGCCAGGCAATAAAATTATAATTTTTTCATTTTAATGTAATATAATATTTTTCATTTAATACAGCAATAAAAAGGCAGGTAAGACACAGCCTGGCTGTTTGGCTGGAAATGATTTTAAATATAAATCTTAGAATATGGAAGTCATGTATGGTTCTCCATACCGATATTTTGTTTTTCTATGGCAAACGATAACTGCCGCAAATTCAAACAGAATCAAATAATTTTTTGCATACAGCCCTGATTTGTAGAGTACTCACGACCTATTGTTTTTGGTGAAGATCGGTTGAGGGAAAGGGGTAGTTTACCGGCAACGGTTTTTTTTTATCAAGGGAAATTTTTTTTTGGCAAACGATAACAGCCGCAAATTCAAACAGAATCAAATAATGTTTCGCATACAGCCCTGAATTGTAGAGTTCTCAAGACCTATTGTTTTTGGTGAAGATCGGTTAAGGGAAAGGGGTAGTTTACCTGTAACGTTTTATGTTTTAACAAGGGTATTTCCTATGGCAAACGATAACAGCCGCAAATTCAAACAGAATCAAATAATTTTTTGCATATGTCCCTGAATTGTAGAGGTCTCAAGGACTTCCGATTTTGGTGAAGATCGGTTAAGGGGAAGGGGTAGTTTACCTGCAACCTTTTACGTTTTAACAAGAGTAAAGTACTTGAAAATTTATTTAAACTTTTTGAAACAATGGTAATTGTTAAAAATAAAATAATTTTGTTGCCAGGCAATAAAATTAAATTTTTTTCATTTTAATGTAATATAATATTTTTCATTTAATATGGCAATAAAAAGGCAGGTAAGACACAAACACACACACACACACAATTCACGTTATTTCTGGCCTCACTCATGTTTATTTTCTTACGTTTACACGCTTTTTAAATGGAAAGTGCCGAAACCCACACCAACATAACGCGTGCAAGCCGAAAAAATGGACATCAATTTGCTTACTGGCGAAGCTAGTAGTTAATGAATGGGTAGGCAAAAATCTTATCTTAAATTTTTTTTAAGGAATCACTAAAAGGACGGTGGGTCAAATCGGACGCTGAGGTAGAGTTTGCTGTAACCGAATGGTTCCACAAACAGCCATAAGAATTTTACTAGCAGGGAATCTACAGGTTAGCGCAACAGTGGAACTCATGTCTTAATGTTATTGGAGACTTCTTTTAAAATCGTTGAATAAAAAATGCTTTACAGCTCTATACGTGTGTCTATTGAACAATCCTTGTATTAGTCATACACAATAATACAACTGATTGAACTTCAAATTTTTAAACTTGATTAGTTTCTATATATATGTTTACTGTTACAAATAATTCAAATAACAATCTTGATCATCTGTTAGTTCAGCGGAATAACAGTGACACTTTTAATAACCGCATAAAATAAACACTTAGAAACAACACAGGCGCTTTAACTTAACTGTTTGGACCACAGAAGTGAGGCATGCCTCAACGCTCTATGTGTACAGCGCGGGACAATCCCCCCTCCCTACACTTCCCTATCACACCACTACATTGCTTAGATACGATGTATACAAAAAACGCTGAGGCAAGTTCAGGTTGCCTCATTCGCTTTAAACGAACTATGCCGAATCTCACCTGTCACCATCTAGCGGTCGCTCAATAAAGCACGTTTCGGTTTAATAAATTTGACAGTCGCAGTAACAATGTATAATCTTTACGTTATGTAGTTCATACGTATTTATAATTTTTATTCTACAGAATTTTTTAGGGTAGGCATTGCCTCAATTGCCTCCATGTAACTTCGCCACTGATATATATGTGTACAACGTTATCGGCAACAAAGAAGTAGTTTTTGTTAAAATTCCTTCCCGGGATATTTGGCCGTAGTCCAATGTTTTCTACAAAACCAGACATTTCGGCAATGCCATCGACTTCCATCATCAGTGAAAATCGAGTGCGATAACGTGAGGTGGTATACGTTAGTGACCACAGTACTGTGGTTAAGGCTGAAGCAGTAAGTAGAAAGAAGTAGTTTCTATGGTAATATTTCATTTCGAAAATGATTTTAAATATAAATCTTAGAATATGGAAGTCATGTATGGTTCTCCATACCGATATTTTTGTTTGCTGCAATACATATTTGTTTTTATTTGTTACTTGCATATATAGTCCAGGAGCATAATGTATTCCGTGGGATTTTTTGTGAAGGGAAGGTGCGACTATGTGGAATCTCTTTATTGTATGCTACATAATGGTGTAGTACCGGGTGTTTACCTTCAAATTGCGCTGTATGGTTTTTATGACGTCATACATCTAAGATGGCTGCCATACGTGACATTTATTCATTACATCAAGAATAACTCCTTCCAGAGTGCTCATACGCAAAATATGCATAGAACATTTTCTGTTCTGCATGAGCCGTTGAATAAATTTAGCCCTTACCAATTTTTTCATATCTTCTACCGTTCGTGAGTTATGATCCATTATATATGTCACCATTGGTTTAGAACATATGTTACATTCGGTTATTTATTAAGGGATGAAAAAATAATGATTGTGCTGCTATTTACTCACAATAACTTTAATAATACACTTATATGCAACAAACATTACAAGTACAGTCATTACAATGGTATGAAACACACTTTAATAATACATATACAATGACATTGTACACACATAAATGATTAACAGTAATGAACAAATGATAATATGAAATTGTTCTGTATAAAGCAAATTTAAATCTATCATTTAATAAATTTTGTAGTAGGGCCTAGTAGTAGTAGTATAAGTTGGTTCTTAAAATGTATTATGTATTGATATAAAACATTATTTAATGAGATTAAATTATTATTCTCTTTAAAACGATTTATCATCACCATCTAAATCCTCCGATGAATCTTCATAGTTTGTATGGTCATCACAGTTATCACACATATCTTCGTCTCCTCCACACACACATAGTTCAGTGCACTTTAGATCGTGGGAAAGACATTTACATGGTTGAGCACACTTAACACAAGAGCACCTAATAAGCTGAAGAACTGTCTCTGGAGCACATGGTAGCATACACATAACAGGAGCATAATGGTCGTTTTTCTCTTTCAATTCCCAGCCAAAGTTTAATGGTGAAGGCAGATTAGGGTAGGGCTGGTCAGCACGGCACCATTCTATGGTTTGATAACAAACTCTATCAACATATGGTATCAGTGATGCTCTTGTTGGTGGCAAGTTTTCTCCTTGAGTTTCTTTCTTTGTGAACATCCACCACCTCAGTTCTCCAATGTTTGATATATTTGTGCCAGGGACATAGACTTGACATATGAACTTTTCTATTAAAAGTCTATCTTTATCAAGAAAATTTTCTAAGCTTCCAAGTTTGCTTACAGCTTCAAGAATGTCGTCATCTGCTTTACTGAAGACTCTCCAAAAGGAGGTTTTTGCTTTTTTTGCCAATGTTCCTGTGGTGTCACTTCCGGACAATGCATGCAGACCTAATAATGCTGAAGTTTTCTTTGGGCCCAGGGAATCAGTTACTTTGCTGAGATTGATCATTCTTTGATTTTGACCAACTCCAGTTACAAGCATAGTGTCCAGTGGAAAGAACTTGGACCACCACAAAGCAAGGACGAAGACATCTGTATCAGGTGAGTAAATATGAAGCTGTGTGGCACCGCGACGACAGGCGAATATGGAATGCAAAATTATTTTCGTATCTGCCTCCTCATGATTGCTTTTGAGTTCATCTGTTACAATCCCCATTGAAGACTTTGCTGTTTCCCTCCAAGATACAAATAAACACTTGTTTCTTCCAGTTGCATACTGTATTGCTTTCTCGGATAAGTAAGCTGTTAACTCATCTTTAGTCTTGGCATGAGATAACAATAACTTCATAGAAGTGTTTCCAATGTACGTTGTATCACTGATCTTGTACTGGACTGGTTGTGTGTTGCCAGTTCTTTTCTTACGCATAGAAGATTTCAATGAATCTTCTCTGTATGTGTCGAAGACCAAGTGGGTTTCATCATAACGTGATAGTGTATATTCCAGTTTCCTGTTAAATTCATTTGCAAGATCACTACAGGTTTTAACAGTAGGTGTTTTTTTCATGGCTTGTACTTCTGCCATACTATCAAGAACTACTACTGTGAGTTTATTAGATATATCTACTACTGAAGAATGACTTGAAGTGACAGGTGTCTGATTTGCTAGTGGCTGCAGGTTATCAGTTATCAGTTATGTCTCCCCCCACTTCACCAGCAGAGGTGGCTCACTCATAAGGGCACATGGTCACGTGCCCCACCAGAAAATCACGAAATAAATAAATATTGTAGAAACGTCCTTGTTTCAAATGATAGCAATAGTTTGTAACAGTGAGAAGTCTGGAGAAATGTGCCAATGCGAAAACAAATGTGGCAACATAGCGACGGTCACAGATACATTGTGACCCAGATGGTACTACTCCCTTCCACTTCTCAACTCTCTTGTGGTGGGAGAGCGTAATGCTAAAATCCCATAGCGTTCGGTCACACTAGACTATGTGACCATTGACCAAACATTAACAGTCTTCAAGTAGTAAACTCTGAATCCTGTAGGTGCACCACATTACTGCAACTAACGGATATGAATCGGAGCTATTTAGTAGACTATTACATTTTACCGCCATCTGAGCTGTTCTATAATACTAATAATTACTGTTACTTTCTTAGTATATATTGTTACAAAATAATGTTAATATAATGTTTATGATTATAATTGTTTATGATTAATGAATATGATTATAATAATTTTTGCGATTTGATATAATTTTAAATTATATTCTCATTGAAGGAAATATTAAAATAGAATGTGTACCTAGAGTGGTTATGTTATGTGCTACACGATAATTGTGATGGCAGTGCTTATAGTAATTGTATAAATTGTAGTGTTACAAGTGGTTTTCAGTAATCAGTGTTACACACGCGTGTAAATAACGGTGTTGAAAATATTCAAGTGTCGGTATTTTGTGTGCTTGTGTAAATCTCTGAGACAAAATGAATGATGTCAAGTATTTACAGAGTAAAACTTTGTGCTATGAAGATAGGTTAATAGCAAAACAATTGGGTCCACCAAGACCGCAGTTGTCTATCAACCAAGTGTTTAAGGACAAAAACAGAACCTATAATAGAACTTTCAATACCACAGTGTACGAAAAATGGGAATGGATGTGCGGATGCCCCACAATCAATGCTTTATTTTGCTTTGCTTGTCTTCTGTTTGGCGGTGAAGACACGTGGACTAAGTCGGGCGTTAAAGATCTGAAACATTTACCAGAAAAGAGTAAGAAGCATTCGCTGTCTAAATGTCATTTAGACAATGAAATGAGTTTAGCCGTGCTAGGTATTGTAAATATTAGGTTGCAACTCAATGATGGTTACAGAATTTCTGTTCGTAAACATAACGAACTTGTAGACAAGAACAGATACATCTTGTCTCGAATAATTGATGCGATTAAATTTTGTGGGGAATTTGAATTAGCTTTATGTGGCCACGATGAAAAGGAAGAAGCAGACAACAACCCAGGGATTTTTAAAGGACTAATCAATTATACTGCAGCACTTGACAGTGTTTTGAAAGATCATTTAGAAAATTCAACAGTGTTTAAAGGAACCTTGAAAACAATTCAGAACGAACTTTTAGATGCCATTTTGTCAGTGTGTCGAAAAAATATTGTGACTGAAATTTCTACGATAGACTTCATATCACTTCAGGCTGATGAAACAACTGACAGTTCGTGCAAAACACAGATGGCACTGATTTTAAGATATCTCATTGAAGGGAGAATAATTGAAAGGTTTTGGGGTGTTTTGAAGTCCGTTTTGATAAAAGTGCTCGAAATTTAGCCTCGACAATTTTAGGACAGTTGGAAGAAATAGGAATAGACAAGTCCCCGGAAAACTAATTTGTCAGACTTACGATGGTGCATCTGTTATGAGTAGTCAGAAAGGAGGGGTCCAGTGTTTGGTTAAAGAGAAGTATCCAAATGCAAATTTTATTCATTGTTATGCCCATCAAGGGAATCTGATTCTTCAAAACTCAACATCGTCTGCCTCCCAGAGTAGAATATTTTTTCAAGACCTGCAAGGAATAGGACCATATTTTTCAAGATCTCCAAAGAGGATGGATTATTTAGTAGAAATTGTAAAAAAAAAAATTGGGTCTGTGCCTCCTACAAGATGGTACTTTCAACACAGGGCTGTTAATATTGTGTTTGAACATAAAGATAATCTAATAAAATGTTTTGAACACATTAGGGACATAGAGATTTCTGACAAAAGTGCTTCTAGCCAGGCTGCAGGATTTGTACGAACTTTGAGGGATCCTCAGTTCATTTTCTGGTTGACTTTTTTCCACAAAATTATGCCTCATGTGGCGATTTTCTTTGATTGCATTCAACAAAGAAACATTGATGCAATAAAAATGAGAACATTTGTTAAAAATTTTGTGAGTGCAGTGGTTAATATTCGTAAGACCTATGAAGACAGTGAAGTGTCTGTAGGTGAGTCTGTGACTAAGAGACAGTGTGTTGAACAATTAAGTAATAGGAGCAACCGTGTGGCCGCTTTGGAAGTATGTGATATGATTGTGAACAATATTAATGAAAGATTTCAATTTTCAGATCATTTATGTGTTTCCAAATTGTTTTTAGTTGAAAAGTTCCCACAGTACTGTGTTGAGTTTCCGGAAAATGATTTTCAGACTACAATTAAATTTATCCCACAATAAATGGTCTGAAACTGAGAACCGAACTAGAAGTGTTATACAGTTGTGAAGATTTACGTATTGCTTCTGGTGCAACACCCTTATTACAGTTTTTCCTTGATAATAACATGTTTCGTACCTTCTCAGAGTGTGTGACTATTTTAAAGATAATTGTTACCATACTGATGACAACTGTTGAAAGTGAAAGGTGCTTTTCTACATTGAAAAGAATAAAAACATTTTTAAGAAATTCCATGGGCACTGATAGACTGAATGCATTGGCTATGCTATCCACAGAAAAATAAATGATTATGGAATTCAAGATTTCAACAAACAAGTGATAGAGGAATTCGCTACATCTAAAAACAGGAGAATGGAATTGTTATACAAAAAGTGAAATACCAGGTAAGACATTCTATATTTTTTTACCTAAGTACTAATGGTCAAACTTTGTACCCATGTGTACTTTGTAATCTAAATACTAAGTTGCGAAGCCTGCAGATGACGTCATGTTTGTTCTTCTTATCGCCAGCCGAGACTCAGACCGGCTGACTACAGACAAAATTAAATTAGTTCTACTATAGACTCCGAGCTGATCACTCGTTCTCACTCGCCGCAGTGGCTACGTACCGTTCTTTTTTCAGTATTTTTAATTCTATTAGCATGGACACCATGCGACTATTTAGTTAGGCCATCTAGGCTTTCGGGTTGCAATGCAAGCACCCGATTCATTTCTCCGGCACTCATGCCGTGTTAAAATCTGCACGCTTCAGCAATCAATCAATTATTTCAATCTAAATTTTAATAAGAATTCAAATATGTCGCCTTGACTCAATAAACTATTATTTTCTGAAACATTATACAGTCCACTCAATTATTTCATCACAAACCAGCAACTCCAATAGCGTTCCTAAGAACAACTCAAGAGCTTCTAAGACGCAACATTTGGTCCTTCGGGCCGGATTTCGCATTTCTTGGTCCACAAGCGACCACATTTTTGTCCGCAGCGACAACATTTGGTCCTCCTGGATCCGGATTTTCATCCATCATTTTTGGTCCCCACGGGACAACGTTAATATTTCATTTAATGGGCCCAAACGGCGTTTGGTTAAAGCCCCAACATTTTCAACTTGAATTGCTGACAGTTGCGTGCCTCTATTATTTTCGAAAATCACGTCATAATTAACACTACAAGATTCTACAAAGCAGTATTCCAGAGACGACGGGACATGGCGGGACAGCATTACTTATTCTACATGAAAAAGTTCCACAGCTTTAAAAGTATGGAGAGCTGCAACATCAGGCATCATCTGACCGGTAGAGACAAGAGGTGCAACAACTCCTAACAGGATCTAGCAGCAGGATCGAAGCCAGCTTCAGCACGCCTGGATCAACGTCCACGTGATTATGAACTTTTATTTTTTATAATCTTTTCATATAATTATGGCAATCTAAGTAACTTTTTTGGTATACAGTTAACAACATTTAATATAACATTATTAATAAGCCTTACAGAAACAGATATCATACTTAAGTGGCCATAAACTTATTATCAGGTCGAATGATTTATATTGTCGATAACATTCACAACTAGTTTTAAGCAAATTAAGTACCTATTATAATCAGTTGTATATTAAGGTACATAGATCACTGGCTCCCACATTATAATCAAATTGTAGTAAATCATTCTAAATTGCAACAACTGTTCACCTTCCCTACATCTAGTTTTTTGGTTTCAATTTGCATTTTAAAATTTTGGTCATGGCTGATGTGAAGGCCTTGATAAAGAAATGCGGCACAATTAAGGCCTCCATATCTCGCGTGAATACTTTCACGGATAACTTTGATCCAGACATAAGTGATCATCATGCGTTAAAAATAAAGCTCCGCCATTTAATGGAACTGTCCGCTAAGTATGACGATATTCAGACTCAAATCGAGGCTGACGATTCAGATTTAGCTACAGTCAGCGACAGGGTTCAAACCAAGGATGATCTCTGTAATATCGAATGTAAATTACACCATCTATTGAAAGAAGTAGAAGAGGTGAACCAAAAACCGTTAATTCAAACCGAAATTACGCCAATTAAACCCCCCCCCCCGATACAATTAGAACCGATTAAATTGCCTTCCTTTTCAGGAAACATTATTGATTGGCGACACTATTACAATATATTTGTCGAGTTAATACACGTCAGAACTGATCTGACAGATATTCAAAAATTACACTACTTACACTCGTCATTGAGTGGCGAGGCATTAAATGTAATTAAATCTATTCCAATAACTCATGAAAATTATGCAGTAGCCATTGATGTATTAAAAAATAGATACGATAGTAAATTAATCGTGTCAGCCCATCACATAGGGAATGTCTTGGGTGTCAAGTCCGTACAACCAGATTCGAGGGTCAGCATTTCTAGGTTCATTGACGAGATTACGGCAAATATAAATGCCTTAAATTCATTAAATTTACACGTAAATATATTTGAAATGATTTTAGTTCAACACTAAATGCAGAAACTCGATACTCAAATGTGTAGGCTCTGGAAAGAAGGCTTGTCGGACGAATGACTTCCCGATTTTAATAATTTTATAAAATTTTTAAATAACCGTAGGCAAGTATTGCAAAATTTAGATAGCATGCCCAGTTCCATAAGCAAGGTAAACGTTAGCGATAAGAGTCCATATCGCAGAGCAATTAAACCGATTAGTATCAATAGAACCGCATTCCATGCTCGCATCGTCAATAACATATGTCAGCTGTGCAAAGCTAAACATCGTCTTATTGAGTGTCCACAATTTGTTGCGATCACTCCTCTCGAGAGAAAAAATATCCTAATTAAAAATAAACTTTGCCTAAACTGCATGCGCACAGGCCACGACTTTGCTCACTGTCCCTCCAAATTCTCTTGCAGAACGTGCGCTAAACGCCGTCACACAATGATACATATACCTAGCAATAATGCTTCATCAAGTAACAATCAGTGTTCATTAAAATTACAAACAAACAGATCGATATTATTGTCCACCGCAGTCTGCATGACAACTGACCAAGCAGGTAGGATGCACCCAGTTAGGATTTTGTTGGACTCAGGATCGCAAGCTAATTTTTGCACCATGAGTTTCGCTCGCCGCATGGGCTTAAAACTGATTAAATCTCAATTACCCACCACGGGTATAAACAATTCCTTATCTCAAGCTGATTTCAGTACCAGAATAAGATTGCATTCACGTTATAAAAATTTTAATTTGAACATACATTGCGCGGTGCTTCCCAGTATCACTAATAATCTCCCTGCTGAATCATTTGACCTCTCCTCTCTAACCTTACCAAAGGGGATATTTTTAGCTGACCTGCAGCTGAACTTTTCGTCGCAAATCGATATATTGCTCGGTGCTCAGTATTACTTGCAATTAATTGAACCTGTCAAATTTATTCGTAGCCCACATTTCCCCATAATACAGGAGACTAAGTTGGGATTCACTCTTGCAGGTAACCTACCATTTAATGTCGATATGACAAAACCGGTTTCATCATTCATGTTATGTGAAGATGATAACGCCATTTCCTCGCAACTGAAGGACTTTTGGAAGTTAGAGGATCTTGCTATTCGTACTCCTTCCGTTAAGGATTCAGATTGTGAGACTCATTTTGTATCGAATACTGTCCGTAATAAGGATGGCAGATTTGTGGTATCCTTACCACGCAGGTTACATAATTGTCATTTAGGCAATTCTCTCTCCGGCGCTACCCGCAGGTCTCAATCACCAGAACCCACGGTCCAACAGAAACGTAAACGTAACCGTAAACGTAACTGGTTATCCCACGAGTCATCATCATGGCCTATCTGTGCCTTCGATGCCCATTCTACATGCACTCATCCTGATCTTGAGCAGGAACTACGTAAACAGGTCCAAACTGCATTGATTGTCGCATTATCCGCATCTAATTATGTTGAGAACTACTCATCGCTTTCAAAGCTCATTCGCGTGTTTTTGTATTGTCGTCGATTCATCCGTAACTCTAGGATTCCCAAAGAGGATAGGAACCTTTCCTTTTTAACCTCACATGAGTTACATGGTACACTTTTGGTTTTTATTCGCCAGTCCCAGAAGTCGCATTTTGAAGTCGAAATTAACAAACTTGAGAAACAACGCTCCATCCCTAATAACAGTAAAATTCTCTCCCTTCACCCCTTTCTGGACAAGTCAGGAATACTACGCATAGGGGGATGCCTTCAGCACTCTCAGCTCAATTACGAGAGCAAACACCAAATTATACTGCACCCACACTCTCATCTAAGTAAATTGATTATACAAAGCGAGCACCTTCATTTATTACACGCTGGTGTACAATTGACTCAGTTCTCTCTATGACGTAAATATTGGATACTAAATGACAAATCTTATATACGTTCGGTGATACATAAATGTATCACCTGTTTTAGATTCCGTGCTAGGGGCGCAAACCAACTACTAGGTCAATTACCCCCCTCCCGTGTTACGCCTGCTAAACCATTTTCCCAATCGGCGGTCGACTATGCCGGCCCGATATTTGTTCGGCATGGCGGGCAGCGTTCAAAATCAACTTCTAAGGCTTATATTGCCTTATTTATGTGCATGACTACTAAGGCCATTCACTTGGAACTTGTCTCAGATCTGACATTGGACGCCTTTATAGCTGCCTTAAAAAGGTTTATTGCGCATAGAGGTATCCCTGATCAGATATTTTCCGACAATGGAACAAATTTTCGCCGTGCAAATAGCACGCTTCAGGAATTATATAAACTTTTACAGTCTAAGGGTTTTGAGCAGTCCGTCCAGGGTTTTGCTAGTGCCCAAGGCATTAATTGGTCCTTTATTCCTCCCTCAGCACCGCATTTTGGCGGCCTGTGGGAAAGAGGAGTCAAAAGTGTAAAGTTTCACTTGCGACGCGTGGTAGGCGCGACCATTCTAACCTTCGAGGAATATTACACCATTTTAACCCAGATAGAGGCTTGCCTTAACTCACTCCCCTTGTTCGCCATATCCAGTGACTCTAAGGACCCCGAATCTTTAACTCCAGCTCATTTCCTGGTTGGTTCTCCGCTCACTGCTCTCCCTGAACCAGACTATTCACAAATCAATATTACTCGTTTGGGCAGATGGCAACTGCTCCAAAGATTCACCCAATCCATTTGGAACAGGTGGTCAAGGGACTACCTGCACCAGTTGCAACAGCGGAACAAATGGCGCAGTACGTCTAAGAATTTGACTCCCGGACAACTAGTCCTTATTCTAGATGACAATTCCCCCCCCTTCAGTGAAAACGCGGGGTAGTCATGAATGTTTACTCGGGTCAGGACTCAATAGTGCGCGTCGCGGACGTTGCACATCACCTGGTGTTCTACGTCGACCCATTCATAAGTTATGCCCACTTCCGGTGGCACTGGATTAGTCGCATGAGCCTCATGTCACACGTATCAGGAATGTGAACTTTATCACATTACCCTACTTCATGCCCGGGGCATTCCCAGGGCGATCACATGAGTTGTATTGTTATGATTAATACACTATTATTATTTTTATTGTGATATTGTGTATCACAATCCTGTTTTTGTGTATTTTTGAATTTTTTGGGTATTGTTATATTATTATTGTATCAATTATTATGTTTTTCACAATTGTACTTACTCTATGGTTGTGTATTTTTGAGTTTTTTGTGATCATTATTTTATTCTTATGTACTACTAATTATTATACCTAATTGTTGTATTCTCATGTAGCATTGCCATGTTTGTATGTCATGGAATGTTATTATTGTTGTTCTGTTACCGTGTAACGTAACATAAATAACTATGTAATGTAAATCATTATGTATTTTGTAATCCGCACATGGGTTAATATGTTAATCATATTGTTATCTACTATCAATTTTCTGATTTTTTAATGCGCTATTCTCATACATGTCAATTTTTTATGTCGTTATTATTATATTAGTAATGATTATTTATTATTGAATTTATCATCATGTAATGTAAATTACCATGTAATTTCACAGTTAATTAAGTTGCAAAATCGCCCCGATTTTGTGCGGGCAGTACGGTCAAACTTTGTACCCATGTGTACTTGTAATCTAAATACTAGGTTGTGAAGCCTGCAGATGACGTCACGTTTGTTCTTGTTATCGCCAGCCGAGACTCAGACCGGCTGACTACAGACAAAATTAAATTAGTTCTACTATAGACTTCGAGCTGATCACTCGTTCTCACTCGACGCAGCGGCTACATACCGTTCTTTTTTCAGTATTTTTAATTCTATTAGCATGGACACCATGCGACTATTTAGTTAGGCCATCTAGGCTTTCGGGTTGCAATGCAAGCCCCCGATTTACTTCTATTCATTTCTCCGGCACTCATGCTGTGTTAAAATCTGCACGCTTCAGCAATCAATCAATTATTTCAATCTAAATTTTAATAAGAAATCAAATATGTCGCCTTGACTCAATAAACCATTATTTTCTGAAACATTATACAGTCCACTCAATTATTTCATCACAAACCAGCAACTCCAATGGCGTTCCTAAGAACAACTCAAGAGCTTCTAAGACACAACTAATTACCGCGAATGGTGGCCCACCTTAGATCCTCCCCACTGTGTGCCCCTCCCATTTCATTACTCACGAGCCGCCACTGTTCACCAGTAGCAGTGACTTGATCTTCCAGTATTTTCATCAGTTTAGATTTATTGGCACACAATAACTGTGTACCATCTAAGGCGAACATTGATCGCGGAACAGCAGAAGATTCATAAGTACCCAGTGACTCCTTCAGATTGATATCGGGTCGACTTCTTGACACAACCAGCAAACGTGTAAACAGTGTTCGATCTGCCTTTAGTTGTACAATTGTATCTCCCACTTTTGTTGGCACATTCTTGAAAGCAGTTTTACACAATTTTAATTTAACTTGCTTTATCTTCACCCAGAAATACGTTTGGTCAGACTCAATTCGCTGTTTTGAAGCTGGCGTACAATGCTTTCCCAAGTGCTGGCATTCTTGTTGCATCAATCCAAATGTCTTCACTGAAAACAGCCTTTGTGCTGATATTGATAAGGTCGTTACCATCGTATGACATTGGGTCCGTTGAATTATTCACGGCATTGAAGACTGTAGCCACGTCAGAACATTGGCGTTTCGACTTTGATGTTATAAGATGGTGATGATGTAAGTGAGCATATTCTGTCATTCCTGTCAAATCTTTTGCTTCTGTGGCTAGCCTTGACAGTTCAGGAGCGATCAAAACAAACCTTGCCAGTGCACTTCTCTTTTGGGTAATATTTACAAGACCTCCTGCTACCTTCATTGCTCTATTTTGGTGTTCTAGAGCCTCGTCTGCACCCAAAGCACAAAATGGTATGCTACTCTTGTTTACTACCCAGTTCCCTTTCATAAACTCTTCCCAGAGATTTGGGTTTGTCTTTTCTATCTGCCTTTCTATTAGCTAAATACCAAGCGATCATACTTGCATAGTTTCTCAAGTCAAGAGCAAAGAAATATTTGACAAAATCTTCCAGTGTAGCTAGATGTAGCTCCCAACTACCAGTTCTTACAGATCGTATGTAACTCAACATAGTTCCAACCATTTCCATGTATTGGCGAGCAACTTTAAAGGTGGGTTTGTGCTCTCCTTCATTATTATCAAACTCCTCCATTTTTGACAGGATTTTGAAGTTCTTTAGAGCAAAAACAGTCTGTTTGTGAACTGAATTAATATCTGTAATGTTACCTGTCTGCAAGGCAGCAATCAACTTTTTGATCTCCCTGTCAAATTCATCTTTTATATCTTCATGATGGATAAAAAACAAGTCAGTATATAGCATTTACATAAGGCAAGCAGAAGTGTTGTATGTGCTTCAATTCCTCGTCTCACATGCTTTCCTGCCAGGATTTGTGACATTACTACATCACCATATAAATCACCTAAGGTGCGTTCAAGTCCTGTACCGTCTACAAATGTACCTATTGCTCTTAGCATTGCCATTATTGTGTGCAATTCCCCTGGTCTCAACACCCAATTTTTAGATAGATCTGGTTTTGCCATTGCTAAATGACAAACTGGTTTATAAAGACCAAGGTCAAAAGTTACAACAGTTTTTGAATCTGAACCTGCAATGGCGGTTGTCACTCTTTCCAACCTTTCCATACACGTTAACTGTGTGGAAGCAGTTGTTGGACTACTGTCTATGAGAGGAAGCACACAAACCCTCATTTTCTTCATTGGCTTGTTCACTAATGATTGATATGCAGACCACGTAGGTACAAAAACACCCCTTGAGGAAATTTCATTATCATCCTCATCAGGATTTTCATTTTTGTCATTAATATGGTCAGCCAGACTTGTAATTTCAGTACATCTGTTAATACCACTAACATTTAGCCATCATCCATACGAAATCTTCCAGTTTGCTGCAATCCATCACTTCTCGATTTCTCTCTTTGTACTCAACCCTGGGCTGAACTTTAGGCACACTAACTCTCTGGGAACTTGAAATGCTGCTGTGCGAAAGTTCCGTGAGAAACTTTGGAATGGTGTCGAGTGAACATTGGGACGGTGGCTGTGAGAGTACAATAGACTCATGAGTATCAGCCTCAGCTTCTACTTGGTACACAGCCATTACTGTGCCATGGAGAGTGTTCTTACCATAAGGAGTGTCTTCTTGGAAGTCAATATTATCAGCTGCACAGAAAATAAATCTCCCTACAACTAGGTCTCGGGTATGTATATGCCCCCATTTGCTTCCATACATTTAATAACTTCGCTCGCAATCTGAGTTTCCATTCTGAGTGTTACTTTTATATTTATATTGATAAATAAATTTATGAATACATACAATAAAATATATTTCATTTGCATACCTCGTGTTTGATGTACCACACTTCCGGTTGCCACGTGTGTCTACTGTCAACATTAGTTAGTTTATTCACACCTAAGGGTTCCAAAGTAGCCTATCGTTGAACGAGAGGCAGAAGCAGTCGGGGTTATTGAAATAACGATTCATACACATTGGTTTATGATAAAACACTAGTTTAATATTTTCTGTATATTCTCAATCACGTTACAAAAACTCAGCTCAAAATGGAGTCATATTTAACAAAATGGCGGCTCTGCAGTATCGCTATTCATTCTTAATTATCTTTATTGTTTTCTATGTTGTGTAGTTGAACATAATAAAACAAAGACATTTTATATTGCAATTGCGATCTTAATTACTCATTTATTTTATATAACCCTTTTTATAACACATAAACCAATGTCTAGTTGATTATTGCCGGCATTCTCTTTCACTCTCTCTCTCTCTCTCATACTATCGTTACATGTTTTATTTTGATGCATTTAAATTTTTTGTTTATTAGAATTTAGAGCTCTAATTTTGATAATTTGATATTAATATGAATTCGGACTTCCCTGAAATGTTGTAAAGCTGCGGCTCAGACGTTCTCCATGGTATGGCCGATGGTTGGCGTACTTAGTTGTTGGTCGTACTATCTGTCTTTCGTCTGTTCTTTTCACTGAATTTACATGATGGTTATTATTATTGTTCACTATTGACTTTTAATTACATTTTGTGGATTCAAATAAAACACTTTAACTGGCTATTTTGGGCCAGCGAAACTTTAACGTGTTATCACCATGACGATGTTCTGCAGACTGGGAAGACATTTTGTCGTATTGTTGACAGGTGGTGGGGATTAATTGTTATTAACCCTTTGTCTGAGGCAGATGACGACATTGTTTTCCGTCATCATTATGACGTGTGTTATATTTTATTATGACAATTTAGCTTTGTCGATTCATGCAACCATCGAGTGCATTTTGTTTTGCACGTACGCCCCTGGCCTTGAGATGAATTGTATAGATGAAAATGCGTCGTTTATTTAGACATGGGGGAAGTTGACCTAACCATGTTTTGTAGGTATAAATACAATAAAAAATACAATGCAACATGTTTAGCACCATAATTCCTTACGACAGACGTTCGTACCATCACATGAGGACTTTACCATACTCAATAGAAGTTCCTAAACTATGAAGAAACTGAATTAGGAATTTGCTTCTTGTTCCTGAGTGAACAGTGAGCCCCACAGCTACCTGCAATGGCATATCCCGTCTATGTCGAACATTTTTATCGATCACTGTTGATGCCTGGTGAGGTGACATCATTTCATATATCAACATTTGGGAGACTCTTTGAGCCTTATTTGACAACTGAGCATTTGTCTTGTTTTCACATTTCATATCCATGTGGCCGTGGATGCACCACTTAAAAAAATGATAAACTTGTTTCGGAATGACTTCTTCCATGTCTACTTTCTTAAGGCTGAAAGTCCATTTCCCAAGTTTCATAACAGAAGCTCGTAATATCCGAGCTGCATCAAAGAGGATTTTCATGTCTTTGTCTAAGTCTTCATATGCATCCTCGGCAATAGCAAGAATTACATCAGCTGTAGCCTTTAGCGATACACGCTGTGGTTCGTTCACTCTCTTTGGTTTACTGAAAATAACACCAACACTTTCGAGTTCCTCTTCTAACAGTTTTTTAATTTGTTTTCTAGACTTTATTTGTGATTCATCAACGCCATTATTCACTGCTATTATACGGAATATATTCTCAATATCGGTCATTGTTGTGACTTCATGAAGAAAGCTACTGAGAGAGGATATGAACTCGACGTCAGCTGCACGCTCATGGATTGAAGAAGTTTCACGCTTAGATTGATATTTGGGCCTTAAGACATTTACTACATATTTGTTCCAGCATTGTTTGTGATATTTGATGTCTCTTGCATGGGCCTCTCCAGGATCTGTGCAGTCACTCAAGCGCACTTTGAATATTTCACTGTTAGACAATTGGACAGCTAACTTAAGATGCTCGCCACTTTGGTCTGTTGCTATGCAATACAGTCTCTCTTTGCTTTTCTCTCCTTCATCACAAAAAAAAAAAAAAAAAAAAAAAAAAGTTATTTTTGTTATATGGGGGTGTTTTAGATCGTAATGTGTATGTTGCCTTGTCACTGCTGGTACTCGCTTCTAAATCATCCTTAGGCTCACACCGTTTTCCTTCTTCAAAAAGCTTTTTTGCTTCAATCCATGTTCGCCGTATGAGTCAATTTTTTGTAACATTCTTTATGCCATTTTGCATTTGAGTCTTGTAGCTGTTGTACACTCAAATTTCCAAGTCGACTACTAATATGCATATACTCTGGATCTAACCATTCTTCTCTTTGTTTCAAACACTGTAGAAGTTTTTCAAAGTTCAATGGATTAACAAGAGGTAATTTACTTTTAACTTGGCACAAAATACACAGTTTATAATCTGTAGAAAGTCGGATTGTTTTGGTGGAGGGAGGAAGGTCCACACGAAGACAACTTCGGATGTTGGATGAACTTGCTATGGTATCGACTCACTTCAAAGCTTCAAACACTATTCCACAATCTGAAATGAAAAGGAGCACAAATTGAACCAACCGAAATGTAGAAATCAGTATATATTGCAAACTTTAAATTCAATATATGGGCAATAAATGTAGTAAATTATTTATTATATTTGTTGCAGATAAACAGGGCAATAAATAGGCTAGGCAATAAATGTAGACTAATAAATATGTGTCATGGAGTAAAACTGGCATATAACTCGTAAACGGTAGAAGATACGAAACAATTGATAAGGACTAAATTTGTTCGTCGGTTCATGCAGAACAGAAAATGTTCTATGCACATTTTGCGTATGAGCACTCTGGAAGGAGTTATTCTTGATGAAATGAATAAATGTCACGTATGGCGGCCATCTTGGATGTATGACATCATAAAAACCAAACAGCGCAATTTGAAGGTAAACACCCAGTACTACACTATTATGTAGCATACAATAAAGAGATTCCACATAGTCGCACCTTCCCTTCAAAAAAAATCCCATGGAGTAGGTAAATGTGCATTATGCCCCTCAACTATATAAGGATCCAATTTATGATCACTGTTTTATTCTGGCAACTTTTTTTTAATCTTACATTACATTGTAGCACATAATTTAAATTTGACATAAACAAACCCATTTATGTACAGGAGTTATATTTATATTTCCTATAGCTTTCGTATTATTAACTTTGATTTTTTAAAGTTCAGAAGGGATTCTAAGGGCTTTATTACTATTTTAAAATTTTGTTCATTCACCAGACATCTGACAGCCAAAACATTACTCCAGATATGTACTCATATATCCGTATGTGAGATATAGAATTTACAGGTGTCTGACAAACACAGTATATGGTATACTTTTCCTATTTATAAGCACAGTATTTCAATCATTCTTCACTTTGTAATTGGAGAAATTTTTAAAAGCATATATTTAAAGTGAATATGTTAATTTATAATCATTGTATAATAATTTATGGTTTCCACAGTAATATGACTGGATGCACAATGATTTGTGCAGTAAGGAGTATCTTTTTCATGTAGGTGTGTATGAAATTGCTTATCTCAAGCAAGTACACAACACACACACACACACACACACACACACACACACACACACAAATGCATGCACACAGTTTAAAATATAACATAGACACACATATTCAAAACATAATAATAGACACAATTAGCAACAATTTAAAAACAAACAGTGTAATGGAGGTAACATTCTGGTTGTTTAATTCTGTCAACCTATGTAACATATATACTGGTCTATATATAAAATAAATAAACACCAAGATGAATGGCAGTTATAAATGTTTACTCAAGTCCATGTTTTTCTACTGTCAATTAACATAAAGCTTGAACAACAAAATACTGTCTTGATACTAATGACAAATGTCCAGATAAATCATCAAAAGTATTACACAATTTAATTTTAAATAATTTTGATGGCTGACATAAGAAAAACATTTCTGTTTCAGAAATGTGGACTATAATTTCAACAGTGTTAAAATATCAATGCTTCGTTTAACTTTAAATGAAAAGAGAAGTATCATTTGTGTTTAGTTAACTATACAGGAAGTATATTTTTATTATCATTAAATTGAGAAACTACTGTTTTGCCTGTGCATAAAGCATCTATTATCAGTATACAGTACATGTGTTATTAACTTACTATGCAACAATGTTGATTAAAGGATTACAGTTATCTGTCACAGTGGGAATTTTGATAGAGACAGTTTATGGGCAGATATACTATAACACCTCCTGTGGAGAGCATTTACCATTAATTAATTGTATTTGTGATATAACAGATTTATATTTAACACAACCACTTGTGGGTGTTCAGGTGTCTATTCATAAGGAAGATGATGACAATTGTTTTATAAATACATTCCTTAAACAGTTGAACAGACAGTTAAAATCAACAATTTATATGTCAAATGATAACACACTCTTACATTTGGATTATGGATCTAAAGTATTGTTTTCTATTATTTTACTAAGAAATTCTTGTATAAACGATACACTGCAACACCTTCAAGCACAGATTATGCACCTGAAAAGCAACAAGCAAATTTGGAATTCACGTGGTCATTTTATTATTGTTTTACTAAACGATTTTATTATAAAAATGCATTATATAAACAACATAATCAAAGCACTTTGGGAGCACAATATTATAGATTTAGTTGTTTTGGCAAAAGCTGAAGAAAGTATAATTAACATCTACACACCACATCCCTTTAGTAAGACAAACTGTGCACAAGTTGTGCGTGCAATTTTAGTGGACAAATATATTGATGGTTCTGAAAAATTTGTAGACAATGTCTCATTATTTCCACCAAAGTTACCAAAGTATTTTCATAACTGCTCATTAAAAGTGTCTACATTTAGTGAGGCACCTTATATAATCGAAAGCAGTGAAAACAATTCTTTTGTGCCATATACAGATGGAATTGAGCTGAATCTAATTAACTTGATAGCAAATGTAAGCAGGTTTTCAATAATCTGGATGCCCTCACCTACTTCAAAGTTCCGGGGTGTTTTGCTGGAAAATGGTACATGGTATGGTATTGTTGGAGATGTAGCAAATGGTGTATCAGATGTGGCTTTTGCTAGTTTGCGGCCAACTTCAGAAAGATATCTTGCTTGTGACTTAACAGTTTCTTATCTAATGTTTACAGTTTCATGGTTTGTTCCAAAAGCTGGGAGAGGAAACCAGTGGGAGATTAGAGTATTTGAAGGATCTGTTTGGATAGCTGTTTTTGTTGGCTTAATTTTAACTTCAGTTACTTTTTATATTAGGGAAATCTGAATTTAATGCTGTAAAAGAACATTCAACGTATTTATCATTTGCTACATGTGTTTTGAACAGTTTACAAATTGCTTTAGGAATAACTGTAAAACATATTCCAAAAAATTCAAAACTAAGGTTCATTTTCTTAATTTGGGTTATTCATCAGATACACATAAACACAGCTTATACCTCATCCATGGTAAGCATTTTAACAAATCCTGGGATGGAGAAACAAATAGAAACTATACAAGACTTAATAAAATCAGGATTGAAGGTCTGTATGATACCTGAAATTGAACTGACTATAAAGACATATTCAGAGTATGATGTACAGACTGTGTTTAACAGATCATTCATTTGCCAAGATTTAGAGAGTGCCGTTGAATCAATAGTAAAATACAAAAATTTTTCAATTTTAGCAAATGATGGATTTATATATTTTGTGAACAAGCAATCATGGAATAACATTCATATTCTTAGAGATAAATTAGCTTCTTACAATGTTGGGATGTATTTGGAGAAAGGCTCTTTGTACCTAGAAAAATTTAATCACATTATATCTCGTGCTGTGGAAGCTGGTCTTATTGATAAATGGACAAGTGATCTAAACGATACCAAACAATTTCATTCATCAAGTACTGCAAACAATGAACCACATTTTCTGACACTGCCAGATCTAGAAGATATATTTACTTTCCTTTTTGTAGGATGGGGAATATCAGCATTTGTTTTCGTAGCTGAACTCATACAGTTGCATGTTGAAAATTCGGTTTTAGTACATTTTCTCTAAATCTCAAGAACCATCTAACCATTGAATGTAATACTGTTTTCAGTTACAAAATACAAACCATTTAAATAATACTATATTACTATTAGATTGTTTATCTGTAGTATCTTCAAATAAAAATTATAAAATAAAATAAAAGGGTTGTCTCTAACTTTGGATTATGCACATTTCATGCATCAAGTACATAATTTTGATAGCAAGTAAATAAATTTTTTAAAACATGTTAATAAATTAGTAAATGATATTTATTATAAACATATCTTGTGAATAAGTTTACATTTTATTGTAAGTTAGTTGTTAATATAATATAAAACTGCACTCTTGCACACAAGATAGTAAGATTCAGCATATTTTCAGTATTAGTTTACTTTAATTTCACAAGTAATAATAACTAAAATAAATTATAGACATATCTATATTATAAAGCAGGCAACTGTTGTATGACTACAAATTTTATCTCAAAAAGGCTTTCAGTATTTTAATTAAATAAAGTGATCTACAGTTTTGGGTCCATGAAAACAATGTGTATAGGTATTGGCTTAAATAACATTCATTTAACCAGACTGGAAGATGAACAGACTGAAGACAAAAGTCAAGGAACAGTCTAGTCATATCAGTACAATGGAAAAATAAACAGTGATTCTCAAAAACTCAAATATGCAACCATCAAACTGTTAAAGTACAGTGAAACTTTGCTAATTCAGATTAATACGGACCAAGCTCAGTCCGAATTGCTGAAAGTCCGAATTATAGAACATTACGAACTGATCGCGAGTTTTTGCGTGTCTATCGGTTACCGATAGCAGACAATATAAAAGAAATCATTCTGAAACCCAATTTGAATCTACAAGAGGTCTACTGCATGTTCTTGTTAAAAATACTGTATTTAATACTCTATTAATTAGTAGTAGAAGAGGTATAAAATAAGAAATAACGTACAGTACCTGTTTATGTGATGTTTACTAAAAAAAATTCGATTCAGTTTTATACTGTAGTACGTAACTTACATACAAAACAAAACTTAAATACAGTATTTAAATACAAAACACTCTATTTTCACTGCACCAGTACGTATTCTAGCAAGCCTACAGCTTCTTAAAAAAAAAAAAATTCAGGGAGTATTCTTGATACTCCCGTCGGATCTTTATTTCGTGAATGCGAAATTACATACGTTACTCTCGTTATTGGGAGATTCATCGCCATATACAAGATGTGTTGTGGGGTCACACCTCGCCGATCTTTACGTCTAATTTCACTCGTGGCCATCATATAAGGAGTCACTCTTACACCATCTTTGTAGCGACGATCTATACCCAAGTAAATATTTGGAAACGACAATTCCTCGGCGTATGTATCGTACACAATATTCAACGGCATACTGTGTTGGCCGGGCGCTATATCAAGACAGTTCTCCTCGTTCCACAGAAGTGTATGTTGCCTGGCCACAATGCAATCCGAGTCTAACACTGGTGCCTCTTCTACACAATCCCCATCATCGTCAATTCCGTCGACACATATATTGTCCAACAAAGTTCCATCGATGGTAATTCCATACATACGGTACAACGGCTGTTTCACCAAGTACTGCAGCCATTGCATCACATTGGATTTCCGAACATACCCGCTCAAATATGACGATTTGTGCATTAATTTCCTCTTGATGTTAACATTTATCGCATAATAGTCGTCCAACTGTCGAGGCAATTGTTTCACCATATTGTTCACATCAACTGGAACATTTATTACTTGACCAATGATGCCATAACTGCCCTCGTGTCGAAGTCGGCGAATTTGCATGAAAGGCAGCCTAGGTGATATCAACCGTTCCTCTACCGGACTCAACACTGGCAAAGTTTTAGGCCGATCAGGATATTTGAAACCGTTAGACACACTCATGGATGGGATTTTATTAGTATCCAAGCATCGACGGCAATTTACACATGCTACCATAGCCTCCGCTACTTGGTCGGGGAACTCGCTGCACAAAATGTTACAGTGTTTAACTTTAACGAGCTTAAGATCCTTCTTGAACCAAAGTCGATTACAAACATCACAACCAAGTCCAAATTCATTGTCAAAGAACATTTTCACAAAGTGGCGATCGCATGCAGCATACTTATTTGTCAAATCGAGCGAAAGGTCTGAACGCGCCATTGACGGACCGATGTTACCGTGCGTATGAGTCTCAGTATTGTCATCCTGCATATCAATGGAATCGTCGTTGCTTTCTACGTCTATTGGACCACTTTCCAAATCCATTCGACACGATGACGAAGTGCTAGGTTGCTCCAAACGTTGTACGCACTCGCTACTTGTACTGGGCGCTCCACTTCCACCATCCAAATTCGAATTCTGGCGTCTTCTTTCCAATTCCTTTTGTTGCAATCGACGTAGCCGACAACGTTCTATATTTGTAAGCCGTGGTGCAAGCATTTTGTTCGGAGTTCCAGATTTTACAGCCTTCTTTCTCTTCTGAGGACGCGGCATTTTCACAATATCTCAATATTTTCGGCTTTCCAATGTTAATTTTATATTTCTTGTGTTATTAACATCTAACTCACGTTCTCAGCTCTCCGTAGACACCTCGATCACTAAAATCGACCAACTCGTTCCGGAGATACAACTGAACTGAGCACGCGCCGTGCCCACACAAGCCCAAATTTAGACCCCCACGCGCAGCGCTGTGACGTCACAGCGCTACCCCCCCCTCTTGACAAACCATTTCCGGTAGTCGACGAAACGGGCTATCCAGTCATAATTTTAGATATTCTGTAATCCTTATTGTTTTTGCACACGAGGCCCTCGAAAGTACACAAATATTGGTCGCGGCAAAACCTTACATGACACTGAGAACGAACCATAAGATGTTCATTCGCATTCACATAAAAAAATCACTAACTTTTTTCTGCGTGTATTTTGTTTTTAGCTGTTTCCTCACAAAATCCTGTTTTATTTCACTTAAAACAAAAAAATATTTGCTTAAGTCAGAGTTTGCAGGCATTTCTACGAACTTCAACAAGGATTGTACGTTTTTTATTGCATCACTTATTTTAACATTCTCACCTTCTTCGTTATTGTTTTCTTCCTCATCGTCATCATCATCGCCATTTTGATCATCTGTCATCAGTCCCTTAGTTTGGTGACCTTCTGTAGTAGCAGCTATTTCTTCTTCCGACTGCACAACGTACCCTACCTCACCAGCATCTTCATCCAGCCACTCTCGAATATTTTCCGTGTTTGTCTCATGTTCTCCTGCATCTTCTAAAATATTTATGTAATCATCTTCTTCAATTCCATTAAAATCCTCTTCTTCGTTACCTTCAGGGTTAAGAAGTTTTTTCCAAGAATTAGCAATCGTCATGGCTTTCACCTCCTTCCAACTTGAAGCCCAGTTAAATAAAGCATTTTTTATGTTGTAATTTTTCATATTGCTTAAAGTCTGTTCACCTAAACTGGTACTTCAACCCTCTTCATCTTCAAAAAATACGAGACAGTCTTGTAGCTGTTTCTTTCTGTACAGCCGTTTGCAACTATAGATTACTCCTTGGTCCATTGGTTGTATTAGTGCCGATGTATTAGGAGGTATGAATAGACATTTTATTTTTCCATTATCACTTCGTAAAATGTCCTCTGCAGGATGCACTGGAGCATTGTCCAATAACAACACTGCTTTAACTTCTTCCCTAGCAACATTTTTTTCTTCCATCTGAAATGTTGTGACTGATGGAATAAAATTGTTATGAAACCAAGAACTGAAAATTTCACAACTGAACCACGCGTTTCTGTGAGCTTTATAAATCACAGGAAGATCAGTCTCGTTTATGTTCTTCATTGCTCTTCGGTTTTTAGATTTTCCTACAACGACAGATTTTAATTTATGCATACCATCAGAATTGGCACACAGTAATGCAGACAGCCTCATTTTATTTATTTTATGTCAAGGTGTATGGGTTTCTTTTTTACTCGATTGTGTATTTTTTGGCATTGCCTTCCAAAACAATCCCGTCTCATCAGCATTGTAGATTTGCCACAGTTGAAGTTCATTATCATTAATAATATTTTGTAATTTATCCTTATATGGTTGAACAGCTTCATGATCTGCACTTAAAAGTTCTCCACAAATCGATCGGTTTGCTATGCCATGTCGATTTCTAAATCTAAACAACCACCCTGTACTTGCCTTAAAATCTTGGTTTTGAAATCGAGTAGCAAAACGTTCAGCAGCAGTCTGCAATTCTATCCCACGGATCGGTACACCAGCAGCTCGTTGTTGTTTATACCACGTCCAAACAGCTTCGTTAATGTCAGATGTTTTGGCAGGAGTCGTCCATTTCCGCTTAATTTCACTGGCACTATCAAAGTCTCTATTCAATGGAAAATTTGTAATTGCTGATCTGCTTTTTTTAATATCGTAAAATGTCGATTTACTGATACCGAAATCGCGTAAAACACTCTGAACCGAATCACCTTTCTCAATACATTTTAAAACTTCTATCTTTTGTTCTATTGTGAGCGATTTATACGAACCACGTTTACTCATTTTTGAACACAGTAAAAGGTATGAACACTACAGAGTCAAAACGTAAAGTGACTGGCTATGGGACGAACGTTCACAATGATGACAAATGTGAAAGTCTGTATGAGTCACATCCGTTGTTATGAATTGTACATTACTGTTCAGAATTTCCAGGAAATGTATAGGACACTGCTTTTCGTTATCGTGACCTACCAAATAATAATCCCAGTTCATGGAAATACACTATGTACAGTATTTCCGGCCTTTCTCTTCTCAAGTAGGCTAAATCTACACTTGATTTTGAATTTTTACATATGTACGTTATAACGAAAAGATAAGATTGAGTGTGTTGTAACTGTGTTGTAATATGTCGGGCATTACCTCCGCGCACTTTTGTTACTTACTGTTGACTGGATTCTCTGCGGTGATGTAGTCCTGTAACACAACTTAATACTATGTTTTTTGTGGGCGCCACTTGGAATCGTTTGTTCCAAGAATAAAATGTGATTAATAAAGAAATTAAAATTTTTAAATCTTGCTTCTATGAAAAAATATAAACAAGTCAGTTTAGCTTGAAAAAATCAGGTAAGTTTAATGATTCTTCAAAAACAAACAAATCGTCTGAAGGACTAACATTCATAAAAAAAATTATACAGTTGCAGAGTTACTAAAAAAAATTCACAAGTTATTATTATTATTATTATTATTATTATTGACAATTTTATTTATCCAATCAAGTATCGGCTAGTATTTTAAAGTTTTTACTCAGTTGAAAAGCATGAGTTTAATACGTGAAAAAATCTTTACTCTCAGGACGTGACTCCTTTGAACTACCAAGACATATCAATAAGATGCCTTACAAGAAAAACTAAGTGATTTGAAGGTGTGTGGCATGTGTAGTACAACTGTGGGATAAATGTAACCAGGTAAAAAAAATTGACTTTAATTTCGGTAACTCACGTTCCAATGGTTAATTAATCTTGCACTGGACACTCCTCTCGGGTAGTTTTTCAATCTCGCCTCTTCACGTGTGCACTGAATCTATTTTAAGTCAAAATTGCGATCATTTACTATTTCCGCACTTTTTGTAAAAACGTTTGGCAGTAGATTGTCGTTCAAACGCCGCCACTACGAAACATCTGTTCCGCGTTGATTCAGAAATTGGCCGCCGTAGCGCTGATTCCCATGCAGTGTCGAGAAAGGCTTTGTGTATTGTTTGTTTACGTTAAGGGGATTATTGTCAAGTTAGTCAGTCTATGCGAACACAGCAGAATTCGTTCTCTATTTAAAGTTTTGGTCCCTCCTGGGCCGTTGACGTTCTGGCTGCTTGATTTCTATTAAAATTTGCCGTGTCGCTGCTCTATTTCAGCAACACTTTGGCGTAGATTCTTGTAGAGGTTATGTCAGTCTGTTTGTCAATGTACGGGAAAAGCCTTTCTTCGGGTCTTGTGTCGATTTCTCGCCTCTCGGTTTCGCCTTAGCTGCGTTGATCAGTGTCGTGGGTGATGCATCAGTTCTGGAGTTCAAGTTTCAAGTGTTTTTGGGTCGAATTTGGTCTCTCTTTTATATTAATTCAGGCTGACTGTTTTCATCGACTTCCGGTATATTTGTGTAAAAATTCTTTCTAGATTGTTCGAGAATAAACGAAATGGAATGTCATGGAACAATTTTCACTTCCGTAGAAGCTTTGAGAACGAATTTCTTATTCTTCATACTAAGGATATTTCAAAAATTACACTGGTATTTATCAAACAGTTTTACATTAGTACTCACAATTTGTATGCCATTATTACATTTAGATTCTCTGTTTTCAACTGAATCTAGCGATACTAATTATGATTGGTTTTTAATTAAATTAAGTCTAATAAGTAACACAATATACAACTCCCACCTTGGGTTGTTGTCATGAAAATTCAATTTTTATAACAAAAAATTGTTGTGAAAGCATTATGTCTCTTCCACAATCTGAACATCCAACATTACTACCTTCCTATAACAAAACAAACAAATTTTAACATAGATAATACTTATATAATTACAATTTTACATGGCCTCTGCTCATGGCCTAGAATTTTTGTTAATGTTATAACACAATAATTAGTCTCTTTCTTTAATATATGTAGTATTTCACTAGTGTACACTCAGAGTTTATTATATTGTCTGTCTTTTGTGATACCTGGTTACTCTTTACATACATTATTATCATTACAGGATGACATAGCATCATTGATTGGTCTTGAGATGTCCTTTTTCATAGTGTGACAAATCTCACTCTTATAAGTTAAATTCTTTTATAATTGACTTTATTTTCAACTGAGTGTGTTCGTTTTTTAAGGTATACTGAAGTATTGTACCATTCTATTTTATTCTTGTTAGCATTTTGTAAATATTTAGCCAGATATGATTATTTTTGTACTGGTTGATTGGCTCCAGCCATACATGGTATAGGTAAATATTTTACTAACTTGACTATTACAATGTTATAGTTAGTCAAATATATTAGTATAGTCGCTTTATATCATATTTCAACTTTCTAATGCAATTTGGTTGCATTTTGGCAACATTAAATCCATAAATTATACAATATTATATGCCTACCACATGTTTTTAGTTAATACAGTTTTTGGCTATTTTGACTGCTTTTTATTCATTTGACAGCTTTCTTTATTTAAGATAAATTGTTCACTTTTGTCTGCTTGACAATTACACATAGTTTCTATTTCAATCTGATAATAATTAATTTTTTTCATGAAATCTGGGTGTATGGTCTTAAATCCAACACATTAATATTTTTTGTCATAACAAATATATAATTTTTATTCTAACTTAAACTCTTTCTAATAATGTATTTAAATCATTTAATACATTTATTTTATTTACATTACATAATATAATACTGGATCATGCCCATTCATTCACAAAAAATAGTTCTTAATACTCTATTCAGAGTTATAAAACTTAATAATTAATGACTTTATTTTGGTTGATTCTGACATTATTTCTCTCTCTTATAGTGTCTTATGGTTTTTTCACTGTTATTCACTTTAATAATATATATGGGGTTTGTGTCTTAGTCAAAGTCTGGTCGTTTTTCATGTTAGTAGAAATAATTATTAGACAAAATTACACAATTTTTGAGGACTACTTGGGTTCGATACTGTTCACCTCACTTTCCTCTTATGATAACTTACTATGTAAATGATTTCCTTTATGGAACGTTCTGTGACGTTACATATGCCTCACCGTTAAAGTTGATAATTTTTGAAAAACATATCTTTGGTTTTGATGAAATTATCATCTCTATATTAACCTTTTATTAGCTTCTTTATATTTCATTCTTTTATCTTATAATTAAATTCCTGTACTACTCCTTTAATATATTAATCCAACTCAATATTCCTAGTTCGTTCTTTGTCGTATCACCTATTCCTTTCCTTTTTACCTTGATGTTATTTAATTAATCTTTGATATAATTCCCTATCAATTCCCTAACTTTCATAGAGGGTTGGGAGTCAGAGTGGCTCGCTATGGCATACATTCTCTGCCCTTCCTATCTATAACTACTGAAATCAGAGGCAACACATCCCTGTCCAGAAAATAACAATTGCACCTTCGCAACAAATAATAATAATAATAATAAAAAAATACAATATTCAAAGATCATAGGCTCCTACACATAAATTCCCTTTCTTAAACTCTTCTGATTAATTCACAATTATATTAATATATCGTTCTCCGCAGGTTAAATTATCGTTTAAAATCATTCAATGTTAATAGCTATATTCATATTCATCATTACCTCCTTATGTAACACACTGTTTTCCTTTTTTTTTTCATTTATCATTTCCATTTAGTATCAAATATATGACAGTATTTCTCCTTCTTTTCTCCTTTACTAAGTGTCCATCTCGTAATATTTATTAATAATAATCTCTCTCCTTCTCTAAGTACGGGTAAGCTGGTAAATATACGTTGACATGGCTATTGGAAATAAATCTTGCCTATAGTGGAATGTGTCCATCTCGTAATATTTATTAATAATAATCTCTCTCCTTCTCTATGTACGGGTAAGCTGGTAAATATACGTTGACATGGCTATTGGAAATAAATCTATATTTTATATATATCTTTATGCCTTTGGTGTAAGGTGTCCTTCTCGCAATATTTATTAATAATAATCATAATACAATAATATTTATTTTTATTTAATAATCTCTACCTCCTTTCTAATTCTGGGTAAGTTAAAAGATTCACGTTAACATGTTTAGTCAAGGTACCTTCTCAACGATGCTGTATTTGACTTGGGTTTTTGGTCATGGTACTTGCTCACTGATTGAGTATTTGACTTGTGATTTTTAATCATGGTACTTTTTCAATGATGTTTGGTGGCACTGGTCAGACGTCCGTCCAGGTCCGACACTTCGCTTCAGCTTCTGGACAAGGAAGGATCTCTCCTTTGGACTGCTCTCTCCAGCTTGGACGCTGAAGTTCTTTCGCTGTTCTCAGCCGCTGCCCTTCTGCCTTCTGCCGCCGTTGGACAGAAACATTTTGGCCCTCTTGCTGCTCGCCAACAAGAAGAAAGAAGACTTCAACTCAGCTGGCTGGTGAACTGAGTAGCCAGCACACACAGCTGAGTTCGTCGGACCTTCTCAGGGCCACCAGTCAAGTGACCCTTTTCAGGACCACCATTGAAGAGGAAGCTTATAGCCTACCAGAGCTGTTGTAAGTTGCGCAGCGCATCTAGCCCACTGACGCTCAGGCTCTTAGGTAGCGCTGCCTAGGACGATCCTTGCGAGCCCCCACCAGTGGTAAGCGAGCTTGGATATCGCCTAGGTAAAGAGGCCGGTGGACACCTCTCTTGGTAAGGGGAGGTATCTAACGAAGCCGGTCATTTGCCCAGCTCGTAGTAAGCCTGAGCGTTCCAGAAATCCCGCAAGCGATCCGGCTCGGGCCGGACCCTAGGTCCCTGGTTACCGCCGGAGGCAGCCTGGCTGCCTCTGGTCGGCGAACCTCCCGCTCGATGGCGGAAATGCCCGCTTCGGGCGCGTCATCGAGCACGCAGTCGCTCGCCACTGCCCCGCCCCACACGAGCGATTCGCCGTGTTCTCCGCTGATGGAAGCGGACCAAGTCGATCCCCGGTCGGTTCCGCTGCCCGGTGACGAGACCGACGCTTTCGTGGCGGTTGGGCCACGGGGGCGCCCGGTTAAGAAACCGAGGCGGAATCGATCGTCCTCAACCTCTTCCTCGGCGTCCGCCATGGAAGTTGTCCCCGCCGATGGCGAATTCGGCCCGGGGCCGACTGTGTCCGGCGGTGCCCAAGCACCGCCGGCCTCTGGTCGCATCCCGCCCGTATACGTTCACGGCGTGAACAACGTCACCGGTTTTTACCGGCGATTGATAGTGGCTCCCGGACTTTCCCCGGCCAACGTTGACCTGAAGCTCCTTGGGGGCGACACAGTCAAGATCGTTGTCCGCGGAATGGACGTGTACCGCAGTGTCATGGCGTACGTGGAATCCCAGCAATTCCAGTACCATACCTTCTCGCCCAAACACGTGAAGCCTCTGTCGCTTGTCCTCAGAGGCTTGGACGTGGAATCCCCTCTAGAGGAAATACTCGATGAGCTGCGCGAGCTGGGCTATCCTGTTCGCGCGGTCCATCGGGTGTTTACTCCTGCCGGACCAAGGCGTCCAATTCCTCTGGTCCGCATCCTGGTGGAGAATAGCGAGGCAGGCACTAGCCTACTCTCACTTACGCGGCTTTTTGGTTTCCGCGTAAAAGTGGAAAGAAGCCGCGCTCCCGGGGTTCTGCCTCAGTGTCACAGGTGCCAACGCTTCGGGCACCACTCCGACTCTTGTTCTAACGCTCCGGCGTGCGTGAGGTGTTCTCTCCCTCACGCCTCCAAACTTTGTGATGCACCTGCATTCAAAAGATGCATCAACTGCGGCGGGAGTCACCCCGCCAACTACCGGGCATGTCCGGTGTTTCAGCAGGAGCTCGAGCGGCGAAAGCCAAAAGGGCGCCTGCCACCACCGAGGCATCCGGTAGCTGGTTCAAGACCTGCAACCGAGCAGCCAGGCCCTGCGCCTCCTGCTACGGCTGCCGTGTCTTCCGCCCCAGTCACTACCAGGCAACAAAAACGTTCTAAAGGCCCGAAGCAAACACCTGCAGCACAGACAACCCCAACTCAGGCTCCTTCTCAGGCCCCTGTCCCGCCTATGGCGAAAAAGCGCCGTAACCTCGTGGCATCTAAAAGTGAGACCACCCAGCCAACACAAAACATCTCGGTTGTGGAGCCTGAGACTTCTCAATCCCCCCCAGCAACGGAGAATCCTGCCCCTGCTTTAGAAGCAGCCTCGCCTGACCTCCCGCCCCCGCGGTTTCCCAACGCAGGCAAAAAGAAGCGGCAAAGAAAGCCCCGTGGCGCTAGATCCCGGGCTCCTGCCAACCCGGCCGCACAGTCCAGACAGCCTGCACAGCGCGCGAAGTCCGACGCAATCGCATCTGTCCCTCTTCCTAGCACCTCCGCTAGAGGCGCTACACCTGGCCCTAAGAAACCCCTGGCTTCCACCAATCCCCCGATTGACAAGCCTCGGCGCTCTTATGCGCACGCAGTCTCCAGGCAATCTGCCTCAAAAACCGTACCCGACGACTACCAGGTCGTCAAAGACTTCCTTGCTGAGTTCGATCTCAACAAAGTCGCCCAGACCTTCAGGTCCATCCGCTCCCGCTTGGAGACTGCCGACATAACCGAGAGATTCATACTCTTGGTGGAAGCCGCCACTTGTGTAGGTCTTCTATGAGTCGGGTCCTCAAACGAGATCTCTCGATTCTTTCCTGGAACGCCAACGGGTTGTCCAACAAGATCCAGGAACTCCAAGAATTACTGGCCCGACTCAAACCCGATGTAGTGCTTCTCAATGAGACCCACTTGACTCCTGCGAGTCGGTTACGACTGGCCAACTATGTGTGCTATCGAAACGACAGGCCGGGCACTGCTGGTGGCGGCACTGCCGTCGCGGTGAGGCTCACTCTCGAGCATCACCGAGTCGTCTTGCTTGCAATGACTCACCTCGAAGGCACCGCTTGTTGAACACTCTAGGCGGTGTACAGATGGTCGCGGCGTATAAACCGCCGCAAAAAGAGCTCCTTCACCCCGATCTAGCGGTCGCGTTCGATGCACACAGGAGGGTCATCATGGCCGGCGACCTGAACTGCAAACATCGCGATTGGAACAGTCGCTTGACTGCCCCAAACGGGAAACGTTTGCGCAGGTTTGCCGATTCTCGCAGGATTCAAGTGATTGGGCCTACCCAACCTACGTTCTACCCCTCACAACGCAACGCGGCTCCCGATGTCTTGGACATAGTGGTGATTCAAGGAATTGACTGTCCGGTCCATGTGTCCGTGCTAACGGAACTATCGTCCGATCATCTCCCCATCCTGATACACGTCGCTACCCAGCACGTCGTACGCAGAGATGTCAGGAAGGTGGTAGAATGGGATCGCTATGGCCCGGCGTTAAGTCGCCGCTTGCCAGACGCGGGACCACTCGAAACCTTCCGCCAAGTCGACGAGGCAGTTGCCGCGTTTGACGAGGCTGTCGTATCTGCGATCGACGCGTCTTCCAGAATGAAGCCTGGCGTCACGCCCCACTGGCAGCGGATCCCAGAGGAGACGAGTGCTCTCGCTTGCGAGAGAAATCGCCTCCGGAGACGCTGGCAGCGGACCCGTGATCCGGCCGACAAGGCAGCGTACAACCGGGCGACCGGCATTTTACGTCGTGAAATGCAGGCCTACCGGAGACGCTGTTGGGAACTCGCCGTGGCCCAGGCAGGGGACGGATCGGACGAAAGTAGCCCTTACCGGATACCCTCGGCGTTGGTAGGGAAGAGGCGCCGGCCTCGCATCCCGGCCATTGCTGGACCTTTCGGTCAAATCCTGGCTCGCCCGGAGGCGAAGGCCGAGTACTTGGGCGCGTGTTTTGAGCGACAGTTCGCACCTAACCCGCCCATGGACTGGGACTTCGACGAAGAAGTCGAGAACGAAGTGGAAGACTTTCTGTCTCTTCCGATCACTACTGAGCCCGAACCCATTACTAGGGAAGAGGTCACAGATCGGCTCGTTGAACTCGTGCCAAGAAAAGCTCCTGGCCCGGACGGCGTCTCGAACGCCGCTCTTACTCGACTCCCGGAGCGAGGAGTACTTTTCTTGGTCGCGCTGTTCAACGCGTGTCTTAGACTGGCCTATTTTCCCCAGAAATGGCGTAAGGCGACGGTTATAGTGATCCCGAAGCAGGGAAAGGACGCTTCCCGTCCCGGCAACCTCCGGCCCATTAGTCTACTGTCAGCCACGTCAAAGGTCCTCGAACGTCTCGTACAACGGAGAGTACTAGATCATCTACGAAATTTTGATGTACTGGTCCCCGAACAGTTCGGCTTCCGTGTGGGGCATTCCACCACTCATCAACTGATGAGACTGGTGGAATACATCACGGACGCCGGGTGTCGGAAAGAGCAGACTGTCGCCTGTTTCCTAGATGTGGAAAAGGCCTTTGATAGTGTCTGGCACGACGGGCTCTTGTTCAAGCTCCGGGAAATCCAGCTCCCAGATTGCTACCTTCGCTTGATTGCTAGCTTTCTGACGGAGAGGACTTTCTGCGTGCGAATAGATGACCACGTCTCTTCCGAGAGACGTATCACAGCCGGGGTACCTCAAGGTAGCGTGCTAGGCCCTCTCCTGTTCTCCGTGTATGTCAACGACGCACCCAGAGAGCCTGGAGTCCAGATGGCTTTGTTTGCCGACGACACGGCGGTCTATACCGCCGATCGGAACGCAGACTTTGCTATCCCACGACTTCAGCGCGCACTCGATGCGTATTCGACGTGGACGGAAAGCTGGAAAGTTGCCGTCAACGAAACCAAGAGCTCCGCGGTGCTATTCACAAAGCGCCGGAAAGAACCACGAGGCCGAGTGAGACTCGGTAGAACGTACCTGCCCTGGTCGAGGGAAGTTAAGTACCTCGGTGTCCACCTTGATCGTCGGCTCACCTGGCGTACCCACGCTGAGACGATGCGAAGGAAAGCGTCCGCTCGTCTCGCGCAACTGTTTCCGATACTTGCCAACAAGGCTATGACCCGCAAGCTGGGTAAGTTGATTGTCAACGCGTATCTGTTGCCGATCATTACCTACGCTCTTCCCGTCTGGGGTTACCTCGCAACCGTTCATAAAAGAAGGTTGCAAAGCGTTCTCGATAGAGGGCTTCGGCTAGCGGCCAAAGTCCCCTATCGGTTTTCTTCTCGTCTCCTGAGAAGAGGACTCGGTGTCCGCTCCTTGGATGACACCGCAAGGCGACTTGCACGTAAATTTTACGTCCGAGCTGCGAGGACCCAGACAAACCCACTCATAGCTGGCCTTGGCAAGTACCGCATACGTCCAGGTGAATCTTGGAAACGGCCTCGACAAATACTGTACTAGTCGACCTAGTACGACCATGTCGTTGTAACGACCAATAAAAACTAATTAATCAATATTCCGTCTGGACAGGACCACTAGGCAGGAGCCCCTCATCGGAGGCTCGGTACTAGGATACCATTGGGTCGTCTCACGACGCGCAACCCAACAGCTCTGAACTTGGAATGATGTTTGGTTATACGTACCTTTTACTTTGTTACTAAGCGTGTCAGTTACCTCGTAGGTATTGTTTTTATGTTTGATAATATTTGGGTTTATATTTGTCAGTTTGGGTTAATTACTTTGATTATTTCAACCCCTTTTGGTTGTGTGATCCTTATATTATGTCGTTATTTATCATTCCCATTCCTTTTAATTCCCTCTCTTCTCAATATCCGACTTTCGATGTTTAGCACCTCTACTCCTTCAAATGCCTGGTCTATGACATTTATTCTGGATGATTAATCCATGGCATTACCATCTCACCACATGTTTGGGCCATATCTTTTCTGCATAGCGGAATTCCTCCTCTATTTCACTTTCATTTCTAGGGTTATTATTTGGTTCTCGGCTAGTTTCTGCCAATACATGGTTTACCTGAACTGTTCGGGGTCTTTCGTCATTACTTGCCTGATTATGCTGTAATGAAAAACCCGGATTTTCGTGGACTGTTACCCAATTCTCATTATTATTTTGGTTAGCGTTTGGCTCTTGTTGGTTGTTACTTTCGTTTCGGGGTGGTTCGTTACTCCTACCCTCTGAAAACTGATGACGGTTATTCGCCGTATCACCCTGGTTACCTCGCGTTTGTTGAGTCATATACCCGTAACTTGGTAAATTGGGTGGATATGGTCGTCGATTATCGGCCATCATATAATTTACCTGGGGCCTATATTCATTTTGGTTTCTCCTATCGCCTCCTCCTTGGTCGCCCCCGTTACGATAACTATTGCGTTGACCATAATTATTTCCCCTATAGTTATTCCCGCGATAACTGTTTCCCTGGTGATAGTTTCTACCGTAATTATTCCCGGTGTAATTACCTCTGTTTGGTCCCGGATAGTTGCGGTTATTTGGACCCTGAGTGTTATCACTTCGGCTATTTGGTGGGGTATTATTATTCTGACTGTTTGTGTTCAGGTTGTTACCGTTTCCACCTCCATTCCGGTTTGGTCCATTATTGTTATTATTGTATTCTACTTTACGATTGGGGGGTTGGTAATCCTGGAACCTCCCAGTGGATTCACAATTCTCTAATAATTTGGCCAGATCGGCTATTTTACTGAGCTGTTGGTATAATTGGGCATCTTTGATACCATAGCTGTAATGTCCAGCTAATTGCCTTACCAAACATTCTTCTGGGATCGGCGGTATCAACTTCCGTGCTAAACATACCTTTCCTAGGAAATAAGACGTCGGGGACTGTCCATTGGACGCGTCGTATTTGCCATAGAAAATGTCCATTCTTACCCTGTTTTGTGCAGTCTCCGACCAATACTTCTCCTTGAATTGGCGTTTAAATTCTGCTAAATTCGTGATTTCTGGTCGTACCGCTATCCACCAGTTATCCCTAGTGTTTTTAAACGTCTCGTCAAGCATCTCTCTTATCCTGTCCCACCTTGTTTCTCTATTTCTCCCAATAAACTCCTCCATTCTTTCTAAAAATTCCATTGGGTTTCGTCGATAGTTTTGGAAGTTGATTACTTCCCTGTTTTCACCATGACACGTATGAGTATTTAGTATGGGTGTGTCTCTCAGCGCCTCTAATCTTTCCTGCAGGTTTTTCTCTCTCTGGTCTATTTCCAGTATGCTATTTTTGTTAGTCTTTATTTGTTCGTCTAGTCTGTTAGCGATATCATATGTTTTCTGCATCCTCTCGCTAACGTCTTTCTGGACTTCTCCCACCTCCTGCATGATGGCGTCTTGGTTCTGCCTTACCATGTTTTCGAGATTTCTAACATCTTGTTTGGTCTCTACTGTTTGTTCCTCTAGATTTTCGAAACGTGTATTGGTTCCCTCCTGTAACCTTTCCAACTGTTTCTCCATGTTTTCGACCTTCCTGTCACTATCGATTTTATTATCATTGATCATTTTGTTTACTGTTTCGTACTTTATGCTAATTTCCTTTTTCAGGGACTCTATGCTTTTTTTGTTCTCCTCCTGAAATATCTCCAGTTTTTTCCCATTATCATTTATTTTCTCGGTTATATTCTCCTTTAAAGATTCTATGTTTTTGTTATTATCCTCCTTCAGGGATTCTGTATTTTTGTTCATATCCTCCTTCAGGGATTTTATTATTTCCTCCTTATCTTCCCGTCTATTTTTATTCATATTTTCGTTTATATTTTCCTCCATTCTTTGGAGCATCGCCATCATCATTATCATATTCGTGTCAACGCTTCCTGTTATTTTCTCTGGTTCGGGTTTCTCTGTTTGTTCTACCATTTGTATGGGTTCTTCTCCCGTTTGCTCCTCTAATTCGTCTGCGGTTTGTACCGGTCTTTCCATTTCTAGTGTGGGCGGTTCTAATTCCGTTTCCTCGATTTGTACTGCCTCTCCGTCTTCCACACTTAACTCGGGTTCCACATTCTTCTTCACCTTTTTTCCCTTAGGTTGCGGCATTTTGATCTGTTGGTAGTTGCCGGGCTTGTTCCGTCTTTTTCAAGCCTCACTAGTTGGGCTGCCAATTTATAACGAAAAGAAATATAGTGGTGTGTTGTAAATGTGTTGTAAAATGTCGGGCGTTACCTCCGCGCACTTTTTGTTACTTACTGTTGACTGGATCCTCTGCGGTGATGTAGTCCTGTAACACAACTTAATACTATGTTTTTTGTGGGCGCCACTTGGAATCGTTTGTTCCAAGAAATAAATGTGATTATTAAAGTAATTAAAATTTTTAAATCTTACTTCTATGAAAAAGTATAAACAAGTCAGTTTAGCTTGAAAAAATCAGGTAAGTTTAATGATTCTTCAAAAACAAACAAACGTCTGAAGGACTAACATTCATAAAAAATTATACAATTGCAGAGTTAATAAAAAATTCACAAGTTATTATTATTATTATTATTGACAATTTTATATATATCCAATCAAGTATCGGCTAGTGTTTTTTAATTTTTTACTCAGTTGAAAAGCATGAGTTTAATATGTGAAAAAATCTTTACTCTCAGGACGTGACTCCTTTGAACTACCAAGACATATCAATAAGATGCCTTACAAGAAAAACTAAGTGATTTGAGAGTGTGTGTGGCATGTGTAGTACAACTGTGTGATAAATCTAACCAGGTAAAAAATGACTTTAATTTTGGTAACTCACGTTCCAATGGTTAATTAATCTCGCACTGGACACTCCTCTCGGGTAGTTTTTTCAATCTCGCCTCTTCACGTGTGCACTGAATCTATTTTAAGTCAAAATTGCGATCATTTACTATTTCCGCACTTTTTGTAAAAACGTTTGGCAGTAGATTATCGTTCAAATGCCGCCACTACGAAACATCTGTTTCGTGTTGATTCAGAAATTGGCCGCCGTAGCGCTGATTCCCATGCAGTGTCGAGAAAGGCTTTGTGTATTGTTTGTTTACGTTAAGGGGATTATTGTCAAGTTAGTCAGTCTATGCGAACACAGCAGAATTCGTTCTCTATTTAAAGTTTTGGTCCCTCCTGGGCCGTTGACGTTCTGGCTGCGTGATTTCTATTAAAATTTGCCGTGTCGCTGCTCTATTTCAGCAACACTTTGGCGTAGATTCTCGTAGAGGTTATGTCAGTCTGTTTGTCTATGTACGGGAAAAGCCTTTCTTCGGGTCTAGTGTCGATTTCTCGCCTCTCGGTTTCGCCTTAGCTGCGTTGATCAGTGTCGTGGGTGATGCATCAGTTCTGGAGTTCAAGTTTCAAGTGTTTTTTGGGTCGAATTTGGTCTCTCTTTTATACTAATTCAGGCTGACTGTTTTCATCGACTTCCGGTATATTTGTGTAAAAATTCTTTCTACATTGTTCGAGAATAAACGAAATGGAATGTCATGGAACAATTTTCACTTCCGTAGAAGCTTTTAGAACGAATTTCTTATTCTTCATACTAAGGATATTTCAAAAATTACACTGGTATTTATCAAACAGTTTTACATTAGTACTCACAATTTGTATGCCATTATTACATTTAGATTCTCTGTTTTCAACTGAATCTAGCGATACTAATTATGATTGGTTTTTAATTAAATTAAGTCTAATAAGTAACACAATATACAACTCCCACCTTGGGTTGTTGTCATGAAAATTCAATTTTTATAACAAAAAATTGTTGTGAAAGCATTATGTCTCTTCCACAATCTGAACATCCAACATTACTACCTTCCTATTGTAACATGACATAAGGTAGCAAGAATTCAATGGTATTTAATTATAAAATAAACAGCTGAAAATAAGAGTAAAAGGCAAAAAACTTATGAACTTAAAGATCAATAACCCAATAACCCAATAAATGACAAATGACTATTAACCCGACAGACTTGACACAATAGATCGGATAGGAACCAAAAGAAAACCAAGAGACAGTGAAGAAGAAGTTTAAGTATAATCAAGTCATTCCAAAAAAAGTGAACAGAATATTGTAAATTTAGTAATGAATTGATGTCTGTAGCATATGAGATGTAGCTAGGACAATAAGATTAATGAAGGGTAATAGTATCACATGTATCTTATTATTTAAAGAATGTAATTGTATAATATAATGTAGGGGGGTTAGAAGCTAACCATACCCCAAACCAATTGTAATAATAATGGCCAAAGGCTATAAACAATACTTTGAGCCCAAAACAAAAGCAATATTAGAGTGATGACCAAAAGTGATCAGTGTGATTTGGAGGTAAATAGTTATAAATGACCATAATCACACAGTGATGTAAAGTAATCAGACAACCATGAATAAGCGTGAATAAGCCCAAAAGTGTGTGTGTAAAACTATATAAGTAGTGAAAGTGATAGGTATAAAATAATGAAACAAAGTGAGCAGGGTAGTAATGATAGAAACTTTCTAATGAAAGAAAGGTGTAGTGAGAGTGTAGAACTAAATATTATGTAAGCTAACTATGTTAAACAGATAAACAATTTGTGATAAACTGTGCACTAGTAGGTAAGATTGAACTAATTGTAATATTGTTAATTTAGGTAATAAAATATCAAGATTATATATTAAGGTAAGAGTTAAGGTATCAGAGTGTAGCAAATTAAGAAGGACTAACACTGTGTTTAAGTGAAGGGAATAGTAGATAGGACATAGCATACAAGGAACAGTTTGTCAATAGTATTATAAGAGTTTCTTTAAGTTTCTTTAAGTAAGTATTAAGGATTTTATTTGTGTTTAGAAAATCATAGCATAGAGTAAATTGTAGGGTAAGCAGATAGCAGCAATTAAAAGTTATTTCAGGGTAGAACCTGAAAAGAAATGTTTAATAGTAAGAATTAGAGTTAGGGATACTGATGTTTATTGTTTGTTTTGTTTGTAAATTATATTAGAGTTACCAGAAACGTTAGTAAGAAATGTTAAATGGTAGTAGAATGGAATCTAGGCTCTAAGCCAAACTGTTGAACATAAATTTATTAATTTAAGAACAAATAATAATCAAAAGTTAAGGCAGAACGTGCCAAATGATTAAACCATGTAAGTGGGTATTCATAGTACCAAAATATGCGATTAACAACTAATTTTGAATAAATTATATGTAAGATATAAAATTGGGAAAATAGTAAAAATGTAATTAGCTATCCAAAAGTAGGCATGAGTGGTATCAAAATGTTCATCATAAAAATTTAGGAAGAATGGTACTAATGTGATGACCATAGATATTAGAACAAAGTAGTAATCTTCAGTTAAAGATATTTTGGTAAAAATTGACGAAAAAAGACGATAAATCTTAACAATAACCTGAGTTAATAACCAATGAAAAATTAGCATAATTTCTTAAGTAACCATAGCAACAAGAAAAATAACGCCAAAAAACCGTTAGATTTTCAGTAAGTCATTATTAACCAACGCCAGAGGGTGGACCGAGTAGCTCTCGTATTAACACTAAATTATTATTCTTCAAACAATTTCAAAACTATTTAAAACTAATAGAAGACAAGTACAACAGTACAGGGAATCCTGAACGTAAATTTTATTTATAAAAAATTAATTTAACAAACCGTAGTGATCCAAAGAAGACGAAGCGACGCCGTGACGAAGAAAGACGACACGGACACTATATGAAGATCAGTAGAACCTCCTAAAAGAAGAAGATGACACCAACTGAAGAATTACGAGGCCTGAAGTAGCAAAGAAAAGTGCCGAGACGAGGGAAACAGACGACAGGAATTATCCATAGAAGAAGACGACAGCCCAGGAGTTATCTATCGAAGAAGACGACACCAGGATCTTCAGCAACAAGTAACTGATGAGTATAAACATTATCCCTTAAAGCGTATTCACAAATTTTGGTCTGAATTAAAATATAACTATTTCAAAATCACTGATCACTATTCCGAGTCAAAGTAAATGCTGATTTAAATTCACTGTCTAACTATAACAAATTAACGATTATTAAGAAAGTAAATTATGATAAACAATTAACGAATCTTCTAATAACGAACTTCTGGCAAATGAACATAACCATAAATTGCTTCACAAATTTTCATTGGTGATTACTTAGTCAAATGTAATGAGATATCGATTTATTTATGTAATTAGTTGTAAGAATTATTATAACTTTGTGTGTGTTAGCCGTAAACATATATTTCTGTAGCCAAAAGGACTTTACACCCCTGAGAAAAAACGATAATTTTTACTGTAAACTAGAGTAACTGATGACTGTATACAACTGAGCTGAGCGTACCAACTACGCAATTGTAATAGCCGGTGCCGAAAACGAATTTTAATGTATAATAAACCAAGTGAAATATTCTAAAGGATTAATAAATGTTCTCAATCTGCAATGCTGTATGTTTGATTCCGTTAATTTAGAATTACGACTAGTAATTATTGAAGTGAAGGCGTTAAAGCGAGACGCAAGCTGGGTAATACTGCAGAGAGCTGTACGCCAATCAGGTGGCGAGGCGGCAACGTTTGCTACGTTTGAATGCGGCAGAGCAGAATACGGTTTACCCGTACACGACTGAGAGCATACGTTTTGACACGTTGACACAACAAACAAACATATTAAACTATACATTAAATTATTACAAACACCATAAGAGTAGAGTTACAAAGTGGCGCGCCAACTAGTAGGGCTAGAATAGTTAAGGAAACATATCTTTAAACTTTACAGATTCTAGCGGCGACTACAGAAATGGAACCGGCAAAAATCGGGACGAGACACCAGACGTTGCTACGCGAAAAGGAGGCGGAAGAGGAAGCAAGGAGATTAGAAAAGGAGATCGAGAAAGGTGCCAGAATGGAGGAAAAGGAAATAACTTCAGTGGAAGATGTGGAAGAATTGTTAGCCCCAGCAGAGCCAACTAGAACCACGGAAGAAACGAAGATGGATAGATTGATGGAAATGTTTCAAAGAATGGAGAAGAATATGGAAGAACGAAGGAAGGAGGACAAGCAGGAAGGAAGAGAAACATTAAAACAAGAATTAAAACGAAACAAAGAAGAACTAGACAAGAAATTTGAGTCGATAAATGACAATTTCAAGAAAATGGACAAAAATAATGAGAAGATGGAGAAGAAATTGGACAGCACTAAAGAAGATTTAAGGAAGACCATTAATGGAAATAACGAGAAATTAAGACAGGAAATGAAGGAGGAGAATAAATTAATTAGTGAGAAGATTGAGAGAAGTAATGAGAAAACCAGTGAAGCTTTGAGGCTGATGAAGGAAGATATCGAGACGCTGAATGATAAAATCGAATATAACCAAGATACATTACAGCAACAGTTGACTGAGTACAGAGAAGAACTGAAACAAACTGTATTGGAGACGGAAGAGAAGATAGAGAAAACCAGCGAAGTAGTGATGCAAGTCAGAGAAGAAATTTTAATCAAGGTGAATGAAGTTGAAGGCGAAGGTAAGAGGAGGGTTGAAGGACTCCAAAAGGAAACCAACAACAAACTAGAACAGATACAAACCAGAGTAGAGGAGAACTATAGCAGATTGGACGCGTCAGTAAGGGAAGTGAAGGACACCACAACCGCCCAAGAAGGGAAAATAGCTGAATTTAAGGCTAGAGAGCTACGCCTACAAGAGGAGATCAACGCATTGAAAGATCGACCAATCATGACCTCACATGTGTTATGCAGTGAAAATAGGGAGACCATAAACTTTAAAAACTATAAACGTAATCCGATTGAGTTTATAGAACGAGTGGAGGAAAACTTAGCCCGAACCAGAGAGACAAGGTGGACTATAATCAAAAGCATGATAGATGACATGTTTAAAGAAGTCCATGATAATTGGTGGACGGCGGTGAGACCAGACATAAATAATTTCAATGAATTCAAGAAGTTATTCAAAGATAAATACTGGTCGGAGGCAACTCAGCACGTGGTGAGAAACAATATAAGCAATGGCAGATTCGACCCTTACCTAGGACAGTCACCAACCGCTTACTTTTTAGGTAAGGTGAGCATAGCAAGGAACCTTGAACCCAACATCCCGGAAGAGTGCTTAGTGACGCAATTGGCGTATCATTATGACGGTGAGATCACGAAAAGCCGTTTAAGTGGACGCATTAAAACGATACAAGAGATGGCCGCATTATTGGGAGAGTACGAGCGGGAGAAACACTATGTCTTGAACAGACAAAAGAATTCCCCAAACTATAGAAATTATGACAACCGAAATCAGCCAAGTGGACCACAGGGAAACCACATCCCGGCCAACCATCCGCCATCTAACCCCAATAATTATCGAGGGTTCCCTAATCAAAACAGCAACAATAATTACCCAAGAAACCAAAATCAGAATTACCCCAATAACAATAATAATGGTAACCACCCTTACAACAGGGGAAACAACCAGAATGGAGGTGGGTACTACAGACCAAATAACCAGTACCATAATAATAACCCATCGACACAGAATCAAATATACAGACGACGGGTGAACTATATAAATGCAGAAGGTAGGAATGACGGGAGACGCAGTTATAGAAGACCGAGGAGCCGGAGTGCCGAAGAGAACAGAAGAGGTCGAGAACAAATAACTCGTAATGACCACTCGATTGAGAGGAGGCAGAACACGGAGAATAATCACCCCGTCAGAACAGAGGACCGCGCCGAAGGTAACGGCCAGCATTTAAACGAACAGCGGCAGTGAAAATACCAAAGGACCCGTCACTGATCCGATCTATTGGGTTAATAACGACACAGACTGACGAGACAAATGACTACACTATTACAATAATTCAGAATCATTATCTGAAAAATATCCGAGAGGAGCTTATGGAAGAAAATTCCTCATTGACCAAGCACCCGGATAATGAAATTGCCTATGTTACCGCTAAAGTACATAATATAAATATAAAATTTATGATAGACACAGGCGCAAATGTGTCTCTAATTGACATAAACATGTATGACAAAATTCAAAAAGAAGGTAAGACCAACTTACCAACGTTACCAATAAGCAACATTATTTTAATAGGAGCCACTGGTAGGCAAAATAAGACAATAAAGAGACAAGTATCCCTAGAAGTCATAAGTAATGGCGTGACACTACCTATGATATTTTTGATCGCTCAAAACATACCATTTGACATCCTAATTGGGTGTGACATATTGAGGAAATACTCTGCAGTTATCGATATGGAATTATCGAAAGTAACCATGAAATATGAAGGCAGAGAATGGGTAGCTGAATTAACTGGCAGCAAAGGGGTCCTACCAATGAGTAAAATATACAGTATAAGAACAGTTCGTGATTCACCAGACCGGAGGTGGGAAGTAAAGCCAAACAGTCAAGCAAATAATGACATTCTATGGCATAAAAAATTGGAGGAGATCCGACAATTCCGAGGAACCCAAGATGGGAATCCAATGACAGAGCAAGAGGTGGAGAAGTTAATACGAATTTACAACAAATACCGGCATGTATTTTCCGACCAACCAGGAAAGGTACGGGGGTATCAATGCGAGTTAAGATTTAAAGAAGTGGCCAATTTCAATAAAAAATCTTATCCCATAGCGTATGCAGCCAAGGAAGCAGTACGCACAGAAATTAATAAGATGATGGAGGAAGACATCATAGAATATAGCTGTTCACAATACACTAGTCCAATAGTTGCTGTCACGAAAAAGGATGGAAGAGTACGCCTGTGTCTCGACGCTCGAGAAATAAATAAAATACTGATCAACGACAGAACATCTCCTGGCGAGATCGAGGAAATCCTCAAGAAGTTCCATGGAACGCAATTTATTAGCACATGGGATACGGTCTGCGGGTACTGGCAGGTAGAACTGCACCCAGCCAGCCGACAGTACGTAGCATTCATATTTGAAGGCAGGAACTACCAGTTCAAGCGACTACCTTTTGGGCTGGTAAACTCTGTAGCAATATTTGTTCGCTGCATGGACCAGATACTGGGTCCCGAAACTATGAGCTATACCACTGTATACGTTGATGATCTGTTGATCACCTCATCAAATTGGGCAGAGCATTGTGTGAGAGTTGAAAAAGTGTTAGAAAAATTATCTACTAACAATGTGACATTAAAACTCGAGAAATCTAAACTAATAGCAGCAGAAGTCCAGTTCCTGGGATTCAACCTGTCACGACAGGGAATAACACCGTCAATTGATAAGGTAGATGCCATTCAACGCTTTCCTACCCCAAGGAATAAGAAGCAGTTACAGTCGTTTCTGGGCATCTGTAACTACTACAGAAAGTTCCAGCAGAATTATTCAGAACTGACTACAAGACTAGCACCACAGCTATCATCCAAAAACAAGTGGATGTGGGGCTCAGAACAGGATACCATCTTCAACACTATCAAAACACACTTCCTCGACACTATCATGTTAAACCATCCCGATTTCAATAGACCCTTTTTCATGAACTGCGACGCAAGCGACATTAGCTTGGGATCGGTGCTTTACCAAGAAGACAAAGATGGAAACCACCAAGTGATAAGCTTCGCCAGCCGTACCTTAAACCAATGTGAGCGCAATTATCATGTAACTGAAAAAGAACTGTTGAGTGTGGTCTTTTCATGTGCAAAATTTCGGACTTACATACTTGGGTATCCCATCACCATGCGCACCGACCATAAATCCATTTCATTTTTGAAAAACTGCAAACTCAGCCATGGTCGACTAGCCAGATGGATTCTTGCTCTCCAAGAATATCACATCAACTGGGAGTATATCCCTGGTAGCAAAAATACAGCAGCGGATGTGCTATCACGGATCAACACTGAACAACAAACCTTTGATGGAGAAAAGGAGACCATTGTGAAGGTATTTAACATCATGAAAAATAACTCTGACCTGGAAGTGATAGTGAACAAGGTGATACAACACCAGAAAGAGGATGCAAGATTAAATCAAATCCGAGAGAGACTAGATCGACAGGAAGAAAAAGCAACTCAGTACTATTGTGTTCATGAAGATATTCTGTTTATTAAAATTAAACCTAACCAGAATACGTGGAAGCTGTTGATACCTAAAGAAACCGCAACTGAAATCATAATGGAGTACCACCTCAGGTACGGACACATGGGAGCACTGAAGGTGACAAAAGCGTTAGAAGAACACACATACCTGAAGGATATTAACCGAAGGGTGAGAAAAACCATAAAACACTGTCACATATGTCAGCTTGTCAAATGCAACAACGACAGAAAGGAAGGAATCATGCAAGCAATAACCTCTACAAATAAAATGGAGCGAGTTTTCCTAGACATATGTGGACCTATGCCACGAAGTGGAGGTAGAAAGCAGCATAAATTCATCATCATTATTATGGATCATTACTCAAAATTTATTAAATTATACCCAATCAACCGTGCTACTACAAACAAAGTATTGAACATTGTCACACAAAGATACATTACTGAGGTTGGTAGTCCCATGAATATTATCACCGACCATGGTACTCAATTCCGAGGAAGACGATGGAAGGACACATTAATGGATCTGGGTATCCGAACATACAAGACTTCAATTTACCACCCGAACAGCAACCCAGCGGAAAGAGTGCTCCGTGAAGTTGGGAGAATTCTCCGTACATACTGCCACGACCAGCAACGCAAGTGGAGCGAATACCTCGAAGCCACTGAAAATTTCATAAATCTCGCATACCATGAATCCATTAAGGATACCCCGTACACCATCATGTACGGAAAACCACCACCTCGAGCCATAGAAGAACTTGTCAATTTCCCCACCAATCCAATATACCAATTTGATAATGCCAAATTCTATAGTAAAATAGCGGAGCAAACTGAAAAGAAAAAGGCCAAATATCATAAAATGCAACCAAAGACAATCCGATACAGTGAAGGAGAAAAGGTATTAATACGAAACCGAGAATTACCAAGTTCCAGAGAGGGAATTACGAAGAAATTACTGTTGTTATATAATGGACCCTACCTCATAATAAAAGATAATAAAAATAATACCTATGTCATAAGTGAAATCACAACTAAAAAGATAAAAGGGACTTATAACCAGTCTTCTTTAAAAAAGTATTATGAACCAGTGTCTGAAAATTAAAGAGAATTTTGTAAGTAACTATTATCAAAATTCAAAAGTAATGTAAGCACAACTTACAATAAGTATTTGATTGGAACCATTATTATTATAAGTGAGAGGGAATTTAGAAGAAAGATAAGCTAAGTTCAAAACAAAGTAAGGCTAAACTTACGACCAAATGTGAAACAAAATGTGTAAACACATGCAAATTTTGAAAATGTATAATGAAATATCATAAAAATTGAGATATAAAATAATTAAATATTACACAAATAATGATGACGCTACATAACATCATTATCAAACCCCATCACAAAAAGGGGATAAATAGAAATTAATGTTTCACAAAAGAAGAAACCAAAACAATCAAATAAAAAATAACACTGGCAGATTAGCTGAGTTATCAATGAAAAAATATAAATGAGTCAAAACCAGCTACAATGTTAATTAAATATCAATGAGCATTAGAGTGATGACAAATAGAATCACTACCATATAGAATAAGCTCTTAAAACAATACAAAATGCCTATTAAATATCGCCACAAGCTTAAAACAAAGGAATCCTAATAAGTTATTGAAATGAAAAGTCATGAGTTGTATGGAAGAAAGAATAATTAATCCCAAAAGTGTTTTATTGTATTAATATTATGTGAGTCGGAAATGAACGACTATTATTATAATTATTATGAATATTATTATGTGATGATTTTATGTTGAGATACGTCCAACATATGTTATTGAGCAGATAGGCAAGGCCTCTTAACTCAAAATGTGTATAAATGGATAGCAGAGTAATAGAGCCACACGTGCCCTCTGACTATTACCAATTTATATGAAGGAGAGAGAAGAAAAATTTTAGGGAAATAGAACATAAAGGGGAATAATGAAGAATAATAAAGGAAAAGAAATAATACCAATTATTATATTATGAACCATGACTTAATAAAGAATGAATACAGAAGAAGTAGCGATGGAGGAATTCCTGAATCATAATAACTTGATAAAATGAACTATATTGATGATTTCTGAAAAAATCTAATAATCTTTGTTTCGAAATAATCAATTTTGGTGGCGATGCATTATGTAACATGACATAAGGTAGCAAGAATTCAATGGTATTTAATTATAAAATAAACAGCTGAAAATAAGAGTAAAAGGCAAAAAACTTATGAACTTAAAGATCAATAACCCAATAACCCAATAAATGACAAATGACTATTAACCCGACAGACTTGACACAATAGATCGGATAGGAACCAAAAGAAAACCAAGAGACAGTGAAGAAGAAGTTTAAGTATAATCAAGTCATTCCAAAAAAAGTGAACAGAATATTGTAAATTTAGTAATGAATTGATGTCTGTAGCATATGAGATGTAGCTAGGACAATAAGATTAATGAAGGGTAATAGTATCACATGTATCTTATTATTTAAAGAATGTAATTGTATAATATAATGTAGGGGGGTTAGAAGCTAACCATACCCCAAACCAATTGTAATAATAATGGCCAAAGGCTATAAACAATACTTTGAGCCCAAAACAAAAGCAATATTAGAATGATGACCAAAAGTGATCAGTGTGATTTGGAGGTAAATAGTTATAAATGACCATAATCACACAGTGATGTAAAGTAATCAGACAACCATGAATAAGCGTGAATAAGCCCAAAAGTGTGTGTGTAAAACTATATAAGTAGTGAAAGTGATAGGTATAAAATAATGAAACAAAGTGAGCAGGGTAGTAATGATAGAAACTTTCTAATGAAAGAAAGGTGTAGTGAGAGTGTAGAACTAAATATTATGTAAGCTAACTATGTTAAACAGATAAACAATTTGTGATAAACTGTGCACTAGTAGGTAAGATTGAACTAATTGTAATATTGTTAATTTAGGTAATAAAATATCAAGATTATATATTAAGGTAAGAGTTAAGGTATCAGAGTGTAGCAAATTAAGAAGGACTAACACTGTGTTTAAGTGAAGGGAATAGTAGATAGGACATAGCATACAAGGAACAGTTTGTCAATAGTATTATAAGAGTTTCTTTAAGTTTCTTTAAGTAAGTATTAAGGATTTTATTTGTGTTTAGAAAATCATAGCATAGAGTAAATTGTAGGGTAAGCAGATAGCAGCAATTAAAAGTTATTTCAGGGTAGAACCTGAAAAGAAATGTTTAATAGTAAGAATTAGAGTTAGGGATACTGATGTTTATTGTTTGTTTTGTTTGTAAATTATATTAGAGTTACCAGAAACGTTAGTAAGAAATGTTAAATGGTAGTAGAATGGAATCTAGGCTCTAAGCCAAACTGTTGAACATAAATTTATTAATTTAAGAACAAATAATAATCAAAAGTTAAGGCAGAACATGCCAAATGATTAAACCATGTAAGTGGGTATTCATAGTACCAAAATATGCGATTAACAACTAATTTTGAATAAATTATATGTAAGATATAAAATTGGGAAAATAGTAAAAATGTAATTAGCTATCCAAAAGTAGGCATGAGTGGTATCAAAATGTTCATCATAAAAATTTAGGAAGAATGGTACTAATGTGATGACCATAGATATTAGAACAAAGTAGTAATCTTCAGTTAAAGATATTTTGGTAAAAATTGACGAAAAAAGACGATAAATCTTAACAATAACCTGAGTTAATAACCAATGAAAAATTAGCATAATTTCTTAAGTAACCATAGCAACAAGAAAAATAACGCCAAAAAACCGTTAGATTTTCAGTAAGTCATTATTAACCAACGCCAGAGGGTGGACCGAGTAGCTCTCGTATTAACACTAAATTATTATTCTTCAAACAATTTCAAAACTATTTAAAACTAATAGAAGACAAGTACAACAGTACAGGGAATCCTGAACGTAAATTTTATTTATAAAAAATTAATTTAACAAACCGTAGTGATCCAAAGAAGACGAAGCGACGCCGTGACGAAGAAAGACGACACGGACACTATATGAAGATCAGTAGAACCTCCTAAAAGAAGAAGATGACACCAACTGAAGAATTACGAGGCCTGAAGTAGCAAAGAAAAGTGCCGAGACGAGGGAAACAGACGACAGGAATTATCCATAGAAGAAGACGACAGCCCAGGAGTTATCTATCGAAGAAGACGACACCAGGATCTTCAGCAACAAGTAACTGATGAGTATAAACATTATCCCTTAAAGCGTATTCACAAATTTTGGTCTGAATTAAAATATAACTATTTCAAAATCACTGATCACTATTCCGAGTCAAAGTAAATGCTGATTTAAATTCACTGTCTAACTATAACAAATTAACGATTATTAAGAAAGTAAATTATGATAAACAATTAACGAATCTTCTAATAACGAACTTCTGGCAAATGAACATAACCATAAATTGCTTCACAAATTTTCATTGGTGATTACTTAGTCAAATGTAATGAGATATCGATTTATTTATGTAATTAGTTGTAAGAATTATTATAACTTTGTGTGTGTTAGCCGTAAACATATATTTCTGTAGCCAAAAGGACTTTACACCCCTGAGAAAAAACGATAATTTTTACTGTAAACTAGAGTAACTGATGACTGTATACAACTGAGCTGAGCGTACCAACTACGCAATTGTAATAGCCGGTGCCGAAAACGAATTTTAATGTATAATAAACCAAGTGAAATATTCTAAAGGATTAATAAATGTTCTCAATCTGCAATGCTGTATGTTTGATTCCGTTAATTTAGAATTACGACTAGTAATTATTGAAGTGAAGGCGTTAAAGCGAGACGCAAGCTGGGTAATACTGCAGAGAGCTGTACGCCAATCAGGTGGCGAGGCGGCAACGTTTGCTACGTTTGAATGCGGCAGAGCAGAATACGGTTTACCCGTACACGACTGAGAGCATACGTTTTGACACGTTGACACAACAAACAAACATATTAAACTATACATTAAATTATTACAAACACCATAAGAGTAGAGTTACACTATAACAAAACAAACAAATTTTAACATAGGTAATACATATATAATTACAATTTTATATGGCCTCTGTCATGGCCTAGATTTTTTGTTAATGTTATAACACAATAATTAGTCTCTTTCTTTAATATATGTAGTATTTCACTAGTGTACACTCAGAGTTTATTATATTGTCTGTCTTTTGTGATACCTGGTTACTCTTTACATACATTATTATCATTACAGGATGACATAGCATCATTGATTGGTCTTGAGATGTCCTTTTTCATAGTGTGACAAATCTCACTCTTATAAGTTAAATTCTTTTATAATTGACTTTATTTTCAACTGAGTGTGTTCGTTTTTTAAGGTATACTGAAGTATTGTACCATTCTATTTTATTCTTGTTAGCATTTTGTAAATATTTAGCCAGATATGATTATTTTTGTACTGGTTGATTGGCTCCAGCCATACATGGTATAGGTAAATATTTTACTAACTTGACTATTACAATGTTATAGTTAGTCAAATATATTAGTATAGTCGCTTTATATCATATTTCAACTTTCTAATGCAATTTGGTTGCATTTTGGCAACATTAAATCCATAAATTATACAATATTATATGCCTACCACATGTTTTTAGTTAATACAGTTTTTGGCTATTTTGACTGCTCTTTATTCATTTGACAGCTTTCTTTATTTAAGATAAATTGTTCACTTTTGTCTGCTTGACAATTACACATAGTTTCTATTTCAATCTGATAATAATTAATTTTTTTCATGAAATCTGGGTGTATGGTCTCAAATCCAACACATTAATATTTTTTGTCATAACAAATATATAATTTTTATTCTAACTTAAACTCTTTCTAATAATGTATTTAAGTCATTTAATACATTTCTTTTATTTACATTACATAATATAATAATGGATCATGCCCATTCATTCACAAAAAATAGTTCTTAATACTCTATTCAGAGTTATAAAACTTAATAATTAATGACTTTATTTTGGTTGATTCTGACATTATTTCTCTCTCTTATAGTGTCTTATGGTTTTTTCACTGTTATTCACTTTAATAATATATATGGGGTTTGTGTCTTAGTCACAGTCTGGTCGTTTTTCATGTTAGTAGAAATAATTATAGACAATATTACACAATTTTTTAGGACTACTTGGGTTCGATACTGATCACCTCACTTTCCTCTTATGATAACTTACTATGTAAATGGTTTCCTTTATGGAACGTTCTGTGACGTTACAACGTATAAATTACAGTACTGAGAACCCAATTCCGAAGTATAGAAATTCCGAATTAGTGAAGTCCGAATTAGCGAAATTTCACTGTATTTTCAAATATGTCATATGACTAAAATTATTTAAAATAGTGAAGTGTTTTTCTTTGTGATAAAATTGTCTAAAGTTTTTTATTCATGATCTGCGTGTTTGTGATTGTGGAACCGTGATTATGGTGTTCTAACTTTATTATAACATCAGTTTTCTAAAGTTCATTTTATTTGTAGTTTGTGTTTGTGTAGTTTTAGTTCATATTAATTTTTGAAACTTATAAATTAACTTTAATCATTACGATGCCTTGTGGGTATCTTACAAAATATATAAAATTCAGCTTTAACAACATGGTATCATTAGATGAGGAAAAAGCTAAATAAGTAGTATATATGGTGCGTCTGTACATGTTTTACTTTAGACGAATATCAGCTTATAATGTCTAAGGCCAATCTGAACAGCTAAAGTAAGAAGAAGCTCAGCCATTAATGTGATTCTCAGTATATCTCAAGCTAAAAAAACACTTGATCAAATGTACTGAACATTTGAATACAGTCAGTGAAGAGCAGCCAAATCAACCAAGAATGTAGTAATGCTTAGAAGAACTATGATTTCAAAAATCACAGTGAACCACATGCAACTCAATAACTAGCTAACAAAACCACTGACCACATTATCAGTGCTTATAAAAACAACTTGCCAACTTGTAAGCATCCTGTAATGCCAATGTAATGACCTATGAAAGATTGGCCACTTTTAAACTGTGGACAATTATTGCATAGCTGCCATTTCTCCTGAAGAACATGAATCTAACCAAGTAAACTATGGCTAAATGTAGTGATGCTGTTGCTGAGTTATCCATGGATTCAGTTAAACTGTAATGGATTTCCTGGAGCAAATCATCAATCAAAGAATAATTTCACACAATCTTTCTTGATGATGTGGAAAGTGAAAGGACAGTAAGAATGAGCCAATTATAGGAGATTCAATGTTCCCTTATCCAATTAAGTAGGTGCCATAATCACATTTCATGCCAGTGCCAGGGGACAATGAAATAGTGACGTATCAACTTGACAAACAGATCATCATGTTGAGAAATACTGCAGCTGCATGTAGTTCTTTATCTATTCACTGTTCCGCCCAAAAGAACATTTATCTGCTTCATATATCTACAATTACATACACGTTACCAGCCACCAGCATCTTAGAACAACTTGAATAAACATAATACTGAATGTTTTATTCTTCGTATTGTTTAAATTAGCAGCCATCCTTACTATTTCTTTTATGAATTTTGTTGTTTAAGACCTGAAGATGTCAGTAATGACGAAGAGCTTAGTCGAACAATAAAAAAATTATAGCAGTTAGCAAATTCATAAAAGAAATAATAATACTGAATGGTTTGTCTACCCAGTCTCAACAAATGCCTTCCACCAGAAACAGCTATAAAAGATCCTGATCTGCACCTAATCAACTGCAGTGCCTTGTATTCTGGTGGTTAACTTATATAGTAGTGCCTTGTTGGCACTTAAATTCAAGTGGAATTCAACCATATCCAATGGACAAGGCTCACCAAAAGAAGTTGATGTTACGATTTTGTGTAGGCCTATAGCAGACAAATCTTAATAACTTTAAAATCATAATCCATATCAAAATCAGCAATACATGGTTTAAAAGAAAAAGATGAAAGAACACCACATGACATTAACCTTGAGAGTGTGATGTCACACGCTGACATAGATGGTTGCCAATTTGGAGTGGAAATTACCTGGTTCAACATGCAGCAAAATTAATATAGCTTGGAAACCAGTAGGACATTGTGTGAGATGCTGTTCAACAGAGCTGAATGAGTACTACAAAATAAAACACAAATAGTGGCAAAAGTGAAAGAACTTGAAGAAATATACAGTGACAAAGTGTTAAACTTACACAAATTTTTTTTTTTAATTTCAAAAATCTCAAAATGTCTTCAAAACAAGAAGATAATGCCTATTAAGATGCCTATGATAATGCTTACAAAGTGAAAGAATAATAAATTAGGAATCCAAAAAGACCCTAGGACAGCAACAGAACAATGCAAAGGATGAGGCAGCATCAACAAGTTGAGGCAAGCACCGGTCATGTAGATGCTACAACGCCTGATGCCAGTTCACAGGCAATGAATGTGGACAGTGAGATCAGACTGATGGAATTTGACAAAATACAAACAGATGAGATGTTTGAGAATCAAGACATTGCATTTACTGACGCACTGGCATCTGGTGATGGAGCATTTTGGAAAGTCATTCTATGGCAACAAGTTGTGCTTTGTTTGTGAAGTTTGTGATCTCATATGGTTCCAAAATGATTTAAAATGGCCCAATGAAGTTAACAGATGAAGATGTTCCACAGTTTATGAAGAATGTGCTGGACATCAGTAAAGAAAGGAAAGGTGTCAACGCTGAGTAAGAGTAACAGCTTCACATATCCACCAAAGCCAACACTCTTGCCACTGTTGGATCCACTCAGCGAACTTCTAATATCTCCATAACTATTGTGAAGACTAGTCGTCTTTGATGTGAGAGCAACTACGGTATTGTGGGCCAAGTGATTAACATGGCATATGATGTGGATGAAGTGTTCAAGCAATTTAGAAGGTTCTGAGGAGTTGATGTCGTGTCGAACCAGCTTGCCTTACTGTGTGAATCTTGTCACTGGCTATCTGTACATGATCGGCACAAATATAGATGTGGTTTAGTCAATGACACAATTGGTGTTTTGAAATATATTGAGTCTGGCCAGCTAAATGACAACACACCAACTCACCTTTGGTTTCACTTTGTGAATGAGAACATGGGAGCTAAACAGCATATACAATCAAAAACACATGTACTCTCCAAGCATAATCTGAGTGTACTGTATCTGAGTTGGACACTGGTGAACAGGTGTACTTATAACATCTTGCTCGGTGGCAAAGTAAGTTAAGTGTAAGCACACACAATTCCTAGTTGTGTTGGTTGGCATGTGCTCTGACCATTCACAAGTCCGAGTGCAGTACATTCAATCATATGCTGTACATGTGATTACAACAAGAGCCAACAAATGTCTTTGGTCTACATATCAAAGTGACAAGCAGAACAGAGTGACAAGCATTGATGGATTGTACTTAACTAATGCAACAACGACTTCAGCTTCTATATGCAGAGACAGCAGTGTGCCAGGTCTCAAGGAGATGACTGACAATTACTTGCATCTTGAGAGACATTGCCTGTACAACAGACAACAGACATTGAGAAATTCTGTGGATTCAATCAATACAACAACACTACTGACACCAGTGACAATGATAAAAGAGTCTCTTTCATGGTGTGCACATTTAATGTTCAAAGTTTGATGGTACATAACTTCGACTTGAGCAGCGACCCAGTCACTTCATTCTCCTCATTCTCCAACTACTTGTTACTCATGCAGACTTTGATGGATAACGCCTAAACCGTCGACATACCTGGTTTCAAACACACTGAGTCCAAAGAGTGCAACAGACAGGGCGATGACCATGACCAACAGCCCAGTACAAGTCTTGGCAATAGCAAGAAGAAGCATAGTGAACTCTATAGTGGCATGGCAGCCTTAAAGAATCAGAAAACATGCAGAACTCATGTTACTAGACCCGTTCCACGATCGCCGATACCTAAGTATTCTGGATTGAATTGTCTACAGATGTTCATGTCGGTGAAGGCGTACTAGTGAAAATTGAGATGCCCAACCAATTCAAATTCATTCTAATATCAGGCTATATCCATCCTCATACACACCACTCAACTACATTGAGATGTTTCTCTTTCACCTAATGCTTTACTACTATAATATAAGAGATATAAGTGTAGCATGTAGGTCTTACATATTGTACTACTCATACCATTGTCCTGTCTTCAACAAAATTTTACAAATTAATCAGCATTATGAGAAATAAATAAAATAAAATGCATGCTAATTTGCTGCACTCATTTCTTTCTTACCAACCCTAAAAACACACTCCACCCTGACAACACCGCCTAGGTAAGACATTTCCTGCCAAAAACCTCAGCAATAGTAACTCCAACACTACATACTGTTTTTTTAGTAAGTATTTGGAAATTACTTTTTTATGTTTAGTTGTTATTATTATTCCCACCTACTAAGATAGCCTCCTCCTTTCAAATTTCAAGATCTAGAATTACCATTTGTAAACAAACAGTGAAAATTGTAATTACTCTGCAAAATGAGTCCATTCAACAGTGTATATCTGGAGTTTAGAGATTTGATTTTTTGACATAATAAAAATGTGAAATAAAAACTAAATTAATTTATCTGAGTTTTCTTATTTCCACGCTTCACACTGTAAAACCTAAACACTCTCTTATTAATTTCTTTCCTGAAAGTACATGACTTAATGCAGTTATCTAATTAAAAAGCATTGGCTTATAAGAAACACAATAAACTTCATATAATTGTGAGTATACTCTTAAAAGTTCGATATAATATACATACTATTTTAAATGGTAGTAGAGAGGAGATAAGAAAACCTAAGTATTTTAATGACAGGGAGAATGCTTTCTGTCCTTAAGAACCAACAACAACTACAAATATTTTTATGTCTTGAATAATGTTAATGTTTCTCAGTCCAAGAGTTGATGGGCCTCAAAGGTGTTTTATCTGAATTTAGGTGTGATAAATTTAAAATAATGTAAATCATTAATATTTGTGAATTTTATATTAAAGATTTATTTACCAAATGTGTACTAAATATTTTTTGTGCTAGGTCAGATGAAATTGTAATAGATTTACTTACTAAAGAATATGGGTGAGTATATTCATATCACAAAAGACTAAAAATGCAATTAATAAGTAACAAATTTTTCAAATTTTCTATGCAAACAGGCATTACTGTGATTATGCGTAACACTGTGAGTAAGGCAAGCGAACAACAGTTACCAGCAGTTCATAAAAAAAGCACCGTGTGTTTTGTGATACCATGTACTTTCTCTGGCCACAAAGTGTTAGCAAAAGTAAAATTCACATCTTTATACATGTGAGCAGAAAGCATAAGGGAGCAGTGGTGGCTCCAGCTTTTCGTAGGTGGGTGGGCCAAACTGTAAGATTTAAAAAATAAAAATTCATAAATAGAATTAAAGCTATTCCTTGTGTTTTTAACACAGGAATCAATGTAGTTAGCTACTTACAGTGTATTATTGACAGTTTATTTACTCCAGTATATTATTTCCAAGCACTTAACTTTCTTACCATATGTGTTTTCCTTTACCATGAGGTATGGAAGTGGGCAGTAAATATATTATAGTAGTGTGAACACATAAAATTAAACATAATGGAAGTAAAACTATTAAAACATCCAGTAGTTGCACATATGCTTGCTTCATAGAATCAGTAAAATTATTAAAACAAGTTAATTCGCCTATTCCCGCTATCACAATATCATCGACTTCACTCTTCAGCACAAGTTCTTTTTTTGCCAAGAGCTTCCATTGGTTCTTAACACAGCATATGGAAACATCTATCACACAGTGTCTTTTGTAAATAGGTTTGTAATCTTTTAAGGCATAAACGTGTCCTCTCATAGGATGCAGTAATAGTTATTTATGCCAATTTGTACATTTTACTTAATGCTAATATGTAAATTCATTGGCTCTAAAAGAGCAGTAAATTATGAGTTACGGTAGTAAGTTCTTGCCACTTCTGTCAAACAGATTCTTTAAGGTTTTAACCACTGTATCAACGAATATGTATCACATAGATACTGAACTACTTACTATTTCAATAAATCTGCACTTACAAAATGTTCACTGTTTGGAACTGGACAACTTATATAATTAAAAACATCTGAATTGTAATTGAAACATCTGTGAAGCTCTTGTACAATTAAACTTTTTGAAATAATTATTAGTTCTGAAGTCTGACTGAGATAGTCAAGACTTGAAAAGTCAAACAGATAATCTTTCAGATGTTTTGGTAGTGTTTTATTCTTCTTTGTGTATAACAGTCAGTAGATGTGTTGGCACCTACTGATTTTGTAAATGCAACACTTTTGTTCACATGGTTTTGAAATCCATGTCTAATGGTGGTTTTGAAAATCAGCTTGTTCCAAAAATATATGTAAATATACAAAAATGAAATATGAATTAAAAGATTAGGTTTTTACGAAGTTCTGAAGCTTCCATATTTTCAGGTACTCAAATTTAAACTGGAAACTTCCTGAATATTACACTACATGGTTTGAGATTTTAGTAAATGTTCTGTATGATATACAGTAGTGAAATCTTCTCAACAATGGTATTAAGTTAATATAGTCAGTTTGTAAATACATCAGACTTGGGGTAATGGCTATTGATTGAGGAGGATGGTAAGTTTTAAAGAGATCATGAAAGTTATAGAACTTTTTTTTTAATCTTTAAAAAACTACTTTTTGCTTTTATTTGACTTTTTTCCAAAATACATAGTGTTCTGTATTAGTAATCTGAATTCTTCAGTCTGCCTACTGCACACAAGTAATTTACTTGGTAAATAAAAACCATTATTTTTAAATACATTTTAATTAGTTTAATACTATAACCATACAGTCTTTTTGAAATGCACACTTGTGTGTGTGTGTGTTTTGCGTTCTTTACATGTGTTTAATTGTTCAAAGTAATATATATTTTATACTATTTATTTATTTTTTTGCTGGCTTAATATAACGTTTGTTTTGATCATTGTTTTCAGTTTTGTAGGTGCTACTTTGCAGTGTATCTTTGTAAATAACAAACATTTATATTGTAAGAAGACCCTGTATGCCGGTCTTTACAAAAATAAAATAGTAGATGAAAAATTTTATAAAAAATAAAATTTTCAATAAAAAAAATTTGTTTATGTTAATCAATGTTTGTAATTAAGAAATAATGCTGTTTTAAAGGTTTTTGTAAAAATTTTAAGAATTAGGAAGGTATTTATTAACTATCGAGCACTTCTGGAAGATTTGAACCAAGTCTGGAGTTAATCAGATTAACTCCGGTCGGCAATCGATTGATGGTTTTTCTTGCTGGTCCAATATCTCACTGAAATAAAATATTTTCTTCTTCTTGAAGTCTCTTTGCCTTAATAAATAACCTTAAATTAGCCTGTGAAATAATAACAAATAAATACAATTGAAATAAATGGATTTATTAAACAATTTAATAAATAATCGATTTTTTATCGATTGAGAACAATTATCGACTCCGTCTCAGGGAATTATCGATTGTGCATACAGTAGAAAAATTATTATAAGTATTATAAAAAGGACAGGTTCTTTGAGCGATTAAATTAATAGTCAGAGAAGGGTGACGAGAAAGTATAACATTAACAATTAAAGTAAATTCAATAATTATTATTTAACAGTATTTAAATAATTCTGATATATAATGTTTAAGAAAGTTGTAGTCGAACCATATGTAGACTGACGTCACTGCTTGATGAGGAAGACAGATTCGAATTTCAAGATGGCCGCTATTAGATCTGGCTAGGTTATTGAGAAAGTCGTTGGGTCAAAAATCACAGCAAAATTACCTTCACGAATGTTTGAAATGTTCCCGCACTGGTGTAATCTGTCTATTAGGTTGTTTGGTGTGTTCTGAAGAAGTGTTCAGTGTAAACTTGTGTTAATTAGGTTATTTTGTATGTGTTCACTTCTGTGGGTTAAGTTTCTCAAAATGTGGTTATGATTTGTAACGTGAATTAGATCAAATATATTGTTTTACTGTTTTAGATCACTCGTATAATGAAGTTAGGTGTTAGTTTTCACTATTGTCGTTAATGTTTTGGTAGATTTAGTTAAAAAAGTGTCTAATTCATCTAACTCTCGATTCACTTATATGCATGGCTAACTGTAATACCATTTTTCGACTCGGTTATAAGGAACGTTTTTTCACACAACTATTCAGCTTGATATTCAACAAAAGACTATATTAACTTGGTCAAAATCTGGCCAAGTTAATCTTTGAAAAAGCATTGTTAACATATTTCGATTACCCATACACATGATATAAAATTACATTATATATGGAATTTATTTATTTTATTCATCACTTTCATGAATTATGAACCTTATCATTGGTTTAATCATCTCATTCTTTTTAAATTGATGTATTATAGTCCATATCTGTGGACATTTTGTGGAAATTAACAAATTTCTTTCCCTTTTGGAAATATAGGCTCAAAATCTGATTTCCGTCTTTATACAATTTTTCTTCCATTTTAATTGTTATTAATACTATTATAATAAATTTTAATTAGTCATATTTCTCTTCCTTTCCTTAAATACATATAAATTACACCTTTGAACTGGTTTTTTGTGTTAATCTCTGAATTTGACATTGCTCTTTAAAATTAATTAATTTATATATTTTGAAAATTTACAATATTTTAAGGTATACTTCCTTATTATCATTTTAACTCATAGGATCATTCCCAGTAGTGGTTAACTGATTTACCTTATCTAAATCTTGCTAGTTTACAGGATTTATAAGTGAATTATACTGGTTTATATGGTTTCTGTGAATTCACCAAATGGCCTAGAGTTTAGAATTTTACATTTCTGTTTTTCTCAAATAAATTTAATCCCACCACTCCTCTGACTTTACATAGTTACTATTACATGAAAATAAAATGGTTTATAACTTATTGTGAGGTGTAGTATTTAATTAACATTACTGTTATAAAAAAATAATTATGAACATGATTTAGCCATCTGTACAATTGAACTTATTGCTGACATGGTTTGAACATATACATTTAACTCCTTTTGAATTAACACAGCATACCTACTGAAACATTATTAATGGTATGTATGCTGTTATTTAGCAAACATAATTCATTTTAAACACATAATATAAATCTTATTTTCTAATAACTCTTACAAATACATTGATTTTATGGCTGTGAACAAACAGTCTATTTAAACATTTTAAACCTATGAATACTAAATTAATGCCAGTCCTTTCTGGTCTAAACCATTATTATTTATGATCCCCTTCATCAGTAAACATGACCACCCATACTCTAGTTATTAGCATTTTTTACAAACGTCTTGTAAATAAAGAGTTACATTAAAATAATAAAATACTGGAAATCTTCCATTTTATTATTTTATTATGCTGTTTATTAGTGGATGTTAAAGTTGTTATATAGCATATTGATAAGTCATAGTATCACTAACTTTAACTTTATTGCATTTCCAAAAAACACTTACACAAATTCACTTTCACTGGTGGTTCTGATATTTTGAGTCTCACTATCTCAGACCAGACCTTTAGTAATCATGGACTGTTAAGACTTGTTTATTTTCTTTATCACACAATCGCTTTAGTAGGTTCACTTCTTATAATACTATACAACACTTTAGGTTTCTAAATAATTACATTTTTATAGGATTTTGGTATGTTATACTTTCTTTTTAATCGTTTTTGTGGGTTTGGGGTTGATGGTAGTTAATAATAATAATAGGTTTTACAACGGTGTTTTGTTCATACTATTTCTTCCTCTCCTCCTGTCTTCTTTCTTGTCTTTCTTCTTATCTTCTTTCTGGTCTTCATTCTTGTCCTTCTTCTTATCTTCTTTCTTGTCTTCATTCTTGTCCTTCTTCTGGTCTTCATTCTTCTGGTCTTCTTGTCTTCCTTCTTCATTCTTGGGTAAACCAAGGTACTTCGTGTTATCTCGACTGATGTTTAGTTTGGAGCATCGAAGTTATTTACTGATACGGACCTTGTTCTTCTCTAAAGGTTTCAGGGTATTGTTTTCTTCCTGATCACAAACTTTATTCTTCCTTCTTCTTGTTTCTGGGGTATTTTGGTGTTCACCACTCTTAAACTGATTCTCTTTCTTCTTGATATGGTGTTATTTAATTTGTTTACTGCTCCTAGCTTCCTGGGTAGATTACTGATCTTATAATATGAGTTGCTTTCAATACTTTCTTTGATATTTAAACAGTGGTTTTTATATAATGTAATGAGGATTTTTATTTTATCGTGGTTCATTCCTTTGATTTCATTAAATCTCATTCAATATTATTTTAACATTTGTGGTGTAATTAAATTTTTATGATTTTATATGACTTAATAAGTAGTGGATTTTCTGTCACGCTACAATATGCAGGATGCAGCCAGGATCTCCTTCTGGTGGAGAGTTCTAGTAGGTACTAGGGGTTTTTTTAGATTCTTGTGAATAAGACAACAAAAATTAGAAGAGAAAGAACTTGTTATTTGCTACTTATTTTGTTGTAATCAAGATAGTAAGTGTGTGTGGAACCAACATAAGGGGTTACATTAGCAGATACCAGTATCTAAAATTTAACAAAGTCATAAACCAAAAGATGATATTTACACCATGATATATCAGAAAACTGCCAAAAAAATTTTCCATCTCCTGATAGTGTTAAGTGTTTTTTACAGATGTTTTAAAACTTTACCTTAGTGAGAATACTGAACTTTACCTTAGTGTCTGTAAATATTTGTAGCAAATGGAATCAAAGAGGTATACTCGTTTTATCACAGAAATTAATACGAGATTCTCATAAAATGGCACTACATGTCCTCAAAAACAGATATTTCAAAATCATGCTATGAGTGCGTGAATACACGGTTGGCCATAAAATTTGGCGAAGTCGGCAGACAAATTAGTTCTGGTAAAGGCTATTGAAGTGCTTGTAAAGGAACTGCAAAAACACAGCTAACAAACAAGTTTTTAAGATTTTAATTGTTGATTTTGTTTTTGAAATAGTACTAAATTTAAAAAAAAAATTATTAAATACAGATCAAAGACCATGTACAATAATAAGCACACCTATATAAAATTTTAGTCACAAGTAAAAACCTGTTTCATATAGGAATTTTTTTCTAAGTTTCTGAGGAATAAATTACTGTATTACAAATGTTATAAACTGAGTCATTTATACTTTGGGTTGAATAAATATTAAGGCTACCCTTTCCTAATAGCTATTCCTATCCTTTAACCACTAGACAACCAACAATGCTAATACGAGGTGATTTTGCTCTCGCAAGATGGCTACAATGTACTACACATAAGTAACCAATTAGCTTAACAATTTAATTAGATTTATATGTTTACCATTTACCTTCAATTTTATTTTAATTTTTGATATTTCTTTTTCCTCTCTGGGGGAATTAACACCCTAAGTGGTCCCCTTCATTGCGCCACTGATTTTTGGATAGCATATATGGGTAAACAGCAATAAAATTTATGGGTTATTAATTTTTTGTATATAATTTGTTTTGTAGGTGTATTGTGTATGCAAGTCTTAAATGATTTTTTTTAATTTATCAGAAATTTGCAAAACTAGCCTTAGTAACTGTCCATTACCTTTCTCGTTTTTCTGCACACATTAGTTTTGTGTGGCATTAAAAGGTTAATTGTCACCAACATTATTGATTAATCAGTGTACTTCGGCTTTAGGTTTGTTTAATATACTTTTAAGCCTATAATGTATATAACTTATTCCTGTATTGCTTCATGTGACAATACAATTTTTTTGCAAAATAGGCTTACCAGCATAAAAACAAGCAATTACAGTATTCCACAATCCACAATGAATTCTTAGATTTTATTTTCCCTGAAAATGCAACTCGCTGCTGTCAAAGTTTCAGACTTATGCACTAACACTTACTCCTTACAATCACTGAAAATTATATTTTATTTACACTTATAATTCACAATAATTCTATTATATGCTTCTAAACTGAATACTGAAAATAATTTCAAAAACGGTGTGTGGTACAAAATATTATGATCACAAAGACAAATTAAAAGATACACAGAATTATCTCATGTCTAAATTACCAGATAAGAAGGTTTGTATCTTGTTTGCCAAAAAGCCATTTTGCTTTACTATAGGCATCAATTACATTCGTTTCTGTACCTGATTTTTAAAGTAATAAAACCAGTTAGCATAATCCATTATTTTATAGAATAAATTTTTGTCATTAACATTATATTCTTAACTGTGTCTGTAAAACACTTCCACTGTGTACACAGGCATTAACACATTACATAACATAGCTGCTCCAATTTGGGGGGGGGCTGGCCCCCCCCTATGGTTGGGACGTCTTGTACAAAGTAACTCTCACTACTTGAAACAATGAAGGAGATATGCATGAAGGCAACAAAAAAGTGCTGCATCAAATTGAAGCCTTGAGAAAAAAGCATACAAACTGTTCAAAACAAGACCATCAGTATAAACTTCGCTTATTCTGGTACAGTTTTTACTTCAAGATATAGTTAAAGATTATCTCCTGCTGTTTTTTGTAAAATAGCAGAGCAAATCACAACATGGCTATCATCTTCTCAATTCATGGAATGTGTCTTTTCCCAATCATTCAGCTTCTGCTTTACAACGAAGTTCCTTTTGTTCATGTTTTTTTTGTCTTTAGCTCGACCATGATGAATTCTGATTTGTAACTTATGCCACTGTCACAAGTATCAGTACTAGTTCTGTGGAAACTAAGATGAAACCTTGTGAACTAAATCTATAAAACCTTTTCTTTATAGGTTTTACATGCTTCTCTTCATTACAAAATATAACACACAGTTTGTGTATATTACCTTGAGATACATACCTAATATTTTAGGCTTCTTACAACAGCAGTTTTTTTTTGTGTTCAATAATAATGTCAATCCATTGTAGAAATGAGAAGGGACACTCCTGACATTTTGTACAGAACTCCTGATATACACATGTAGTACAGTCACTGAAGCCAAAAAAAAAATATCGGTATGGAGAACCATACATGACTTCCATCTTCTAAGATTTATTTTTAAAATCATATTCGAAATGAAATATTACCATAGAAACTACTTCTTTCTACTTATTGCTTCAGCCTTAACCATGGTACTGTGGTCACTAACATATACCACCACACGTTTTCGCACTCGATTGTCAGTGATGATGGCAGTCGATGGACTGCCGAAAAGTCTGGTTTTGCAGAAAACATTGGACTATGGCTAAACAGCCCGGGAAGGAATTTTAACAAAGAACTACTTCTTTGGTGCCGATAACGTAGTACACATATAAAAAATTCTCCCCTCCACCTTCAACTATAATTTTTAATAATAGAAAATTACCCCCACCCCGTTCACCAAACCTCTTCATTTATAGACATTTCATCTACGTTTCTACAGTGGATTATTATGAGCTTCTTATCAGGACACTTTATTTATAAAAATTAAGTACTTTACTCTTGTTAAATCATAAAATGTTTCAGGTAAACTACCCCTTTCTCTTAACCGATCTTCTCCAAAATCAATAGACCTTCAGTCCTCTACAATTCAGGGATGCATCCAAAAAAATATTTGATTCTGTTTGAATGTGCGGCAGTTATCGTTCGTCATGGAAAACATTTCTCTTGTTACAACATAAAATGTTGCAGGTAAACTACCCCTTTCCCTTAACCGATCTTCACGAAAAATTGCGTTCTCTACAATTCAGGAACTTATGCAAAAAATTATTTGATTCTCTTTGAATTTATGGCAGTTATCTTTCATAAAAAAAAATTACCTTTCTTAAAACATAAAATGTTGCTGGTAAACTACCCCTTTCCCTTAACCGATCTTCAACAAAATCAACAGACCTTGAGTTATCTTTAATTCAAAAAGGTATGCAAAAACGTAGTCGATTCTGTTTGAATTTGCAGCAGTTATCGTTCGTCATATAAAAAATTACCCTTGTTAAAACATAAAATGTTGCAGGTAAACTACCCCTTTTCCTTAACCGATCTTCACCAACACCAATAGGTCTTGAGAACTCTACAATACAGGGCTGTATGCAAAATATTATTTGATTCTGTTTGAATTTGCGGCTGTTATCGTTTGCCATAGAAAAAAATTACCCCCGATAAAAAAAACGTTGCTGGTAAACTACCCCTTCCCCTTAACCGATCTTCACCAAAAACAATAGGACTTGAGCACTCTACAATTCAGGGTTGTATGCAAAAAATTATTTGATTCTGTTTGAATTTGCGGCTGTTATCGTTTGCCATAGAAAATACCCTTGTTAAAACATAAAATGTAGCGGGTAAACTACCCCTTTCCCTTAACCGATCTTCACCAAAAACAATAGGTCTTGAGTACTCTACAAATCAGGGCTGTATGCAAAAACTTATTTGATTCTGTTTGAATTTGCGGCTGTTATCGTTTGCATAGAAAAAAAATGTACAGACACACAGACACTTTTCGAAAAATGACTTTTTTTCATGTTTTGAGTGTAGTACAATCAGAATCTGCAATAATCTCGAACACGATATTTTTTGCCATCACCATACTTCCATTCCTTAAGGAACATGGAAGTAATGGAAATTGTAAATTAAGTGGCTTCTACGAGATATTTTTTTCATAGGGCTAGATAAAAAGGTAAGAAAGAATTTTTAAAAAAGTTTACAAAAATTCAGTCACGAGTTTTCGAAAAAAGGGAGGGGGTACAACAAATTCATTTTTCGTGATCGTCTTAAAAAATATTAAATTTATGAGAAAAATACAAAATACCAAAAAGGAAGAGCATAAAATTCTGCATAAAAGAGGTTATTAAATTTTTTTGTCAGGGCGATACTTTTAGTAGAAAAATTAATTCAAATTTGGCCAAATTTTTCACAAGGTGGATTTTCATATAAAATACATGTTTATTTAAAAGACATGCAATTTTTTCAGGAATATAAGTTTAAAAACTCATTATTATTTATTTATGTATATATTATTATATATAATTTTTACTTATTTATTACGCATTATAATAAAAATGTTATTAAAAAATGCAATTTATAAATATACTCAAAAATAGTTTTTCTTCCAATCATTGAAGATTTTGAGAATAAAATACCTTTAAAACACATTTCTTATTTATACAAATTATAAATTATTTACTTATAACTTATTATGATTTACAAAATTATTAAAATATCGTTTTGTCTTCAATTTTTCAGAATTTTTCACAATTATCAACGTGGAAAATAACTTTTTAGTACATTTATTATTTATTTATAAAATTTAATTATAACAATTATTTTTTATAATAATAAATATATTTAAAAATCGATTTCTTCTCCAATTTCTCAGATTTCTTGAAAAGATTCAGAAGTCAAGTCTTCTGTTTCTATTTCTCCCTCATCATACACAATATTTGAAAAATTTGTGCACCAAAATTAAATTCTTTAATAAAATTACACAAAATCAATAAACCTATCAGACCTTTAATAAACGCTAGAACCGCACCAAATTATAAAATATCAAAATTACTAACACAAATCTTAAAACATAAAATTGAACTTCCAGCAAAATACAATATAAAAATAGTATCGAACTCACGGAACATTCAATATCGAACTGCGTTAATTCAATATCTGTATGGCGCATGTACCAGCTGTCCTCGCTTTCCCTAAAATTCTTCAACTTTCAGGGTCTGTTCTTTTTATGCCCATGCATGGATATAAATTCTCACTATGTGGAAGAGAAACCTCAAATATTGTAGTTTTACGTACAATAGTTACATATCAATTTTTTTTTAGTTTTGAACTATTAATATTAATATGTGCAATGGACTTATTTCTACAATTATTAATAAAAGTTACATTTATTTAAATTTAACTAAATTTTAACAATTCTTTAAACCGCAGTCTTATAGAAGACACTTTGACCAATATGTTGGTCATAATTTTGTTAAAAAATATTTATTTTGAAAATTTCTGTAGAAATTTTAAGTTAAGAAAATGATGTATATTTGCGAACTCAAAAAAATGAAAAATTTTTAAACTCGCTCATTTTGTGCCAATAAATCAATACTAATTTTTATTATTATTTTCAAAAACCTATATATGTAAAGTTCATATTGTGAAGTTTTTTTTTTAATGTAAATACATTTGTAATAAATTGTTAATATGTTTATGCATTAGTTGAAAAAAATTAAAAACAAAAAAGTTATTACTTTATTTTAAGTATTTATTAATAATTTAATTATCTTATTTTCATTTTATGTAAAAGTGCAAACATTTAGCTTTAAAATTCGTTTTTGATTTTTGTCTCTATGACTATTATAACAGATTTTATTAAAATTTGTATATTGCAATGTCAGAAAAAATTAACCTTCCCGCTCATCGGGACTCCGACAATCAATTTTTTTCTAATATTTCAATTCCATTTTTCTCACAAAGTATTGGCCTGAAAAAAAAACTGATAAATAGCTTTTTTGTAGAGAATTTAATGCTCTTTAAGTTTTGCAATTTGTTGTATTTACGAAAATTTGTTATTTTTCAAGATAATTAAAAAAAACTAATTTTTTGTACCTTCCCCCTCCTCTTTTTTGAAAAACTGCGACGGAATTTATGTAAACTTTTTTTTTAAATTGTTTCTCACCCTTTTATCTAGCCTTATGCAACAAATCTTGTAGAAGCCACTTAATTTGTTTTTTTTTCCTTCAGTGACTGTACTAATGTTAAAGATACTGAAAACATATAAAAATAAAAAGCCACAGACAAGAATGCAACACAGGATGAACACATTACATAGATTCCTTTACCAGTAATAGGTTTGCAAATTTTGAGTCCTACCTATGCACTTAACCCATTTTCTTAAAAAATCTCACTTTTACTCCTTATTCCAAGGTCTTAGATTGTTATCTAATAGTATGTATATCTGTTAGTCATTATCAAAAGATTAAAAGAAAGAATAACATTTTCACTAGGAGGAACATTCAAGACAAATATTTTAAATTATATGTGAAAAGGTGTTATCCAATAGAAGCTGTTAAGGTTACCGTTATCTTAACATTTTGTTACCTTATAAAAGTGTGTTTACGATTTTCAATTTGATATTTTATTTAACTATTTGAGATGTCAAAAATCTGCCAAGTTTATGACAAATAATAATTTTCATGATTACTGAAAAACAAATTTTGTTAAATATAGTGGGCTTATTGATAAATCTACCCAAGTCCACTCACGTGAATTTACAGAAAACTAAAATTAAAGGACTTGAAGTGCAATGATAAATCATAAAACTGATTTTCGAGGTTAATTTTTATTATTAATAGAGTTTTTTTACTGATTACATAGCTCTTAAAAAATAAAAAGAGAAATGCATAGAAAATGTTGTTTTCAAAATGTCTTGAAGTGTCATTAAAACCTGGACTTGGGTAGTGCTATCACTAACCCTTCAACATATTGTAATCATTTTATTCATCCTCAGTTCAAAAAGAAAACAAATTTCCATCAGTCTCTATGTAAACAGTTCTAATTGTAGAATACAGATTATAAAAAAATTCACAGACACTGTGAAAAAACAGCTGTATACACAACAATGGATATGGACAATGGACAACTAAAAGTATACAAAAAAAATAATAAAGGAGTCAATACATTTTTGAGTCTCACAAATCTCATAAAATTTGTCAGATAATTTGAGACTACAGTATTTTATTTTTTTATAACAAACTAATATTAAACTAGTATTATAAATGAGTCAATAAAAATGGATTATTTCTCTTTAAAGTTATTCATACTAATACTCAAAACTAAAACTAATTAAAATGTTGTGGTGGTAATGCAGCGGAGTAAAATATGGAGTATACGTATCAGTTATAGAAAACAGTTAATTATAGGTTTACAATAACTAGTTAGACAAAGTGTTGTGAAATGAGTACATAAGTAATTGACAATAAAATAAGTTGAACAAAATTTTAAAATGCAGAAAATTGAATGTTGTAATATGCTTTTGGACTTGTTCTTTGGGTACTTCATTGAATAACTGATGTAATACTTCTCATTTAACATATTTTACCATAACATATGGTGATTACATTACATTAAACTACATGTTAAATTTTAATATGTAGTGGTTACTTGATGTTTTTCAAAATTTGTAACATACTGTAATGTATTGGTGTATTACATCACATAATGCACCAACACATGATAATTGATTAATAATACCAACTTATGACATGCAGTAACACTGCTTAAGCCTTACACTACATTGTAATTTAATGTAATCTAAGCAAATTATTTCCAAGCTTTCATGTTATAAGCTTTGATTTTAAAACATTTCCAAGGGGTTCTAGAGGCTTTAAAATTCTGTTGATTTGTCAGATACCTATATGACAGTCAAAAACATTTTATCCCATCGCACTACATTCTAGCACTACAACCCAGGATGGAATTTGGCTTTATTATTAATTTCTTCTATTTTGCTCTCTTCAATGACAATCTCTTCCAATTATTTGCCCCATCACTCTCAATTCATCCCCACATAATTGATTCACCTTTTCCTTGCATGTAATCACTTTCTATTTTTCAAATAGTTTCCAGTCTTTGGTTTCCAATAGTTTATTGTATGTGGTTGATCTCATCCTTCAACATGAACCAACCACATGAGGTTTTGTCCTTTTATCTTTGTGGTTAATCATCTTTCTCCAAGGATCACCTGTCTCTATCATTAACCCATATATTATATTCTTTAGAATTTTCCTCAATGGCTTTTCATCAGCAAGGTGCAGACTTCACTGCTGTAAGTTAATACAGGCTAAATTAGGGTGTTAAATATTTTGAGCTTAATACTTTTTCTTCACGGGTACAATGTAATTAAGATGAGCATAATAACATATATTTTCACATTGAATTCAGCTTCTTACTACCTTTGCCATACTGTTAATGTTATTCACTTGTGACCCCAAAGTAATGAAAGTTCTTGTTCATTTTTGAAAATATAATTTTGTTATAAAACTGTATTGGTGCTTAAAAAAAAAAAAAAAAAAAAAAAAAAAAAACACATACAAATACACAATAAAAATATAATAAATGTTCAAAAATATAATAAAAATATTAAATTTCTCTATATCAGTTGATATAATATTTGGTATATACTTATAAAATACATGAATGCAAAGCTGAATGGCAGTTATTAATGTACACAAATCCACGTTTCCTACTGTCACTTAACAAAGTTTAAATATTAAATACTGTCTTGCTGTTTCTGACAAATGTCCAAATAAATAAACAAAACAGACAGTTGTATTGTTCAGAAATAACATTCCTGTATCGTAGTTCTGTAATGCATTCACATTTCGTCAGTGTTTGGTGTGGAAAGTTGTTACAGTCAATGTAGTTTGCAAAAAGAATTAAAATTAATTTTTATTTAGTCAAGTATACTGAGAATATAATTTTCTTATTATTAAATTGAAAAAAGACTGTTTTGATTTTGTGTAAAGCATCGATTATCAGTGTGTATAGAACATGTGTTATTAACTTATTCTTCAAGAATGTTGATTAAAGGCTTTAAGTTATGTATAGCAGTGGGAGTTTTGATAGAGTCAGTGTATGGGCAGATACAATATAACACTTCCTATGGAGAGCATTTATCATTAATTAATTGTATTTGTGATATAACAGATTTATATTTAACACAACCACTTGTGGGTGTTCAGGTGTCTGTTCATAAGGAAGATGATGACAATTGTTTTATAAATACATTCCTTAAACAGTTGAACAGACAGTTAAAATCAACAATTTATATGTCAAATGATAACACACTCTTACGTTTGGATTATGGATCTAAAGTATTGTTTTCTATTATTTTACTAAGAAATTCTTGTATAAATGATACACTGCAACACCTTCAAGCACAGATTATGCACCTGAAAAGCAACAAGCAAATTTGGAATTCACGTGGCCGTTTTATTATTGTTTTACTAAATGATTTTATTATAAAAATGCATTATATAAACAACTTAATCAAAGCACTTTGGGAGCACAATGTTATAAATTTAGTTGTTTTGGCAAAAGCTGATGAAAATATAATTAACATCTACACAGCACATCCCTTTAGTAAGACAAACTGTGCACAAGTTGTGCGTGCAATTTTAGTGGACAAATATATTGATGGTTCTATAAAATTTATAGACAATGTCTCATTATTTCCACCAAAGTTACCAAAGTATTTTCATAACTGCTCGTTAAAAGTGTCTACGTTTAGTGAGCCACCTTATATAATCGAAAACAGTGAAAACAATTCTTTAGTGCCATATACAGATGGAATTGAGCTGAATCTAATTAACTTGATAGCAAATGTAAGCGTGTTTTCAATAATCTGGATGCCCTCACCTACAACAAAGTTCCGATGGGGTGATTTGCTAGAAAATGGTACATGGTATGGTATTGTTGGAGAAGTAGCAAATGGTGAATCAGATGTGGCTTTTGCTAGTTTGCGGCCAACTTCTGAAAGATATCTTGCTTGTGACTTAACAGTTTCTTATCTAATGTTTACAGTTTCATGGTTTGTTCCAAAAGCTGGGAGAGGAAACCAGTGGGAGATTAGAGTATTTGAAGGATCTGTTTGGATAGCTGTTTTTGTTGGCTTAATTTTAACTTCAGTTACTTTTTATATATTAGGGAAATCTGAATTTAATACTGTAAAAGAACATTCAACATATTTATCTTTTGCTACATGTGTTTTGAACAGTTTACAAATTGCTTTAGGAATAACTGTAAAACGTATTCCAAAAAATTCAAAACTAAGGTTCATTTTCTTAATTTGGGTTATTCATCAGATACACATAAACACAGCTTATACCTCATCCATGGTAAGCATTTTAACAAATCCTGGGATGGAGAAACAAATAGAAACTATACAAGACTTAATAAAATCAGGATTGAAGGTCTGCATGATACCTGAAATTGAACTGACTAAAAAGAGATACACAGAATATGATGTACAGGTTGTTTTTAACAGATCAATCATTTGCCAAGATTTAGAGAAAGCTGTTGAATCAATTGTAGAATACAAAAATTTTTCAATTTTAGCAAATGATGGATTCATATACTTCTTGAATAGGCAGGCATGGAATAACATTCACATTCTTAGAGATAAACTAGCTTCTTACAATGTTGGAATGTATTTGGAGAAAGGCTCTTTGTACCTAGAAAAATTTAACCATATTATATCTCGTGCTGTGGAAGCTGGTCTTATTGATAAGTGGACAAGTGATCTAAATGATACCAAACAATTTCGTTCATCAAGTACTGCAAACAATGAACCACATTTTCTGACACTGCCAGATCTAGAAGATATGTTTACTTTCCTTTTTGTAGGATGGGCAGTATCGACAGTTGTTTTCATAGCTGAACTCATACAATTGCATGTTGGAAATTCACTTCTACTAATTTTTTTTAAATTTCAAAGGAAAGCAACGTAACTATTGAATGTAATACTTTTTCAGTTATATAATATGAAGCCCTTAATAATTTGATGTTTTGTAGTGCTGTTTACTTTTATAATCTTTTAAATAAACCTTTTAATATTTTCTACATTATTACAATTGCGTGTTGACATTTATGCTAAAACAGACATTTTCCAACTTTAGATTATGGATATTCAGCATACAGTAGGTAACCTAATTTTATTTTAAACATTGTATTATTAAAACATAATTAATATCTAAACCTTATTGTATATTTAAAAAATGTTATGTAATTATAAAAGGATACTTATTATCAACATACTCTATTAATATGTGGTCTTTATAAGTTGTTAGATTGGTAAATGCTTTGAAAATGGGCAACTGCCATGACAGTAAACATATATCATATTAACAGTCAATGTCTCAACATATTTTTGAGTATATTAGCTTAATAATTTACTTTTGCTGCAAAATAAGCGCACATAAAGTAATTATAGCTGTATAACAAGTTTAAACTTAATCGATTATTTTTAACAGCTTAGAATTTAATAAATATGCCAACAACATTCATTGCAACATAATTTAATATTAAACTTAAGATAAATATTATTTTATCTTGTAACTAGGCTACAACAAAACTGATTTATGATCAATTGTGATGAGTTGTGAATCAATTAAATTCAAAAAAACTAGTTGATTCTAAAATTTTATGAAAACACCATCATAATTTGAAAAATTAACAGAATTAGCTTTGTAAATAGCTTTATTTTATAGGAGCATTGTTTTCCTTCTTAAACTCAGATTTATAGAAACTCAAACCTCTATGATCCAAATATTAATTTTTCCTTCCCTATATATGGCATATAAAGCCTGATACTGTTCTAAGATTTTACAGTTTAATAAGTACATTTCATATATTAGTATAGCAGTAACTTGGAGATCTACAATTTGTAACACACTTCTCCAAGTCTGTCAGTCTTAGTATAGACCAGACAGTGTTTCCTGAACAGTCATCTGCGTTGACCCAATTCATGAATTACCCCCACTAACAAGTATAGCTAAGTTGTCTAGAGAGAAGAGAGAGGAGACAGCGCGATAACAGTACACCGTCTCACTCATGTACTACTCTGTCTCTGTCACACACATGCTTTCATTGTCCTTGACAGTCTTGTTGCGCAGCCGATGTTCACACTATGAAACACTGTAGAAGACTGTTATGCGCATGTGTGAAATGACTGAAAATTTTGTTTGTCTCACAACGAGGTGTTTGTACACTGCTCATCTCTAAGCCATTGTTCAATTTCTATTGTCAGGTTTCTACCACTACGAGACATCGTACAAAGAGTTTTGTGTACAGCTTGTGTACATAAAATAGCTGCATGGGTCAGTCACCTAAACTGTCACATCATTTGTCTATTGACCTGAAGTCACAATAAAGTAAATGAATGGTAGGACAGTCAGGTTTTGACCACTGATCATCCTTAAGTGTTTTTTTACATATTACTGTCATGCGCATGTAATAGTAATAGTGTTGTGTATATGTGAATATAAATTAATTTTGTAATTTTTTCTAAGGGAAATTTTATTAGTATTCTGTGCTGCACTGACATATCACTAATTAGAATAAGGTGTTTTAAAGTAGTTTGCTTATTTAAACATTTGTTGTGGACACAGTTTTAGTATTTAGGATATAATAAATTTAATAATTTTCCTAAAAAAAAATTGATTACTTTTATATGATTACCTTTTTCATAAATGCTTTCCGACATGCACATATATGAATACATATTTATATATTTATACACACATACTTACATATTTATCTAATTAAAACAAGAAATAAATACTTCAAATAAAAGTATTAATAGTAGTAGTATATTAATTGTTGCAGTAACCTGTTAAAGGTATTTTCATGTACAAATTACATCCTTGAACCTTAATTTAACAAACTACAAAGAGTAATGACAAGTTAAACATTGAAGATGAGCATATTTCCTTATTCACAGACTTCCACGTCTTCCAGAATTACAGAGTTCGGGGAACTTTCCTTACAGAAAGTGTGAGTAACATATTACATGTGTCTTATTAACAACTGATACATTTAGATGGAATCATAATAATTCTAAAAATTGTTTTATCCTCTTTAGCAAATAGAAACATCTTTATGCCTCAGTTCTGTTCATATGTTGTAACATATTTTTTAAGTTTACTAACTTCTAAAAATTTTTCAAGAGAATAATTTTCAACTGTAAATTGTAAAACAAGAATGGCTCGGTCAACTTTCTTAAAGTAAAATTCAATGAGAACATTCACTTTTGTCATAATTATAAACATTACAACTATTTGTCATAGTTATAAACATTATAGTTTCTTATTTTTATTTATACATTTTTACATGTTTAAGGTTAGTTTCATGAAACTCTTATGTGATTCTTTTAAATTTTGTTGGATATAAAGGTCTTCTTAGTTCAATGTCCCAGGCATTGGCATTCATGAACATTGTTGTGGACATGTATGCATGGACATTGTGGAATCATGGTACATGTGTGTGATGTGTGCTTTGGATGCACCAATTCATACAGCAAACATTGTCCACAACCACTGTTGTAGTTTGCCATCATACTTCACTTCAGTGCCCACATGCTTTAGTGTCAGAATAATTTTGTGAAAATTGTACCATGAATTGTATTTGAGATGAACAAACCTCAGGTAACAATAACAAAAATCTAGTACTGCTTTATTCTATAACTTTAGCCTTTTTCTTCAAAGTATTATCTCAAAAATCTCCAAGCTAGTGTCACTCATTAAAGAGCATAGTCTAACTTCTTTAATTAGTTGCTACCAACAAAATGTAGCATAAAACAGTAAAAATGCTACAGCCAAGCAAACTCATGAAGTATCAGGTATCATATGGAGAGCTACCCAGATGTGTATACTTAGACTAAAACATTCAAGCGCTCAGTGAATATCTCAGATAACATCCATTTATGTCTTGGAGGCTTGTTATAGTTTTTTCAATAATGTTAATGGTATCATTTGATAAACTTGAGTGTCAGCTTTTGAAAACATTCATCCATCCAGTTTGTGGACAGATGGAATGTTTGGTGTGAAACATCCTCAATAGTTCTGAAATGGACAGTGGCCCAATTGTCCTTCATAATTCAGTCATACTTCTTATATACATATGCAACTTGTTTACTCGCATATGCATACGTTTTTTCATTTACCTTTTCACTCTTCAGTTATCGTTTTTACATCACTTTCAGCCTTCTAATACTGCTTTGATTCTATCAATAAGTGATATTAGGGGTGATACAGTAATTTTCTGTTTTCATTACATTACATGAATTTCCTTCAACTAACTGTACAGATTGACTACGTGTGGCATTATTTTGTAAAAGCCTTCAACTAGATAAGAAAGTTTACAAACTTGTGACAGAAATGACTATTGGAGACAGCAATTTTTGTTATTTTTAAAACAATTATCTAAATAAAAATGAAATGAAGTTAAAAACTAAAAAACTAACCACTTAATATGTTTAGTTATCATTATAAACCACTTATTATATATATTCATAGCCTGAGATACAAAATTCCAGGATGTTGGGGAACCCACAAATTTTAATTATTGTCACATCTTAAAGTTTTTAACAGCTAGAAGAAACCCAGTAAGCCTAAAAGAAAATTCAGGCCTTATGATTTCTGAAGACTCCTTTCTCCATGATTAAATTTAAATAATGTGTATACGTGTAGCCATTACTTTTATACATAGGCTTTATTCTAGTTAACTCCCCACAATCATGTCATTTAAATTTTAGAGTATTTATTTCTGAAACTTCTTCAGAAAGTTTTAGTAAATATTTGCGTCTGCTACAGAGAAAATAAAATGAAACAACAGAATATAATAGTAAGAAATGAACTTTCTGGAACCAACTAGTATGCCTTTGTCACTTTCTCCAATCCAGCTGAGATAACTAATGTAATGGTACGTATCTTCAACTAACAATAATGAAGAAACATGACAAAATAATTTATTTAAATAATTAACACTATAATAAAAAGGGATGAGTCAGAGATTGAAGAATGGGTGATTCAAAATGATAAAACGATCAAACATATCGAGGTAATCATGTAAGTAACCTCTAATAATAAAAAAGTAACAAGCAACGAACCTAAACGTTGAAAATTGATTAACTTATTAGAATTATGATCATTGAAAATTATGATTTAACCACCATAGCCCAATAAATTGTAAATGAGAGAGTAGAACCAGCCCCAAAAAACAAGAATATAATATAAATTATGACATTTGTAAGTGAATAACTAGAACTAGTCACCACACTAACCTAAGGAGGTATAAATAATTAGCATGAGAAGTGAGAAGATAGAACCAGCCCCAACACCAAGGAAGGGACATATAAAATATAACAAAATGAAGTAAAGACAGTGAAAGTGCACAACACCAGTGATAGACCAAATGAGAAGAGACCAATCAATGGTAATTGTATAGAATAATGTTGATTGTAAACACAGACAAACAATCTATAAATAGAAGTGTTAAATGTTAATGACTTAAATTGTATAAGGGTACACTAACCCAAATAAATAGAGATAACTATGACAAATCAAACTAGCATGACACAAACTTATTAATTGTATAATCAAACTTAGTAGAGTGAGAGATAGTGAGGTAAAATGATAATGAACAATTTTAAAATAAAATGAGAAAGAGGATTTTAGTGAGCAAACCCACCAGTAACACTTAAACCATATAGAGTGCAAGGTGTTAGCATTAAAATACCCCAAAGTAAATATAACCCCCATAATAGTGATAAACAGTGATAAGTCAGTGAAAAAAGTGTATAAGTGCATAAAAAGTGAGTGAGAGCTAATAATTGCTAAACACAGGAAGGACTGTGGCGATTAAAAGCAATTATAAGTGGACACCAGTATATGATAAACTAAACTAAAGTGTAGTAGAATTAAGTTAGCAGTAGTAGTAACTACATATCATGTTTTAAATTTTGAACAATTAATATTCTAAGTGACAATTTATATTATTACCCATGAGTGTAAGAAAAATGGACTATTAGTGTGTTAATACACAGCATAGAGAATTTCTAATATACAAAGGTATAAACTAAATAGTATTAACCCAAAATGATAAGGGAAAGACAATTAATAATAACATAATCATTATAAGATTTTAATAAAAATATAGTAAATTGTTATTAGAGTGTGATGTTAATGACCCAAAGTCATACAGGATTAGTAATAAGGATTTATCATTATAGTCAAAATATTTAATTAATGTTTATATGTTTGTTGTTTATACTGTGTAATAATTGTTACTCACCAAAGAGTATGAGTACATGATGAAAATGAACATTGTGGGTAATGAAAAATAAATAATTATGTTTTAATGAATAGAATTATGTCTGTGGGAATTGTTAGACCATAAGATTTAATGTTATATGTTCAGTAATAAATAATAAGAAATAATAATTAAAAACAACCAAAGCAGTAAACAAAAAGCAAAATAAATACAGACAAATACAATGATATTAAAAGGCAGTTATGACAATAGACAAGCCAGGATATGAAACCAGTAAAATCACATATAATTACAAGAACAGGCATAAAACCCTAGAACAAATAAATAAAATCATGTATTAAACCAATCAGAACCCAAACAAGGGGAAAATAAAATATAATCTCTGTAATTTAATAAAAATAGTCAATTGCTGTTTAGGCCTAGTCAAATGCCTAACTGTAAAACTACAAAAAACTTCAATTTTGAGAATTAAACAAAAACATTAGCAAAACTAAGGCATATAAACAATGAAAGACGATTAGACAATCATAAATATCACTATTGTTTGACGACTCAGAACACTAAGTTTTTTATAAGTAAAATCGTGAAGATTTACCTTACAGCCTAAACATAAAAACTTAGTGTTCCGAGTCGTCAAACAATAGTGATATTTAGTTAAGTAACGGACACGTCATGGACAACGAAATCCAAGAATAGACAATCATGTTAAGAAGGAAATATTAAAGTAATCATGTAAATTAAGAAAACAGGGTAATTAAACAAAATCAACATAACTGTCAAAATGTTAATACCTAAGTAAACACAATAGTATTGGATGTCAAATTAATCCTTGAACCAAAATACGAACAGTGGTAATGATATTTAATACTTAAAAGGGAATACTGAAGATTAATGGCATTCAGAAGATCTGTAACCATTTTAAATAAAAATTCAAATCTCCTAACAATGGTCTTAAGCCAATTTTAACCAATCAGAAATTTTGAGTTACCATGACAACAGCAGAATATTGACTATTTTCAGTTAGGAACGTTAGAATCTGTAGTGACGCTTAACTGAAGAGACGCCACTCCGTGAAGGGCCCAAAATTTTCACATAAAACATTAAAAGTGCCCATAATTTTATGAAGAAAAGGACCAGACCAGCTGAGGAGAGGATGTTACAATCAACCAGACCAAGGACCAGTTCAAATTAATCCAGATGCAGTGAAAAATAAGGAAATTAAAAAGAAGAAGACGCCAGACGTACCTGAAGCCCAAGATTTGAAGAAAGAAGAATAGACATCGACGAACTAACCTACGTTAACCATTGACAATACCCTTCCTATCTACTAACGATAAGTATTGCTGATTTCATTGAACTTTTAAAATAAATTCTCTTTCAAATTTATAACTAAACGGTAAACTCTCACTATCACTGAAGGCATTAATTTTCAAGGATTGATGAACAAACATAATTTGTAAACACTGAATAACTGATGATAACCTATGTATTACACCAACAACACTGTCACACACTTTAACACCACAACATTGAATTCAAAGTAAACATTGTTTGATTTTAATGATCACGAACATTACGTGATATATTGTAATTTGTTATCTTGTTTTTAATACTTCTTTGTCGTACTTAAAAGGACTCTATTTTGGCAAATTTATTTGGTAAATAATAATCAACGCTGTCTTGTGGCAAAATGAAACATTGTATTGCCAACCCAGCCATCCGCTGAGTGAACGACTATTTATTGCCGAGGCTAAAATTATTATATTGATTACTATTTTTGTACAAGCGTTAACAAGAATTAACAGTTCTGCGCCTAATAAAAAAGTGTGTACCATTAACAACTGTCCAGTAATTATTTATAGAAAAATATTATGTATGTTTGTTTAATAGCAGTGAGTCAACCTAACCAATATTATTTCAAGTTGGCAACACGTTTCCCCCACTCAAACGAGATTCGAGTTCATGCCAGTCGGTGAACTATTTGAATTTACACTAATACACTGTAAAACCATCCAGGTAAAAACTTTTAATTGTTTTCTCGCAAAACAATTTGGCGCCTATCGGGAAATACAAAAGAGTGAGAAGGGACAGGTAAGGCACACAGGCTACTAGACGCTTTTATAACACCGAACAAACCATTAATAACGTTCGCATATTAAACATACAAAATTATAAACGACACAAGTTAAACACTAAACACAGCTCAAGGTTATTAACACTAAGCATGAAAAATGTATGAGGGATATCCAGAAAGTAAGTTCTGTTTTTAAATATTGCCACGGTATTGATACCGTCATGCTGTTGCGCATGCGTGGGCAGTTTGTTGATTCATTGGCTAGTCAATAACACCATTTGTAAACAACTGTGCACTGAGTAAGCTTGTTTATAATGTCTAAGAAATTCGACATATCCGCCGCATGTGAAAGTACGAGGGTCATTCAATAAGTAAACAGACAAACTGTTGTAGTAAAGAAATTAATTGTAGCAGCTGATTGAAACTTTCAGGAGTGTTACCTGGCAACGTCATTGTGAGTTTTGATCAGCTGTTCAATAATACATTGCATAAATCATAACCAATACAGTTTTATTTACGATGGCGTGTCCTCTTGAGGACAGTACTTTCGAAGAACAGCGTTCTGTTACAAGATTTTTTGATTTGGAACCACTATAACCACTAACTTGGATTTACTATTTTGAACCTGAGTCAAAGCAACAAAGCATGGAGTAGAAGCATCCCAGTCCACCCGCCAAAAAGGAATTCAAAACCCAGCCATCGGCTGGTAAGGTGGTGTTAACAATATTTTAGAGCTCCCAAGGCCCAATTTTCTGTGATTACCTACAAGACCAGCGTACCATCAATAGTCGGTACTATTCTGACATGATTGTGAACAAAGTTAAGCCTGCATTGAAGAAGAAATGTTCGGGATGGCAGAGGAAAGGTGTGATTCTTCTTCACGATAATGCCCATCCACACACAGCAAAACTGACACTCGAAACAATAAAAAAAGTAGGTTGGGAGATCCTGCCTCATCCCCCTTGGACCTTGCCCCATCTGACTTTTTCTTGTTTGGCCCACTCAAGGAGACTTTGAGTGGTGTCAAGTTTAACAGCAATGAAGAAGTGAAGAAAAAAGTCCAAAACTGGCTTCGGCATCAAGGTAAAGAATTCTTTGCTGAGGGAATAAAAAAGCTTGTAAAGAGATGGGACAAGTGCATGGACGTTGCTGGAGATTACGTTGAAAAGTAAAAAAAAATTGTATTGATTGAATAAAAAGTTTTTGCTCCACAGCTGTTTGTGTGTTTACTTATTGAATGACCCTCGTGGGTATGTGATTTGGTTCTTGAACGTGAAAGGGATTAAAACAATTGAAATTCACCATCAAATTTTTGATATTTATGGAGAAGAAGCAGTGAGCAATTCAGTGGTACCAAGATGAATCAACTTTTTTTGCTTAGTGCGATCCAGGTAAGCGATGTAAGAGCTTACCCGGGACATTGCAATAAATCATGGCATTGCACATACACTGCACACATACTACACACACACTGCCTGTGCAACGCAACATCTCCTCACAAAGTTTGGCTAGCAACAATTTGATCATTCCTCTTACAACCCAGACCTCACACCAAGGGAATATCACCTTTTCAAGCATGAGAAATCCTTCCTTGGTGGCCAACGATGTCAAGCAAGCTGTTAATACATGGTTCAAATAACAGGAAGGAAATTTCTACAATGAAAGTATACAACACCTGGCATCTCACTATGAAAAGTGTTTCAAAAATTATGGAAACAATATAGAAAAGTTGTTTAAGGTGAACCCCAAACAGCAATAAAAATGTTTTGAAAATATATTCTTAGTTTCCTTTAATACACTATAGGAACTTACTTGCTGGATAGTGTAACGGTCCCGGATTACTCAGCCTAGGGGGTGGGTAGACAATAACTCAACATATTATCCTCAAGTCACTTCAATAGGTAATCATTTGAGGATGCCACCTTGTTTTCACACAGTGCTATATTACTACGACCATAACAAGGAAAAGGCCAACACTGCAAGATGATGACATGAGGAGAAAGTAAAGCCTGAGGGCCATCCAAATAAAAAAGGGAAAAAAAAGAAAGCTCTATAATGACCACTATTTATATTTAACACCTTAGGGGTAGTGAGTAGAATTGGAAAATAAATATTAAATTGTAAACAACCAAACAAAATTCTTAAGATGTGAGTGAAAGTGTGCTAAATTTTGGTCTGAACTGTTTGTGAATTTAATTCTAAAATAAAAGAAAATCCAGTTAAATTGATTACCTTAATGTACAACCACATGTTTCGAATAACTGTACTCAACATTATAGAGAGCCTGATTTATTACAAAATTATCAAACTGTATCAAAATATCAATTAGGCTTAACCATATAATAATTCAAGATCAAATATCTCAATAAAAGCAGGAAATATAATATAATACAATTTAGGTGTAAACCTCCAATATAGCCCTTAATAGGTTTCAATAGATTATAACCAAATAATTAATTAGTTGTACAATCAGCGACTCACACCTCAGATAACTTCCTTAGATTATTCCAAAAATTCTAATTACCATACCCCTTATGGATCCTTATTCCCGACAAACCATTACTCATAATACATTGGGTGGCCACCACAACGCTGAAAGAATTAACATTAACAACATATACAAATACACTTAACATTTAGTATACAGTTGGACAAATAAATTCATGAAGTCACAATATTTAACATATAAATAAATTAATGGAGTGGCAGTTAGACAGTTTCTCCACAAGCCGGTGTAGTCGAAGTTAGGTTGCCACACTAACAAGGTTGCTATTCTTTGTCGGACATAAGAACAGATCCCACACTCCAGTAGACCGAGTATCAATATGGGAGTTCAATAATTCGAAGTAAGATTAACTACTGAGTCCCGTTTAAGAGAATTTTTAGATAAGTCGCTGATACCAGATAACAATTCAGAAATGTTTTAGTAAAGATAAGATATAATGTCCATTAGAATGATAATTTTCCACTTATCGGTTTGGAGAGCACCAGCCGTTGGCAACCAGGAATGTAGGACAACCACCCGGAGCAGGCAGTCAGGCAGCAACTCCAGCAGTGAAGGTATAGGCACCAGGTAGATGTGATACCAAAGGACACAGCTCCCGGAGAAATCCCTGAGCATTTTGAAAAAACACTAATATTTAGATAGGCTAATTTATGCTACACCAAATAATTACAATAGTAATTAAATTGAAAACAAGAAAAATATTGCTAAAAGATGGATTAATGATATTCGTTTTAGGATACACATACAATATATTAAAAGTGTAGAGGCTATACATCCCTAGTATAGTCTAATAACCGACAATGTTGCCAAAAAGATGACATTCTTTCTTTGGTTTAAAATATAGATTCCAAATCAATATTTTTTCCTCCTTTTATTTGTAAATATATATATTACAACGATACATATACATAAATCTAGGTTGTATGTGTAATTGGGGTTCAGGTGTAATTATAATAAGAGTATTGTATTTATGAGTATTTAAAATTCATATTTATTGTTTACTCAAACTTATAAATAATCATAAACATCCTTAATAATCGTCGGTCACGATATTGCTCATTATTAAATATTTATATCTTATAATATGCAGTGTTATACATATTTATAAACCTCTTATATCTAGACATGTTAATAATCTTAATCTAGACATGTTAATAAATTGATTTACTAATAAAATATAAAATTAAAATGTAATTGGAATTGAATTCTCTTAATTCAGATCTGACCTCAACTCGCTCAGTCTATACCAATGTTTAAAATTAAATTTAAATTTATATTAATTACTTTTAGACTGGCATTTGTTTTAATATTCAAATTTAAATTATTCTTTTCTATAATTCAATTATCAAATCAATTTAACTATTTATTTTGATAACAAATTCTACTCTCTCAACTTTAAATTCTCTTTTTATTTATTATTTCTTTATACGTGATCGCTCATTCTTACGACTAAACATTTATCTACATTTCTAAAATATTATTACTAAGTATAAATTTTTCTTTGTTTTAATTTATTGTCTTTTGATATAGTCTTTATGAGCTCTTTTTAAAAATCATTTAAAATGCATTACGCATGTCACCTCGAGTTCTGATGACCTTATGACTTGTTGTATGGGGGTCCAGCGTTGTCCAGAGTTAGTTTTCCATTCCTCCTGTCCTGGCATGGTCCTGGATACATCTAGAGTCCAGCGTCGCTCTCCAGCAGCGTGTGTGTTCCTGGATACGTCTAGAGTCCAGCGTCGTTCTATAGCAGCGTATGTGGTCCTGGATATGTCTAGAGTCCAGCATCATTCTACAGCAGTGTGGTCCTCATCAGAGTGTTGTTATCTGCTGCAAGGTAGATCTTAAACATCTTCTAATGTCCAGCATCCCTCGTCGCTCTGGTAGCTTTTCCGTATATACTCTTGGTAGACTTACGATTTCGGTATTTACTTTTTCCGGAATATTGTCATGAATTTAACGAACGTTTTATTCTTTCGTTACTGCGACTTGTAATAGAAATAAAAATAAAACTGTTCTGCCGATGGACAGCATGTCCAACTGCAACTGTGTCTTCAAATGAAGAGAAGGGTTTTTGGTCGAACCCTTAATTTATACCCTCTCGAGATTCCATGCCAGTTGGCTCCAAAATCATCCTGTCGATACCTGCATATCGCGTGATAGCCCCCACTCCCGAACCTTTTCATCTATTTGCAATTATTAGCAAATAGCAATGTTTTGCACGGAGTCGAGATAGCACAAATCATAGCTAATTTGATTAAGCACTCACTATATTAATTTGAGCGTCTTAGGGTAATTTGCGTATTTTTTGGCACGTTTATTTAGCACTGTCTTCGCATAGCGTGTTCTAATAACGTCATCTTTTCACTGGGGATAACTATAAATTTTACACACACTTTGGTGCCTTTGGTTTGTTCATACACTAATTAGTTTTCACACAGTGAATTAAAATAATTATTTTATTAATTACTTGGGGCGGGTTGCTGAGATTCCTGTCTTTGCATGCATTACTAACACACACAAGATACATGTGTAACACACATACAATTGAGCAGGTGTTCACTGCCTCTCGGAACAGGTTAATTTCTCCCCTAATCTAACAATGAAATATTTTTACAATCTCAGACCTGTCCATTTACCCGTAACTTATACAAATTCTACAAATTTTATATTTATTCAAATTAATGCCTAATACAGCGTATAGCTGTATATAATGGCTGTATATTATCTATTATATAATAATGAGTAGTCCGTATAACGCTCCCTGTTGGTGGAATGCAAGATTCACCCCCCATTATAACAGCTGATCAGTGCGTTGACCTTGTACCGGTTCAGTGGCATTGTCCCACTCTCACTCCCTCTTCTCATTATTCATACATAGAATTTCTTGAATGACGTCGCATGATATTTGCCAATGTCCTTTTCCTTCATCGTATACGATGAACGTGTGTCTTCCCACGTGTTGTTTCAAAGTATAAGGTCCGTTGTACAACCGGAAGAATTTCTTCGCTGTGTTGTCACTGCGTTTTCCTACAGGATTAGCTTTCAACAGAATTTGTTCTCCTACGTCAGATCGTTGTAATTTATGTGTTCTATTGTACTTTTCTATCCTCTTGTTACCTTGTTCTATGATGTGTTGTTTAGCATACTCCACCTTTACACTTAATGGAATAGGTACGTTTTGATTCTCTGGCTTACTTACATATGTGGTCCAGAATCTAACAGGTTTTTTGTCTTCATCTAGCTCGATTGGCGTATAACTTGTTGCTTCGCTATAATTTTCATTTATTGCTTTCTCAAAGAAAGGTAAGTACTATGCCCATTTGTTGTGTTGATCGTGACAGTACATTCGTAGATATTTACCTAACTCTTTATATACTCTTTCCAAAAGATTTCCCTGTGGGTGTCGTACTGATGTGAGTACAGCTTGGATTCCATTTTCACGAAGAGTTCTTTCCCATACCTCACTTTGGAACTGTACTCCTTGGTCGCTAAGTACCCTCTTCATTTTACCATATGCAGGAATGTATTTCTGCAAGAGTATTTTCAAAACAACTTTAGTTGTGGGTCGCATAATTGGATACAGATGGACGGCTTTGGAAAATACATCTATACAAACAAGTATGTGTTTCACTGCCCGACTTAATCTCGGAAGTGGTCCAAGAAAATCCACTGCAATTAGTGTGACGATTTAAATAAAAGAAATAATCAAGAAAATAAAAATTTTTAAAAATTAAGGTTGCGAGCTCTTAAGCCATTTAAATCTCACTGTATTAATATAAATACCTGTATGTACTCAGTATGAGAGGAAGCAGTAATTAGTTAGTTAGAAGATACTCTAATAAAAAGATAAATTGTAAAGAGTTATTAATATCGTATTTAACCCTTTGCTTGTGAGCAGGCGCTGTCCTGTTGATTCCAGACTCGACATGTTTTCCGAGTCTTGTGTAAGGTAGAATAAGATAAAAAAAACTAATGTTAATAATTAAAAATCTGAAGACATAAATAGTCGCTAAAACAACTGATTTAAATTATGTATATTTGTTTAGGGATAGTTTGTATAAATAAAAATGTTAACTTAAATATAGTTAGGAACTATATTCTCGCGCGGAAATTGCCCCACTAACTTTTGCCCAGTACCAGGCGAAGGGAGCAGAATTTCTCTCTCTTGCAATGGTGACTTCGTACAGTATAGACGTAGGAGCTGTGCTCTTAAAATATGTTAACTATATTTTGTTTCACCTTAAGATGGTGTACCAGATGTAGCTGTTTAAAGCATCTGGATGTGTTAACTAATATAGTCATGTAAACAGACAAGAAATTTAAAGTAAAAAATCGAAACGTAAAAAAGGAGTGTAACACAAGATGACTTCATGCTTCAACAAATAACAACAATTCCAAAGTCATACCTGGAGATGTGAACTATCAGAACCCACAAACTCTACTGCACGTGACAGAATATGCAGATCAGGACATCCGAGAATCTACAAGATCATCATAGATATCTACACAACATATTGTTCAACCTGCGAACTTTGGAGCGCTTTACTGAGGAAGACCTGACCGAGATGACGACGTAGCTGTTCCTGTTTCCCAAGACGGATACCCCAGGACGAGTCTTCAGCATACCAATTAAAAGGTGACTCGATAGCCTGTCTATCGAGGGTTACTAATATTTGTTACACAACACATCTTGAAAGAGACTTTTCAGAAACTATTAACTTTGTAAAGACTTATAAATTAAATCTAAGGATTTCATGTAACTATTCTAACTTCATACGTTGTAACAATTTATATGCTAATGTAGAGTAATATAATTCAAGCAATAATACCATTCTTCCAATGGTTGAATAAAAGAAAGTCTTGCAAGCTAATATCATGAAATGAGTATAATTGAAAGTCTTAACTACAGAAATACAGAAAGTTGACCCGGATCCGAGGTATAGCTATATAGAATCAAGTTTGATCCCAAAGTTTAAAGAAACCTTTCAAATAATTTAGTAATTGAATTAATAATGTCATGGGATCTGTCAGTAAATGTTTTTAAATGTTAAATAAAGAGAAGTCTTCTTGTTACACACATATGAGGAGTGCTTAAATCAATTGTATACCTTGCCATTGTTTCCTTACACAGTTAGTAAGTAATTTGTTATATTAATTATTTGTGATCAATTCTGTTACAATGTAGGCAGCCCATCTAATTAACGGAGTTTAATTACGAGGGGTTCCCTGGATTTGTAACGCGGCGAAAAGACGTTACAAAAGTGCGCCACTCTGCTCAATTTTATAAAAGTTGTTTTAAGCATCGCGACGCAAACAAAATTGCGTCACTCAAAAAAAAGGGAAACAAAGGAAAGAGTTTTAATTGTGTATAGAGTGTCACAAACAAAATTGCATTCACTATGCGTGGATAAATTGTATGATCAATAACTAAATATATAATATTGATATATGCACTCAGAAAGTTACTTTACTAAATGTAATGTTCAAAATATATTTAATAGTGTATTAAGTTACGTAGATGGTAGTATGTATAAGTAAAATATCCTTAGCGTCATACAATGCATGTAGCTTTTGCATTCTATAGGCCAGTAGGAGCCTGCATAATTCGATATAATTACTTGCATACATGAATTGTGACCAAACATAACAATTTTGGTCAACCGAACAATCTGTAACAGGTTTGTTTACGACAATCTATGACCTGTTGTTTCCTGAATCAGTCTGCACAGTGTATGTCCAACTATCTAGCTTACATACACTAGTATGTGTTATAAAAAAAAAATTTGATTAAAAATAACTTTGTTAATAATAATAAAGTGATTAAGTAGAAGTTCGTGATTTAAAACTTGTGAACAAAATAAGTAATTATTTAATTGAGAAAAGTTTATGAATGAACGGAGCCAAAGTGTTGTCTAAGCGGAATAATAATAATAGAATCTAGCGTCTGCGCTCCCCTTCTCTTGTTTAAACCGGTATACAGTAGTTGTGTTATTCAGTCGCATTGTGGAGAACAAAAAGAGTAAAACCCCCTTTCTCACTGATACGCTCAACCCTCCTTTGTTAACTAAATATGTAGGCCACCCTCTGACCTACATTCCAGTAAACAGCTGATCGGCTATTTAACCTTGAAAAATATGTGTGTGTGATTTCTGTCTCTCCCTTAGAAGAGAAATTGTTCTTTTCTAATTTGTGTAAATTGATTACTTATGAATTTATTATATGTATATGTAATATATGTGTAATATACTAGTATTAATTTTAAGTACGTGCTAATGTGTTAGAACAAAATGGCCCAATTTAACCCGGATTTGTTATTAAAAGACGAGCTGTCTTACGAAGCCCTTTTGCGTGGACTACCCCATGATGATGTAACAGTCGCGGAATTACGAAGTTCAATTCGCGAATGTGGATTTGATGCGCCCGTGCAATTAAACAATCTAAGCCAACTCGATTATGAAAGCGAGAAAGAAATTTGTAATGCCAAGTATAGTGAACTATACTTATTGTCTCAAACACTCCAAGACGAGAAATCTCCGGCAAAAATTTTGCGGACTACCCAGAGAATAGAGCATTTAACCAGGCGAATAAAAAATTTGTCGATCTGGCCGAATCTTACAGAAATACCCGTTGATGTACAGAAGCTAGCAGACGAAGCTCTATGCCGCTTACCTTCAATTATCAACGATTTAAGAGGAAAATCCGACTCATTCAGGAAAGACAATAGAGAAATCATTAATGAAATTACACATCTCCCCAGTACAATCCCCCACCACTGGTTTACCTCCGCCTAACTCGGATCGGAACTCACCTATCGTATCGCAAGTGCAAGCGAACCCAGAACAAAAAACTGATACAGATGTAAATGTCCCTCCTCCCGAGCATTTTCAGTTTCGTCCCGGAAATAATGAATTGACCAACACCCCCAATGAATCTAATCGCCCTCATCGAGGAATTACCCCTATGAACTATAACGCAGATCTATACAAAAAAATGACTCACCCTGTGGAGAAGATTTTAACCGAAATCCCCTATACAGATGGTTTAAATGTTTCCAAATTACTAACATTTATTAGTTATCTTCTTCAGATAAAAGATCTACAGCAGCTGAATGACTGGCAAATTTTACAAGTTCTGTTACCAAAGTGTAAACCCCCGTTAAAAAATCGTGTGCTAGAAGCCCTAACCTCTACTTTCCCAGTAGAAGAGCTACATAGCTCTTTAATAAAATACTTTATTCCCACCGGCATCTATGAGGAAATAAAAAGGAAGACAGTACTCCGAGTACAAGGACATCAGGAGAGATTAGCTCACTACATCTCCGATATTAGGGAGTCCTCTCGACTACTACGTGTAAGCTGGAATGAAACACAACTGGTGGACACCATTTTAGTAGGCGTGTCACCTGAAGAAAGATCTCGACTATCATTGATGAATAGACCCAATACCATTGCTGATCTAGAACAGTGCAGTATCCATTCTTCAAATGTATGGTACTCAGATCAAAATAGAGAAGCAATGAAAACCTCTGGAACTAATAGATATCAATTGCGAGCACTACTGCCTGATGTAACAACCTCGTATGAAAGACAAGTTTCTAGTAGACCTCACCATGTGCGCAAAGCGGGTAAGTTAACTGTAAACCCAGATAAAGCGGAAACCAAGTACCCACCTCGCAGAAAACCCACCTGTTATAATTGTGGCAAATATGGGCACATAAGAAGAGAGTGCAAAAGTAAGCCATTAGAACGGAATAACCCCAATTCAAAAAACATGTAAGGCAGGGAGACCCGAAAACCTGTGTCTTCCGCAGCTACTCAAAATTGGGTAAACTAAAAGAAACCAGTAATAATAATAAGAATGAATTATTCTGTAACCAAGTGAAAAACAAAAAAGGTGCGAAATAAATCGACCCCTATGTGCAAGAATTTCGTGAAAAGTGTAATGCGATTAATAGATGTAAATGGAAAAAAAATCTACTACCATTAATACAAGTCGACTTAGGCGTTACATTCCCCATCGCCTTAATTGATTCGGGATCTAGTAGAAGCTTAATCAGCCAAGAATTAGCGGACATGTTAGCTAAACATCATCTAGTAAAACGGAACCAACCTGTGAATATAAAGTGTGCTACCGCTGATAAACGTAAAATAAATATAAACCTGAGCATTACCGTTAAGGTTAAAATAAAAAACCTAAGTTGGATGTTTACAATGTTAGTATGTAAAGAATTAGGACCTGATTTAATATTAGGTGCAGATTTTATTAGTAAGACAGGAATGATTCTTGACATCTACGAGCGAGAATTTTATTTCAGATTTGACCGTGCAAGAAAATATAAATTTGATAGTAATGAAGATAAACGTTGTTCATCTACTGCACATGTAATACACCAAGATTCAGATTTATCTCACCTAGAACGAAGAGATAGAGTCAAAATAGTAAAACTAATAAAAGAATTTTCCTCGGTTCTTACACCAAAACTAGGACTTACGGACCTAATAGAGTATAAAATTAATCTGAGTGATCAGAAAGTAATACGAATACCTCCGTACAAGTTGTCGCCTCCCAAGATGGAAGTCATGCGGAACCATATCAATAAGTTATTGGACCAAGGAGTCATAGAACCCTCTACGTCCCCATATTCTTCACCCTCCTTTTTAGTACCGAAAGGACCAGATAAACACCGACTAGTTGTAGACTACAGGCAATTAAATAAAAGAATAGAATTTGAATCAATCCCTCTTCCAGACATCCATAGTGCGTTTCATTATTTTACTAAAGCTATGGTTTTTACGGTAATGGATCTAAATCAAGCTTTTCACCAAATACCTCTTTCAGAAGAATCCAAACGTCTAACCGCGTTTGCAGTTCCTTTTAACTTGTACCAATTTACTAGGGTACCCTTTGGAATATCTCAAGGAAGTTCCGTATGTAGTAGACTATTGGAGAAGATATTTCACGACATTAAATTTAAATATGTGTACCACTATTTGGACGACATCGTAATATACAGTGAATCAATGGAACAACATCTCAGACATTTGCGTGAAGTGTTATCTCGTTTACTAAGAGCAGGATTAACGGTGAACCCAAATAAGGTAAGTTTTGCTGTCCCTCAGTTTTCTTTCTTAGGACACATCGTGAAAGCGAATGGAAAGGTAAGCATTGACCCCGAACGTACCCGTGCTATTAGAGAATTTGCACCCCCACGAGATGCAAAAGGTATAGCCCGATTTTTAGGTATGGTGAATTATTTCCACAAATATATTCCCCATTTTGCCGAAATAGCAGCACCCCTAAACTCCTTACGAAAGAAGGGAACGAAGTTCGAATGGAGCTCAATACATCAAAACGCGTTTGAGCAACTTAAAGAAAGCATTATATCTCCCCCAGTTTTGCAATTAGCTGATTTCACAAAACCATTCGTCGTGCAAACCGACAGTTCCAGTGTAGCGTTAGGTGCAGTGATATACCAAGAGATAGATAACTGTAGACTACCAATTAGTTATGCATCACGAACACTGAGCGATCAAGAAAGAAAGTATTCTGCATATGAATTGGAATGTTTAGCAATTGTTTTTGCATTCGAAAAGTTTAAACCCTTCCTAGAACATAAAGAATTTCTTTTGGAAACCGACAATCAGGCGTTATCATGGTTATTGAATCACCCTAAACAATTAGGACGAATTGGCAGATGGATATTGAAATTAAACTGCTACAAATTCAGAGTGCAGCATATTAAAGGTACTCAAAATGTAGTCGCCGATACCCTGTCCCGTATGTTCCAGTCACCCACTAAAACTTCCGAAAACATAGTGAAGCCGGAAATAGCAAGTGCGAACGCTGTAATTACTGAATTCCCCCTTGCCTTTACAAACATTGCCCTGTATCAACAACAAGACCCCTTACTGAAGCCTATTATAGAACAACTTACCCAAGGTATTAAATCCGAGAAGTACGTATTGAGTAAGAATGTACTGTGTCTCAAAATAAGAGACGGAAAGGAATTAAGAATAATAGCCCCGGATGTAATTAAGCCCATGCTAATGGAATACTTCCATTCATCTACCATAGGAGCCCATATGGGAATCAATAAGACGATACATCGTATTCGAAAGGAATATCATTACAACAATATGAACTGCGAAATAGCTACCTTCGTAAAGAAATGTTCATTATGCGCCCTTAGCAAACCCGCCAGAAATACTCAAGTAAGCCAATTGATATCAGAAATCCCAAAGACCCCTTTTTCGAAACTTTATCTAGATTTCTCAGGTCCGTATCCACGATCCAAATCAGGAAATACCATGTTACTGATATGTGTAGATTCGTTCACCAAATTTGTTTGGATGTATCCCATGCGACGAGCATTAGCGTCGACAACAGTTAAAATACTACAGGAAAGATTATTTAAAGATTACGGTACTCCAGTACGTATAGTATCTGATAACGGTCCGCAGTTTAAAGCAAAAGAATTTAAGAATATGTGTTTCAAGTTAGGGATAGACCATATAACCACTACAGAGTATCGACCACAAGGGAATATTGCTGAAAGGTATCTACGAAACCTCAAATCTGCGCTAATCGCCTATCATGCGAACGATCACACGTCGTGGGACCAAAATCTATCCTGGATTCAATACGCTTTTAATTCAGCTTACCACGAAGGTCACAAGTCGACCCCATTCGAGTTACTATACAAGTATCGACCAAACCACCCTTTGTCCACAAGATGGAATATACACGATCTGCTGCCTCCGCAAATAACGGATAAGCAGATAAAGCGAATATGGAACAAAGCCCGCTCTAACTTAAGAGCAAGCTTGGAAAAATCCAGAAGATACCACGAGAAAGGTAATCATAGCAACTCAGTCAGGTACCAAGTAGGTGACTTAGTAATGTACAAGACTCACCCCATTAGTAGTGCGATTGATAAGACCACCTCGAAACTATCATTCAGATGGTGTGGCCCTTACCAAATCCAAAAGTACCTAACTCCGGTTACAGTAGCCCTGTGCGAACCTGCAACTCAGAAATATGTGCGGAGAACGCATATTTCACAACTAAAGTTGTATAAGAAGAAGTGACGGTATAGTATAACCCAAAAAAGAAAAGGGAATACTAGGCAGTAAAGAAAATTATATTTCTGAAACCACGTGAAAAATGTAAAACGTAGAGTTTGGAAACGAGGCCTGATCAACCTGAGTTCCAGTTCTGCGAAGCATGCATTAATGAATAATCATTAACTAGATGGGTACTAACACTCATTAACTACATGAGTTATATAGGACTCACAGAAGAAAAGATAGAATTCTAAATAGTAAAGATTTAGAAAGTTACTCTATAGAAGAGAGAGTAAGACAATCAGAAAAACCGGTAGTAAAATTAAGTGATAGAGATAAGAAAGACTTTTGTGTTTTAATTGTGTAAATATTTAGTGTAAATAGTATGTAAAAAAAAAGGTAGTTCATAAGAATATAAAGTGTACTGTGTTGTAACTATAGGTAATAACTATGTGGACAACGTTGTAAAGTGTACAACAACTATGTGAAAGAAATTACACACACTAAACCCATTCAATATCCCAGTGCCCAATAGTGAGTTAGACTCAAAAAAAGCTTAACCGTAGCGTGCAATTTAAGCGGTGGAGTATGTGACGATTTAAATAAAAGAAATAATCAAGAAAATAAAAATTTTTAAAAATTAAGGTTGCGAGCTCTTAAGCCATTTAAATCTCACTGTATTAATATAAAATACCTGTATGTACTCAGTATGAGAGGAAGCAGTAATTAGTTAGTTAGAAGATACTCTAATAAAAAGATAAATTGTAAAGAGTTATTAATATCGTATTTAACCCTTTGCTTGTGAGCAGGCGCTGTCCTGTTGATTCCAGACTCGACATGTTTTCCGAGTCTTGTGTAAGGTAGAATAAGATAAAAAAAACTAATGTTAATAATTAAAAATCTGAAGACATAAATAGTCGCTAAAACAACTGATTTAAATTATGTATATTTGTTTAGGGATAGTTTGTATAAATAAAAATGTTAACTTAAATATAGTTAGGAACTATATTCTCGCGCAGAAATTGCCCCACTAACTTTTGCCCAGTACCAGGCGAAGGGAGCAGAATTTCTCTCTCTTGCAATGGTGACTTCGTACAGTATAGACGTAGGAGCTGTGCTCTTAAAATATGTTAACTATATTTTGTTTCACCTTAAGATGGTGTACCAGATGTAGCTGTTTAAAGCATCTGGATGTGTTAACTAATATAGTCATGTAAACAGACAAGAAATTTAAAGTAAAAAATCGAAACGTAAAAAAGGAGTGTAACACAAGATGACTTCATGCTTCAACAAATAACAACAATTCCAAAGTCATACCTGGAGATGTGAACTATCAGAACCCACAAACTCTACTGCACGTGACAGAATATGCAGATCAGGACATCCGAGAATCTACAAGATCATCATAGATATCTACACAACATATTGTTCAACCTGCGAACTTTGGAGCGCTTTACTGAGGAAGACCTGACCGAGATGACGACGTAGCTGTTCCTGTTTCCCAAGACGGATACCCCAGGACGAGTCTTCAGCATACCAATTAAAAGGTGACTCGATAGCCTGTCTATCGAGGGTTACTAATATTTGTTACACAACACATCTTGAAAGAGACTTTTCAGAAACTATTAACTTTGTAAAGACTTATAAATTAAATCTAAGGATTTCATGTAACTATTCTAACTTCATACGTTGTAACAATTTATATGCTAATGTAGAGTAATATAATTCAAGCAATAATACCATTCTTCCAATGGTTGAATAAAAGAAAGTCTTGCAAGCTAATATCATGAAATGAGTATAATTGAAAGTCTTAACTACAGAAATACAGAAAGTTGACCCGGATCCGAGGTATAGCTATATAGAATCAAGTTTGATCCCAAAGTTTAAAGAAACCTTTCAAATAATTTAGTAATTGAATTAATAATGTCATGGGATCTGTCAGTAAATGTTTTTAAATGTTAAATAAAGAGAAGTCTTCTTGTTACACACATATGAGGAGTGCTTAAATCAATTGTATACCTTGCCATTGTTTCCTTACACAGTTAGTAAGTAATTTGTTATATTAATTATTTGTGATCAATTCTGTTACAACGTAGGCAGCCCATCTAATTAACGGAGTTTAATTACGAGGGGTTCCCTGGATTTGTAACGCGGCGAAAAGACGTTACAAAAGTGCGCCACTCTGCTCAATTTTATAAAAGTTGTTTTAAGCATCGCGACGCAAACAAAATTGCGTCACTCAAAAAAAAGGGAAACAAAGGAAAGAGTTTTAATTGTGTATAGAGTGTCACAAACAAAATTGCATTCACTATGCGTGGATAAATTGTATGATCAATAACTAAACATATAATATTGATATATGCACTCAGAAAGTTACTTTACTAAATGTAATGTTCAAAATATATTTAATAGTGTATTAAGTTACGTAGATGGTAGTATGTATAAGTAAAATATCCTTAGCGTCATACAATGCATGTAGCTTTTGCATTCTATAGGCCAGTAGGAACCTGCATAATTCGATATAATTACTTGCATACATGAATTGTGACCAAACATAACAATTTTGGTCAACCGAACAATCTGTAACAGGTTTGTTTACGACAATCTATGACCTGTTGTTTCCTGAATCAGTCTGCACAGTGTATGTCCAACTATCTAGCTTACATACACTAGTATGTGTTATAAAAAAAAAAAATTTGATTAAAAATAACTTTGTTAATAATAATAAAGTAATTAAGTAGAAGTTCGTGATTTAAAACTTGTGAACAAAATAAGTAATTATTTAATTGAGAAAAGTTTATGAATGAACGGAGCCAAAGTGTTGTCTAAGCGGAATAATAATAATAGAATCTAGCGTCTGCGCTCCCCTTCTCTTGTTTAAACCGGTATACAGTAGTTGTGTTATTCAGTCGCATTGTGGAGAACAAAAAGAGTAAAACCCCCTTTCTCACTGATACGCTCAACCCTCCTTTGTTAACTAAATATGTAGGCCACCCTCTGACCTACATTCCAGTAAACAGCTGATCGGCTATTTAACCTTGAAAAATATGTGTGTGTGATTTCTGTCTCTCCCTTAGAAGAGAAATTGTTCTTTTCTAATTTGTGTAAATTGATTACTTATGAATTTATTATATGTATATGTAATATATGTGTAATATACTAGTATTAATTTTAAGTACGTGCTAATGTGTTAGAACAAAATGGCCCAATTTAACCCGGATTTGTTATTAAAAGACGAGCTGTCTTACGAAGCCCTTTTGCGTGGACTACCCCATGATGATGTAACAGTCGCAGAATTACGAAGTTCAATTCGCGAATGTGGATTTGATGCGCCCGTGCAATTAAACAATCTAAGCCAACTCGATTATGAAAGCGAGAAAGAAATTTGTAATGCCAAGTATAGTGAACTATACTTATTGTCTCAAACACTCCAAGACGAGAAATCTCCGGCAAAAATTTTGCGGACTACCCAGAGAATAGAGCATTTAACCAGGCGAATAAAAAATTTGTCGATCTGGCCGAATCTTACAGAAATACCCGTTGATGTACAGAAGCTAGCAGACGAAGCTCTATGCCGCTTACCTTCAATTATCAACGATTTAAGAGGAAAATCCGACTCATTCAGGAAAGACAATAGAGAAATCATTAATGAAATTACACATCTCCCCAGTACAATCCCCCACCACTGGTTTACCTCCGCCTAACTCGGATCGGAACTCACCTATCGTATCGCAAGTGCAAGCGAACCCAGAACAAAAAACTGATACAGATGTAAATGTCCCTCCTCCCGAGCATTTTCAGTTTCGTCCCGGAAATAATGAATTGACCAACACCCCCAATGAATCTAATCGCCCTCATCGAGGAATTACCCCTATGAACTATAACGCAGATCTATACAAAAAAATGACTCACCCTGTGGAGAAGATTTTAACCGAAATCCCCTATACAGATGGTTTAAATGTTTCCAAATTACTAACATTTATTAGTTATCTTCTTCAGATAAAAGATCTACAGCAGCTGAATGACTGGCAAATTTTACAAGTTCTGTTACCAAAGTGTAAACCCCCGTTAAAAAATCGTGTGCTAGAAGCCCTAACCTCTACTTTCCCAGTAGAAGAGCTACATAGCTCTTTAATAAAATACTTTATTCCCACCGGCATCTATGAGGAAATAAAAAGGAAGACAGTACTCCGAGTACAAGGACATCAGGAGAGATTAGCTCACTACATCTCCGATATTAGGGAGTCCTCTCGACTACTACGTGTAAGCTGGAATGAAACACAACTGGTGGACACCATTTTAGTAGGCGTGTCACCTGAAGAAAGATCTCGACTATCATTGATGAATAGACCCAATACCATTGCTGATCTAGAACAGTGCAGTATCCATTCTTCAAATGTATGGTACTCAGATCAAAATAGAGAAGCAATGAAAACCTCTGGAACTAATAGATATCAATTGCGAGCACTACTGCCTGATGTAACAACCTCGTATGAAAGACAAGTTTCTAGTAGACCTCACCATGTGCGCAAAGCGGGTAAGTTAACTGTAAACCCAGATAAAGCGGAAACCAAGTACCCACCTCACAGAAAACCCACCTGTTATAATTGTGGCAAATATGGGCACATAAGAAGAGAGTGCAAAAGTAAGCCATTAGAACGGAATAACCCCAATTCAAAAAACATGTAAGGCAGGGAGACCCGAAAACCTGTGTCTTCCGCAGCTACTCAAAATTGGGTAAACTAAAAGAAACCAGTAATAATAATAAGAATGAATTATTCTGTAACCAAGTGAAAAACAAAAAAGGTGCGAAAGAAATCGACCCCTATGTGCGAGAATTTCGTGAAAAGTGTAATGCGATTAATAGATGTAAATGGAAAAAAAATCTACTACCATTAATACAAGTCGACTTAGGCGTTACATTCCCCATCGCCTTAATTGATTCGGGATCTAGTAGAAGCTTAATCAGCCAAGAATTAGCGGACATGTTAGCTAAACATCATCTAGTAAAACGGAACCAACCTGTGAATATAAAGTGTGCTACCGCTGATAAACGTAAAATAAATATAAACCTGAGCATTACCGTTAAGGTTAAAATAAAAAACCTAAGTTGGATGTTTACAATGTTAGTATGTAAAGAATTAGGACCTGATTTAATATTAGGTGCAGATTTTATTAGTAAGACAGGAATGATTCTTGACATCTACGAGCGAGAATTTTATTTCAGATTTGACCGTGCAAGAAAATATAAATTTGATAGTAATGAAGATAAACGTTGTTCATCTACTGCACATGTAATACACCAAGATTCAGATTTATCTCACCTAGAACGAAGAGATAGAGTCAAAATAGTAAAACTAATAAAAGAATTTTCCTCGGTTCTTACACCAAAACTAGGACTTACGGACCTAATAGAGTATAAAATTAATCTGAGTGATCAGAAAGTAATACGAATACCTCCGTACAAGTTGTCGCCTCCCAAGATGGAAGTCATGCGGAACCATATCAATAAGTTATTGGACCAAGGAGTCATAGAACCCTCTACGTCCCCATATTCTTCACCCTCCTTTTTAGTACCGAAAGGACCAGATAAACACCGACTAGTTGTAGACTACAGGCAATTAAATAAAAGAATAGAATTTGAATCAATCCCTCTTCCAGACATCCATAGTGCGTTTCATTATTTTACTAAAGCTATGGTTTTTACGGTAATGGATCTAAATCAAGCTTTTCACCAAATACCTCTTTCAGAAGAATCCAAACGTCTAACCGCGTTTGCAGTTCCTTTTAACTTGTACCAATTTACTAGGGTACCCTTTGGAATATCTCAAGGAAGTTCCGTATGTAGTAGACTATTGGAGAAGATATTTCACGACATTAAATTTAAATATGTGTACCACTATTTGGACGACATCGTAATATACAGTGAATCAATGGAACAACATCTCAGACATTTGCGTGAAGTGTTATCTCGTTTACTAAGAGCAGGATTAACGGTGAACCCAAATAAGGTAAGTTTTGCTGTCCCTCAGTTTTCTTTCTTAGGACACATCGTGAAAGCGAATGGAAAGGTAAGCATTGACCCCGAACGTACCCGTGCTATTAGAGAATTTGCACCCCCACGAGATGCAAAAGGTATAGCCCGATTTTTAGGTATGGTGAATTATTTCCACAAATATATTCCCCATCTTGCCGAAATAGCAGCACCCCTAAACTCCTTACGAAAGAAGGGAACGAAGTTCGAATGGAGCTCAATACATCAAAACGCGTTTGAGCAACTTAAAGAAAGCATTATATCTCCCCCAGTTTTGCAATTAGCTGATTTCACAAAACCATTCGTCGTGCAAACCGACAGTTCCAGTGTAGCGTTAGGTGCAGTGATATACCAAGAGATAGATAACTGTAGACTACCAATTAGTTATGCATCACGAACACTGAGCGATCAAGAAAGAAAGTATTCTGCATATGAATTGGAATGTTTAGCAATTGTTTTTGCATTCGAAAAGTTTAAACCCTTCCTAGAACATAAAGAATTTCTTTTGGAAACCGACAATCAGGCGTTATCATGGTTATTGAATCACCCTAAACAATTAGGACGAATTGGCAGATGGATATTGAAATTAAACTGCTACAAATTCAGAGTGCAGCATATTAAAGGTACTCAAAATGTAGTCGCCGATACCCTGTCCCGTATGTTCCAGTCACCCACTGAAACCCCTACTTCATTTTGAGTAGTTAAAACAAAAAGAATATTTCTTTTTGTAAAGAGGGGTTACAAGTTAATTAAAACTAGGCTAAGGCCTAGAGAAGCTAAAAATTGCGCTGGATCCAGTAAGACGGGACTTGCAATAAAAACTCAAGAATTAAATAATTAACAATGGTTTTATTATTCTATCTCCTAATATCAATAACAAAAAACAACAGTAATTTAGAATTCCCCTTTTAAAATGGTTAACAAAAAAAAGTATACCCTCTCAACAAGGCCACCTGAATAATATAAACTGAGTCCATGAAAAATAATTGCTATGTCACCATCAATGAATTGAAAATGTAAAATAATCATTAACCTCAAAATAAAACTCCCATTAAACTATTTCTTAAAATATAAAATTTATATCATGTGTTTCTTTTAAAATGCAGTATATAAATTGATGAAGGTAAATAATTTCATTCACAGTTACTATTAATAATTAAAATAATTATTAATCCAATTTAAATGAACTTTAAGGTGACACTTACTATACTTGTTAAATAAAATAATTAATTTTCATAAAGAAATGATCAGCCACGATTATTGAGATAGAATACTCGTCTACTGGTGTATACAAATCCTAATAATAAATAAAATCCCTATATCCCACCAAAAGTACAGCAATGCATAATATTTATATATATATATATATATCCCCCAAAATGTACACAGAAATATACAGACATAACACGTTCCACAAGACAATTTACATATACAATAGTATACAAATACATAAAGGTCTCTTGCCACGCCCTTTTTTTATTTATTACCCTTCTGGTGTATATAAATTCTAAACTTCTTTTTTATAGGAATCCCAATTAGGATTAAAGATTTATTTCTATGAATGTACCCGCATGGTGTGGGTTAATTGCACGTCATGTGTATCATAAAGTATTGCATACAAATGTCCCCAGGACATTAAAAATTTAAAAGAAGTGCCTAAGTGGATAAGTGCTAAAATACTTAATTAAGGTGAGAAATAAAATTATTTAAAATAATTAACGCCCCCCAGTTACCATGATTAATATAAAGAATTTATATAGACTAAAATAGGGCCAAATAATGAAAGGGAAAAATTGCACAATATTAGCACCTTATATAAAAAAATACATTTGTGTGTCAGAGACAGACATGTTTCTTCAATTTATAACCAGTCTCAACAACCTTGTTTCAACAAACTTGTTTCGACAAACAAGTTGAAAAGTGTTTCGACAGGCACAGCTTGGTTGAAACTAATTTAAAATAACACCTACCTCCCCAGTAATCTTTTTATACAAATGACCTAACCTGATTTTAAAAATAAGAGAAATATATGTTTTAATGCAGAGTAAATTAAACTTGAGAAAATAATAATAACAAAACTGACTTTAAATCTGTAGCGAAAGTACTATAAAGAAATGAGTGGAAATCTAAGTTGGATGCTGTGTGGTACACATGTCAGTCTCTGAACTGACAATTAACTATACATGTATTGAAATTTACAATTAATACTTAGTGTTCACACTAAACTGTCCCATCAATTGGGGATCCAAATGAAGGTATGCTGGTACCATGTTGATTCTACGTGTGAATATAAAATGGATATTTTTCACCTGCTTTGTGTGCCCAGAAGGATGATCTTATTTATAGCGTGGCGATCTCATGATTGGCATGTTGTTGCGGCCTGGTCTCTTCGGTGTCGAGTGTGGAGCTTTAAGATGGCATTTCGTTCAGTGTTAGAAGGACTTGTCTCTGATCAGTGAACCCTATTGTCACACATTACATTTTTAGTGAGAGACCACACACAAATGCCCCCACTGTTTGGACACCCTCCAAAATACATAAATAAAAACAACACCTAGTTGTGTTGTACATAATAAAACTTGGTAACATTATTTTGGCCAACCTGCCTTACTTAAAAAGTTCTCTAACCATGATTCTTTATAACTCTTTATAACTTGAACCTCACTGAATGTGAGTTGCCTTTGCAATATAATAATTTATCTTGGCTCTGTAACACCTTATGAACTTATTATTTTGAGTGAAATTTAGGTTACCACGTGGCGAAGAATTTATTTAAAACACATAGTTTTTAACTCCCTAGAATTTGAGAATACTACTACTTTGAATGTGACATGATTTACGTTTAAAACGTGCCTGAGTAAGTTCCCAATTATGTATGTATAAAGTTTTACAGATGTTGTAGCAAAACCTTATACCACTTAATGACGACGTATTGTGTAATAGGTTAAGTGAACAACACAATCTCGTTACATCGGTGTTAATGAAAGTGTAAAATTAAATATATTGTGGTTATTGTACTTTAGGTATTAAAGCCGAGATTCTGACACTCCAATAATCAAGTTTTATTGGTTTATAAAAACTTTACGAACAATTACGTCTTTCACCATGCATGATTCAACAAGTGGGGGCTTACTCAAGCTTACTAAAAAAAACGTTTTCTCCTTTAAAAATTTAGTATATAATTAATATAACGAAATCAAAACTTACCGCAGTCGTGAAGAAACTTATCTCTCCATAGTAGTTAGAGGATTTTGGAAAATAACCTCTCCACCGAAGAGAAAAGCGCCCGTCAACCCTGAAGTATTTTGATAGACAAAACTTAGGTAATTCGGCATTGTCTCGTTTGCGTACCGCAATTAACGCCAGGGAGCAGCACGGGGATTTTGGTACCACCGAGAGTCGGCAAGTGCCGCCCCCCAACAGCCGTTGTCTAAACTATTAAATTTTTCTAAACACAGGTAGAGCGCAGCACTAATTACTGCCTTAAATTTCGTACAGTCTTTACCGTCAAAACTGCCGATAACTTTACTAAACTCGCGCTGAATCATTTGACTCAGCACACCACTAAAACTTCCGAAAACATAGTGAAGCCGGAAATAGCAAGTGCGAACGCTGTAATTACTGAATTCCCCCTTGCCTTTACAAACATTGCCCTGTATCAACAACAAGACCCCTTACTGAAGCCTATTATAGAATAACTTACCCAAGGTATTAAATCCGAGAAGTACGTATTGAGTAAGAATGTACTGTGTCTCAAAATAAGAGACGGAAAGGAATTAAGAATAATAGCCCCGGATGTAATTAAGCCCATGCTAATGGAATACTTCCATTCATCTACCATAGGAGCCCATATGGGAATCAATAAGACGATACATCGTATTCGAAAGGAATATCATTGGAACAATATGAACTGCGAAATAGCTACCTTCGTAAAGAAATGTTCATTATGCGCCCTTAGCAAACCCGCCAGAAATACTCAAGTAAGCCAATTGATATCAGATATCCCAAAGACCCCTTTTTCGAAACTTTATCTAGATTTCTCAGGTCCGTATCCACGATCCAAATCAGGAAATACCATGTTACTGATATGTGTAGATTCGTTCACCAAATTTGTTTGGATGTATCCCATGCGACGAGCATTAGCGTCGACAACAGTTAAAATACTACAGGAAAGATTATTTAAAGATTACGGTACTCCAGTACGTATAGTATCTGATAACGGTCCGCAGTTTAAAGCAAAAGAATTTAAGAATATGTGTTTCAAATTAGGGATAGACCATATAACCACTACAGAGTATCGACCACAAGGGAATATTGCTGAAAGGTATCTACGAAACCTCAAATCTGCGCTAATCGCCTATCATGCGAACGATCACACGTCGTGGGACCAAAATCTATCCTGGATTCAATACGCTTTTAATTCAGCTTACCACGAAGGTCACAAGTCGACCCCGTTCGAGTTACTATACAAGTATCGACCAAACCACCCTTTGTCCACAAGATGGAATATACACGATCTGCTGCCTCCGCAAATAACGGATAAGCAGATAAAGCGAATATGGAACAAAGCCCGCTCTAACTTAAGAGCAAGCTTGGAAAAATCCAGAAGATACCACGAGAAAGGTAATCATAGCAACTCAGTCAGATACCAAGTAGGTGACTTAGTAATGTACAAGACTCACCCCATTAGTAGTGCGATTGATAAGACCACCTCGAAACTATCATTCAGATGGTGTGGCCCTTACCAAATCCAAAAGTACCTAACTCCGGTTACAGTAGCCCTGTGCGAACCTGCAACTCAGAAATATGTGCGGAGAACGCATATTTCACAACTAAAGTTGTATAAGAAGAAGTGACGGTATAGTATAACCCAAAAAAGAAAAGGGAATACTAGGCAGTAAAGAAAATTATATTTCTGAAACCACGTGAAAAATGTAAAACGTAGAGTTTGGAAACGAGGCCTGATCAACCTGAGTTCCAGTTCTGCGAAGCATGCATTAATGAATAATCATTAACTAGATGGGTACTAACACTCATTAACTACATGAGTTATATGGGACTCACAGAAGAAAAGATAGAATTCTAAATAGTAAAGATTTAGAAAGTTACTCTATAGAAGAGAGAGTAAGACAATCAGAAAAACCGGTAGTAAAATTAAGTGATAGAGATAAGAAAGACTTTTGTGTTTTAATTGTGTAAATATTTAGTGTAAATAGTATGTAAAAAAAAAGGTAGTTCATAAGAATATAAAGTGTACTGTGTTGTAACTATAGGTAATAACTATGTGGACAACGTTGTAAAGTGTACAACAACTATGTGAAAGAAATTACACACACTAAACCCATTCAATATCCCAGTGCCCAATAGTGAGTTAGACTCAAAAAAAGCTTAACCGTAGCGTGCAATTTAAGCGGTGGAGTATGTGACGATTTAAATAAAAGAAATAATCAAGAAAATAAAAATTTTTAAAAATTAAGGTTGCGAGCTCTTAAGCCATTTAAATCTCACTGTATTAATATAAAATACCTGTATGTACTCAGTATGAGAGGAAGCAGTAATTAGTTAGTTAGAAGATACTCTAATAAAAAGATAAATTGTAAAGAGTTATTAATATCGTATTTAACCCTTTGCTTGTGAGCAGGCGCTGTCCTGTTGATTCCAGACTCGACATGTTTTCCGAGTCTTGTGTAAGTTAGAATAAGATAAAAAAAACTAATGTTAATAATTAAAAATCTGAAGACATAAATAGTCGCTAAAACAACTGATTTAAATTATGTATATTTGTTTAGGGATAGTTTGTATAAATAAAAATGTTAACTTAAATATAGTTAGGAACTATATTCTCGCGCGGAAATTGCCCCACTAACTTTTGCCCAGTACCAGGCGAAGGGAGCAGAATTTCTCTCTCTTGCAATGGTGACTTCGTACAGTATAGACGTAGGAGCTGTGCTCTTAAAATATGTTAACTATATTTTGTTTCACCTTAAGATGGTGTACCAGATGTAGCTGTTTAAAGCATCTGGATGTGTTAACTAATATAGTCATGTAAACAGACAAGAAATTTAAAGTAAAAAATCGAAACGTAAAAAAGGAGTGTAACACAAGATGACTTCATGCTTCAACAAATAACAACAATTCCAAAGTCATACCTGGAGATGTGAACTATCAGAACCCACAAACTCTACTGCACGTGACAGAATATGCAGATCAGGACATCCGAGAATCTACAAGATCATCATAGATATCTACACAACATATTGTTCAACCTGCGAACTTTGGAGCGCTTTACTGAGGAAGACCTGACCGAGATGACGACGTAGCTGTTCCTGTTTCCCAAGACGGATACCCCAGGACGAGTCTTCAGCATACCAATTAAAAGGTGACTCGATAGCCTGTCTATCGAGGGTTACTAATATTTGTTACACAACACATCTTGAAAGAGACTTTTCAGAAACTATTAACTTTGTAAAGACTTATAAATTAAATCTAAGGATTTCATGTAACTATTCTAACTTCATACGTTGTAACAATTTATATGCTAATGTAGAGTAATATAATTCAAGCAATAATACCATTCTTCCAATGGTTGAATAAAAGAAAGTCTTGCAAGCTAATATCATGAAATGAGTATAATTGAAAGTCTTAACTACAGAAATACAGAAAGTTGACCCGGATCCGAGGTATAGCTATATAGAATCAAGTTTGATCCCAAAGTTTAAAGAAACCTTTCAAATAATTTAGTAATTGAATTAATAATGTCATGGGATCTGTCAGTAAATGTTTTTAAATGTTAAATAAAGAGAAGTCTTCTTGTTACACACATATGAGGAGTGCTTAAATCAATTGTATACCTTGCCATTGTTTCCTTACACAGTTAGTAAGTAATTTGTTATATTAATTATTTGTGATCAATTCTGTTACAACGTAGGCAGCCCATCTAATTAACGGAGTTTAATTACGAGGGGTTCCCTGGATTTGTAACGCGGCGAAAAGACATTACATTAGCTCTCCTTTCTGGTCCTTTCGGATACTCTGCATTTCCACATAGGTATGTAAATTCGGTCCTTTTGCTGTTTGACTTTCATAACATTCTTACCTTTGCTTCTTCACTCTTTTCTTAACATGAACATTACTTTATCTTCCTTACTTTTCTTATATTACTTATACAATACATTAACATTTCATACATTAATCTTATACAATACATTAACCTTCATTACTTTCAATTATTACATTTTTTACTATTACCTTTCTGATCGCTAATAATTTTCTTCATCCTTACCATTACTTCTGAAATACACCTTTTTCGTTAGCTTCGTAGTGAGTCATTATCGGCTACAGATGACTACCTTAGAAACATGTCTATATCCAGACTTTATGTGCTTAACTCTACTCGATGTTTTAATCGTAGTATTTTGGAGCTCTAAATAATCTCTGCCCTTGACTTTCACTAAGGTATGAAGGTTTCGCTTGATCAGCCATTCTGACAATTAACATTGATTTCTCATCTCTAATCCTTTCTTTATACTAATAACAACACTAACATCCTTTACCATTACTTCCTTAAATATTTCTTTACACATATTATTTCTTGCCATTCTTTACTTTGAATACTAACATTCCTCACCATTGCTTTCAAACATAACATTCTTTCTATTATTAATTCTTTAATCTTTTTACACATATTATTTCTTATTAATTAACTCCTTTTCTTATTACTAATAATTAATAGTAACATTTTTCTTTTAAAAATAATTATTTGTTTACATTCAGGTATTGAGTGTGATTCAATTTACACTCCCCCTAGTTTAAGTTAACAATTGCATTGTGTCCGTCAACAGGAAATCTATTGTACCTCGACGTGTAGTCGCCATTGTCGTATATTAGTCGACATGTACAGTTATTTCCTTCTTGTATTCCTTCCTCGTTATTGTGCATATTTGCCGCGTGACCTACCTGTCTATAGGGCGAGAATTTTTCTCTAGTTGACAGCCACAAATAACCTCTCTCTCTCTTTCTACATTCTTCTCTCTCATTCTCACTGCTGCGCCCCTCTTGTCGGACGCATTCCTCAGTAGTTTGTATGCGTTTAACATACACAGTGGAACATTCTTTTGTGCGTCGTTTATGATAATCTTTATAGTTTTTATAATTATTGTGCTTATCATTATGATTATCGTTCAATCGATAATTACTGTGCCTACCCTTGTCGCGTGTGATTTGTTTCAATCGTGTTACCTTTTTGAATTGTTTTATTAGTGTGTGAGTGTAACCACTACTTTGGATACCTCCGCCAACACGGTACGAGTGTTTAATTAAATGTATTTTACATTCTTCCCTAGAGTTAATTATTGTTTTAGAATTATCATCAGTAATTATGAAAGTCTGTTCTCTCTTACTTCCAATTACAATTGTTTGTTCAGAAACCATCATTTCACATATCTGTTCCATTTGTTTAACAATTCTTTCACATACATTTTATGTGATAGTCTCAATATGTGAGTTGATGTCAACAATTTTCTCTGTTAATTCTTCTAGCTCTCCGATTTTATGGCTCCTGTTTAAAATTTTCAGTCTGTTGTTCTAGTTTAATATTAAATTTTTCAGTCTGTTGTTCTAATTTATTTTCTAAACTTTCTGTTTGTTCTTTAAGTTTAGCATTTATGTTTTCTGTTTGTTTAGTGCTTATCTCGTCTATCCAAGCACGCATCATCGTTTGAAACGCCTCTATGTCCAAATTTCCTGGAGTCGTCATGTTGAATTATTAAAAATATTTATTTATAATTTATTATTATTAGTGAACCGTATGCAAGCTTTTATTTATTGTTAAACTGTTATTTATTTATTTAATTTTATTTAATCCTGTTACAATTACACCTGTTTATTTGGGTGGGCGCCTGTTGCGTTATTACAATACAATACACACAATAATTTTAAAATACTAACATACAAAATAATTAAAATATAATATTAGTTATATCATATAACTCATCAAACATTGGTAATCATAGAGCATACATTAATTATTAAATGTAGGCGTGTCGGGCCTCACGTTCAAGGGCAACATTCTATACAACGATATATGTGTACAAATTTATATGTAATTTAATTTGTATAGCCCCACGTTGTTTGGGAGCCATTCTATACAACAAATTTAATATAATTTAAATTATTTGTGGAGCCCCACGATCTTGGAGCGCCATTCTATACAATGATACATATACATAAATGTAGGTTGTATGTGTAATTGGGGTTCAGGTGTAATTATAATAAGAGTATTGTATTTATGAGTATTTAAAATTCATATTTATTGTTTACTCAAACTTATAAATAATCATAAACATCCTTAATAATCGTCGGTCACGATATTGCTCATTATTAAATGTTTATATCTTATAATATGCAGTGTTATACATATTTATAAACCTCTTATATCTAGACACGTTAATCATCTTAATCTAGGCATGTTAATAAATTGATTTACTAATAAAATATAAAATTAAAATGTAATTGGAATTGAATTCTCTTAATTCAGATCTGACCTCAACTCGCTCAGTCTATACCAATGTTTAAAATTAAATTTAAATTTATATTAATTACTTTTAGACTGGCATTTGTTTAATATTCAAATTTAAATTATTCTTTTCTATAATTCAATTATCAAATCAATTTAACTATTTATTTTGATAACAAATTCTACTCTCTCAACTTTAAATTCTCTTTTTATTTATTATTTCTTTATACACGATCGCTCATTCTTACGACTAAACATTTATCTACATTTCTAAAATATTATTACTAAGTATAAATTTTTCTTTGTTTTAATTTATTGTCTTTTGATATAGTCTTTATGAGCTCTTTTTAAAAATCATTTAAAATGCATTACGCATGTCACCTCGAGTTCTGATGATCTTACGACTTGTTGTATGGGGGTCCAGCATTGTCAAGAGTTAGTTTTCCATTCCTCCTGTCCTGGCGTGGTCCTGGATACGTCTAGAGTCCAGCGTCGCTCTCCAGCAGCGTGTGTGTTCCTGGATACGTCTAGAGTCCAGCGTCGTTCTATAGCAGCGTATGTGGTCCTGGATATGTCTAGAGTCCAGCGTCGTTCTACAGCAGTGTGGTCCTCATCAGAGTGTTGTTATCTGCTGCAAGGTAGATCTTAAACATCTTCTAATGTCCAGCATCCCTCGTCGCTCTGGTAGCTTTTCTGTATATACTCTTGGTAGACTTACGATTTCGGTATTTACTTTTTCCGGAATATTGTCACGAATTTAACGAACGTTTTATTCTTTCGTAACTGCGACTTGTAATAGAAATAAAAATAAAACTGTTCTGCCGACGGACAGCATGTCCGACTGCAACTGTGTCTTCAAATGAAGAGAAAGGTTTTTGGTCGAACCCTTAATTTATACCCTCTCGAGATTCCACGCCAGTTGGCTCCAAAATCGTCCTGTCGATACCTGCATATCGCGTGATAGCCCCCACTCCCGAACCTTTTCATCTATTTGCAATTATTAGCAAATAGCAATGTTTTGCACGGAGTCGAGATAGCACAAATCATAGCTAATTTGATTAAGCACTCACTATATTAATTTGAGCGTCTTAGGGTAATTTGCGTATTTTTTGGCACGTTTATTTAGCACTGTCTTCGCATAGCGTGTTCTAATAACGTCATCTTTTCACTGGGGATAACTATAAATTTTACACACACTTTGGTGCCTTTGGTTTGTTCATACACTAATTAGTTTTCACACAGTGAATTAAAATAATTATTTTATTAATTACTTGGGGCGGGTTGCTGAAATTCCTGTCTTTGCATGCATTACTAACACACACAAGATACATGTGTAACACACATACAATTGAGCAGGTGTTCACTGCCTCTCGGAACAGGTTAATTTCTCCCCTAATCTAACAATGAAATATTTTTACAATCTCAAACCTGTCCATTTACCCGTAACTTATACAAATTCTACAAATTTTATATTTATTCAAATTAATGCCTAATACAGCGTATAGCTGTATATAATGGCTGTATATTACCTATTATATAATAATGAGTAGTCTGTATAATGCTCCCTGTTGGTGGAATGCAAGATTCACCCCCCATTATAACAGCTGATCAGTGCGTTGACCTTGTACCGGTTCAGTGGCATTGTCCCACTCTCACTCTCTCTTCTCATTATTCATACATAGAATTTCTTGAATGACGTCGCATGATATTTGCCAATGTCCTTTCCCTTCATCGTATACGATGAACGTGTGTCTTCCCACGCGTTGTTTCAAAGTATAAGGTCCGTTGTACAACCGGAAGAATTTCTTCGCTGTGTTGTCACTGCGTTTTCCTACAGGATTAGCTTTCAACAGAATTTGTTCTCCTACGTCAAATCGTTGTAATTTATGTGTTCTATTGTACTTTTCTATCCTCTTGTTACCTTGTTCTATGATGTGTTGTTTAGCATACTCCACCTTTACACTTAATGGAATAGGTACGTTTTGATTCTCTGGCTTACTTACATATGTGGTCCAGAATCTAACAGGTTTTTTGTCTTCATCTAGCTCGATTGGCATATAACTTGTTGCTTCGCTATAATTTTCATTTATTGCTTTCTCAAAGAAAGGTAAGTACTATGCCCATTTGTTGTGTTGATCGTGACAGTACATTCGTAGATATTTACCTAACTCTTTATATACTCTTTCCACAAGATTTCCCTGTGGGTGTCGTACTGATGTGAGTACAGCTTGGATTCCATTTTCACGAAGAGTTCTTTCCCATACCTCACTTTGGAACTGTACTCCTTGGTCGCTAAGTACCCTCTTCATTTTACCATATGCAGGAATGTATTTCTGCAAGAGTATTTTCAAAACAACTTTAGTTGTGGGTCGCATAATTGGATACAGATGGACGGCTTTGGAAAATACATCTATACAAACAAGTATGCGTTTCACTCCCCGACTTGATCTCGGAAATGGTCCAAGAAAATCCACTGCAATTAGCTCTCCTTTCTGGTCTTTTCGGATACTCTGCATTTCCACATAGGTATGTAGATTCGGTCCTTTTGCTGTTTGACTTTCATAACATTCTTACCTTCGCTTCTTCACTCTTTTCTTAACATGAACATTACTTTATCTTCCTTACTTTTCTTATATTACTTATACAATACATTAACATTTCATACATTAATCTTATACAATACATTAACCTTCATTACTTTCAATTATTACATTTTTTACTATTACCTTTCTGATCGCTAATAATTTTCTTCATCCTTACCATTACTTCTGAAATACACCTTTTTCGTTAGCTTCGTAGTGAGTCATTATCGGCTACAGATGACTACCTTAGAAACATGTCTATATCCAGACTTTATGTGCTTAACTCTACTCGATGTTTTAATCGTAGTATTTTGGAGCTCTAAATAATCTCTGCCCTTGACTTTCACTAAGATATGAAGGTTTCGCTTGATCAGCCATTCTGACAATTAACATTGATTTCTCATCTCTAATCCTTTCTTTATACTAATAACAACACTAACATCCTTTACCATTACTTCCTTAAATATTTCTTTACACATATTATTTCTTGCCATTCTTTACTTTGAATACTAACATTCCTCACCATTGCTTTCAAACATAACATTCTTTCTATTATTAATTCTTTAATCTTTTTACACATATTATTTCTTATTAATTAACTCCTTTTCTTATTACTAATAATTAACAGTAACATTTTTCTTTTAAAAATAATTATTTGTTTACATTCGGGTATTGAGTGTGATTCAATTTACACTCCCCCTAGTTTAAGTTAACAATTGCATTGTGTCCGTCAACAGGAAATCTATTGTACCTCGACGTGTAGTCGCCGTTGTCGTATATTAGTCGACATGTACAGTTATTTCCTTCTTGTATTCCTTCCTCATTATTGTGCATATTTGCCGCGTGACCTACCTGTCTATAGGGCGAGAATGTTTCTCTAGTTGACAGCCACAAATAACCTCTCTCCCTCTTTCTACATTCTTCTCTCTCATTCTCACTGCTGCGCCCCTCTTGTCGGATGCATTCCTCAGTAGTTTGTATGCGTTTAACATACACAGTGGAACATTCTTTTGTGCGTCGTTTATGATAATCTTTATAGTTTTTATAATTATTGTGCTTATCATTATGATTATCGTTCAATCGATAATTACTGTGCCTACCCTTGTCGCGTGTGATTTGTTTCAATCGTGTTACCTTTTTGAATTGTTTTATTAGTGTGTGAGTGTAACCACTACTTTGGATACCTCCGCCAACACGGTACGAGTGTTTAATTAAATGTATTTTACATTCTTCCCTAGAGTTAATTATTGTTTTAGAATTATCATCAGTAATTATGAAAGTCTGTTCTCTCTTACTTCCAATTACAATTGTTTGTTCAGAAACCATCATTTCACATATCTGTTCCATTTGTTTAACAATTCTTTCACATACATTTTATGTGATAGTCTCAATATGTGAGTTGATGTCAACAATTTTCTCTGTTAATTCTTCTAGCTCTCAGTATTTTATGGCTCCTGTTTAAAATTTTCAGTCTGTTGTTCTAGTTTAATATTAAATTTTTCAGTCTGTTGTTCTAATTTATTTTCTAAACTTTCTGTTTGTTCTTTAAGTTTAGCATTTATGTTTTCTGTTTGTTTAGTGCTTATCTTGTCTATCCAAGCACGCATCATCGTTTGAAACGCCTCTATGTCCAAATTTCCTGGAGTCGTCATGTTGAATTATTAAAAATATTTATTTATAATTTATTATTATTAGTGAACCGTATGCAAGCTTTTATTTATTGTTAAATTGTTATTTATTTATTTAATTTTATTTAATCCTGTTACAATTACACCTGTTTATTTGGGTGGGCGCCTGTTGCGTTATTACAATACAATACACACAATAATTTTAAAATACTAACATACAAAATTAATTAAAATATAATATTAGTTATATCATATAACTCATCAAACATTGGTAATCATAGAGCATACATTAATTATTAAATGTAGGCGTGTCGGGCCTCACGTTCAAGGGCAACATTCTATACAACGATATATGTGTACAAATTTATATGTAATTTAATTTGTATAGCCCCACGTTGTTTGGGAGCCATTCTATACAACAAATTTAATATAATTTAAATTATTTGTGGAGCCCCACGATCTTGGAGCGCCATTCTATACAATGATACATATACATAAATGTAGGTTGTATGTGTAATTGGGGTTCAGGTGTAATTATAATAAGAGTATTGTATTTATGAGTATTTAAAATTCATATTTATTGTTTACTCAAACTTATAAATAATCATAAACATCCTTAATAATCGTCGGTCACGATATTGCTCATTATTAAATGTTTATATCTTATAATATGCAGTGTTATACATATTTATAAACCTCTTATATCTAGACACGTTAATCATCTTAATCTAGGCATGTTAATAAATTGATTTACTAATAAAATATAAAATTAAAATGTAATTGGAATTGAATTCTCTTAATTCAGATCTGACCTCAACTCGCTCAGTCTATACCAATGTTTAAAATTAAATTTAAATTTATATTAATTACTTTTAGACTGGCATTTGTTTAATATTCAAATTTAAATTATTCTTTTCTATAATTCAATTATCAAATCAATTTAACTATTTATTTTGATAACAAATTCTACTCTCTCAACTTTAAATACTCTTTTTATTTATTACTTCTTTATACGCGATCGCTCATTCTTACGACTAAACATTTATCTACATTTCTAAAATATTATTACTAAGTATAAATTTTTCTTTGTTTTAACTTATTGTCTTTTGATATAGTCTTTATGAGCTCTTTTTAAAAATCATTTAAAATGCATTACGCATGTCACCTCGAGTTCTGATGATCTTACGACTTGTTGTATGGGGGTCCAGCGTTGTTCAGAGTTAGTTTTCCATTCCTCCTGTCCTGGCGTGGTCCTGGATACGTCTAGAGTCCAGCGTCGTTCTATAGCAGCGTATGTGGTCCTGGATATGTCTAGAGTCCAGCGCCGTTCTAGAGCAGTGTGGTCCTCATCAGAGTGTTGTTATCTGCTGCAAGGTAGATCTTAAACATCTTCTAATGTCCAGCATCCCTCGTCGCTCTGGTAGCTTTTCTGTATATACTCTTGGTAGACTTACGATTTCGGTATTTACTTTTCCGGAATATTGTCATGAATTTAACGAACGTTTTATTCTTTCGTTACTGCGACTTGTAATAGAAATAAAAATAAAACTGTTCTGCCGACGGACAGCATGTCCGACTGCAACTGTGTCTTCAAATGAAGAGAAGGGTTTTTGGTCGAACCCTTAATTTATACCCTCTCGAGATTCCGCGCCAGTTGGCTCCAAAATCGTCCTGTCGATACCTGCATATCGCGTGATAACCCCCACTCCCGAACCTTTTCATCTATTTGCAATTATTAGCAAATAGCAATGTTTTGCACAGAATCGAGATAGCACAAATCATAGCTAATTTGATTAAGCACTCACTGTATTAATTTGAGCGTCTTAGGGTAATTTGCGTATTTTTTGGCACGTTTATTTAGCACTGTCTTCGCATAGCATGTTCTATTAACGTCATCTTTTCACTGGGGATAACTATAAATTTTACACACACTTTGGTGCCTTTGGTTTGTTCATACAGTAATTAGTTTTCGCACAGTGAATTAAAATAATTATTTTATTAATTACTTGGGGCGGGTTGCTGAGATTCCTGTTTTGCATGCATTACTAACACACACAAGATACATGTGTAATACACATACAATTGAGTAGGTGTTCACTGCCTGTCGGAACAGGTTAATTTCTCCCCTAATCTAACAATGAAATATTTTTACAATCTCAGACCTGTCCATTTACCTGTAATTTATACAAATTCTACAAATTTTATATTTATTCAAATTAATGCCTAATACAGCGTATGGCTGTATCGTTGCAGCCATATATATATATATATATATATATATATTTTTTTTTTTTTTTTTTTTTTTTAACAAAGATTGGCCTATCAAGAAATAATTTTACACCAATTATCAGGCTAAACAATCAGTTACATATGTGAACATATAAAACAATTTATCCCAACACATCTAACATGTAATACATTTGTAGGCAATTACCTTACTACATAAAACTCATACAAATGGCTTCCGATGGCTTTAAAATATGTTGGTATAAAGTATCAAAATGATTGCTATGCTCTTTACTATCAGTTAAAATAATTATTTTCCAAAGCATACTGGGACTAACTTGTCTGGTTGGTAGACTTGAAATAACAGGTGTACTGACAAAATAATTTAGTTATCTACTCACACAAATATATTCTATGGATATAATATTTGATGGATATAATTATTATTATGAAGTTACATAATCTGTGAAATTTTATTTGAAATTTATGAACAAATAAAATATCTCACCTTAACCAACTGGAACACTGGATTAGGAGGGAGCAGTGCAAAAGTAAGGGTCTGGTCTAGTGCTTTCCATGGGTAGCTAACTCACGCTGAAATATCCAGAACATCTAGGCAGCAGTGGGGTTGAACAGGTGTTCAGCTGATCAGGCCTCACTTGGCTTGCAGTGATGAACAATAAGTGACAGGAAATGTAAAGCAAAATTCTTGTTTGTCCAGTTGGAGCTGCAGCATTGTTATCCCAACTGATAAGCTTATCAACAGGTTGATCAGGCCTGTGTGCCAACTCGAGTTCAATTCAACTTACTTCTCAGTCTTAATTGTTGGTTATTAAAATTAAAAACATTACAATAGCCCTGGTATATTAATCATAAGGAACAGTTTTATGGTTGTCTGAAGAAAGATCATGTAACCAGAGTTATTAGCTGTTGAATGTGATAAGAACATTCTAATACCAATGATATTATTTTCAATATGTAATAAATTTGATCAGCTGTATCTGGCTATGTTGAGTTATCACTGTTTATTAGTGTTAATGCTAGTGTGGTTGCAGCATAGATCGAAGAATTGGATGCTTGTTTTGAAAGTAATGTGATTGTTAGTTACTGACTGTGATGTTTACCAATAATATAAACGATGGTCATCAAGAATTTAATGTAAACCTGATGTACTTCAAGTCATCTAAAAAATGTTGTTCATAATCTGGCACAAACTAAGGCAATTTGCATTTAACTGATCAAATACTATTCTTAATGGTATCAATTCAATAACCTAATTTTACTACAGTTTGATCCATTCTGGCATCAACAACTTGTTCCATTAATAATAATATTTGTCTGTTGATAACGTAATAATGTATATGACATACCTGTGTTGGAAATATTTCATCCAAGGGTGCTTAAAATGAATACATGGTTAACAAGTAGTGGCGAAGCTAATGTATAAGTACTGGGTAGGCTGATAAAATATAAATATGATTCCTTACCTTATATTTTTTTATACAATAGGTCCACACGTTGATTCTTCTTTGTTGCAAAAATATCAATTACACGTTCCCTGAAAATCTGACCCATAAAAAGTTCTTTAACTAAACTTTTTTCAATGGCGATTGTACTGAGAGAACTTAATCGTTCATTTGTCATTGAATTTCGGAGGCAATTTTTTATCCTTTTTAATGTGCTCATACTTCTTTCAGAGGAAGCTGTAGTAACAGGAAATGTCAAGACCAACTTGATAAGTCGTGTCACTTCTTTATAGATGGTTTGAAGACTTTATAGCTAGTTATGAATTTCAGAAGGTCTACAGGGGGTAAATGTTTTTCTTCATCTACATAAATATTCTTTAATTCATTTTCCAATCGTTCTTTGTTGAAAAATGGATACGTGGACAGAAGGTTGTTTAATTTCATTGCAGGAAAATCTAGTTTATATCCCCCAAAGCTATTTTGATCCAGCAATTTGACAAATCTGATCTTTTCAATATCTCCAAAACGTGTTTCCATTTGTACAGTCAGTGTGTCCAAAATTTCGTAGGTTAAAAGTTTGAAGGACCAGAATTCTTGTTCACTTGTACTTAAATCGTTGCAAATCTTTTTAGAGTTTTCAACACATGATTTCACAGTATTTTTTGATCTCATATTCCTTATTACTCCGATGGTCTTCTGGATTTCAGTATTACACATATTTATATCTGATGTTACTTTGTTTTGAAGGAGTGCAAAAAGGTGGTCTATATATACAAAAATTTGTTTGTAAAGGCAAAGCAGGTAAGTGAATTGTGTTTTGTTCAAGATATTAAGCAGGCCAGAAGCACAGTAGTTGAATGACTCTGCATCCCATTCTTCAATGTTATCTGTAATTGTGTGGAAAACATCTTTCAGCTTATTGTATTATGCATAAATTGTATGCACTGCTCGGGAATTGAAATTCCAGCGGGTGGTACATGTTTGTGGTAATCTAAATCCTTTATTTTCTAACAGCTGTGTTCTTTTTGAGGATTTACTGAAAAATGTATGGAAAGCTGCAAGATTATATACAAAAAGTCTAACTTGTTTGATTGGTTTTGAACAATATAGTAACACGAGATTCAATTTATGAGCGTAACAATGTAAAAATGTAGCTCGTGAACAGACCTGTTTCACAAACTGTTGGACGCCTCCTCGATCTCCTGCCATTACAGAGGCCCCATCATAGGTTTGACTAACTATTTTTCTCAGTAATTTCCCGAGCATTAAGTTCATGGATAATAACTTCTGATAACCCTACAGCTGTTTTGTCTTTTGAAACATCATAGAAACCAATAAACCTTTCTTTAGGCCCATCTTGCGTACAAAATGTAAGAATGATGCTCATTTGAGTTTTACAAGAAACGTCAAGGGTTTTGTCTGCTTTCACACTAACAAACTTGCAGGGATGTAATTCTTCTTTAATGCGTTCATTAATTATGTCAGTTACTGATTCAATCAGCTCATTTTGAATTGTACTTGATGAACCTTTAAAACTGGAAGTGCACTGCAAATGATCACGTAAAAACTGTTCTTGTCTGGAGAGAAGTTCCAATAATTCAAGATAATTACCTTTGCTATCGGAACTTTCATCTTCAAAATGCCCTCTAAAAGCAAGCTCTTGTATACCTAAGAAGCACACAACATCGATAAGTCTCTCAATTACAAATCTATTTTCCTTCACAATTTCATTGTGTTTCATGGTTGGAAGCTTAGCGCCTTCAGAAATGGAATGTTCAATTCTTCCACGACCTAACAATAAAAATGTCTCTTCATTCTGAAGATGCCTTCTTGAACATTTATGTTTTTCGGCCTTTCTGTCAAACTTTTTTGTTAAACAGACACCATAAGAAGCTGATGACCATTCTTTTTCGCCCCCACTCAGAATACAGGTATAACAGTATAATTTATTTTTCTCAGAGCACCCTGTCAGCCAAGGATATTTCTTGTACCAAGAGAATTGAAACTTTCTATTTTGTCTGCTATCCGCTATTTTAATATCTAAATGTGGTGTCAATCTCCTATCTTTGTAGGCACACTTTGTTTCATAACTCCAACTTGAAAAGGGTTTCACGTTTAATTCACTAAATAATGACGTTAATCTTCCCTCAGTATCACCCATTGTACACAAAAATATCTAACACTATCACACAAGTAAAAACATAAAACGAACACTAACTGTTTAATTAGTAAATTAATATAATTAATCTAATTAATGTAAATTAATTAAATTAAACGTAAATGAATTGGTAGAGTGAATAATTAATTGCACTAAGTACGGAAGATATACCCGTTCATGCTCACTGCCCGAGACGGAGACTAGCCTCTTGGCCCGCAACGCAACAGCATTCTCCCCCTCCCACACACACACACACACACACATAACGCCCGTCGCACATCATAAATGGTGGTGGGAGAGAGGCTTTGCCAGAAAGCCTCACATAGCCTGACGGCAGTTCCATTCGTACCGCACTCTTAGAGTGCGTTTTGTAAACCAATTGTTATGAACTTATAAAATACGATAATCCTGAAACGTTAACTTTTCATGTATTCATTTTTTCGTTTATTTTTAGGGTAGGCTAAGCCTCAAAAGCCTCTCAATAGCTTCGCCACTGTTAACAAGTCAATATCAACCAAATCAATCTGTGTAAGGACTTTCTGTATGCACTTATATGAGTAACGTATTGAATATACTGCCAAAGCTTGTAGGGACTGACCAGACTTAACTATTTTATAGATACTGTTGCACCAGTATAACTGCAACAAAATATTTTATTATATGGTGTGAGAAAGTCATTTGATGCCAGAAATTATCCTGAGTTTATTAGTGACTGGGAGTTAACAAATGATGAACATTGTGTGAGATTCAGTCATCAACTAAACTCAATTTTAAATTCTTGGATTTCGTTGTCCATGACATGTCCGTTTCTTAACTAAATATAATTATTTCACTACGACTCAGAACACAAAACTTTTTATGAGTAAAAACGTAAAAGCTTTACCTTACAACCTGAACCGGTTTTCACTTTTAAAAAGCTTCTTCAGAGGTTGCCACTGGTCACAGCTGCCTCTTCAGAGGTTCCCTCCTCCCAAATGGTCACATCAGACTATAATTTGTTGTTTGTTTTTTTTTTTTTGCTATAGAATGGTTTTGTGACTGGAAATATGATACAACATTCATATCAGATTATGTAAGTTCATAGTTTACTCTAAAATTACTTAAAATTGTAACTGTACCTTACCACCATGTTAATTTTTGTTTGATACATAACATAAATGAGTAGTGTGTATTTTAAACTGTAAGTGAATGTTATTTAAAGAACAATGAACGGACAAACACAGATATGATTTTATACTTGTATGTTAATAAATTTACTGTGTTGATAATAACACACTATATTTTTACCTGAATCCTATCATTTATACTATAGACCATTAAAGAATGGTCCAATTTTTGATAATTCTCTCAACTAGCAATTCAAATCACAGCTGAAGGAATTTGTTCAGCGGCATTGCCTCCAGAGATGTAGCTGGTCATAGCCAATGAAATCCAAAAATATCCATTCTAGTGATGACCACTGATGGCATACAAAGATCGTAACTATAAGAGAATGAATAGTGGCAAAACCTGATACATCTGTACCTGAATATCCTAAAATGTGTATGTAGTACATGTACTTCTCTAAATGATAGCAAAGAAAAGATGAGAACTAATGGGATATTCAAATGACAGAGGACATGATTTCTTCCCTTAAGAACCAACAATTCTAACAACAGACATTCAACTGTTGTATGTATATACCCTATTATGGTCACTTTCTTACTTATAACTGGTTACTGTTCTGACCGACTGGTTGAAAGTTAAATTCTGGACGATTTACTGGTCAGTCATATACAATATATATGTATATACCCAGTGGCATAGCTAGGCTTTTTGGCACCCGGGGCAAGGAGCTTGTTGGCCGCCTCACCTTCACCAATTAAAGGGGGACAAAAGAGCAAAAATGAAGGCTCATCCAGTGAACAAAGTACTTAATAAATGCAAATGTATAGATTTTTGTATAAAAGCACGTCCAGCAAACGTCTTAACAATATTTGTTAATTCAAAATTAAGAAATTACGTATTGTAATATTACCGGTATTCAGTTTGTATACATTTATTATTAACAAATGCAGACTATAAAAATGTAGTAATATAAAAAATGTATAACGCAAAAATGTTTTAATAAACATGCAAATTCCTTGTAGGTCTAAAGCACGTCACCAAAACAATATCCTAAAGCAACATAAAGTTAAACAAAGAATTACATTACAAGTAATAAAATAAATCACTTACCATTATAGGTTAATGGTTCCGTCTTCTATTAATAAACACTTAATATTTAATTTAATATTTAATAAATATTTAAAATGTAACTTTCCTGGTCTTAATTGCTGCTGAGCTATTAAATCACTATAATCTAAAGACGAAGCAATGTCGTTTTAATTGAGAGTATCGCTAGATTTGATACCCTGTCTTCAGATATTGTTGATCGTAGGTACGATTTAATCAACTTAAGCTTACTAAACGATCTTTCACAAGAAGACACAGACACTGGTAAAGTAAGAAAAATTTTTAAAACTGTTGCTAGTGTTTTGTTGGCTTCTAATCTCATTGAAGAAATGTATTGTAGCGGTCCCTGAGGTGTAAAGTGTTTTTTTTTCGTTAAATTTTTCCCTTTTAAACAAAAATATGACATCTTTCAAGTCACTGAACAATTCTTTACTGTTTAGGTCATGTGGATACAGTTTTGCAAGCACTGTGCACTTAATATTGATCTGGGAAAGCTGTTCCTTAAAATGTATATCCCCATCATTTATGTACGTCTCAAATTTACAGAGGAACCCAAAGCGTTTTTCTAACTCTTTTATGTTAGAGAAACGGCTTGAAATTTTAACTGACAGTATGTCCAAATTTCTATAACAGAACGTCGCATTTCTTACTGAACGGTTAATGCAGAATCGTCTGCATACTCCCCTGGCATCATGCGCTCCCTTCTTATCATTTTTGTTACACCGACACTCCATTCATTACATACCTGCTCTGCCTTAGTAATGACGTCACAGAGCTCATTCCTCCAGTCTTTTAATTTGTCCGTTAGCGTCTCCAGAAGTGTCACTGCTTTATTTATCCAAAGCATAATAAAGTATTTTAACATGTTATGCACTAAGTATATTTTTATACTTGAATAATTATCTAAGTATTTTAAAAAAGCTAGAAAGTTTCCAGGATTTGGATAGTTAGTAATTGTGTCTCAAAGTCCTATCAGTGCCAGATTTTGTTCTGCAAGAGTTTGTACTGTGGCAATGACCTGTCATGGAGGATTTCTTTCCATGTCTTAACTGCTTTACTCCTTTGTTCCTGTAGTAGATCATCAATAAGTCCTCCTTTGTTTAAAGAACATTCCAATTCCTTCCATTCAAAAAATGCAGAGCGAAGAGCAAGACTTTTTTCATGATCCTGAATACGGGGATTTAACTTTCGCCACAATGAAAACCCATTTTTACTATTGAAATGGCTTCTTTGATAGTTTTTTGTGGAAATAAAGTGCAACAAAAGCAAAACAGAGATTTTTTAGTTGGAGAAAAACACATCCAAGTGTTACCTTTTTGCCATTTTGCAATGTTTGATGAAACCAATATTTGTTTAACGATCGTCCCGCTTCATCTTCAGGAAAATGGCTGTCCTTGTTCTGCAACTGACATGTTCCTCTATTCACCATTATATCTCGGAAGGGTTGAGATTTCTCGCTTGGCCAAGCTCCCATATCTTGTAGAGAAGCAACAGGAACATGGCCTAAATTGTTGTTAGTAATGTTCTGTCCTTCATCGCCTGTAATTTCAAGACTGCATGATGCAACATCATCCATGGTGATGATGAACCAACTGAATCTTGTAACTGTACTTTGACACTTTCACAGTTTGAAGTATTCACGTCATTAACTTTACTGTATTTATCAACAGCCTCGTCGATAATAACATCCATTTTATGATTCCAAGTTGATTCCTTGTTAATTGTAATATTTTGACATTCAGGGTTCAATTTTCCTTGAATGAAAGACTTCATAAACTGTTTGGAACTTGTTGTAGTTCTTATTCTTATATTAAGAATATCTTATATTCCTGTAGTTCTTAAGGAATAGTCATATCAAAGAAACAAGTTGTTTGTAGTTTTATAAACTGAAAACAATTTTTTCAAATCTATGCTCACTTTGCTGCCCTCCTGGTTATGCTGCCCGGGGTGGCTGCCCCCTTGCCCACCCCTAGCTACGCCTCTGTATATACCATCTTACAGACAACATGTCTACACAAATTTTAGTATAAGTCTCCCTTACTTTAAGATACTGTTTTCTAATGTTTAATGTTTAAGCTATATAAACTTATTGCTTCTATGACTATGTTTCTCATAAGTTGTTTAGACATTGTCTGGGAATGCATTCCATACCAAGGGCGTATTTTTCTATGTAATGTACTTGTGTCTCACTTTTTCATTGAAAAGGAATAATTGATTTACTATTATAAACCAAAAATACAATGAATAAAAAATACAAAAGACGACAAAATGTGCCTTAATGAAAATAATTTTTGTGTTGTAGTCATAAGTGTGAACATTTATGAGTCATGTGTATAGTCAGTTGGCAACAGACATTAATATGTATTATACTTTACAATAGATTCGTTTTACACATCTGAAATAATTAAAGAAAAGTATCATAAATTATGCCATTTTATTACTAACAATATAAAAATAGAGCTACAAATAATCTGTTTCAAAAGTCATGAAAAATTCATACTCCATCCTTAGTACTATTAATTATATTACTAAATTACTAATGTGTATTATATTATACTGACATGTTATATTAGCTACACACACACACACACAACTCATACATATGAGTATGTATTTTATTTAGCAAATTATTATTTCATATTATTACATTTCCTGCGACTGTTCCCAATATTGAGGTTTTGAATGTCTACACCATCTTTACTGTATTAACAACCTCCTTCCCTTCACTTCCAGAAAAGGTATTTAACTACCATCTGCTATCAAAATTCTGGCAGACAATAAGAGTGATTGGTCCCTACAACAGTTTGAATGAATACAATTTATTTACAAACATATAATTATTTTTTTGTGCTTTTAATTTTATGTTGAGAAAATAAACTGCTTTTTAAAATTCAGTTTCATGTCCTCACATTCTGTGCTAAAAGTAGACATTTTAATTTACATTTTATTTTAAAACTGTTTGCATTCTTCTTCTGCAAGTTATAAATTTGATAAATTAAAACAATATTAAGATAATATAGAAACAATAGTAACAAATAAAGGTTTTTCTTTTAGTGAGAAAATTTAATTTATCTCTTGCTTTGTATGCTAGCTTGGGTTTTGAGCAATCACTTTACTGGATGCAGCTGTGATAAATGTGTTACTAACTACACTGCTTTTTGCATCCTCTGTAATTCAGAAAGTAAAAGTATGAAGACAGAAATGTGCAAGATGTAGAACCTACATTTGTTTCCCATGTATACATTTATAAGCATAGTAAATGCCAAATAACATAGTAAACAACAAATTATTTTTTAAACTTATTTAATAAATGTTGTTTTACATGTACACACACACACAGTATTTTTTTAATAAGTTCAAATTTAATGTGTGATGTTTATTTTTAGTTTGGAATTTCACATCTTTTGAAGTGTTACATAAAAATAATTTACTCTGTTTTTACTTGTTTATTATTTTAATACGTATAATCAGACACAGTAAACACTATTAATTTTTATTACATGTTGTTTTAGACGTGCACTTCTTTTATCTCAGACAATATAAAAATGAGAACTACAAATTTTGGCAACTAACATATTCATTGTTTTATACCAATAGTATACAGAATTGTGTAATATAATTAATTATGTGATCATTATTGTCTACACTAAACTCTTCATGAAAACCTATGTTCTTGCTATTAAATAATAATTATTATGGTGCTTATAGAAACAACAAAATAAATATCAAGATATTGAGTAGTGATATGTGACATGATAAATTAACTACCGGTAATTGAAGCCCTAGGGAAATTTCAGAGTAATGTTTGTGAATTCACAAATATTCACAATTCACACACACACACACACACACACACACACACACACACACACACACACACACACACATGCAGGCTGTACTCCAAAGCCTACCTTTCTTTAAATTAACACGGACAAATGAAACTTGGGCCTCATTCACATAGTGAATCTGAAAATAGCCCTGCATATTTATTAAGAAATACAATGAGCTAAGACAATGTTTAACATACAGGAGTACATGTAAAACATAATGTAATACTGCAGTAGAAAAGTGGAGATATATAACAAACATTTAAAAGTTTTCATAAAACTGAAAATAGTAGTAATATACTGGTATCCAATAGTATGCAATCAGAACTAGGCATGACTTGTAGTTATGCTCTGGAGTTTTCAGTTAGGCTTAAGGAGGGAACAGTATTTAGTATGTCTAGTAGAATACTATTATATTGAAATCGCTATTGATGACCCATTATACAATATGATTGGAAAACAACTACCAATGGGCAGAATAGTTTATTATTGTAATACTGTATAAATAAGTGCATCACAGTATGGATGTTGAAGAAAAAACTGGGAAAACTATTAGTTGTAATATCCTTTATCTGTTATATATCATTGTTTATCTTGATGACAGTAACAGTTCAGTTACTTAGCAAAGTGAGCTATCAAAATATTTATTTGTTTAAACTGCAGTTCAGTACATTTAGTGTCTCACTGAGTGCTACTACTGTTGCGGATAGTGTGTATGGGAGCATTATTGTATTACCACTGGTCAGTATTACGTTTCCAGTGCTTAATGTGATCACACTGTACAGTACAATGACTGCTATCTGCATAACACACACACACATATGTACAATATGTATATTATAATTTTTATATATTAACTATCATAAAATGAAATATACATTAATAAAAACAAACAGAAATTAAAAAGGAACTGAATAAAATTAAAAAGGTAAAATTAAATTATTTATATTTTATTAAAGCATACTTTATACACTTATGTAAGTATGTAGAAAATAATTCATATGCCAGCATAGGAATCCTTAAAAGAACCTATTCTAAATTATAATCCTAATTTTTATCTTACTAAATCTGGAAAGCTATTATTTTTACATGTGTTTTACATTTGGTCTCTTTGATGATTGTTAAAACTCTTTTTAATGTTTGTTAGAGATCTTTAACATGTCCTACCTACACAACCAAGAGGTGAGGGAATATGAGGTAGTGGAGTTACGTGTTCCTGGTGCCTCAATGATGAAGAAGTTTTATCATACTATAATGATTCCTGCAGAACTAGGAAATTGTCGGGGGCTAGATTATGAGACTGAGCTTTAATCACTAAATATACAGTAAATAAATAAATGAAGGAAGATATAAATCAGTGGAATTAAAACAACATCTGATGGAAAATCCAAGACAGAAATCATTAGCTGCACCTATCGAGCCAGCATTGCCTTTAACAAGAAATGGAACTTCTCAACATCCAACAACATTTAAATGAAGGTTTCAGGAAACACCTCATGAAGACCTTTGTGTGCTGTGTCCTATTATATGATAGTGAGACATAGACATTTGGCGAACAGGAAAAAAGAAGAGTAGTGGCATGTGAATTTCAGTGTTACCAGCAAGTGCTAAAGATTTCCTGGTAGAGAAAGTAAAGAATGAGTAAGTGTTAAGGAGGAAGGAGGAGCCAAAGCCATGCCTGTGGGAAACATTACAGAAAATACAAGACAACTGGATAGGGCATCTCCTAACATATGACAGCCTACGCAAGACCATCATTTAAGGCATGGTGGAGGGTAGAACCCCAAAGGCAGACCAAAGCTGTCGTTCATCATCCAGTCACTGGAGGACACCAACTGCCTCAGCTACTCAGTCATGAAGAGGCTTGTGCAGAAGACTGTGAGAGCTGGAGGGTTGCTGCAAACCATTACACAGAATGAGAACCACAAAAGAAGAAATCAATGAATGATAGGTTATTGTGTGAGTAAGTTCACATGCCATTTTAAAATTATTATTATTATTATTGCCACATATAAAATAAAAAATAACTCGCTTGTTATAAACAATTATAACTACATGTGATATGGTATAACAATAACAATAATATTGTGACAACAAATTCCTGTACTTACAGACACTGTATTAACAATGTTCGAAATTTAATATTTTGATTGCACACACACACATTCTGTGCTTTTTATAGATAAATACAGCTAATTACATACATGTATTACCGGTACAGTTAGAGATTTAAGTCTTTGAGACTGGTTACCACATACAATTTTGTCAATCTTTTTTGTACATAATGAATTAAACTTTCCAGAAACACATCTACATCTACTTTCCACATAACTTCTATAATTACTATACATAATCAAATCACAATCATTATCTTTTAAGTTTCCTGGAAGAGTAGGTACTGTAAAATTCAGTAGACATGAATCAACCGTTTTCATGCTAACTGTGCAGGTTATGTGATGTGCATGTGCCAGCAAAGAAACAAAGTTCAGTTTTCTCCGAGTATGAGACACTGTGGAGATCATTGTGTGCGTACTTTTCAAAAAACATCAGTATTCATCAAAAGTGAAGCATTTAGTTAAATTTCATTTGAATAAGAACAGAGTAATAGTAATAGACAATGCCCCCTACCACAATGTACAAATAAATCCACCTCCAACATCATTAACAAAAAAGGCGTTAGAGAACCATGACATTCCTTGTAGTCCATCTATGCACTAATTAAACAAAATAAACCAATATACAACATTTTTAAAATAGATGCTATTTTGGCAAACCATGGGTATGCCGTTTTACGACTTCTACCCTATCAGCCGGCTCTTAATCCTATCAAACTGAATTGGGCAAGCGTGAAGGAGCGTGTTAAAAGAAATGTTGACGTCTGGGCTTGACTTTGGAGAAACATTGCAACTGACACAACATGCGAAGCCACTATTTATAAAATAATGGCAGTATTAAACATTTATAACTCTGTGAAATCTTTATACCGTCTCTTTCTGTTGTCTGACGCTTGTTTTGTCTTACACAATGTGCATGTTTACTGTTCGGTTGTGTCGTAATCGAAATCAAAACTTACCTACAACCAAATTTTTAGTATTTAGTTTAGTAACTTAGTAAAAATTAGTGAATTAAATATAAAACGTAAAATGTAAAAACCTTAAAAACAATTTAAAAAATAAAACGAATTTAAAATTATAAGACAATTGGTTAGTAAAAACTTAGCTAAGTTAGCAAAAAGTAAGTTAGGCATATATACATGTGTATGTGTGTGCGTGCGTGCGTGTGTTGGTAAGGCTGTAAAATTTAATTTGGTGAAGTATTTAGTAATATAGTTAAAAATGTAATACATATACTCAAACTTTCACTAGTGAACACTTACTTTTGGTTTTATGTCCCAAACGTTTTGACGTGGTGTCCGTCTTCCTCAGTGGGATTTGAAATACAGAGTGTCAGTACAAAGTAACCGTTATGGGTTGTAGGTGTGTGTGTGGTGGGGGTTGCTGGTGGGAGGGAATTGGCGCTGGGATTCAAAGTGTATGTTTGAACAAGTGTATCAAAAAGTATAATATGTGATCTATAGTGTACATAATTCATCCAACCACCCAACTCAACACAAACATGCAGCTTTCAACTACATGCTCCATAGGCTCACTTCAATACCCCAAAACACACATAACTACCAAGAAGAACTCAACACAATCAAATATATAGCAGTCAAAAATGGATACAATCCCGATTTAATAAACAAACTACACAAACGCATCCTAAACACAAAAAGTAAAACACATAAAACCAACAGTACACAACCCAGTAAATACATCACACTCACATACTACAATTCCAGCACACACAAAATTGCTAACACATTCAGGAAACACAATTATAAAGTAGCATACAGGACTAACAACACCATCAGGAAACACATAAATAATACTAACAAAGACACAGACACATACAGCAAAACAGGTGTTTACAAATTAAACTGCAGCGATTGTAACCAGTTCTACATCGGCCAGATGGGAAGATCTTTTTCCTCAAGATACTCTGAACATTTAAAAGCCCTCACCACAAACTACATACACTCCACATTCGCCACACTTTTACAAAATGAAAACCACGGTCGGTTACACAAACATAGAACACAACATGGAAATACTACACTACTTACCTAAAAGTAGAAAACTAAACGTAGCAGAACAATATGAAATATACAGACATCACACACTACAACCAACCAACATATTAAATGACCAATTACACTACAGATCACATATACTTTTTGATACATTTGTTCAAACACACACTTTGAATCCCAGCGCCAATTCCCTCCCACCAGTAACCCCCACCACACACACCTACAACCCATAATGGTTACTTTGTACTGACACTCTGTATTTCAAATCCCACTGAGGAAGACGGACACCACGTCGAAACGTTTGGGACATAAAACCAAAAGTAAGTGTTCACTAGTGAAAGTTTGAGTATATATATAATATTATAAAAAAGTGAATGAAGAGGATGTATCAACAAGACAATTAAAAATGTAGTTAAAAATTTTTAGAAAACAATAAGTACATAAAAAACATTAAAAAATTTAAAAAACAACCGAAAACATTATAAGAATGCATAGACAATATAAAATTAAGTAAATAAAGTTACAAAAATAATTAAAATAAAATAATTGTGAATTGACAAGGCACTATAACTACTTTATTTCAGCTGTCATTATAAGTGATATAAATTTTTAAAGAGTACTTTTACAGGGGAAAACGTAAATTTTTCTATTTTCTTCCATCTTTAATTAAAGAAGCGTAACATTAGCACATGAGGTATAAAAAGTTAATCCGTCTCAAAATAGAGTACTTAACTCATACGCCCGGCTTATTCACAATTCAGAGAGTAGGCCGATATTTTCAACTGCGTTAGTAGACATTTTCTGCTCTCGTGGCTTCCACTCCTCCCGACTTCTCCCAACTATAACCTGCGCGCTGCTTCATGTCTGTTTAATTTTACTATATGTGACCTTGACTTGTGAAATTGCCAGATTAAAATTATCTTATCAAATATTTACAATACTGAAACAATGTATTCTGGAGATAAATAAGGAAGAATAAACTAACTGCAGATGTGTTGACTGCTGTCGAATAATAATCAAATTCAGCTACTCACAGACACTGAGTCTTGATTACTGTAGTCGTATATTGCTTGTCTATCAGTATGGGGCTGAGATTTTGTGTGTGGTTAATGGCCAAAATTTCCTGATCACTGATACTCTCCTGCCCCACTGAACTTCATAAATAACTTTTGATCCATTCAAGGCAGAGAATGATTTTTCATCAGATACAACCATTATAGGTAAAGTAAGGTAAAATGAGAGCAGTTGCTCACTGTCAATTATGAAACCTGTATTAAGCACAGAAGTGTGACTTTTTAACCCTGTCCAAAACAAGATAAGTTTCAGGGGCAAAAATGATCAATGTGTGTGCATTTGTTTACTTACTTCCCATTGATTGAAAATCAAACACACTGACATGTGCTGTTGTGCTTTGCTGAGTACTTTGATTTCTTTAACAAACCCTGCCAGTCTGTGATATCAGAGGCCCATCCATTTTAACTTTCACCACCAAAAAATAGCATACCGTCAACCGGGGCTACTTTGTGCCACTTTTTCATGTTTTCACTAACATTTCCGTTATTAAAAAATAATATAATATATGGATTTTCAACGTCCAAATTGAGTTTTAACCAATTAACATGGTATAAAAAAGTAAACTGTATTGTTTTAAAAAAAAGTTTTCCTTTTTTTTTAATTTTTTACTATTTTCAAAGTTTTGGACCAAAGTAGCCCCTGCTTGGGGCTTCTTTGGTCCATTCAGTTGATTTCATACAAATTGAATAGATTTCATATATTGGACTATTGTAACCCCTTGCATAAGGATCTGCTAATAAATTGACACTGCAAATTAGCAAAAAAATGTTTTTATTATCATATTGAAACACAATAAACCAATTCTAGATATGAAAAACATGAGAAACAATGTCTCAAAACTTGTCCTTTGTTCTTATCACTTTTGTCAATGCTAAACTTTTCATTCTAACTCATAATCAGCCATCTCAGCAACATTGAAGTGTCCTTGTTTCATTAGCTTGGGAGGGTTGATTTTTTTTCTTGATGTCAGCCCATTCGTAAACAAGAAGATCCTTTTTATCGGGCCATTTCCAGGACTTTTTGGTCTTGGTCATGCAGTCTATTGTAGGGCCTGACTCTTCTCCACTGGGCAGTTTTGTTATCAAACCAGGATAGTGCTTTCCTGCATATTTGACTATGACAAAGTCACCTTCTTCTAAATTACTTTTTAGAGATTCTGGTTCCGGTAGATCTTCTTTGCTATGCCCACTGGTACCAACGTCTTCTCCAAAATCTTCAGATTCACTTTCATAAAAGTTGGAGCCGTCATCAGAACGACTGCAGTCATGGAGACTGTAAGAACTGGCGTGTTCAGATTCAGTTTCTGGTGTTCGATTTCTACGTGGGCTTAGGTGTAGACGTTGGTGCTCCTTCCAAGTCCATGTCATCTGTGCTCGATTCATCAAACAATTTTGTAGAGACACTTTTGCCAGCTGGCACATCCAATTTCTTTCGTTTCTTACTAGACCCTTTTTTGGTCATATCCTGCATTTTTTCTGCAAGGTTTTGCAAGAAACTGTCTCCTATCAGTTTTTTTAGAGGGCTGCTTACGTCCTTTTGAGGCAAGCGCTCCAGAACTTTGGTTCTGTCAAGGGGTATGATACCTGTTTTTTTGAACCCAGAAATCATGTTTTCCTTCTTGTCTGCATACAAATAATCAACCAGCTGTTTTAGGAGTTTAGGAAACTGATCCTTGGGCAAGTTTGTCATTGACTTGTTTTTTTCTTTCCACAAAGTCAATATTTTATGCCACTCTCTTTTCATCGGACCATAGTAGGCAACATCTAAAGGCTGGGTGAGGTGAGTAGAGTTTGGGGGTAGGCACACAAACCTTATATTGTTTTCCTCACACGCTTTTAAAACTTCTAGGTTGATATGGGAGGTTAAATTATCTCCTATCACAACCTTGACTCAGGGCAGCTTTTTCAATCGAGGAAGCAGGGTTGAGATAAACCAATCTTCGAACGTCCCCATATCAAACCAACCATTTTTTGTTCTATTATACCTACATCCCGCAGGTCCACCCTCTGTCCATGTAGACCACAAGTGTTCAGACTTGTACACCACATATGGTGGTAACATGTCTCCAGTTCCATTTCCACAAAACATTAGTGAGGTACAAGATTTCGTAGACTCCATAATGCGTTCTACATACTTTAGTCCTCTTTTACAAATAACCTTACTTGACCCTAGGTCATCTTGTAGATTTCTCTCATCATAATTCCAGATATTTTCATCTGGCACATCACTGAGGACAGTTTCTAAGTTGTCAAAATAATCATTGACTATTTTTTCATCAATAGCAGCTCTTACTCGTTTTATGTTGCTTGCTGTGTGCACCGTTAAGTTTGGGTGGCGTTTCCTAAACAATGCTGCCCAATCAGGTCCTGGGAAATTGTTTTTAAAGTTATTTACTGTACGCCCCTGTTTGTCAAGAAAGCATTTCATGGAGTATCTCAAATCAAGATCAGTAATTGGAAATCCAAATTCAGCCAACTTGTTGATATGAGCCTCAAATGAACGTTCTTCTTGTTGAGAAAACACTGTGGGATGGCCATGTTTTTTTACCTCATTTGTTTTAAGCTTATTTATTATTGTGCTTCTAGGTATATTATAATACTGACTTGCATCTCTTTGTGTTCTTACTCCACTTCTTATGTCCATCAAACAAGCTTGCAAGGTCTCAGCATTGTAATCGGCATAGTTTCTCGAACCTGCCTTTCTTTTGTAATTTCTCGTCATGATGCCCTCAGCAACTGGAACAAAAACAACTAAAATAACATTTTACAACAGTAACATTTGAAAAAAATGTTACTAAAAACATTTTTTAAAAGATTTGGTGGTAAAAAAGGTATTTGTAAGTAGCTGGGGCTACTTTGGTCCTGGCACAAAGTAGCCCCGAAAAACTAGTTTTTAGGTTATGTTTATGAAAACTTTAAAATTTACTGTCAAAACAAAAGTTAAGGAAAAACTATGATCACACATTGGTAACAGGTTACTAAAGGTAATATTTTTACACTTACCTTATTTTTAACTCTTTTCCAGATTGCTTCACAGGAGAAAGTTTGGAGAGTAAAAATCTTCACATGTAAACAAATATTTGCAAAACTCCAGTGTTGCCATTAACAAAAAATTAAATTTACCTCAAACTATTAAATTACCCTCAAATAGGGTACAAACTATTTTTAAAGCCCAAAAACTCCCATTTATCTTGTATTGTTTGTTCGGTACAAAAATTAATAACTTATTTTTCGTGTTGGACCAAAAATTAATAACTTATTTTTCGTGTTGTACCGTCAACCCGCAAGGACCAAAGTAGCCCCGGTTGACGGTACAGTGAGAAATTGGGTAATTGAACCATTTTACTTGCAAAGACTGTCCTCCAGCTTAACTGTTTTGTAGTAAATAATCGCATTTTTAGATAGTCCTCTTTTCTTCTCATCTTTAGGGTTGTCAACTTCCAAGTTTAACAATCAAGCTTTATCATATAAGTTCACTGCATTTGTCTGATTTATATTTATATTTATTGGATCTAATGTAAATAACAGGCTTATAATAATTTTTTTTATTTCATTTGAAGATAGTCCTCAAAACCGTGAACATCCAATCCAGGTATTACTGGAGCAAATTTAACTTAGTTATGAGTCTGAAGGTAACTTGTGCGATTCGGTTCCACATAGATCCACCTGGGTTAGGCTCAGTTGCTAAGATTCCCAATGAGATATGGTGGGATCTAGAACCAACAAGGATGAAGGTTAATTTTCTTGTTTCCTCTTCACAATGTTTCTGTGCGCAAACAGAGGTGTAGTTTTTATCCTTAAGCCTCACCACTTGTTTCACTTAACTCCATCAGTATTTTTTTCTACAGTTCGTTATGAAATTCAAACTATTATAAAGTAGTATAATCCTAAACAAAAAGCTTGAAACACATGGCTAAACACAACTAACAACAGTGTTACCACTCAGTGGTGCCCATCCCCCCCAAGGCCCAATGCGCAAATCCCCCCCAAAAATTCTCAGCGCTCCCCCCCAATTGAAGCCTATACAAATTATTTTAGTTAAAAAAGTCATGAAATACAAAACAAGATCCTACACTACAGTTACGATAATTGTTACACTTGTTAAGTTGTTTTAAATTGTATCATTGTTTTAAAAGATAAGGCGCTACACTGGTGTGGGTGTGGATGAGAAGCAAAGACATTTGAGAGATATATTTTAAAACACATTGGTCATATTGGAACGTGGATGGCCAGTTTAAGCTTACAGAATTTTATCATTAGCCCTAATAATATTGTTTAGAAGTTTTGTATGTCATTACTTTGAACAAAACAGGCTAGATTCAAAGGGTATATTGGAGTAATTAAAAACCAAGCAAATATTGTACTTAGCGAATTGTATTTAACAAATGTGTTGCTAAACTAAAAATACATTTTAAATAATTGTACTATTAAAACCAATACAATGAAATGACGCAAAAACGACGTACAATGTACTTTAAATTATGATAGGAAAAATATGTTTGTGCAAAAGTATACATTTACATTAGTTATCACCTTGTTTAAATGTCTTGTACAAAAGCAGCTTTTTTCTTTGTACATTTGTGGTTGCAAATTTGTTAATGATTTCTTCATTTTGTATCTGGCTCAGTACGTTGTTTTCACAGGATAGAATCAACAAACTTGACAGCCAAGAGTCTCCCATGCTGTTCCTAAGCCGAGTTTTCACTATTTTCAAACGGCTCATCGTTCTCTCTGCAGAGCAGCTGGTCACGGCAATAGATAACAATATTCGGTACATCACTGTCAGATTAGGTAGAGCCGAAAGGTTAAGGACACACCTGAATGGTCTAATGAATCCTCTCATTATCCATTGGTCCATCATCCTATGTTTCTCACTTCTTTCTTTACCTCCTCATTTTCACTGCCATCTGGATCCTCTGTCCCTGCCGGGATTCGCACTTCATCCTCTGTTATCTCCATCCTTTCAGCTTCAGGGGAATGTAACATGTCTGATATGTCGATGTCTTCGCGAGTGACTTTGTACACATTGCAAAACGTTTCCAATTCTGAAGCAATTAGGTCATTGTCCAGATTGTAATACTCACACAGCTCTTTTATCTTATCGGGGTTGAAGTCTTTTCCAGTCTCCAATTCATGTGCGATTTTCATAATTCCTCCATGAGAAAAATAAGACATTCGTTTAACCATGGCAAGCGAGCTGTCCAGGAAACGATCATTTAGTTCAGACAATAATGAGTCTAAGACTAGGAAATAAACCTCAACCTTCATTTTCTTTACAGGGTCATCAATTTTTTCGTCTATCGCAAGTTCGTCCATGAGGCGTTTCCGTTTTCGGTTTCGCTGAGTTCGGACTTGCGAGACATTGTGCTGATCAGAAAATTGTGTTATTGAACTTGTAAGTTTGTCCCACTCTTTTTCACTTCTTAATGTCTTCAGTTTCGCCCTCGTCTCTGAGATAACTGCTGGTATCATGCCATAATCAACTGATTTGGCTTGTAAGCAAATTGTGATTGGAGAAAGAACTTTAAATATAGTTGAAGCAATGTGCATAGCACATATATTTTCATAATCTGACATACTCTTGATCAGTCCTTTCGCAGACGCTTTAGTGTCATTGTCAGATTTCTTGTCAAGACAGATTTCTTTGAGGGTCTCTTTGATGGTTTTGAAACATGTTAGCACAGTTTTGAGAGCATCACTCTTACTCAACCATCTTGTAGTCTGCACTCGTTTTACACTTTTCATTTTGTTTTGTGCTAGGCCCTTTTTCAAATTGTCGATAAACATGTGGTGACGTCGATGCCCAGACGTGAAAACATACATCTCTTGAAGGAGGGAGAACATGTTTCGCATTTGAGGGCAAACATCAATAGACTTTTCTACCACTAATGCAAACCGGTGAGAACAACACCGTACATAAAATGCTCGGGGACTCTCTCTAAGCACAACAGATTTTAAGCCATTGTACCGACCTCTCATGTTCCCTGCTCCGTCCATGCTTTGCCCCACCACGCCATTAGGGTTGATTCCTATGGATTTTAGAGTGTTCATTAATTTGTAGGCTAGGTTTTCCCCTGTTGTGTCGCCACTTGTGAACACTTTGATCAACCGTTCTTCCGGTTTTACTGGATTGTTGGGAGCTCCTTGCTCATCTAGGTGCTCAACATATCGGATCAAAACCGCTGTGCATTCTTTTTTGCTTATGTCTCTTGTATTGAATCCAGGATGACTGAGTAGGTGTTACTTAAATTTATATTGTTGACTATTTTTGAGACTACAATGTTACTCATAACATTAATCAAGTCAAATACATTTCGATAACTGAGAAAATTTGACCCCAATTTTCCCTTTTGGTTTCTGATTTTTCTCTTTTCAAGGTACACTCTGGCATCGGGATTATACTTAGCTATCAGTGAGAACAGTTCCACCAATTTCCCTTCTGAAACATCCTTTTCTCTGAATGCTAGCATTTCTTCACCTAAATACCGACAACAATCAATTATTACCGACAACACTTCTCTGTTGTGATGAACGAGTTGGTCAGATTCTTCAGCAAGTGAGGAGTCTATTCTTTTCTGCGATATCCACTGGATTCTAGCGACTTGAGAAGATAAATGCTGTTTTGACTGTTCATGCTGTTCTATGTAGCGCTCGCCTCGATGCTCAGTCCAACCTCTGCAGCCAGTTGTACCCCATACCGTTCTTTCTCCTGGCAGAGCAAATAGAGTGCAATGCAGGCAAAAAACCGCATCTTTCATCGGACTATAAACTAGCCAGTTTCTTTTACTTCTAGTCCCATCAGGTAAAGTGCTGATTTTCCAAGCTGGATTAAATTTTCTTCCGCCTGTTGAAGGGAAACTCATCAAAGACAAATCTTGATTTTATAGTCGAAGACCCAAATTTATCTCCTCCGCCGATAGTTTGATGTTGGCAAACGATGCAGGGTCTTCTACATCATGAACACCAGGTAATGGGTCTGGATTATCTGGTTGAATGTTTTCTGGGCTCAGATCTGAGCCTGAAGGGCTACTGATTTCTAACTCTACATATGGCGGTAACGATAATTTAGTATTTAAATTTGAAGTCACAAACGAAGGAGGTGCTTTAGCTTGCATTTTGTCTTCATTTCCACCCTCCACGATATCAAATGTTGGATTTATATCTTGGGACTCGTCTGGGGGTTTCGTACTTGAAGTTGATGGTACATCTATGTCCTCAGTTGTAGGGTCATCGTTAGCAACGTCACTGGTTACGTTCGATCTAAAAAAAAATACAACAATTTTAGAACTCTCCCCTCCCCAAAGTTGTTATTTTATTGTTTGCTTTATTTTATTATTTTTAATGTTTGTTGTATTAGTGGAAATAACAGAACAACAAATATAATAAAATGTTACCGGTAGTACAAAAATCCTAATATGCCCTAATAAAAATTACGCAATAAAGCGATTCCTTTGTATCTTATATAAAGTTGTTTCTATTTTGGCCTATTCAAACGGTAACTGAACGAGACAAAAATAATTGTATTTTACATACCTGGAATCTAAACTATGATGTTGACTGGTACTGGGGTCAGCAGAAGATTCAGCACAAGTGTATTTCACCCACGGGCCATCACCGGACTTCACTTCAACCATTTTAAAACTAATGTTTAGGTTATGTCTAAATTTATAGGCGTGTTTCTTCTTACAATGTTCTAACCACTTGTCTTTTCGATGAGTTGTGTTACACATAACCTCCATACACTTATACTTAAACGATTGTTTCAGTTTTTTCGGCATTTTGACCAGTGGCGAAGCTAGTAGTTAATGAATGGGTAGGCAAAAATCTTATCTTAAATTTCTTTTAAGGAATCACTAAAAGGATGGTGGTTCAAATCGGACGCTGAGGTAGAGTCTGCTGTAAGCGAATGGTTTCACAAACAGCCGTAAGAATTTTACTAGCAGGGAATATACAGGTTGGTGCAACAGTGGAACTCATGTTAATGGAGACTTCTTTTAAAATCGTTGAATAAAAAATGCTTTACAGCTCTATACGTGTTTCTATTGAACAATCCTTGTATTAGTCATACACAATAATACAACTGATTGAACTTCAAATTTTTAAACTTGATTAGTTTCTATATGTATATATATGTTTAATGTTACAATAATTCAAATAACAATCTTGATCATCTGTTAGTTCAGCGGAATAACAGGGACACTTTTAATAACCGCATAAAATAAACACATTTATAAACAACACAGCGCACTTTAACTTGAATGTTTGGACCACAGAAGTGAGGCATGCCTCAACGTTCTATGTGTACAGCACGGGACAATCCCCCCTCCCTTCACTTCCCTATCACTCCGGCACATTGGTTACATACGATGTATACAAAAAACGCTGAGGCAAATTCAGGTTGCCTCATTCGCTTTAAACGAGCTATGCCGAGTCTCACCTGTCACCATCTAACGGTCGCTCAGTAAAGCACGTTTTGGCCTAATAAATTCGACAGTCGCGGTAACAATGTATAATCTTTACGTTAAGTAGTTCATACGTATTTATAATTTTTATTCTACAAATTTTTTAGGGTAGGCATTGCCTCCATGTAACTTCGCCACTGATTTTGACAACTATCACGAAACACGAGATTACATTCCAACCCCAACTCACACAAACAAAGCACCGCATTTCAGAGTAAAACTCACGGGCAGACTGCCGCCGCGCGCGGCTGGTGGACCAGAGATAAGAACTGAGGACACACCCCCTTTACTCCACTGCCCGCCGGTCTACAAGCTTAGCACACGCACACATTTTTACATTCACGATCACGGACTCTGACTTATTGACAGGATGTTGCTGCAGGCTGCCAGGGTCAGTTTTCCAAATTCCAAAACAAAATTTACTACTAGTTGTACTGGTAGAGACATTTATGCCGCCAGTCCGTTAAAACAATCATAAAGATACGCAATTGCTTTAGTTTTTTACTAATACCTTAGTTTGTTGCACAAACACGGTAAAAATTTCCATCAATGTTGGATTTAAAATGTTATTCTTGAAAAAATCCCCCTAAAAAATCCTTGAAATACACCCGAAAAATCCCCCCCAAAAATTCTCAATGCGCAACTTGCGCATTGATCCCCCCCTGTGGGCACCACTGTTACCACTCATCAAACATTCCAGAACAAATCTTTATTGGTCTCAGAAGTTGGAATAATTTTTGCAATTTCGGAAATACTTAATTAAGTTTAATTTTTTGAATTCAGTATGTAAATTTTGCCCCGTCATAATCACTAACCCCTTGGGGCACTCCAAGACCCCGCCCCCTCCCACACTGCAGGGTTTTGTGGCCAGTAGTCAAGGCCTGGATTCATAATAACTTGAATGTGACAAATAAATTATCCTAAATTATGACAAATAATAGTATAGATATAATTCTGAAACTGGCTTTAAAAGTAGATCTACTGCTCTCTAAAGTAAGAAAAAGTATTCTTTAACAAAAATGTTCCAGTAAATTATTTTCTAAAATTGTTTAAAAGTTCATAAAGAAAACAAACAAAACCAAAACTTAACACTTAACAATAGTTATGAACGTTGCACCACACTGCTTTTTACCACCTATTACCACCGACTTATTTACTAAATAGAATGTAATTTGTTGACTTTTAAATTGAGTGTTCAGTCACACTTTCCATTTATACATATGTCTAAAAAGTGCAATAATTTAATTTGTTCTCACATTTCCACACGTGATATAATCTGTAATATCGTAACACATGCGTGCGCGCGCCCACACACACATACGTGATGATTATACACAATCATTCCCCTTTCTGTCCCTGAGTGTAGGAGTAATTTAAACAAAATCGTTCACTATATACAAAACTTGTTATGTGCTTCCTTATTTGCATCCAACCATGTTATGCCAGTTTTTTGTTTAGAATTTTACTTTGTATGTTGTCCCACAGATACTTCGGTCGTCCTCTTTCCTTCTTCCCTTGTGTTTTTGCTTCTCGAATCGTCAGAGTTTTGCCGCGAAGGAGCTAATACAGGGCAGTTGAAATCTGAAGAGCGAACCAAATGACAACTTTTAGCCATTTGTCGAAGTTTTGTATCGACAAAAGAAAATTTTTAGCATACCAGAGAACTTTTAGGCTAGGTGGCCACCAGATGCGGAGTGAAGCGGAGCGGAGCATAGTTGAGCGCAGTGGAGTTGAGCTGAGTCACTTAGGGGGCGGTAATAGAAAGCGGAGTACTGATAGAATTGCTAGTTGCTAACTGACTGAGTATGGTCGTCGGTGGGAAGGTGGTGTGGTGGAGGAAGCGGAGTCAGCTTCCAGAAGGACCTCGGCCGAGGTAAAGCTGAGCGGAGTGGACCCGTGCGACGTCGCTTCACTCCATTTCACTCAGCTACGCTTCTGGTGGCCATCCTTTCATTGAAACAACATTGTTTACATTTGACAAGCTCAGTCCACTACGCTCAACTTCACTCCTCTCCGCATCTGGTGGCCGCCAGGCCTTAAATTAACTTCAGAGTCCTTCGGGCGGTCAAGGGATGACAACGACCTGGGGGGGGGGGGCGACAGGTTGACGACAATCCAAGTCCGTCCTAGGTTACTACGAAAAAATCGCAAAACGGGTGTCAAGGAATTAGTAGGAGCTCGGCGTTCCACGTTTTGGCGGTATCCGCGCCCGTTACGAATACCTCCGGGAAAAATTACAATGGAAAGTTTGGAGGTGTTCTGTAAAATTACAGTGACATTCATGCTTTGTAAATTGTCTCATCACCTACGCTGTTTTTGGTCAACAAATTTTTGATTTTATAATATTTGTTTTTTTAAGTCTTCTCCTCTTCGATCACTTCTCTTCCTATTCTTCCTAGTGACTCCTATCGCTCTTCTAAGATATATAATTTCTACAACACTTATCTTACAACACATGTAGTGTAAGACACTGGCTTCAGATTTGATAGAGAAAATAATTTAGGCTGATTCCTGTGTTGGGAGGGATGATGGATAAACTAACATTTTTTGTAAATTTTTACGGGTTTCTAACTTTTATATTATTAACACTGTCTATTTGAAGAATTAGTGGATACTTTTTCAGTATGGTTAACGAAATCAATTTAAACATATTTTGAACTTTCTGTTTTGGTATACAAAATGAGATTAAATAAAAATAATTTGTTGTTAAACAACAAAATCTGATAAATGATTAACTGCCTGTGACTAACAGACAAAAATAAGTAATGAATGAAACAGCTGTCCTGCTGTATTGGACCTCCTGATTTTTATTTTCAGAATCATTTACCGTATGTCACAAGTAATCGTGCTGCCCCATACCTAAATTAACCAGAGATGGCCGTGGATATTGGAATTTATTACAGTGTTCGGAAAGTCAAGTGGTATTGCCACACCAGAACGTTCGCAGAGTGTTTTGTAGATAAAAATTTCAAAACATTATACGTAAAGTAGTCTGATAAGAGAGCATTTTGTGAAACAAAATTGGAAATCTATGGCCTACCGTTAAAAGTTTTGTGTTATTATTATAATATCGTGTTAATTATTACAGTGTCATTTCCTAGATAAGCCAATGTGATACTAAATCAATGATTCCTTTGCATGCGACTTCAGAAGTGCGGTTTGCTCATGACAGTTATAAGCACGTCTAAATGACAGAACGCGTGGACGAAACAGGTGTGCACAAACTGCGAGGAACAGTGGTAAGCCTATTCACAAAGAGCGAGAAACTGAACGTGTTATGTTCTTTACCAAAAAGAAATCTCTACGTGTATTTGAATAAACAAATCTCTTCGAGTGTTTTACATTGTTTAAATAGTCACCCCCAAAAGGTTATAGCGAACGTGGTTAAATTAACCTGTGATTCTTGATTTTTTTAACGTAGGCAACTACTTAGTCAAAAATTCTGTTCCATAACAGATTATTTGAAGACTTTCGTTTATATCGCTTTTTGTGCGACAATCCCGTTTTTTGAGAATGTTCCCCTTTTCTAGTATCAAATGTTATTTTGTTTTTTTATTGAAACAATCACAATTTTCTTATGGTACCGTAATAAAATTGCTTAACGATTCATGTTTCTCGCTTCACAGCAAGAATTCATAACAGATGTATAATGTAATTAAAGTGTTAAAAAAAAAAGAAGTCATTTTGAGAGATAGGTGAAATTAAGAGGCTCTGTGAAGACAGAATTCAAGTGATATTCTACTTTATTCACAGTTCAGTCATTATTCTCATCGTAACTAATAATCGAAGTTACACCGAAATACAACTTCAATATTCATTGTTATATATGAAAAGGATCTCCTAATCCAAGTTAGGAGTGTGGAGTGGGAATGTACTTACGCTAGGCTATTACGTTTTCCTCGGCGGAAGGTCAGAATTTATCAAACAGCATAGGACGCGTAGGTGACATTTGAAAAGTCCTGATAGATGTGTACCGTGTTGCTGGAAGAATGAGGAAATTTATTTGTGGGAGTAGTGGAAAGGTAATCCTCGCAAATGTTTTTTTGTGTCCAAAAATAACAGAATATGCCGTCGCTACGAGGTTACGTCGACTGCACAAGTTGTGGCGTACGCCTGGCAGAGAACGATCGCACTCCCCCGACGGCATGTTCGATATGTTGAGCGACCCTGCCGTAGTCCGTGTAGCTCGCCTGATGTCTCGGCCAGTAGCGAACGCAAGGGGCAAAACGTTTTTTCTGTTGATTATCTTTATTCAGACGGGTCCGCGTAGGGCAAAGCTGCTGGTTAGGCACGTAGGGTGGAGTTTTTCTTATAAAGTAACAGTGTGTATTTTAATGGTTAGAAACTACAAAAATACAAAACTTGAAAATGAATACCAAGTTTAATCATCTAAGTCTGGTCGAAGGCGTCACTTGACAAAACCTGAGGTATAGAGACAACATTACTACAGTCAATGTTGAGCGGCATGATTAGTTAACGCATCGCTGCGTGACGCACTACTAGCTACAGCTCATGTCTATCTCTTTCTTTATCGAAGAAACGATCGGCGATGGAAGTCGCTGGCCCGACACAAATCGTTGCTGCTTATTTATTAATAGCCACATTTAATGAGATGTAATGAACGTAGTCGACAGGTTGGGAAAGAAGATGTTGCACGCCCGCGGTAGTCCGAGTCAATAGGGTAGCGTCTCGTAGGAGTAGGTAGCAGAGCTTTACCGGTTTCCTGTTACAAGAATTCGCTTTTCTATACACGTACTTCGAGATACAATCTGTAATATCGCAATACACACACACACACATACGTGATGATTATACACAATCATTCCCCTTTCTACCCCTGAGTGTAGGGGTAATTTAAACAAAATCCTTCACTATATACAAAACGTGTTACAGGTACGTGCTTCCTTGTTTGCACCCACCCATGTTATACCAGTTTTTTTGTTTAGAATTTTACTTTGTATATTGCCCCATAGATACTTCGGTCTTCCTCTCTTCTTCTTCCCTAGTATTTTTGCTTCTCAAATCCTCGGAGTTTTGGCGCGAAGGAGTAAATACAAGGCAGTTGAAATCTGAAGAGCGAATCAAATGACAACTAGCGCTAAATAGGAATCCCTGCGGTGCATGTTCATGTCACGCACAAGCTGATACAACTGCGAGCAGCAGCGTTTCGGATACGATGTCGTCTGCAGTAGGAGCTTGCTCTGTGACCAGATAGCGTGAAAGAGACGAGAGTTTGTTAGCGTGTCTGCCTTTGATAGACTGAACAAGATTCTGTATTTTAATGACTCGTACTTGGCATCGTCATGGGAAATGGTATCTACCATTCCAGATTGGCGTCAGGACAGTAAAGACGTTGGGGGCACATTGAGATGGCCAGATCGCTACTAGAGTGTATTCGTGATTGGATGAGAGGTCCGAATTATAGATGACAATTATGCCGTATGCAATAACATGTCAAGGACATCAGCCGTAAATGCCACGCGGTAATTAATGTGTCGGATCGTTGGGCCAATGACGAGGACGGTGGTAACGTTTGCAAGACACGTTTCTCCAGTATGGGTATCCATGTATCCAGTAACGATGGTAGGATGCATGCCATTAACAAGATGGGCGTTTAATTCGCCGGGTGACGGTGCACGGGAAATTACAGCAGCTCCTCACCGTAGACGTTTCACGTACTTCAAAACTGGACGTTGCTGATGATGGTGGTAAGAGCCCTCCTACGGACTAAGACGACCGCCCACCAGGTCGTGACTCTTCCTGGACCATCTGGACAGTTCCTGTCTAGCCTGCAGCAATTATAGTGGGAAGCGAAATGTTGACAAGAAGTTAGGCGTGTCTCGGATGGAAGGACATCTGCGTCGTTCTCTACTCCGAAAGTGGTCAGGTCGGACCGACGTGAGTAGAGGGAAACTGCCGGTTCAAACGCACAAAGGAATGCCGCCTTCTTAAAAAACAATAAAAAACACTAAAAAACATGATCTAAGAGATGACGCCGCCACCGCTGGACCCGCAGAATCCCAATGGACCACAGCACCGCGAATTTCCGCGAATAAATTTTTTTATTTTTTTTATTTGATTTTTTATTTTTTTAATTAAATTGATTTGCATATCAAGGGGGTGGGATGAGGTTCAATGGACCACCAGCATCCGTGAATATAATTTTTTATATTTTTTATAATTTTATGAATGAAATTCATACAAATCTTCTGATGTAACAGTTCACAAAAATAAATTAATTGTACACATGTTCAGAGGTGTAGAGTGAAATAAAATAAAGTCATAATTTGTTTAAATGATTAAATATATTTTAAAATTCATAATATAAAATTCACAATTCATAATTAAATAAATACATTATAAAATTGATATTTTTTCGAAAGTTTATATATAATTGTGTCGTACTTGTAGGAGAAGCAACCTGCAACATAACAATACAACAATATTAAAAGCATGTTAAATATCACACACACAGATATAGTTGGCAGAATCAACGCTTTACGCGAGTAACTTCTTAAATTATGTGTCATTCTCTCTCTCTCATAAGTTAATGTCCATTCATCAAAACTTTGTAAATTAGAATCTGCACTACATTCAAACACATGCACACACAGTGATAAAAAAAATTGTTTATTAAAAGTAGTTTGTTACCTTAACGAGGTACATGCAGAACTAATGCTGTTACAAAATATATATATATAGTAGGAAAGCCCACAGACTACTAGAAATAGTTATCGCCTGAAAAAAAGAAACCGCACATTACGAACTAATATGTATAAACACAAATATCGTTACAATAATAATAATAATAATAATAATACGCAAACTTACGTTTACTGCCGTCCGAACTGAAGTGTGAGGAGGCAATAACTATAGATATCACAGTGAGAATTTTTGTTGTTGTTTTTGTTTTTAACAGGTGGTGTAACGGGTAATTTTAGCAGGTGGGGGAGCAGAGTCGTCGTCGTCGTCGGCACGTATCCGATAATGACCGTACGCAAGTGTATCACGGCCATTGTCTAGTATATAGCGCTTATCATCATACGGTGACAACGCTTGCTTATTTACACGCATCGTGTACAACGTATGATGATCGCTACGTAAACACAGCGCACTGACAGAAAACTGACAATGATCAGTGAGACACTTGCGATACATATCGTGTCGCAGACTCCTCTTAATAGCAACTCGAGGCACACCTTTACACACACGTATTTGACACTCATTGCCGGGATCTTCGTGGGCCACAAGGAACGAATAACATTTCGCTCTGAGACCTACGAATTCTCTAATAGGACGACCACACGTTTCATCCTTCAACAGCCCGACAACCTTTTTGTTCTTAAGGCTATAACAAGGATGAGACGTGGGGTAATCCGAGGTGTCAAAAACGTGCAAGTCCTTCTTCATATCTGCATACAAGTCTGATGTTTGAATATTATACATCAGACTGTCTGTATCAGTCATTAACAATTTAACGTTGCGGCCGTACTTGGCGACAGCATAACGATAATGAAAGTCGTACATTATTGTTTTGCTAACGTCAAGCACCGTGAAGCCGACATACACGGGACGAGAAAGAACAATGGATTTTTTACGGAGTGAGAGCCCCACCAGATCGTTCGTATAACGAATCATACGTTTTAGCCTAGGTGTGGAAACTAGTTTTTGAAGCCGTCGTTCATCTGAGACTAGTTCAAAGTCTATATGTTTCCGTACGTTCTCCAGCGACTTACCGTATACGGCGTTGTTCATCAGTTTGAAAAGGTCTTTTTCAAAGCTGTTGATGGCTGCTTGCCTCTTGCGGGTGTTGAAATCGATAAACGGTTTCAACCAAGCGCTTTGCTTAAAACACAACACCCTATGAGTCGCTTTCAGCTCTAAACCAAGACTTAAATACAATAATTAAACTATAAAGTTTTACCTTAATCCGTCAATGTGATCGCTTAACATAGCCATAGAATACATACCCCAACACATCAATAGATAACATGAGAACTCCAATAAACTGTGCAGTACGTCGCTGACCGGTATTGAGTGCGCACTCGCATCCGCTACGTCGCTGTGATTGTGGACTATATTTTTAAATGTTCTTTTAGTGTAATTTTTAAATGTCTTTTACGCAACTTTTAATGTTTAACGAAGTCTTAACCGACGAATTATTTTAACCTCTGATGATGGATTAACAATCCGAAACGCGTTAGAAGAAAAGAAGAAAAGTTAAGCGATCACATTGACGGATTAAGGTAAAACTTTATAGTTTAATTATAATAATTGTGACGCGGATACCAATACAATGACCTTAAATACAATTTCAAATTTCGATAATGGAGAACGTAATTTTGTTTGTCCTCCAAAGTTGTTAACAACTTCTCTACGGATGACCCTGATTCGTTATACGATGATCTGTATATACTCTCGTGTAAACGTTTGGAAAAGCGAGAAAGGATATCGTGTGTTACGCGCTGGCGCACAGGTGCAAGCGGATAGTCGCAATGCAGGTCGTGTAAGGTATTAGGATAGTGTAGGTCGACTTCGAGGATGTACCCGATGTCGGAATCATCACTCACATTACGTACGTCCAAGGACTCGATTTCGTTACGATCGAGCCATCGGAAGTCTGCGTAAGGGAGTGGTTGCGACATGGCTGCACCGTATAAATTGTTACTGTCCGTATACAGAATGAAGGAGGTCGGTTTCGAAACATCGTACTGATCTGGGATCAAAGGATTGTTAGCGACTGCATGACGGTTGGATATCATCGCGCAGCCTCCGCGGACCCCAGACTCGACGAACAGATGTAGATTTATTTCTTTCAACAGCTCTAATTCGACCCCGGTCATTTTTAGCATCGCGTTCCAAGCGAGTCCGGGAAGTGAGTAAAAATGACATGGGTCCAAGCAGTAATCGCGTAAGGCCATGTCTCGAAAACTTAAAAAGACATCGGCCAGCAGCATTACGTCTGTCAACAAATACAGATCATGGTAATCTCCAAACGTACGCAGATTGAATGCACTCCACACGTTTTGCGCGTGCTCGTAATCTGCGTCCGAAATAGATCATTCCATCAACCGGTTATCAAAGTGTTCACGAGCGGGTAGACTTGTTTCGTTGAACCGATCAATACTGTCAACGTACTCGTATGGGTATACCCCCTTGCGTACGAGCAGATTGGTCTGTTCATCGAAACCCCGTCTAAGCATTTCCTCTCTAAGCAAAGGAAATTGGCTCCCGGACGCGGACAGATTGGTAACGAGTGTGTCCAGAGAGCGATTAAGAAATTGAAAGGAGTCTACGAAACGCAAGGGACCCAGGGAGAACGACACGTAACGCTCACTGGATGTCGCAATGCAGGATACGCGTTCGTCCCTATATTTCCCCAAACCCTGCATTAAATGGTGACAGTCGTAGCCACGAAGGTTACGAAAGAAGACGGGGATATGACGAGGCATCTTGTAGCTCAGATTACAGCTATTATGGGCTGCTCCCAAGAATTTTCCCGTAAGATGGCAATGATTGCGTACCTTGTCATCGTCTGTCAAAGGGCGCTCACACAAATGACAAACGGTGGCGTTAGTGAACACAACATTGTCATCATCAGACATAATTAATTGTACGTTATGTCGTACCACCTTCATCATATCCTCGACGTCTTTCATCAACCACGAGAAGAACGTGTCTACAACGTTTTCACCCCGATAAACTTTAGCCTCTCTCCAAAGGCTGTGCGTGTGATCGACGATAGCATAGGAGAAACCTGACGGGATATGCATCGCTTCGTATGATGTGGACGATACAGGAGGAGAAGTTATTTTCTGACGGGCACCGCTGCTATCGACGGAGTAGAATTCACCTAACTCGTGCACTGTCGTCGGGACGTTGTTACCAGGTGAACACGATTGAAGCGGAGTGATGAGGGACTCGAAGTCGGCGTAGACGGTGAAGGGTACTTTAAGACAGTGCGCGTAATTTTTAAATGACATAAACTTCTCCTCCTCCGTGGGCATTTTGGTTTTCTGCTCGCCGTAAGGTGTGCAGTAGGGGAGATGATCGGACAGACCATGTTCGGTGGTGAAACGATGCAGGCAGTAGTCACAGTAAAATGATTTATGAGCGTGTTTTGTTAGGGATGATAACAATCTACTCATGTTACTGATAAGACAGTAATGTTTTCGGCTATTTGTATCGGTCAGAAGCAAAAGATTAACGTGATGCGACCTGTCCTTATTCGGGGTAATTCTCAGAGGGTAAACCTCATTTTTTGATTCGTTTCTGATATTGTCTTCTATATCATAGCCGAAAACGTTTATAGAAATGTTAGGATTCTGTGCTTCAAATTTGGAAATAGACTTTAACGAAACAGGGTACTCGATACCGGACATATTTAATGTGTTTATGAATGGGATGTATTTTGAAGCACGGTCTCTATCTCTTACTTGAGGGTGTATGTGGGCTAGAACAGACCACAGAAAACACATTTCATCGTGGGGGTTCTTGATGTTGACTACTGCCCTGGTGTGTGAGAGTTTTCGCGGGGTTGGAAGGTAGGAGGACGCTGCTAGAGGCTGGTACCGTCCAACAACCAGTTCCAGCTTCAGTACAGCATCCACCGACCATCCGCTCCCGTCACGGGTAAAATTAGATATGCTATTGAAGATTTTATCGTAGGATTCATCGAGTAGACAATTCAACTCGTCGCTGTCGTCCGCGAGCAACGTGCGACAACGTCCGTGTAAGACGGCGTCTTTCGTTACCTCTTTCTCCTCACCACTGTCACCATCTACCACGGTTTTGGTAAAACGTATCCTGCACGCAATATGCCACTTGATATTGCGTAAACGTGCCTGCTCTGCCTGAATATCCTCAAGCAATAAAGGACGTGCCTCGGTCATTACGAATACTATGTCATGATCCGACGCGTTAACGTTCACTGGAAGGTAGTCGAAAGTTGTGATGCACCCTCGGACACTACTGTTCCTCTCGATATAAAACCGAGTCACAACTGAAACAATAGAAACATGAGTATTATTAACCAATAGGAATGATAAATAACGTGTACACAAATTCATGTTTGTAGTAAATAAGTAACACTCGTCGGGGGTAATATGTCAGTTTATTACAAACCGTGAAGATGTCGGCTACTCCTGATTTTAGTATTGAAAGTGAAAGAATAAAATCATTCAAGTATTGGGAAGTGACGTCTATCAGCCCCGACGAGTTAGCGTTTGCAGGGTTCTACTTCTACCCTAGAAATTTCGATGTTTGTGGGCATAGTATGTCATTCGTAGACGATAGAGTTAAATGCTTTTGTTGTGGAATTGAATTAGTTGATTGGAAAGAAGGTGACAAACCTATGAAGGAACATGAAAAATTTTCATTTACATGTCAATTTCTAAACGATGTTAAGAGTGAGACTTTTCATACACACCAATAGACATAGTATGACTCAAACGTTAATTCGAATCAGCAAGTTTGCACGCTACATAATTACAAAAATAATTTCTTAACTATGACAATTGGTATTGAACTTTTTACCTTGTTCAGTCTGCTCCTCCCCACGTTCCTGCTGAAGGTTAGCCATGATCTTCGAGAGAGAGTGAGAATGAATGAATACTGAAAAACAAAAGGTACTGTTATAACGCTGGTATTATGTTAGTGTATCTTAAACGTTTTATATATCAATTTGTAGCACATGCACGTGTGGTAAGTAAGACGTTGTTGCAAGTGAGTGTCGATGTGTGTGTGTGTGTGTGTGTGTGTGTGTTTGCAACTGTACTAAAAAAGCTGTTATGCGCATGCGCAAATAATTCAAATGCACTTACGTAGATGACTGAAAAAGAGATGATTTACATAATACATGTACGCTTAGACCAACTATTTGTTAGATCGAGAAAATTAAGTTTATTTTCGCACACGCACACGCACACGCAACGTAACCACACACACACACACACACACACACACACGCACACGCACACGAACACGCAACGTAATCACACTCACACACACATACGACGTGCACACGTTTGGGTTGAATCATGTTACGTTTGTTACATGTTGTGTCGCACTGACCTGATATTTATAGATGACTTCCATACAAAAGCAGATAACAGATTTAACTAATAATTTCATGCTTACAATATACAACCAATGTACACAAACTTATAAAGCATCAACCTATATATCCTTCGTTGGGTTGTAATTATTATTAAACAGTAAAAATGCTTAGAATGAAAATATTTGACACACACACGCAACGCGCGCACACGCGCACACGCAACGTAATCACACACACACACACATACGACGTGCACACGTTTGGGTTGAATCATGTTACGTTTGTTACATGTTGTGTCGCACTGACCTGATATTTGTAGATGACTTCCATACAAAAAAGTGTGATATAAAAAGTACAGTAAGAATATATTTCAGAAATTGTAATTTGATCACACACACACACACACACACACACATACACATACATGTATTAAATCAATAAATAATGCACTTGATAAAATTATGCTGTACACTCACCAACTAGCGTATGTTGACTACACAGGAACTTGTGTGTATACTGAGACGCACAATAATACAAGCAGTCTTTCAACTATTAAAACTGCTGAGATAGATTTATCAGCGCACGCGAGCAGTTAGTGTGAAACCGCTAAAATTCAGTTATACCTAAAAATATATATCTTCAATTAGAAGTGTAATATAAAAGGTACAGTAAGAATATATTTCAGAAAATTGATCACCCACACACACACACACACACACATGTATTAAATTCAAATATATATCTTCAATTAGAAGTGTAATATAAAAAATACAGTAAGAATATGTTTCAGAAATTGTAATTTGATCATACACATACATGTATTAAATTCAATAAATAATGTTTTAATGCAATAATTTTTACGTTTAAATAAAATCTGTACATACAATAAAATTATGCTGTACACTCACCAAACTAGCGTATGTTGACTACACAGGAACTTGTGTATACTGAGACGCACAATAATACAAGCAGTCTTTCAACTATTAAAACTGCTGTGATAGATTTATCAACGCACGCAAGCAGTCAGTGTGAAACCGATAAAATTCAGTTATACCTAAAAATATATATCTTCAATTAGAAGTGTAATATAAAAGGTACAGTAAGAATATATTTCAGAAAATTGTAATTTGATCACACACACACACACACACACACACACACACACACACACACACACACACACACACACACACACACACACACACACACATGTATTAAATTCAAATATATATCTTCAATTAGAAGTGCGTTAAGAATAAAAGTACGTTAAGACTATATTCAGAAAATTGTAATTTGATCATACGCGCACGCATACACACACACATGTATTAAATTCAAATATATATCTTCAATTAGAAGTGTAAAAAAAAAAAAAAAAAAAAAAAAAAAATACGGTAAGAATATATTTCAGAAATTGTAATTTGATCATACACATACATGTATTAAATTCAATAAATAATGTTTTAATGCAAATAATTTTTACGTTTAAATAAAATCTGTACATACAATAAATTATGCTCACTCACCAAACTGGTGTATGTTGACTACACACAGGAACTTGCGTATACTGAGATGCACAATAATACAAACAGTCTTCCAACTATTAAAAATGTAGTGATAGATTTATCAGCGCACGCAAGCAAGTCAATGAGAAATTATCGCTAAATTTGTTGCGTATATATTGGTCTCTGGTGGTGGGGAAAGCGGTGTTTGTTTTGGAAGTGAATACTTTCTAATCCATAATTACTTGCGGTGGTGCCGCTAATGAGTGTCATGTGTCATATTAGAAAGTGAAAGGAGGATTTAGCGAATACACAATGGTTTATTTCGGTATAACCCTCTGAACATACATGCAATTAGTTGTATAGTAATCAGAAATGTGTGTGTGAGAGAGAGACAATTTAATAGTTTGAATTTCATACCACAAGGTAAAATATATTTTTTAAGTCGTGGGTTGTTTCCGAAAATTATTATTTAAAACTGATAATTGTTTTATTAAAATCTTAGCGCTATATACTAGACAATGGCCGTGATACACTTGCGTACGTGCCAAATTAATTGCCGACGGCGACGACGACTCTGCTCCCCCACCTGCTAAAATTCCACGTTACACCACCTGTTAAAAACAAAAACAACAACAAAATTCTCACTGTGATATCGTTAGTTATTCTCTCTCCACTCTTCAGTTCGGACGACAGTAAACGTAAGTTTGTGTATTATTATCATTATTGTAACGATCTTTGTGTTTATAAATATTAGTTTGTAATGTGTGGTTTCTTTTTTTTTATAGTATAATGGAAAACGCTGCTGTAATAATTGACTTTCACTGCTTTTATGATGACAACGGCAATTATATAGTAAAGGAGTTGTCGGTTATGGACGTAACACGTTTTGCATGCAGACATTGGATTTTCGCCCCGCCTGCTACAGTCGTTACGAATTCGAAATACGCTAGAACCAACTGTTGGTTAACGACAAACTATCATGGCCTGAGATGGGGTGAAGGAGAGACACCGTACGACAATCTTGTTTCAGTGTTAACAACGTATACGAACATATATAAATATGTGTTTGTGAAGGGTCTTGAGAAAAAACGTTTTTTAGAATCGAAAATAATCCATCATCATATAATAAATCTTGATGACATTGGTTGCCCTAAAAACATACCATACTATTACCCGGTACGTTATGTCTTACACATTGCAATTCTTCTTCTACACAGTGTAAAAATCATAATGTGTACGCACTTAGAGAGTGGATAATTAATGATTTTTCTGTTATACAAACATTTTTAATGTGAGTGTCTCATAGCATTGTTAATTTCGTTAGTAAACTTGTATATGCCTGCAGGCGATATCTATTTCTAGTAGTCTGTGGGCTTTCCTAATATATATATTATGTAACAGCCATAATTCTGCATGTATGTACATGCAAAGCTTCAGGGGATGAAAAATTTCCTGATAACTACCACCACCACCATTACATTCCACTAGTCTTCTTTGTAGTCATTGTTTAGTTCCGCCTCGTTTGATACAGACGTCTTCACTTCTAATAATGTCGTTTATCACAAAATTCAATGCAGTTTCTGTTATTGAGTACAAACGGTGTGCAGAATTAACAGTGAACAAGCAGTATCCGATCGTTAACATGGTGCATGTGGACACAAGATATGGGAAGTCTGTGCTTGTAACGTTGGAAGATGGTGAGCACCGCTATCGTCTATATCTACCTAAGAGATATGCTTGCGTCTTTACAGATGAAGAGCTCCGTCATATAAGCCCCAGCGACCTACATCTCGTGTTTCGAGGCATGAGGAACCAAACAGTGCAGGTGGAAATAGTACCTCGTTAAGGTAACAAACTACTTTTAATCACTGTGTGTGCGTGTGTTTGAATGTAGTGCAGATTCTAATTTACAAAGTTTTGATGAATGGACATTAACTTATGAGAGAGAGAGAGAGAATGACACATAATTTAAGAAGTTACTCGCGTAAAGCGTTGATTCTGCCAACTATATCTGTGTGTGTGTGTGATATTTCACATGATTTTAATGTTGTTGTATTGTTATGTTGCAGGTTGCTTCTCCTACAAGTACGACACAATTATATATAAACTTTCGAAAAAATATCAATTTTATAATGTATTTATTTAATTATGAATTGTGAATTTTATATTGTGAATTTTAAAATATATTTAATCATTTAAATAAATTATGGCTTTATTTTATTTCACTATACACCTTTGAACATGTGTACAATTGATTTTTTTTTGTGAACTGTATTACTTTTGGGAACTGTTACATCAGAAGATTTGTATGAATTTCAACCCCCACCGTTTTCATGTGTGTATAATTTTAATTTATTTCGCTATACACCACTGAACCTATGTGTGTGTGTAAACTGCAACCTTAAAACAGAAGTATTGTACCACATGAAGAAGAGCGTATTGAAGATTGCTAAGCCGTTAACGTATGGATTTGTCATCTGTAACAGCACAGGTAAGTAGTTCATTGACAACAACACACATACATAGTTAATATTTGCCAAATATATATATTTCTAACAAGGATCAATCACACTGACTGCATAGAAACGGTATGAAACCTTGCACAGTTGAAACGAGTGAGAGTGAGAGAGAGAGAGAGAGAGAGAGAGAGAGAGAGAGAGAGAGAGAGAGAGAGAGGGCGTTAATATTTGTCGAATAAATATAAACTTTCTAATTTCATATACATGCGCGGTAATGACCACAGAGAGGAGAACGGTTTGAACATAACGTTTGACAACGAGAGAGAGAGACATACACAACGAGTGAGAGAGAGAGAGAGCTAAAATTATTTACTCATCACACCGACTACTCTACTCAATGTACACAGTGAGAGAGAGAGAGAGAGAGAGAGAGAGAGAGAGAGAGAGAGAGAGAGAGAGAGAGAGAGAGAGAGAGAGAGAGAGAGAGAGAGGGAGAGGAGAAAACGGTTTGAACATAACGTTTGACAACGAGAGAGAGATAGTTTTACTTACATTCAAATGTGAGAGAGAGAGAGAGAGAGAGAGAGAGAGAGAGAGAGAGAGAGAGAGAGAGAGAGAGAGAGAGAGAGAGAGAGAGAGAGTAACAATCATGATCATATAGTTTGAATTTCCCACTACAGAAGAGAAAAAATTTTGGCAGATCTGCTCTATACACAATAATGTAAGATTGGTAACCCTGATCATATATTTTAATATATACACTATATAACACATATTTGAATTTCCCTCCCCCCGCCGCAGAAAATGTTGACAACCCTGCTCATATAAAATATCTATACACTATAATAATAATAATACAAAGGTTGGTACACCTGATCATATAGATTTAATATACATTATAACACACGACAAATTTGAACTCATGCAAAGGTTGGTACACCTGATCATATATTTTAATATACACTATAATGCATCAAGTTGGAACCTCCCACCCACCACCACCCACTGATATGAAATAAAAAAACCTCCCACCCACCACCACCCGATGATATGCAAATCAGCTTTATTAAAAAAATAAAAAATTATATTCACGGATGCTGGTGGTCCATTGAACCTCATCCCACCCCCTTGATATGCAAATCAATTTAATAAAAAAAATAAAAAAATCAAATAAAAAAAATAAAAAAATTTATTCGCGGAAATTCGCAGTGCTGTGGTCCATTGGGATGCTGCGGGTCCAGCGGTGGCGGCGTCATCTCTTAGATCATGTTTTTTAGTGTTTTTTATTGTTTTTTAAGAAGGCGGCATTCCTTTGTGCGTTTGAACCGGCAGTTTCCCTCTACTGACGTGACGTTCCACAACAAGCCGAAACTCTCTAGCGTACGTGGGAGGGTCATTCGTAGCATCGTCGATGCAGAGGAATTTAGTGGGACTACCTATCCTTTTTGGTTAATCTTGCAGTCGTTTTGCTGCTGTTTGGTAAGCGAATTCTGATGTGTTTTGTAGTCACGTATACAGAATGTGGTGAGACTCGCAGACCCTAGATGATCATCAAGACACCTTGCACATCATATGCCAGAATGCCAAGTAGTACTCGAACCGTTGGCAGTTAAAACAGTGCGACGGGAGTTGAAGGTTCGGATAATCGCGGGAATAGACAGAAGAACGTCCGACTTTAGCATCTATGCCGCCTGAGTGAATAACTTCTCGAAAGGAATGGATCAATGTGTGCATTTGCGTCAATGGCATTTTTGTGCTGTATTAAGCATGAACCATCACCGCATCGTACTACTGTGGCGGACTCGTCCACTTCGTAGCCACTACTACTGACATCAACGGAGATTCACAACGTCCTTATGACGGCGGCTTGTAAACAGCCGCGAACGAATTGCCGATCCCAGAAACTCCTAGAAACTCTTTTTGCCAGGGTAATATTGGGAGAACTGAATTGTAAAAGTCACAGTTACAATAGTCAATTAACTACTCCGGACAGGAGCACTCTCGCTAGGCAGCCGTCCTTAGACCAAATCAATTCTAACACCAGACCAACAAATCGTTCTACCTGACACTGCCTAAATAGTATCCAAAGTTCAGATATCGTGGTGACTATAGTATTGACTGTCCGGTCAAGGTATTCTTTTCAGAGTTGTCGTCTGATACTGCTCCATCTTATCCCCGTCCCTATCTAACACACTATCGTGCGAGATGCCAGGAAGGTAACGGATTAGAATCACTATGGCCTGCCGCTACGTGGCCAGCTTCCAGAAGTTCATACATTCGATACCAAACCCGATTGCTAGACCTGCTTAAATCTGATATACTTGTACCCGTAGTTTTCTCGATCGTGTATAATGCTAAAAAATTGTCCTCAATATTTCAAGATTCCAAGTTAATTTTGAAATCTCCGTTGACCTAAATACGTCGCGGCTTATGTTCCAAGGATGATAGGGTAGCACTTTATTTGTACTTTAATTAATAATTTCTTGATACACATAATTAGACTGTTCTGTTAGTTAATACTGAATATTTTGGCTTAATATTTACGACTGTTCCTAAGATTTTTATTCTTTATACGCTCCGTTATTACGCACAATAGCATCGACTGTAGCAGTGAATTTGATAAAACCTAAAGTGCTTAAACGGTTTACTGATTATTAGACCGTCATGGACAATATCATTTCAGAAACGTTTCGCCCTCGCAGACGCCCGACTTTCAAAGTTAAAAACTTTGCGAACTTCAGGCTTTCTTCATATAAATATGAGATCCTCGTATTTAAAACACTTTTTATGTGTTTGTGGTTACACTCGTTCGTGGACACAATGACTTTTCAAGTCATTTTAATCACAGTGTGTGAAAATCGTTGTAGACACGATAAGAGTTAAATACTGTGGTACCGTTATTTGCATTCTTTAAATACCAAGATTGTTTTTAATTGTTAAGAATCCTGTTAAAATGCACGATGAAAATGTATTTATGATCAATAGTGTAATTTGCAACATATCGTTCGAGGTTCCTTTGTTTATAATTCCTATCCTATGTTTATCAGGAATCGCATTAATTAATCACTGACACATAATTAGTTTACTTATTCATAATATCTAACAACTTCACTGCCTGTCATTATCAACAGTGCAACTGGATAAAAGAAGTTCTTTTCTGATGTGTACATAAAAAAGTGTTCGATTATGTGCAGAGCGGAATTACCAAGTGTCGGTTTCAATAAAGCTTCCGCGTCGTGGTTTTATTCAATAAAGTGTCGTAATTTTATTACTGGAGTTACTAATGACGTTAGCTCAGAATATGCCAGAGAAGTTTATCGTGGAGACAGTGACCGAGGCCGGTTGCTCGCGGGGGCAGACCGTCGCCGTTTTCCTTGATGTCGAGAAGGCGTTCGATCGTGTTTGGCATCCAGGCCTACTGTACAAACTGATGGAGATCCAGCTTCCGGATTGCTACACTCATTTGATTCTTAGCTTTCTTCGGAACAGAATCTTTCGCGTGAGAGTTGATAACAAACACCCTTTCTTCAAAAAGGGCTATTACGGCTGGTGTACCTCAGGGTAGCGTCTTGGGTCTCCTGCTTTTCTGTGTTCGTCAACGACGTGCGTAAGTTGCCGGGAACCAGGTTGGCCATGTTCACTTACGACACGGCGGTGTATGACGTCGATCGTCGTGCTGAAACGGCAGTTATCTGGCTCCAGGAACAGCTTGACGAATGTGTTGAGTGGGCAGAGAGATGGAGGGTTGAACTCCGATTCCCTGGTCTCGAGAGGTTAGGTACCTCGGGCTTCACCTCGATCGACGTCTCACCTGGCGCAAACACTTGAGCAAGTAGCCCGCAAGACCGCCAATCGACTGTATTCACTCCGCTCCCTGCTATGCACCAATGCCTAGGAAAACGTATCGTCTCCACCTATGTGGTGCCGATGGTTGCCTACGCGATCCCCGTTTGGGGCTACGTGGCAAAGACCCATAAGCGAAAGCTTCAGTCTCTCCTGGACCGAGGATTGCGCTGGGCATGCAAAGATTATCCGTCATGCTACCTGACATCAAATAAGATTGTCCGTGAATCCCCGTGTGTCCGTTCCCTGGACGCCACTATACGGACACTGTCCCGAAAATTCTATCACCGCTCCGCCCGATTTCAGGGCAACCACGTCATTAGCGCCCTCGGTCGCTAACAATCTGTGCCAGGTGAATCTTGGACCCGGCCTCGGCGAACAGTCACCCTCAGTTGATTAATTAATTAATTGCCACGGCCGGTAGCAGCAGGCCCCACCCTATCTATGGTCCCTGCGGCAGGAGCTCTATTTGAAGCTCGGGGCGCAGCATACGAGAGGGCGACGGGCATGCCCTTCGTCCCGCACAGGTCCTTGGTCATCGAGACGTTTCCATTATCTGATATACAGTGCTATGACCTAGTCAAGCTACGACGGGTTGGCGGATTACTTTGTCACTCATTCCCTGAATTTGCATGACCAATGCCTTCCAGTAGTGTTAATCAAAGAACGAACAAGCAAGAAGTAGGACCACCGAGGGATCTAATCGTGAGCCTATGCTCCATATCTTCAGTGTTTTACATAGTGGCAAGAACGTCTTGCACAGGAGCAGCGTAGGTAAATACATGGTAACTTATTATTTTATCTAGTTTACGTCTCGTAGCTGACTTGAGACTGTTATACCAGACGAACTGACGTATGTTTGGGTAACCATCTGTGTATGGTAAGTTGATGATTAAGGGGCGCAAGTAAGTTCTGTCTGACTTCACGCAGTCGCCCTCTCCGCTCGATTCTTCTGTTCACTGATTGGAGAACTGACTCTTCGTGGCATCAGCGATAACTCTTCAGTTAGTTCATCATCCTCATCATCTTCGGAAAGAATTAAACCAAAAATGTTTAATTCATTTCACGAAGTTAGATTACAGTACAACTATTTTGGTACAAACGACTTGGAGATTATAGGGGCTGGTGTATGCGATTACTACTTAGTCATGGACCTGGGTACAGCACTCGTATACTACACTGACGAAACTATAACCGTACTTGCGACGGTTTCTGTTTCACTGTGACGTTTTTGTAAATCCTGTAAAAGTGGCCACTATGGCAGAAAAAATTATGAAGATTGCTTAAGATTGTTCCTGTAGAGGAGTGAAAAAACGTGAAACATGATGTAAAGTCTTGGATGGACTAAGCTGGAAAACCTTATCATAATTATTTTAAAAAATCTTGGTTGTTGTTTATTGCGTTGCAGAGAGAATATTGGTTGTCATTGATATCAATTAATTATTTGTGTAAACGGCTGTTACTGGACGTGTTTGTTAATATTCAAATAATAGTAGGTGTATTCAACAAGTCTCCTGCGTTCTTGAATCTCTTGTTTTTGTGATCTCTATAGTAGCCTGAGCCTGAACATCATTTACTGGTGATGAAATTGTACAAATGACTGAACATTCCGTACTGGCAAATAAGGTAACTAACCCTGCTTGATTAGTCGCGTAGCAGCAACTTGCTGACGGGCGTTGACAGAGGGGTTGAAAGATCATGAGACCTCGGGCTGCTGAAGGAGACCTCACCAACGGTTTCTGTCTGATGCAACCATCCTCCAATTGAGGATTCTGCCCTCCACCCATCCTGCTGTACTCCATCTCACCACCTCAGCTTTGGTCTTCCCACTTTCCTCTTGCCATCTTGGGCACACAGGAAGAGGCGCTTTACAGAGTCCTGGGCTTCCATCCTGACAACATGACCTGCCTATCTAAGCCGTCTTATATCTTCTGATTATTGTAATGTCGTGTATCGCGTTATATAACTCTTCATTAATTCTTCTTCTCCAGACACCCTCCCTCCTTTACTAACCTGTATATTTGTCTCAGTGTTTTCCTCTCAAATGTTCCCAGAGCATTCTCACTGATTCTGCTCAGAACCCATGTCTCCGATGCATACAGTAGCACCGGGACAAGCAGGATCTTGTATAGGATGCCTTTGTTGCTATTGACAGCAAATTGGACTCAAATTTCCGTTGTAAGCTGAACTAATCCCTGTTAGCAAGAACAAGTCTTCTTTGAATTTCCTGCTCCATAACATTTTCATTTATCACAAGTGAACTGAAGTAAGTAAATGCTTTTACTATCTCAAATATGCAGTACCAAAGCTAATGTACTGGCCATATCCTTCGAGCTTGGTGGGGAAGGGTAGTGAAACGTATCGAAATTATTCCTGTAAATAATAAAACCATAACATTGTGTTTTTATTGTCCCTAGGTGTAAAATAACTTATATTAGGCAACAATAAGGATTCTGTGTGGAATTCTTGGAGTTTGTTGTCTATAACGTGTTCGAGTATCACTAAGAATTTATAAACACCATTTCGTCGTAGAACATTAGTATTTTAGATAGAAATTAAAATAAAATTTTGACCATATTGATTGAGCCAGCTTTCGCTGATTGCGAACTTCATCAAAGGCTGCCTCTAGGAGCGCTGTCAGTTTTTTTTGGGGGGGGGGGATGGCGCCGTTGTTTGAAAGATTGTTGTTGTGTAATGTGTTCAAATATTATACGTGTTTTAAATTATGTCTGTTCGTTTAGAATGTTGTTTCTATGCATTTCTGTGTGTTTGTATATTACCAGTTGTAAGGCTGAAAACTAGACACACTCGACTACTGGAAATATGCAAACAAACAAACAAAACGCATGGAAACAACATTCTAAACGAAAGACAAAATTTAAAACGCACATAGAGTACTATTTGAGCATTACACAACTACCTTTCAAATAACGGCGCTATCTCCAGAGACTGAATTGACAGCGCTCCTAGCGGCAGCTTCTAATGAAGTTCGCAATGAGCTACGGTAGCTCAACCAATTAGGTAAAACTTTTATCTAAAATACTCGTGTTTCGCGTCGAAATAATGTGTGTAAATCCTTAGCAATTCTTGTTAGGAGATGAAGATGGGTGATCGTAATATTTGTTGCCTGTCAATTGTTTCCTCCTATGTGAAACTGTGCACAGGCTACGCCCATGCATATGGTAGGAGTATGTTTTAAACCAAGCACGCCGGTTTAAAGTTTATAAAATTCTTTGGTTCTGTACAAATGAAACTCATTGCTGCTTGGGTGCGCGGGCAGCATATCGAAAGCAACGCTTCTTCAATGTCTACAACTATACCCTGATTAACGAAAGAAAGTGACTGGCGGAGCGGCCGCGCGGCGACCGAGTTTGTAGTAAAAACATTCCACTTTATAACCTCGTGGAAACGTAAAATACAGGGCAAGAAATGTCTAATGAACTGTATTTTAATCATCAATTAAAGACGTTTTTAACAAACTTTTCTAATTTTTAAAATCTCTTTTCAATAAATTTACATTGTGAGTTAAAGAAAAAAATACACGAATTTGAATTAAAAAATTAGGGTTTATCGTTTTTATTACGTAAGAACTCAGAGGTTAAGCATCGGAAAAAATTTCTTGTAGACAAATGGTAGTCCACCTTCTTTAGTACAATATATCAAAAATTGAGATTCCTACGATTAAAATTAACGACGTTATTAATTTTTTCCGAATGTCCTGTTAACTCAGTTGTTAAAAGTTGTACACGAATGAGATTTGCGTGACGCTCTCTTTAGATAACTAAATGTAGAAGACATATACAACTTACACCTTGTACGTGATAGGAATACTACAATGGATTAATATATAAAGTGAATTTCACAGAGAGCAATGCGTGGCGCTCTGCGGCGGAAGTACAGTCAGAACCTATTGGACCCATTTTATTCGCGCGCTACCGTCATTCCCGTACAGCGTCTCGGCCTCCCTTTATGTCTACAAATAGCACACGCTTCCAGGAAAACTGAACCGTTATACGCACACTAAGGGTAAGGGAAATTTCCAGCTTTCAGTTTAGTTGATGTGGTGGTTGAGTGATGTCCGGTTGTTGGTTATCTTGATTTTAAGTGTTAGTTTCTTGTGCTTTCATTATAAATTGACGTGTTTTTAAGTTATTTTGTGTGAATATACTTCGGTGGCTGAGCATGGAGCAACGTAACGAGGCTGAACCAAGGAAACATAGGGGAAGACCTAGGACTCGAACTCCAAAGAAAAGACAAACTTCGGGCCGAGGCGTACCTATGAAAGGACAGTCAAGAGAAATTGTGTGCAAAGTGCGGGAATATTTTGATAGAGAAAAGGCGAACAAAGGTCCTTTGATTCCGGTTAATAATGCAATACAGCGAACTGCAGATGCTCTGAAAATACATAAAAATACAGTTCTGCGAGTTTGCAAGGAAAAAGAATTGAAAGAAATACAAGATGACAGTAATAGCCAACTTTCAACTCCGGGCAAACAGAGGAAACGGGAGAAAACTGTGACAAAACTTGACACTTTTCAGGAAGACGCTATACGAAGACATGTATATCAATATTACATAAGAAAAGAATATCCCACTTTGAAAAAACTTTTATCATCGTTGGAAAATGAAGAGCTGTTTAATGGCAGTCTGTCTTCGCTTAGAAACGTGCTAAAAGGTTTAGGATTTACGTGGAGAACATTTTCGGGCAGAAAAGTGATTATGGAGAGAAGCGATGTCGCTGCCTGGAGGTGTCGTTTTCTTCGCCAAATCAAAGACGAGAATTTCGATAATATAATTTGGCTCGATGAGACCTGGGTCAATGCTGGGCATTGTTTGAAACAAGGATGGACTGATGAGTCACTTCAGGGGACAATGTTAACACCTATAGGGAAAGGTGAACGATTAATAATATGTCATGCAGGTTCTTCAAAAGGGTTTGTTCCAAATTCCCTTCTACTATTTAAATCGAAAAAAACCGGTGACTACCATGAAGATATGGATCACGACAAATTCTTCGGTTGGTGTTCTGAAACTTTGCTAAATAACCTAGAAGAGCCTGCAGTAATAGTCATGGACAATGCTCCCTACCATTCTAAGCAAATTGATAAAGCTCCCACAAGCAAAGATAAAAAAGCTGACATACTTGCATGGCTGGATAGGAAAAATATTCAATCTACAACCGACTTGAAAAAATCAGAACTTTTGGAATTAGTGAAATGGCACAAGCCCCAGAACAAAAGGTATTTTGTTGATGAATTGATAGAGAGCAGAGGTCACAAAGTGATAAGGCTACCACCTTACCATTGCCATCTTAACGCCATTGAGCTTATATGGGCTCAGGTTAAGGGGTATGTTGCCGAAAACAACAAAATGTTTACTTTAAAAGAAGTTGAACGACTGACTAAAGACGGATTTAATCGAATTACTGCTGAGAGGTGGGAGCAAGTAGTGGACCACACCAAAAAAGTTATTATCGATGCATGGAATAACGAAGGACTAATGGAAGAAGCTGTGGAGGAAATGATTATATCCGTGGAAGACAGCAGTAGCTCCGAGGATGATAATTGTTCAGAAGATGATAATAGTGATGACGACCCAATGGAGGGTATCAGAGAACTTTCGTTTGAAGACTACTAACTCACAGCTATAAGTGTTTTTTATAGAGTGTTTTAATAGTGTATTTTTATGATTTATACACATATTTTATGAGCGGATTCCATAAAAGCTGAAGAACACTACAATACTTGTAAGTACCGTACTGTATTTATTATTTATTTGTCAATGCTAATAACAAGTAATTTACTAATTGTTTTTACATTTCAATTACATTATAACAGTAAAATACTGTTATAATTATGCAATATCTGGTAGACCGAGCTTTGCTCGGTAGTTTTAAACTGTAAACTATATTTCATAGTTAAATAATTAGTTATTGAGAAATTTGAATGGCATTAACAATTTCCCAGTAATTACATTGCACTTCAATTAGTAGTATTAAAGCTGATCACAAAACAAAAACAGTTTATTAACAAGAAAACAATAAATACCGTACCGCAAAAGAGTAATAAACAATCATTCAAGACTGTTATAAAAAGCATGTAGTTCAACTAAACCACAAAAGTCTGGTCAGATGTACGTTTTTGACAGATCTCCAGGTAGAAGATTAGATTAAATAAGTAGACAGATAACTAAGTATATACTTATGAGAGATTGGTGACTCGTAGTAAGTTGGCTATGTGTCAATGTGTGAGCCGTGAGCGTATGCACCACTTTCTTTGGGCTGTTACTGTACCTTGACACGATCGCGCGCCGTTGAGCGATGTTAGTTCTAATTTTCCTATATTAACTGATTGCGGTTATATTTCGTAATATTTGAAGGTTACATACCACTTTGTATTGATGAATACAATTTTGTTATGTTTATTGTGAAAAAACACAATGAACAAAATTATTAATAACGGAGTTAACAGTACATTCGGAAAAAATTAATAACGTCGTTAATATTAATCGTAGGAATCTCAATTTTTGATATATTGTACTAAAGAAGGTGGACTACCATTTGTCTACAAGAAATTTTTTTCCGATGCTTAACCTCTGAGTTCTTACGTAATAAAAACGATAAACCCTAATTTTTTAATTCAAATTCGTGTATTTTTTTCTTTAACTCACAATGTAAATTTATTGAAAAGAGATTTTAAAAATTAGAAAAGTTTGTTAAAAACGTCTTTAATTGATGATTAAAATACAGTTCATTAGACATTTCTCGCCCTGTATTTTACGTTTCCACGAGGTTATAAAGTGGAATGTTTTTACTACAAACTCGGTCGCCGCGCGGCCGCTCCGCCAGTCACTTTCTTTCGTTAATCAGGGTATACAGTTGACGATAAATGCGTGTGTTGTTTGAGGCTCAACAACTTCGGTCGATGTAACCAAGTATAAACGTTAGTGAGTGTGTACCAAGTATAAACCAAGAAAATAACCAAATAGATTTTTTGAATGAATTTCACTACTGGATGCCAATCTAACTTTGGCGGTGCTGTAATGTAGTAGCGCTTTTGATAACTACACTATGTTTTTCGCAGCCAATTACCGTGCTTAAGATTTGCATCGTCGTGTATTTAACTTAGTAAAGATGACAGAACTAGCCGTGGTAGGCTATATGATGAACTGAGAGGTCTGTGCGGAATGCTAGTATTGGGCTTACTCTTTCCACGGGGCACTGGTACTTGAACTTTTTTTTACCAATAATCACGGCTCTAACCCTAGTCAGATGCTACCGTTTTTAGTATAGCATACTCGTAATTAAGCAATTAAGAGTAGGCCTATTACTTAAAAGCAGATAGTTTTTACGAGACGAACAATTTAATGTGAGTTTAATGTGAATGATTGTAATTTGTACTATGCGGTTAATGCTGCCTTAAGGCCGATAAGGCAAACGTGCACGTAGGTAGTTTTCGGTTATCACAGGCTATAAGCTTAATACTATCAAAGAAATGTTACTCAGATTATAAGAAGATTAACTTAACAGCTAACCGTATACAAACTAATCTCTTCAATTGTCGGCCGTAAAAATAATCCCACTAGTACTATCAGTGGGCTGTGTACACAAACCCCAGTGCCTGTAGGATTCTGGGTTTTTTTTGTTAATTACGTTAACATTCTGTAATTAAATATTACGCAGTTAATTATCAACAGCTACATTTGTAACACGGCCTACATGAAACGCTAATAAATTGATTAAACAGTTAACATTATACCATTATTATTTTATAGATAACCAGTAATAAATGACAGAGTTGACTGTCTGCCATGAAGAAGAAACTTTTACTACCGATTTGTTGGAAAATTCATTCCTAGTAATTGAGTCACACCATGAATAAGCATAAAAGCTTAGCAAGTACACTGGGATCAGCAGCTAGACTGTCTTATGCGGGATGCGGATGAAAAGTGTTTTCTCTCACTCAAGTATTTGCTAGAAAGTAATAAGTTACCAGTACCTTTGTAGCATAATGTAGCATAGCCAGGATTTTTCCATGGTAGCAATTTTGATGACAAGCCTGTTTGTGGAGAAGTAGTACATTATCAATGGCAAGTCGTGGGAGGGGTTTAGATTATTGATGTCAAGCCATGGAGAGGTAGTAGATTATTGTGTCAATCTGTGGGAGAGGTAGTAGATTATTGATGATAAGCTGTGGAGAGGTAGTAGATTATTCACCAGTTATTGCCTAATGTATGTGCTATATCATAGCTGCTAGCGAGCTGGAGCTGTCTGCCTGCAGGTTTTATCTACAAAACCTCAGAGATGACCTAACCAATGAGGGTGAATTGTAACTCCCCAGTATCCCCCTTGGCTATGCCACTGAGGAGACTAAAAATGAATTACTTTTATTAATTAATATTACCTGAGTCTGAGAGGAATTCAACTGATTGATATTACCTGTCAATTGATAGGAATTCAACATTAGAACATAAAATGGTCCAGATCATCGGGTATGCAGATGATATTAATATTATGGCAAGACCCCAAGGAAGAGTAAAAGAGACCTTCCAGGAACTCAAAGGTGAAGCAGAAGAGATAGAATTACAGGTTAATACAGATAAAACAAAGGTTATGATCACCACTCAGAAGAAAACCAGGAAACCTGAACAGTTTGAAATTGAACCACTAAACCTGGAAATAGTTAATCAGTTTAAATATTTGGGACGTTGGATGGCAGAAGATAATGAAGAAATAAGGAAAAGGATACAAGCCACAAGTAGAACATATGCTTCGTTGACATCTATATTCAAGATAAGGAATATCCACCATCAGTCCAAGGTCACATTATATAAAATTATGATTGGACCGGTGATAACCTATGGCAGCAAGACTTGGACTCTGAACAAACAAGCCGCTAACATGTCAATACTTTTGAAAGGAGAATTTGAGGAGAATATACGGACCAATCCAAGTCAAAGGGATATGGAGAATGCATCACAATGAGGAGCTATACAAGCTGTATAAAGACAATGATCTGGCCACCACCATCCGACTGCATAGATTGCAATGGGCAGGACACATCATTGGGATGGAAGCAAAGATCTAAATACCTATGGATCACTGGCTCAGTGTTCGGAAAATGGTCCGCCACTGCCCCCACCACTACTCGGGCAACCCGTGCCTCGTTACACGGGTGCTTACGGGAATAATGTGAATTAGCCGGTAGATTTTTTCGGCATCTTAACACATTTATCACATATTGGTACATTGATACGTTCTTATGAATGGTTTTCGATATATAACTGGTATTTAAAATATTATTTATTAATATTAAAATATTATTTATTTAAAATAATAAAACACGTGCTGGTTGGAAAAAAAAAAATTAATCGTTTCATAGTAGTGTAAATAATTAACTTAATAAATTACTAAGTACACCAGTGATTTAAGCAGTGTTAATTATTTAACAGTACGTTAATGGGTAAATCAAACAACTACATTTACAATGGTATAGGTTTATTATTAAAATAACCTTATACATTACTAAACAAAATTAGCTTATTTAACTTTTGGCGCATCCCAAGTTTTGAAAAAGTTTCATTGGAAGTTTTGTTTCTTGCATGGTGACAACACATCACTTTGTAAAATAAATGGCCTATTAGCTTAATTAATTTGATTTCATGACTATCCTCAGAATAATCATTATTTGACAAATGCCCTTTAAAAATATTTCCTCCAAAAATCCTACAAGCTAACAAAATCATTCTTTTTATATCTAGATCATTATTTTTACTTTCACAAAGAAGTAAGTGATTGTGCATAAACTTAACTAATTTAAAAACATCAGAAGAGGCTCTAAGTAATTTTCCTTTAGAAACAAAATCTGTAAAATGTGTGTAAGAACTTAAATTAGAATTATCATCTATCAGTAGCCTACAGCATTCCTCACAATTTTTGTTTGGCATCTATTTTTCGCACAATAAAGCCACACAGATAGTATAGTACATTATCTTTGTAGTAGGAACTTTGACAGTTATTAATTAAAGATTTTAGATTTTCAATGTCATTAAGATGATTTTCATCATCATTTTCATTTTCTGCCAAAGCAGCTGATTCAACAAAGCTCATGACAGAGTGTTGGTGATTGTTGTCAAAGCTGATACAACTTGTGCCCTGAGGTGCTTCGACGCTATTTCGAAACATAAGTTTTCTCAAGGCCCATTGGAATTGCTTTACATTTGGGTTGTTATTGTAACCACCTCGAGATCTTATACAAGCAAATGGCAATTCCAAGTGGTCCTGAGAAAACTTATATGTAAGAATGTACTTAAAATCAGGTTGCTGTAACAATCTTTCTGCCAAAATTTTGATTGAATTTATGTCTGACATAAAACCAAGGGCAAAAGTTTTTCTTGAATGTTTAAGAACTGGAATTTCTTCAATTTTTAATTGGGACAAATAATCATAGCAATATTCAAGCTGCTCAATGCTTTTTAACAAATTATTTTTGTTGATTGGCCCTTTAAAATGTTTCCCATACGGGTCTCTGCTTTTTAAAAAATCAAATAACCTGTCTATTACCCTGATAAATTTTATGGTTGGCCCACATCCAACAAAATCTGGATGATTTTTGTTTTGTAAAAATTCTAAAGCATCAGCCACACCTGAGCTCAATGTTTGAGCGGCAATTTTAACATTCATTTTTCTATTGTTATAAATAATGTGTTTGTCTGACAATTTATTGGCTAAATTTAAACCTTGTTCTTTTTGCAAAGTGTTCAGGCGCTGAATATATTTAAAATCTACAATGCCATGTATGGATGTTATGGTTTTCTTGTCTGCTAAAGTGTTATGTGCCAATTTCAGCATGTGACAAGCATCAAGCAAGACACATATTTTCTGGCTGACATTACCCAATTTTAAAGTAAAAAATGGTTTTTCTGGAAATTGACACCCTAACTTTTTCATTGCATTTACATTAACATTTGTCCCATCAAATGTAACATTGTGAACAATGACCCCTACATCATACATTTTTAATATACACATCTTAACTAATTTAGATAGCACTTCAGAACTTAAACTATTGATAAAAAAATAGCCTACTGCTGATTTGAAATTCCCTTTAAGTGATACCACTTGAAACACAAGGGCTTCACTTGCTAGAGTTTCAGGGCCTTCTGTTTTCATATTATTTCCAGAATCTACATAACCATAGTTTTTGCCCTGATGATGGTCATAAATTATTTGTTTTCTGATGCTCATAGCATCAAAAACTAAGTTTACTTGTTTTAAATCAGGTTTATTTGGAACACTTTTCTTTAAAAAAAGGAAAACTTCTAAAAATCCAGGACTGCATTTAAAACTAGACACCCATTTTCTCAATGTTGACTGGTTTGGCAATGAAAAGTTATTATTTCTTAAATACTTATAGGCTTTTGGGGAGTAAAAATAAAGTGTTAGAGCAAACTCCTTCATTTTTTCAGAGTAATGAGAATTGAACTTACTTTTGCTATTATTTTTAATTTGATTAACAACTAAATGTAAGGGGAATCCTGAAAAATTCTCTTGTAATATTTCTAATAATCTTTCAGGAGCATTTAACTTTTCCTTAAACAGTCTTGTCATGTCCTTCATTGAGGCTATTTTTTTATCTCTTCTTTTAAGGCGCTGTTGAAGAATTTTTATTTTTCGCCGTAGAAGAGCTTTAGTAGGTGATGCAGGTAACTAAAAATAAATAGCTTAAATTAGTATGCAGTATCAGATAAAACGTTACGGTATAAATTATATCTCAATAATTAAGTTGTCGACCTTAATAAATAATGTTGTAACTTGTGAAAAAAGAAAAATACATTTTAATTTATGCAATAATGTTGAAATGATCTGGTGATACGACAACGTAGTCTGCGATCCATACCTGTTTTGGTTCCAGAACTGACATATCCTCACTTGCTGGAAGAATCTGGTTGGTATCTTTTAGATCTGCCAAATCATCGGTAGGAACGTGGATTTCCGTTGCAGTACGACACGTTGCGTCGTTCTCAAGTCGCCCATTTCCGTCTTCTTCTGTTTCCTAAAAGTTCCCAATTTCAGTCAAGCTTGGTGGTGAATTTAACATTCAACAAGACATGAAAAATCATAATACAATGGTTTCATCCTGTTCAACTAAACATTTACAAATTCAAAATCAGTGACCAAGCTAAACATTTACATTTAAATATTCTTTATAATGGCGGTTTTTAGAACAATCAGTAGCACAGTGGGATAGTTATTATTTAACCTAATATCATTTTGAAAAATGTTTCAGCAATTTTTAACTTTTGTTGTAGTTTTACTTGGTATTAATATAATAATATTACCCCATATTAATTGCTTCCTTACCTTATTTCTTAAAATTATCTTCCTTCGTTTCGTTTGTTGTTTTTGGAGATGAGGAGGGAAATCAAAAATTGAGGGAATAGCACCATTTTTCAGCATTCTTCTTAATCCGTCCACTTCGAAATCCTTTTCCTCAAAATGCTGGCTGCAAAGCTTCGATGATGTAGAAGGAGAAAACCCTTTTCTTTTTGTGGCTATTACCCATTTCTTTTGTAGGTCTGGGTCTTTTGGGAAACTGAAAAAAGTAGCATACAGATTTTGTAATGTTAAAATTGTAACAAGTAGGCCTTTATAGCCAAATAAATCTAAAATGTAAATTTACCTTGAATGAATGAATATTGTACCTAATAATAAACTTGCCATGAAAAGAACTGTATTTAATTGAATATCACTATAATATTGACGACTCGGAACACTAAGTTTTTTATAAGTAAAAACGTAAAGTTTTACCTTACAGCCTAAACCGGCTTTCACCTATAGAAGGCTTCATCAGAGGCTGTCGTGAGTAGCGCTGTTCGTCTTGTTGTTGGCGACGAGATAGTTTTTCGAAAGATCGAAGCTGTGTGTGTGTGGTGAGATGTGTTCGAATAATTCGTGCGATTTGAATTGTGTCTGTTCGTTTAGGATGTCGTTTTTATTTGTTTTTGTGTGTTTGTATATTTCTAATTGTTCTAGAGTGTCTAGTTTTCGGCCTTTTGTGTGTATGTGTAGTATGTTCATGTTATTGTCGATGTTTTTATACGTGTGGTTTGCTTCAATGAGGTGGTTTGCAAAGGTAGATTCTGTAGTGGTGTGGAGTGCTTTTGTGTATTCAATGTATCTCTGTTTGAAGCTACGTCCTGTCTGGCCTATGTAGAATTTATTGCAATTTGAACAATTTAGCTTATATACGCCGGGTAGATCGAATTTGTTTTGTCCATTGGGCATGTGTTTTGATAGTGTGTGTTCTGTTTTGTTAGTAGTTTTGTAAGCGATTCTGTATCCTGCTTTTTTGAATTTGTGGGCAATTTTTTCTGTTTGTTTGTTGATGTATGTTAGTGTTATGAATTTGTTGTTTTCTGTCTTTGTCGGTTGTTTGTTTTGTGTTTTGTGTAGGAGTTTACTGACTATTGTTCTGTCATAACCGTTAGATTCTGCTAGATATTTTATCGTGTTTAGTTCGTCTTTGTAGTCTATTTCATCTAAGGGGATGCTGTTAAGTCTATGTATCATGGTTCTAAAAGCAGCTAGTTTGTGTTGTATTGGGTGATTGGAGGTGTTGTGTATTAGTGTGTCAGTTGTAGTTGGTTTTCTGTATATACTGAATTTGTGCCTGTGTTCTAGTTTTGTGATGGAGAGGTCTAAGAAGTTTATGGTATTGTTGTGTTCGTATTCGGCAGTGAAGGTTATGTTTTTATGTATTTTGTTTATGTGCGTTAGTAACTGTTCACATTGTCTTTTGTTTCCCCTGTATAGTATTAGAATGTCATCAACATATCTGTGCCAATATAGTATTTTATGTGAGTGTCTGTCATTGTTTGTGAGTATTTTTGTTTTTTCTAAGTGTTGGAGGAAGACTTCTGCTAGAATGCTGGATATGGGGGAGCCCATGGGTAGGCCATCGTTCTGTGTGTAGTATTTATTGTTATAAGTAAAGTAGTTTTGTTTTGTGATAATGTTCAGAGTTTCTGTTATTTCATTGATAAGTTCGTCTGGTGTGTTGTTCTGTTTGAGTTTGTTTTGTAGGATGGTGATTGTTTCAGAGATGGGGATGTTTGTGTACAGGTTTTTAATGTCAAAGGAGGCTAATGTGGCATTATAGGGGATGTGTATGTCTTTTATTTTTGTTACTAGGTCAGTGTTGTTTTTTACTGCAATGTTGTTGTCTATTTGTGTGTGTTGTCTAATAATTTTGTCTAGATATTTTGCCAGTTTGTGTGCAGGGGCATTACGGTAGTTGATAATGGGGCGGATTGGAATGTCTTCTTTATGGATTTTGGGAAGCGCTTGGAGTGTAGGTGCTGATGGTCGGATTTGTTTCATGTAGGGCTTTTGTTTATGTGTCATAATGTGTTTGGCTTTGTTCACTATTTGTTTTACTGAGTTTTGGTATCTGTCGGTGGGGTCGTGTTTTAGTTCTGTGATGTTGTTCTGTTCCATGAAGTTTTGTACTTTTTTGTGTAGGTTGTCTGTGGGGATAATTACAGTCGTGTTGCCTTTGTCAGCTTTTACAAATGTGATGTTGTGTTTGTGTGCCTTTTCCCTCAGTTTGATGGCTGTGTGTATTTCTGAGTTGTGGTTGTTGTTGTCTGGTGTCTTATGTACTCCTATTGTGTTGTTTATATTATGTCTTAATGTGTCTTGATGTTCTGGTGCTGTGTTTTGTATATTTGTTTCTGTGTCAATTATGAGCTTTGTTAGTGTTTGGTTGTTATGTTTGTAATGTATGTTATGTTTTAGGCCTTTATCAAGGAGTGTTTGTTCGTTTTTTGTGAGTGTGACGTTCGTGAGGTTTACTGTACGTGGGTAGAATTTGTGCGAGGGAATTATATCTGTTTTGATTGGTGTCAGGTTTTTTATTTTTCTGTCGTGTTTTGTCTGTATGTTATGTATTTGTTTTTTTGTCCATTCATTTGTGTGATGTATTAGTTCAGTCATGTAATTGTGTCCGTATGTGTTGGCGATATGTAGGTGTAGCGTTAGTGCTTTGCGGTTCAGGGCGTCTTTTTTCTTATATAGTTGTTTAATTGATTCTTTTATGTATGTTCTTTGTGCGAGTTTTGTGTTATTCGGGCGGCCTGGTTGTTATGTTTAATTTTGATTAGGGCATATTTAGGCCAGCGTACAAAACAAACTCGATCTGTTTGTTGTTGTGTTGCCGCGGCACACCCGTTGACAACCACTGTATTAGACCCATGCTAGAATGTGGAAGCGAAGTCACCGTCACAGCAAGCGCCAGCGTACAAAACAAACTCGATCTCGCACAAAATACAGCCCTAAGAGTAATAACAGGCGCTGCAAAATCCACCCCCATCGAGGCCATGGAGGCACAAACCCAGATAGAACCATTACAGTCATATAGAGAAAGGTCAGCACTGCGATTCTGGGAGCACTCCAGGCGTGTCTACAAGCGTCTATGGAACGACTACCGATAACCTACTCCCAGGCTAAAGACACAAATAACCCCATTAACCATGTACAAAAACATCGCCGAAAAATACGATATTGCCCTCACAGAAACAGCGCCGCTGAATACCCATCAGGACTTATTCAGTCTCTTACCCCAAGCCAGCTACCATCTTAAGAACCAATCAGCACCTAAACATGCATCCACAGATTTAGAACTAAAGCAATCAGCTTTGCAAACCATCCACGAAGATTATCCCGAGCAAGAGTGGATCCATATCTACACTGACGGCTCATCAATTCCGGGCAATGGAAAAACAGGAGCTGGGTACTATAGCCGCCTTTTCCAAGGACACAGCCGTGGGCAGCCCACTTAGTAACTACGATGGGGAAATCGAAGCAGTTCACGCTGCCGTTGATGAACTGGAAAAAATCACTCCCCGTTCAAAAGCCGTGCTCCTAGTCGACTCGCAGGCCGCAATACGCAGTCTATCACGGAACTCTCAAACCGACTGCCAAAGAACTATCGACTGTAGAAGGAAACTGGAGACCCTGGCGAGTCGAGGGTGGATCCTAAAACTCCAATGCATACCCAGTCATGTCAACATCTGGGGCAACGAGGAGGCCGATAAACTGGCCAAGCAAGGCATAACCCTACCCCAGCCTACCAGCCCGCAGTCCCTACAATCTTCCAAAGCTCAAATAAACTCCGCCGTCAGCATATGGAATAAGCGAAGACTGTCTGAGGCAGCCGCCGGTAAAAAATGGGAAAGCCTCGTTACCGAGGGTCCAATCAACCCCAACCTCCCTCGTGCAGTGTGTGTCGCCAACTTCCGACTAAAAACCGGACATGACTATCTCGCTTCACATCTGCACCGCCTCCACGCGCTGCCAACCCCTGAGTGTCAGCTGTGCGGCCACGCGACGATGGACGCCGACCATCTGAGAGACTGCCCGGCCTTAGACCACACCCCGTCCAACGAGGACACCGAGATCGCCGAAGCCCGACGCTACTGGTCAGCGCGTCGCCTAATGGCTCAACAGCCAAGGGTGGGCGTTGGCTAGTAAGTAAGTAAGTAAGTACTTTAAATTTAGGCGGTTTCACTGGACTGATTTTAGGCGCTGTGTTCTTCCTTATTCGTTCCAACACTATATGTTCGTTACCGTCATTCACTTGACTAGGTTTCATACCAGTGGTTCTGTGCACGGTATTGTTGTACGATTTCAGCAATATAGGTAATATATCCAACCAGCGGTAGTGTCCTTGTTCGCTGAAAGATCGATACTTGTGAGTCTTCAGTGTGCGATTAAAACGTTCCACTATGGACGGTTTTTTCTCACTATAGGTTGAGTGATGTTTCACATTATACTCTTTTAGCAACGCTTGTACTGTACTGTTGTAATACTCCTTCCCGTTGTCCGTCTGTAAATATTTCATTCGGTTAGCAGTTAGTATAGGCTCCAGTACGCGCGTTACTTCTTTTCCTGTCTTTGTTTTCAATGGTACAGCGTACGCGTACTTGCTAAACGCATTGATCACTGTCATCATGTACTTGTACCCTTTGTTCACTCGAGCGTATGGTATCATCTCCACAAGATCCGCCTGGTACAAGTCGTGTAGACCCTTCAATTCAACCGCACGTCTAACGAAATTCCTTCTCACTGCTCTGTGTAGCTCTAGAGCTATTTTCTTGCGTGCGTTGTTCATGGTTTAAGATACACTAACATAATACCAACGTTAAAAATACTATATATATGTATAACAGTTCCTTTGTTTTTCAGTATTCACTCTCTCTCTCGTCTGAATATCATCATCAACGATCATGTCCGGCCTTCAACAGAATCCGGAACAACACCGGCAGGAACAGGAACAGCCTGAACAAGGTAAATTTAAATACCAATTGGTACAGTTAAGAAATTATTTTTGTCTCCCCGTAATTATATAGCAAGCAAACTTGTTTGATATGAATTAACGTATGATCCAACTCTGTTTAACGTGCACAAGATAGTCTCTTGACATCGTTTAGAAATTGACATGGCGGAGAAAATTTTTTATGTTCCGGCATAGGTTTGTCACCTTCTCTCCAATGAACTGTCTCTTGACATCGTTTAGAAATTGACATGACGGAAAAAATTTTTCATGTTCCACCATAGGTTTGTCACCTTCTCTCCAATGACCTAATTCAATTCCGCAACAAAAGCATTTAACTCTATCATCTATGAATGACATACTATGCCCGCAAGCATCATAATTTAGTGGATAGCGGTAAAACCCGGCAAACGGTAACTCGTCGGGGCTGACAAACGTCACTTCCCAATACTTGAACGATTTTCTTCTTTCACTTTCAATGCTAAAATCGGGAGTAGCTGCCATCTTCACGGTTTGCAATAAACTGACATATTACTAACGAGCACTATCTATTTATTTACCACAAACATGAATTTGTTGTTATTCATCTTTCCTATTAGCTAATACACATGTTTCTATTGTTTCAGTTATGACACGATTTTATATCGTGAGAAACAGCAGTGTCAGAGGATCTGTCACCACATTCAACTACCTACCCGTGTACACTGACACGGGAGACCAGGACATATTATCCATAATGACCGAGGTGCGGCCTTTATTGTGCGAGGATATTCTGGTAGAGCAATCACGTTTACGCAATATCAAGTGGCATATTGCGTGCAGGATACGTTTCACTAAAACCGTGATAGATGGTGACAGCGGTGAAGAAAAAGAAGTAACGAAAGACGTTGTCTTCCACGGACGTTGTCGCACGTTGCTCACGGACGACAGCGACGAGTTGAATTGTCTGCTAGACGAATCCTATGATAAAATCTTGGATAGCATATCCAATTTTACCTTTGACGGGAGCGGATGGTCGGTGGACGCTGTACTGAAGCTGGAACTGGTTGTTGGACGGTACCGGCCACTAGCAGCGTCCTCCTACATTCCTACCCCGCGGAAACTCTCACTCACCAAGGCAGTAGTCAATATCAAGAACCATCAAGATGAAATGTGTTTTCTATGGTCTGTACTAGCCTACATACACCCTCAAGAAAAAAATAAAGAACGTGTTTCAAAATACATCTCCTTCATAAACACGTTAAATATGTCCGGCATCGAGTACCCTGTTTCTGTAAACTCCATTTCTAAATTTGAAACACAGAATCCCGACATTTCTATAAACGTTTTCGGCTATGATATAGAAGACAATATCAGAAACGAATCGAAAAATGAGGTTTACCCACTAAGAATTACCCCAAATAAGCATAGGTCACATCATGTTAATCTATTGCTTCTGTCCGATACAAACAGCCGAAAACACTACTATCTTGTCAGTAGCATTAACAAATTGTTATTTTCCTTAACAAAACACGATCATAAATCATTTTACTGTGACTACTGCCTGCATCGTTTCTCTACAGAACATGGTCTGTCCGAGCATCTCCCCTACTGTATACCTTATGGTGAACAGAAAACCAAAATGCCCACAGAGGAGGAGAAGTTTAAGTCCTTTAAAAATTATACGCACTGTCTGAAAGTACCCTTTACTGTCTACGCCGACTTCGAGTCCCTCATCACCCCCATTCAATCGTGTTCACCCGGTAACGACATCCCAACGACAGTGAAAGATTTAGGTGACTTCTACTCAGTTGATAGCAGTGGTGTCCGTCAGAAAATACCTTCTCCTCCTGTATCGTCCACGTCATACGAAGCGATGCATATTCCGTCAGGTTTCTCCTATGCTATCGTTGATCACACTCACAGTCTCTGGAGAGAGACTAAAGTCTATCGAGGTGAAAACGTTGTAGACACTTTCTTCTCGTGGTTGATGAAAGACGTCGAGGATATGATGAAGGTTATACGACATAACGTAAAATTAATTATGTCTGATGATGACAATGTTGCGTTCACTAACGCTACCGTCTGTCATTTGTGTGAGCGCCCTTTGACAGATGATGACAAGGTGCGCAATCATTGTCATCTTACGGGGAAATTCTTGGGAGCAGCCCACAATAGCTGCAATCTGAGCTATAAGATGCCTCGTCATATTCCCGTCTTCTTTCACAACCTCCGTGGCTACGACTGTCACCATTTAATGCAAAGTTTGGGGAAATATAAGGACCGACATGTATCCTGCATTGCAATATCCAGTGAGCGTTACGTGTCGTTCTCCCTGGGTCCCATGCGTTTCGTAGACTCTTTTCAGTTTCTTAATCGCTCTCTGGATACGCTAGTTACCAATCTGTCCACGTCCGGGAGTCAATTTCCTCTGCTTAGAGAGGAAATGCTTAGACGAGGTTTCAACGAACAGACCAATCTGCTTATACGCAAAGGGGTATACCCTTACGAGTACGTCGACAGTATTGACCGGTTCAATGAAAGAAGTCTGCCCGCTCGTGAACACTTTGATAACCGGTTGATGGAATCGTCTATTTCGGACACAGATTACGAGCACGCGCAAAACGTATGGAGTGCATTCAATCTGCGTACGTTTGGAGATTACCATGATCTGTATTTGTTGACAGGCATGATGCTGCTGGCAGATGTCTTTGAAAGTTTTCGGGACATGGCCTTACGCGACTACCGTTTGGACCCATGTCATTTTTACTCGCTTCCTGGTCTCGCTTGGAATGCGATGCTAAAAATGACAGGGGTCGAATTGGAGCTGTTGACAAATATAGATCAACATTTGTTCGTTGAGTCTGGGGTCTGTGGGGTCGTTGATATGATATCCAACCGTCATGCCATCGCTAACAACCCTCTGATCCCAGATCAGTACAATGTTTCGAAACCGACCTCCTTCATTCTGTATACGGACTGTAACAATCTATACGGTGCAGCCATGTCGCAACCACTCCCTTAATCTGACTTCCGATGGCTCGATCGCAATGAAATCGAGTCTTTGGACGTACGTAATGTGAGTGATGATTCCGACATCGGGTACATCCTCGAGGTCGACCTACACTATCCTGATACACTACACGACCTGCATTCCGACTATCCGCTCGCACCCGTGCGCCAGCGCGTAACGCCTGATATCCTTTCTCCCTTTTCCAAACGTTTACACGAGAGTATATATAGGTCTCCGTATAACGAATCAGTGTCAACAATGTCGTCCGTAGAGAAGTTGTTAACGACTTTGGAGGACAAACAAAATTACGTTCTCCATTATCGGAATTTGAAGTTGTATTTAAGTCTCGGTCTAGAGCTGAAAGCGACTCATAGGGTGTTGTGTTTTAAGCAAAGCGCTTGGTTGAAACCGTTTATCGATTTCAACACCCGCAAGAGGCAAGCAGCCGTCAACAGCTTTGAAAAAGACCTTTTCAAGCTGATGAACAACGCCGTATACGGCAAGTCGCTGGAGAACGTACGGATACATATAGACTTTGAACTAGTCTCAGATGAACGACGGCTTCAAAAACTAGTTTCCACACCTAGGCTAAAACGTATGATTCGCTATACGAACGATCTGGTGGGGCTCTCGCTACGTAAAAAATCCATCGTTCTTTCCCGTCCCGTGTATGTCGCTTCACGGTGCTTGACGTTAGCAAAACGATAATGTATGACTTCCATTATCGTTATGCTGTCGCCAAGTACGGCTGTAACGTTACATTGTTAATGACGGATACGGACAGTCTGATGTATAGTATCCAAACATCTGACTTGTATGCAGACATGAAGGAGGACCTACACTTGTTTGACACGTCGGATTACCCCACGTCTCATTTTTGTTATAGTCTTAAAAACAAAAAGGTTGTCGGACTGTTCAAGGATGAAACGTGTGGTCGTCCTGTTAGAGAATTCGTGGGACTCAGAGCGAAATGTTATTCGTTCCTTGTGGCTCACGAAGATCCTAACAAAGACGATCAAAAACGCGTATGCAAAGTATAACGTTCCTGGCTACGTCATAAATCCAGTGAACCCGTAATAATTGACGCTAGCCAATTATACAGGCTGCCTACGTTGTAACAAACTGAAAATCAACACAACACTTAGAACAATAACAATTACTCTAATTATATGACACAAGGGAAGGTAATTTAACTGATTTATGCACTCACTTCAATATGTAACAAGATGACATCTCTTTATTAACAAATTATATATATATATATAGATCCCATTACATAAAAATTTACTCATACTGAAATAGTTAAAAGGGGTTTTCTGTCAAACAAACGATCAAACAGATCATGTATTTTACCTCGGATCCGAGTCTCTTTAAATCTAGCAAAGACGTCTGAAATTTATTTTACTTATCAAGAAGGTTGCATTGTTACATGAACACCATTTGAAGAATGGTATTATTTAGTTAAGGGATTAAAAGTTATATCTCAAGAGTAATGTTACAACGTATGATTTTAGAAATTACTGGTTACATTTTTCTCAAACTTAATGCTTAGAGATTGTCTTTTTGAAGTCTTTGACATGTATGAAAACTTATATTTTAAAAGTACATAATTCTCGGTAGACGAGCTACCGAGTCACCTTTTAGATACGCTTTTTCTGTCCGTGTCCTGGGGCGTGAATCTTCGGTACTCTGTTAGTCGGGGTAGTCATCTGGGTAGTGTTTCCGGTGAAAGTCCTCTGCGTGTATTAACGAGGAGATGGATGTTATGCTGCGTGAAGTCGTGCTGATCCTCGGCGGTTCTGGTAAGTGTTGTTTAGGTGGTAGTCGTCCCTATCAGCAGTTGTGCACGTCACATATTTACTGGCACCGTAGTACTGGACTTTTCATCTTCTTTTTACATTAATATCTGAATTACATTACTCGAACAATATTCGAGAGTTCGTTTTTTAATTAACTTGAGACATCACCTTATATACTAATTCTTTTTACATTATCACACTTTCTAACAAATTCCTCACTACATCTTCAATATATAACTAGCTCTCCACGCTTTTAGTGGAAGCTAACACTCAATTAAAAATCAAAAGGAATAACAAAACATTTTATGAAGAGCCCTCGCTTGGAGGTGTTTACAGTCTGAAACGTTACTCTTCCATTGTTACAACAGGTAGATTGCAACGACGCGGAGTGAGTACTCCGCCATAATATAGTTCCAACTCTTTATTAATAATACATTCTTATAGTATGACAAAATAAACTATCTATACTTATCTTGTTTACAGGGATTATTATAACTACTACTTGTAACTTTAAATTATTAATTATTTACATTATGATTTACAGATATTTCTAATTTACTGCCGGTTCGGTATGCACGTTGTGTCCGGAATAGACAGGTCAACGCATGATAAATTTACTAAAGGGTTAACTGTATTATTCTTAACTTTTACATTCAGATTTTAATTACTTATTTAGTTAGATTTTCTTAATTTCATTTTCATTACTATTATGAGTCAGTTCAGGGTTATTTGGTTTAATCGTGCGATTTAAAGTACTTACTTACTTTCGGTTTTTTTTTTATTTATTTACCATTTAAATCGTCACATACTCCGCCGCTTAAAATCGACATGGGGGAATTTTAATAAGGAAAATTCGAAAGTGGGGTACTGGGAGTATGCTTGCCGTTACTGTGTGGAATTTCTCTCCTCCTTTTCCCTTTTTCTTTCACTTAGTTATTGGCATGAGTTATACACATTTATTTCTTCTGAGTATAAAACAATATACATATATATATATATATATATATTCTTACAAACTACCTTTTTATTACATAAAATTCACACTTAATGACTACATTTTAAAACACAAAATCTTCTTCTAATTTCTATTACTTAAATCTACTACCGGTTTTTTCTTTCTTTGGGTTTTGGTTACTCTCTTCATAGAGTTACTTTCTAAATAATTTCTCATTTATTGGTCAGTTAGTGGTCAGCTGATTACTCATTTTGCTTATCTTTCGCTGAACAGGATCTAAGGTTGATCAGGCCTCATTCCCATTTCTACGATTAACACTTAGCATGGTTACTGAGGTACAAGATAACTTGTCTACCTAGTATTACCTATTTTATTTCCGGCGATGCTAGTCCGATGATATATCTGCGAAATATGTGTTCTTCGTACATATTCTCGAGTCGCAGGTTCGTACAGGGCTACGGTAACTGGGGTTAAGTACTTCTGGATTTGGTAAGGACCACACCATCGGTATGATAGTTTAGAGGTGGTCTTATCAATTGCACTACTAGTCGGGTGTGTCTTGTACATTGCTAAGTCACCGACTTGGTACCTAACTAAATTGTTATTGTTATGAATATTTCTCTCGTGGTATTTTCGGGATTTCTCTAATTTCGCTCTTAAATTTGCGCGAGCTTTATTCCAGATTTGTTTAATCTGCTTATCCATTATTTGCGGAGGTAGCAAGTCATGTATTTTCCATTTTGTGGACAAGGGGTGGTTTGGTTTGTATTTATACAGTAACTCAAATGGGGTAGACTTATGTCCTTCGTGATAAGCTGAATTAAAGGCGTATTGTATTGTAGGTTCTGGTCCCAAGACGTATGATCGTTCGCATGGTAGGCGATTAATGCAGATTTGAGGTTTCGCAGATACCTTTCAGCAATATTGCCTTGCGGTCGATACTCCGTCGTGGTAATATGGTCTATTCCTAACTTGAAACACATATTCTTAATTTCCTTCGCCTTAAATTGGGGTCCGTTATCTGACACTATACGTACAGGTGTACCATAATCTTTAAATTATCTCTCCTGTAATATTTTTACAGTCGTCGACGCTAACGCTCGCTGCATGGGATACATCCAAACAAATTTGGTGAACGAATCTACACATATGAGTAGCATAGTATTACCTGATTTAGATCGTGGGTGGGGACCTGAAAAGTCTAAATAAAGTTTAGAGAAAGGGGTAGTAGGGATTTCTGAAATTAATTGGCTTACCTGACTGTTTCTTGCCGGTTTACTGAGCGCGCATAAATTACACTTTTTTACGAAACTAGCTATTTCGCTGTTCATATTGTTCCAAAGATATTCCTTACGAATGCGATGTATTGTTTTATTGATTCCCATATGGACTCCAATTGTGGATGAATGGAAGTACTCCATCAGCATGGGCTTAATTACATCAGGGGCGATTATCCTTAATTCCTTTCCATTTCCTATTTTGTCGCATAGTATTCTTTTACTTAATACATATTTCTCTGATTTAATTCCTTGCTCAAGTTGTTCTATAATCGGTTTCAGAAGAGGGTCTTGTTGTTGATATTGAGCAATGTTGGTAAACGCAAGGGGGAATTCAGTAATTACGGTGTTAACAATGGGTGTTTCCAGACTTTCCTTGTTTTCGGGAGTATTAGTGGGCGACTGGAACATACGGGACAGGGTATCAGCGACTACGTTTTGTGTACCTTTAATATGCTGCACTTTGAAGTTGTAACAGTTTAACCTCAATACCCATCTTCCAATACGTCCTAACTGTTTAGGGTGATTCAGTACCAAGATAATGCTTGATTATCAGTTTCCAAAAGGAATTCTTTATGTTCTAGAAAGGGTTTAAACTTCTCAAACGCAAAAACAATGGCTAAACATTCCAATTCATATGCGGAATATTTTTTTTCTTGGTCATTCAACGTTCGTGAAGCATAACTAATCGGTAGTCTACTGTTTTCTATTTCCTGATAGATGACTGCACCTAAAGCTACACTTGAACTGTCGGTCTGAACTACGAAAGGTTTCGTAAAATCTGCTAGTTGTAATACTGGGGGAGATATAATGTTTTCTTTTAGTTGTTCGAACGCATTTTGGTGTTGTGCAGTCCATTCAAATTTCGCTCACTTCTTTCTTAAGGCATTCAGCGGTGCTGCTATTTCGGCAAGATATACTTGTGGAAATAATTTACCATTCCCAAAAATCGGACTATACCTTTTGCATCTCGCGGGGGTAAAAATTCTCTGATTGCACGGGTTCGTTCGGGGTCTATGCTTACCTTTCCGTTGGTTTTCACGATGTGACCTAAAAATGAAAATTGTGGGACTGCAAAATTTACCTTTTTGGGGTTAACTGTTAATCCTGCTTTTTGTAATCGAGATAACACTGCACGTAGATGTTTAAGATGTTGTTCCATCGATTCGCTATAGATTACGATGTCCTCCAGGTAGTGATACACATATTTAAATTTAATATCATGAAATATTCTTTCTAATAGTCTACTACATATGGAACTTCCTTGAGATATTCCAAAGGGTACTCTAGTAAATTGGTACAGGTTGAAAGGAACAGCAAACGCGGTTAGACGTTTGGATTCCTCCGAAAGGGGTATTTGGTGAAATGCTTGATTTAGATCCATTACCGTAAAGACTTTCGGTTTTGTGAAGTAATGAAAAGCACTATGGATGTCTGGAAGCGGGGAGGATTCAAATTCTATTCGTTTGTTTAATTGCCGGTAGTCCACAACTAGTCTATGTTTGTCGTGACCTTTTGGTACTAAAAAGGAGGGTGATGAATACGGAGACGTAGAGGGTTCAATGACTCCTTGTTCTAACAACTTGTTGATATGGTTCCTCATCACTTCCATCTTGGGAGGCGACAACTTGTATGGGGGTAGGCGTATTACTTTGTGATCGCTCAGATTGATCTTATATTCTATTAGCTTCGTAAGTCCTAGCTTAGGTGTAAGTACGGTGGAAAATTCTTTTATTAATTTCTGCATTCTCAGCCTATCTCTATTTCCTAGATGAGATAATTCAGACTCTTGGTGTACTATGTGTGCAGTCGATGATCTAGTTCTTTCTTGTTCGTCAGTTTTAAAATCAAAAGTATACTTCCGTGTACGGTCGAATCTAAAATAATATTTCTGCTCGTGGATGTCAAGAATTATTCCCGTTTTACTTATGAAGTCAGCTCCCAATATTAAGTCGGGTCCTACATCATTACACACTAACATTGTAAAAAACCACGTTAGATTCTTGATTTTTACTTTAATGGTGATGCTAAGTTTTATCACTATATTCTGTTTATTAGATGTAGCACATTTTATATTCACAGCTTGACTGCGTTTCACTAGGTTGTGTTCGAATAATTTATCTGCTAACTTTTGACTGATTAAGGTTCTAGTAGATCCAGAATCGATTAATGCGATGGTGGAGGTAACACCTAGGTCAATTTGTATTAAGGGCAATAGACTTTTAGGCCAATCACATTTAGTTATCACGTTACATCTTTCAATAAACTTTCTAACATAGGGATCTATTTCTCTAGTGTTTCTTTTCCTTCTTTTTTTTATATGGTCGTACATTTCTTTGGGTTTACCGGATCTCAAGTTGCTGCGGAAGACACAGGATTTCGGGGCTCTCTGCCTTACATGTTTTTTGGATTTGGGTGTTTACGTTCGTATTGCTTGTTGTTACAGTTTCTACTTATGTGTCCATACTTACCGCAGTTATAACACATATTCTTATTACGAGGAGGGTACCTTGCTTCCGTTTTAGGTTGTGTTTCATTTGATTTACCAGGGCTGTGCAAATTGTGCGGTCTATTGAATACTCCCCTTTCACGCTGGGTTGTCACATCGGGCACTAGGGCTTGCAATTCATTTCTATTCGCTTCGGTTGATTTCATCGCATTTCTGTTCTGATCTGAGTACCATACATTCGAAGAGTGGATACTGCATTGTTCTAGATCCGCAAAGGTGTTGGGTCGATTTATCAACGCTAACCGAGATCTTTCTTCTGGAGACAATCCTACTAAAATGGTGTCGACCATCTGTCTCTCATTCCAATCTACTTGCAGTAGTCGAGAGGACTCCCTGATGTCTGAGATGTAATGGGCCAATCTCTCATGATTTCCTTGTACTCGTAGTACGGTCTTTCTCTTAAGTTCCTCAAGAGAAATAAATGCCGGTGGGAATAAAATATTTTATTATTGTGGTATGCAGTTCTTCTACTGGAAGGGTAGAGCTTAATGATTCTAGCACACGATTCTTTAACGGGGGTTTACATTTAGGTAGGAGGACTTGCAAAATTTGCCAGTCATTTAGCTGCTGTAGATCCTTTATCTGCAGGAGATATTTGATGAAATTCAGTAGTTTAGTGACATTTAAACCATCAGTGTATGGAATTTCAGCTAAGAGTTTTTCTACGGGATGAGTGATTTTTCCATAGAGGTCTGCGTTATAATTTACGTGTGGCATCACTTTAGGAGGACCAGATGATGCGTTCGGGGTTGTCAATTCGTACATTCCGAGGCGAATCTGGAAACCACTGGGAGGAGGGGCTTCAAATATAGTCGGGGCAATTAAATCTTTATTTGGGTATTGCTCTCGAGTAGGTTGTATTTGCGATACGGCGGGTGAGTCCCGATCCGTGTTGGGTGGAGGGTGTTCTAACATAGGGGATTGAACTGGGGAGATGTGTAGTTTCTTCAAGGACTTCTCAATTTCATCCATTCGGAACGAGTCAGATTTTCTTCGTAATTCCCTGATAATAGTGGGTAATTGACGTAAAGCTTCGTCTGCAAAACTTTCGACTTCAGGAGGTATTTCCGTAAGGTTAGGCCAGTTCAATAAATTTTTCATTCGCCGGGTTAATGTTCTATCCTTTGAGTTGCCCGCAATATTACCGCAGGAGATTTCCGTCTTGGAGGGTTTGGGACAATAAAGTCAACTCACTATACTTGGCATTACAAGTTTCTCTCTCGCTCTCATAATTGAGTCCGCTTAGGTTGCTTAACTGCGCGGGTGTATCAAATCCACTTTCGCGTATAGACTTGCGCAATTCCGAGACTGTTACATTCGCATGGGGTAAACCACGTAAAAGAGCTTCATAAGACAGCTCGTCCTTTAATAGTAATTCTGGATTAATTTGTGCCATTTTTACCTTATTTCTAACACACTAAAATTTATCTTACTACACTATACACTTATTACATAGACAATTTAATTCATGGTTAAAGCATTTGCATTGTTCGTAAGAGAATAACCTCTCTTCTCAGAGAAAGACAAAAATTCCACACAGACGTCAGTGTATTGTCAACGATCAGCTGTTCGCTGGAATGTAGGTCAGACTAGTTTTCTTTGTAAACAATGGCATATTTGTTGTATGCGTGGGAACGCGAGCAATACACTTGGGGTGAGGGATGTTATTGTTCTATACAACAATAGCTGACGGCTATCTTTATCGACTGGTTTCAACTGGCTCCAATACGGGGGTGAGTGCGAGGCAATGATACACGTTTTACACAAGTTACAGCCCGTAATAAGCTGAGTTTAGTTATTAATTGTCTTACGTTCTAATTTTAATTTCTGTAATTCTATCTATTTTTTTTTTTTTACTTCTCTCTCTAGTAACAAAATTAAACTTACGAATTTATTTACACGTAATTAACCTGGTCTAATTTAGTCAATAGTTTATATGTTTCACCGTGACAACAGACATACAACTTACATTCTATGCAGGCATATTCAGGAAACTACAGGTCTTGAATTGTCGCAATATAAACCTGTTAAAGACTGAACAGTTTGACAAGCACTAAAATTCATGTAGGTACTTGCATTGGTGTAATACAATGATAGTTTGTATTATTTTCGCGTACGTTATATAAATTATACACAAGTTCGTGCGTAGCGTAATCTTACACAAAATTAATTCACAATGGTAAATTAGTACTGTCGCTATTTTTCTTTCATGCAACTTACGTTTTTTGGGGTGACATGAAATACATTAACTGAGTGCATAGATCAGCAGAGAGTTATCTATTTTTCTTTTACTACGTAACAATTATTTCACACGAAAGCAGAGTGCCGCAATTCTATATGTGACACTCTGTACACGATCAATTCTTTTGTACAAAGCAGAGTGGCGCAACTTTATTACGTTCCGGGCTACGTCATAAATCCAGGGAACCCGTAATAATTGACGCTAGCCAATTATACAGGCTGCCTACGTTGTAACAAACTGAAAATCAACACAACACTTAGAACAATAATAATTACTCTAATTATATGACACAAGGGAAGGTAATTTAACTGATTTATGCACTCACTTCAATATGTAACAAGATGACATCTCTTTATTAACAAATGATATATATATATAGATCCCATTACATAAAAATTTACTCATACTGAAATAGTTAAAAGGGGTTTTCTGTCAAACAAACGATCAAACAGATCATGTATTTTACCTCGGATCCGAGTCTCTTTAAATCTAGCAAAGACGTCTGAAATTTATTTTACTTATCAAGAAGGTTGCATTGTTACATGAACACCATTTGAAGAATGGTATTATTTAGTTAAGGGATTAAAAGTTATATCTCAAGAGTAATGTTACAACGTATGATTTTAGAAATTACTGGTTACATTTTTCTCAAACTTAATGCTTAGAGATTGTCTTTTTGAAGTCTTTGACATGTATGAAAACTTCTATTTTAAAAGTACATAATTCTCGGTAGACGAGCTACCGAGTCACCTTTTAGATACGCTTTTTCTGTCCGTGTCCTGGGGCGTGAATCTTCGGTACTCTGTTAGTCGGGGTAGTCATCTGGGTAGTGTTTCCGGTGAAAGTCCTCTGCGTGTATTAACGAGGAGATGGATGTTATGCTGCGTGAAGTCGTGCTGATCCTCGGCGGTTCTGGTAAGTGTTGTTTAGGTGGTAGTCGTCCCTATCAGCAGTTGTGCACGTCACATATTTACTGGCACCGTAGTACTGGACTTTTCATCTTCTTTTTACATTAATATCTGAATTACATTACTCGAACAATATTCGAGAGTTCGTTTTTTAATTAACTTGAGACATCACCTTATATACTAATTCTTTTTACATTATCACACTTTCTAACAAATTCCTCACTACATCTTCAATATATAACTAGCTCTCCACGCTTTTAGTGGAAGCTAACACTCAATTAAAAATCAAAAGGAATAACAAAACATTTTATGAAGAGCCCTCGCTTGGAGGTGTTTACAGTCTGAAAGCGGCATCGTTACTCTTCCATTGTTACAACAGGTAGATTGCAACGACGCGGAGTGAGTACTCCGCCATAATATAGTAATTAAAACAAATGAATTACATGTAAGCGCTATATATATTACAAATTTAATAATGTGTACATTATGACATACAAATATACTTGTTACTTCATAAGATGTCCATCCAGTATTACATTAAAATGTCCACCACGTAGGCCCTGTTTTTTTCTCCACGGTAAACGAGATATAGTGAGTTCGGTGCTAAATGTTTTAACTCATCGTCTTCCCAAACGCCTGCGTATCTCCTTGGAAGATAAACACGATATTTCAATTTATCGTCCGTATAGTCCTGGATAGTAGCGAGTACAGCATTTCCGTATTTACTGTCTACGTTTTGAAGTTGCACTATGGGATATTTTACACCCATTACTAGTTCTTTAATTTTCCTATATTGTATAGCACTAATGTCCGCGAACTTAGCAACGAATGAAGCCATTTCTAATGAAGAAGAATCACTATTCGCTTGCGTCTCTGTCAAGGTCTGAATTAAATAACGCTCGTTTGCGTCGTTATAAGTAGGGAGGCTGTTGAGGAGGGGGAAACCAGACAGCGTGAGGGAGGGGGAACCAGACAACGAGCAGTAAACTGTTATTATTAACCCTGTGAAACAGGATGAAGCCGCTTTCACACGTCATGTTCGGTGGGTGGGAGGAGGCAACCAGTCGGCAATTATTTTTTTATCTGTCTAGACAAGGTGTTGTAATCGACTCCTGCTGAGAGCGGAAGGGGGGTAGGCGACCAGACGACGGCACTAATTTTTTATGCGTCTAGACAGGGTTATGTAATCTTATTCTGACATGAAGGCAGTAATTTTTATGCATGCGAAAGATGCCGCTATTTTTTTATACGTCTAGACAGAGTGATGTCATTGATTCCTGTTGAGCGCGGAAGGGGAAAGACGACCAGACGGCGGCACTAGTTTTTTATGCGTCTAGACAGGGTGTGAAGGCAGTAATTTTTATGCAAGCGACATGATGCTAAATAAAAACAAAAATGTTAATAATTTACCAGAAACCTACTGATAAGTCTAAAATCCGATATAACCCACTCGCGTAAAGCGTGCACTCTATTATTTGTACATATTTCTGGAAATAAACGGTGCGCGAAACATGCTGTTCCGTGCATCGGACGTAATTGTTCGAGTTTAGGACAACCGAAATCTTCTAAATTTATAATATTGTAATGCACGATACGCTTTTCCAGAAATCTTTTTTTCTGTAAACCTTTTACGAACACATAGTTAAAAGGAAACGTGTATTTTACTAATATCGGCACAAGATGTTCGTACGATGTCTCCCCGTCCCTCCACTCTAGTCCGTGATAATGCTCCGTTAACCATCGGTTCGTCCTCATGTGTTTGTGATTCGAAACGTTCGTGTCCACTGGTGGTGCAAATATCCAATGTCTGCTGGTAAATGCGGTGACATCCATAACGGCCAGTTCCTTGACGAGTTCGTTTCCGTTATCGTCCACGAAACAGTGAAAGTCAAGTATGACTGCTAGCTCGTCGACTGCCATCTTTTTTCGTTACAAACAATGTGTTCGGTGCTACTAGGAACGCTGCCGATCCGTCCGTCTCACGAAACAGACACGTTGTATGTTGTGAAACGTCCGTAAAGAATTTTTTCGGAACGTTTACTTTGTACCTTGTCTCCACGTCACGAATCAGTGCAACAAATTCTTGCGTCAAAACGTTGTATACAAAAAGATCTACAGGGTACAGTACTGCGTTCGTTAAGTCACTGCATCGTCTGTACTCGTACGAAGTCAACAGCTCCATGCGTTCGTTCTCGACACGTCCTTCCGAAACACTGAGGAAGTAGTGAGATATCGTTTATTTATAAGCACTTCCGTCACAGCAGCAGCATTGTTTTTTAAACTATTTTTACTGGTTTATTTCATGCATTAGACGAAACGTTCTTGCTTTTGTATTAACAGTCGGTAAGCGCGAGTATGAATTTGCTGTTCGTTTTCTGACTGCACGTTGTTTAGACGTTCTCAGTGCATGAAAACGAACTAGAAATACGCTCTCATATAAGCGGTGTATGTGGCTCTACATACGGGACACTGATTTAGAGTGATGGCGCAATTCACACATATGACAAAATGACGACAGGGAATAAGTACGACTTCAACAATGTGTGCGTAACAAACTTTGCACATCGTATCCCGATCCGGACCCCCTTCTTCTTCTTTTTTATTCTCTTTGATCGAGTCGGTGCTTTGTCCGTTCTCTGCTGCCACTGCTGCTGCTGCTGCATCCGGTTCTTTTTTGTTATTCTCTTTGATCGAGTCGGTGCTTTGTCCGTTCTCTGCTGCCACTGCTGTTGCTGCTGCTCCTGCTGCTGCTTCCGGTTCGGTAATGATACCCAATGCCTTTAGGATGAATTTTTTATCTTTCACTAACATTACGTAAAAGCACACGGGGAAATGACGTGCGTGTTCCGTCCAAGCATTTTCTCCTCGCTCCCATTTGTTTAAACCGCCTCCACAGCAAAAACATATCACTCTATCGTTGCATCCGTTGTAAAAGAAACCCGCTTCGGCTAGTTCTTTAGGCGTTATCGTCAACGATATCGGCCAATCTTTAAAACTCCTTAAACGGTCTTCAATGTTTCTGTAACGTGGATAAGGAGATATGATTTTTTAATCAGTGCGATCTGCACTTCTTTGTCGTCCGGAGATACGGACTTGATCGTCATCGCTTCACCGCACTGTCTGAAATAGCGGTTTTCGTTGCGATCGTTATCGTCATCCTTGTGATCGTACGAAAGCATCGTGCACGTCCTCTCACGACTCGCGCTGATGAAACACTGAGCGAAGAATAGGAGGGGAGACGTTTCCCTCTCCCACCGTTCGGAAAGAGGGAGGTTACAGGTATTAAGAAAATAAAATACATGAAAATTGATTACATCTTTTAATATAAAAAAAACACATACATGAAATACACACACACATAATATTGTAAAAAGCAACATAATATTTACAGCAAAAAAACAATTATAGAGTGAGTTTAATTGTGTCTGCGCACCGTGTTGGACAGCGGAGTGTAGACGTTGAGCGAATCGTGCAGTATCAAGCAGTAGGCCGCGGTCTGAGGGGGGAAATTGGTCGATGACTCGAATTCTAATCTGACGTCGACCGGTGACGACTTGAGCGACTCGTCCTGTCTGCTACAATCGAAGACGAATAGCGGTGCTTTCGTTATGAACTCGGTCGGTGCTAGAAGTACGTTGGGTTGAGTTCTATGATAGTACGATTTTTGAAATCTTGTATACATGTCGTACAGCAGAGCGTAACGTCCATTATCGATATCCAGGTTCAGGTTATCGTACGGGTAGTATTTGTCGTTCAGAAAGAGTCTTGCGTTGGTCACCTTGCAGTGATCGAATTCGTCCGCGTGTTTCTTCAGATCGTTCTTTCTAGCGGTCTGGAACGTGAGTATCACGTACCGCGGTTTCTCCAGTTGTGTCGTTGTTTTTACCGTCCAAGTCTGTCTGTCAGTTGAAGGTAAAGCCGGGTACTCGTGGAGTTCCCAACTGCGAAACGGTAAGAAAAGCGGTAAATCCTTGCGTACGATGTCCAACAGCCGTATCCGTACTTCGTTGTTCACGTACACGAACGGAATCATCCAAGAGATTTTGGTCAGTTCTATATCGGCATTAGCTGACGTATCCGTGGACGAGAACAGTGCGTTAACGTCAGTGGAAGTGCGCAACAGTATCAGTTCCTGTTTCATGTTTAATATGACGTGCGTGAAATCCTCAGCAAATCCCATCAGCATCCTCAATGGTATGCAAAAGTTGAATTCACCGTTTTTACCGGAAGGTGTTAGCTCGTTAGCCGTGGGGGCACCAACCGGCGTTTTTCATCGAAACCACGTCATGCATACCAACGGATAGCATGGTTTTAATAGTGGATGCGATGCCAACGCTCTTGGTACGATCCACTTCCACACCGGCCAGTTCGTATCGGATTTCTTCGAAGAGAAATGCGATCGCGTTGTTGACCATTTTCACGTTCACAGTATCGGTGCTGTCGGTCTTCTTGCTCAACTTGCCTTCAACGTACAGGAAACTTTCCATCGGTAAAGTGAAGACTTCCTGTTGCAGGATAGGTATACGTATCTCATCGTTATTTCCGTATCGCGACGTCGACGCGTATGGTGCATGAGGATGATATTCGTAATGTGTTATGTTGTCTTCAAAAAACGGTCGTCGTTCGACCGATAAGACGATACCACTGTCCGCCATATTACTTGTTTTTCTTGAGTTTGAATCCTTGTGAAATCAGGTAGCGTCGGTTAGCCGTTGTTAATCGTGTCAACGACGTACGTCTACTGATACTCTGTCCAAAAGTGTCGTCCACTTTTATCTTGTGTGTACCACCGCTCTTCGTCACCGATGCTGTAGGTAAAGCGGTATCGTTGAAATAAAATCCCATGATTACTACGCGCGTTTCAAATGTATACGTGCGGTGATAACTTCGTCACGAAAATTCACAATATCACCGTCCTGATCGTGTACGGACACTGTAACGTTACACAAGTGTAGTATGTTAAGCGGAAGATAAATGACGTTGGCAGGCGTTTCGACTATCTTGAATCCAGGCTCGACAGTCGGGTAGAACGAGTGCAGTATATGGTCGTTTCGTCCCGCCTTGTATGAACCTTGTACGACGTTACACCTTATCTCCAAAACGTTCACTTTGTTCATGTTTACTGGTGTGTCCGACGTGTGTAATATATACGCTTCTAACTTGCGGTTCTTGGAAAAACCCAACATGGTACCGATTCCGTGTTCTGTACGCTCGAAATCGATCTCGTATGAGCAATAAAGTTCACATTTTAACGTGTTGTTGTTAGGGCGTAGAGTAAATTTCGGGTCTGATAGCTCTTTCTTCAGGTACGTTTCGATATCACTGATTTCGTACGCACCGGTCGGTATTTTGATGAGTTCTAGCGTTTTACGTGGACCCTTTAGTACAGGAAAGACGTTGTTTCTTCCGCTTTCCACGTTCGGTATAGAGTTGTACGTGGTAAAGTCCAGCAGTCCTGCATACCATTCACCGTCCGTCAGTTCGAGCGGTGGAAAAAAGTCACAAACCAGTGCGCTTGGATCCGTACCCGTGACGGTGACCGTAAGTGAAGACATCTCGTCGTTTACTGATCGTTTGATGTCAAAAAATCCAAACATAAATGTCCGCAGATGACCGTGTCCGGCGGTTGTTTACTCGCGTAATTGTAACGAACGTCGTTCACGTACGATCCAAAGTACCGTATTAGCTCGACGGGAGGGCGTAGATTGCCGAATCCATCAAAGTACGTGACTCCGTCACCACGCTTCTTGTAGCATACCCAGTGCGTGCCCGGTCCGGTAGCGTCGTCCAGATTCACGATCGCGCTTTCGTTCTCCCACGGTGAGCGAGGAAGTGCGTCGCGCATGTACACGCCTCTGAAATGAGGTACGCGCAATCGTTTCGCGTACTCGTACAGATCTCCATCGGACAACGGGCGCACGGGTATTTCGATTAGTTTTTTCGGTACGGACGAAGGTATAGTCCCGAAGCCCTTTTACCACCACCACCGGTCCGTCTTCGTCGTCCCGTCCCTGTCGTCCTCCTCCTTCGACTTGCGTCGACCGGTGCGACGACGCCTTTTACGCACACCACCACAGCATAGTCCGCTACCTAACGCCGATTTCGCTTTCATCGCTGCCGCTACGGCCGCCGCGTACGCTCTTTCACTGATGCCTGAATTCAAAGCTTTCACACGTTCCCACGCCTTGCCGGCTAGCACACGATCCGCTACGCGTCTTCGTTCGTTGTCCTTATACTTGGAGTAGGCGATATCGTGTTCGCGACAGGCTTCGTCCAACTCGTTGATTCCTCGATCACCACGAGCCAATCTCTCCTCTAGTTTCGTTCCGGGTCCGCAGAATCTGTAGCCGGGCAGATGTAGTTCCACAGGTAATACGTCCACCGCTCGATTGATCAGTGTAGGTACTGACTTTGTGACGAATGGTACCGCGCTTTTAACTATTTTTCCTATGAGACCACGCCCCTTTTTTTTATCAACACGACTACGAAGTTCGTACATGTCTACTGTTTCGCCTGCTGTCGATAAAGAGATCTCCAATCGTTCTCGTCCTTTTTGTCGAAGGACTTGTCAAGATCGCTAATCAATTTGCTCGTCTCCGCCTTGCTCGTGAGTAGTAACTCTGCCTCTTCGGCGCCGAGTGAAGTACGCGCTGCGTGCGTATGCAATTTATAGATATACGATACCACTTTCTCCCAACGGTGTTGGAACACTTTTGCGAGTTTGTACGTTTCGCTCTTCGCGTACCGCTTCGTGTCCTCCAATTGACGCACGTTCACAGCGTCTGTGGGCCGTGTGCCACCGTCACCGACGTTCAGAATAGTCTTTCCTTGTGCGTTTAAATAAGAGTCGTTTACCGTTGTGATTGTATGCTGGTTCAAAAATTCCAAGTTTACAGCGTCTTTGTTGTTGACAGGCGACGCTAACTGCGTTATCCGCACGTTGCCGACCATTAGGTTAGAGTTCGTATCCTTCGGTATGATCTTTGCGTCCACATATACTTTGGTCGCAGCGTCTCTCGCACGAATCGGGTCTCTCAGAGACTGTATGCGATGGTCCCGCGCATCGATGACGGTACCGTTCTTCTTGTTCGGTACCGTCGTGAAACGCAAACACGTGTAGTCTACATACTGCTTGTTGACAGCATCCGTGAGATCGATGGGAGCGCCGACGTTGATGAGCTTACTACCTTTCACGTCTATTCTCGAGGAACCTTGCGTTGACGGATCGACGACCAGACAGTGGTCTTGCACGAACCGCAGTGGAACGGCATCGTTACCATCATGCGGTTCGCCCAAGTTGTGTATTTTTTCCCCGCTACATCGAAGTGTCCGTCCTCTGTCATCGCGATTCCGATATCCTCCCGCAGACTGCGTCGCGTCTCCCTTTGGACTCTGACGGCGCTCTGGTGTCTGCCGAACTTGTCAACGCTCATCTCGTTAATGATGCGCGTCGACCATCGTACGCAGAATTTATACGTATTCACGTAATAAATCGATTAGTTTTGATACGATCGTACTGTCTATACATTTTATTCCGACGACGGAGAGTCCGTCGGTATGTTTTCCTTTCACGATCGTGTTTAGAAATTCATCGTACACGTATACACGTGCGTCTTTGAAGAAATAAATCTTTCCGTCGGTATATCGAAACGCGCTATCAACGGCTTCAGGTAAGCCGACAAAGCGATCTTTAACGTATCCGTGTTTCTTGATCATGAACGAGCACTCGTCTATCTCACCGTAATACATATCGTTATACAGCAGAAATGTACGTCCTGTGTAGGTGTGTATCGCAGCGTTTATTTTTGTCAGCGTGCGAACACCGAGAGTCGTGATCGCTTTTGGATACCCGTTCACCGGCTGTAGACTGTGTATATCGAACATGTACACGTATCCGTCTATGAAGAGCACCACTTCTTCGGAGCGCGGTCTCTGGTACATCGCCGAAACTTTGGTGAACGTTAACGGTAAGAACGTCAACCAATCTGTCAACAGAAGCGGACTCCCACCACCACCCAGACGCTTCGACTCGAGGTCCATTGTCCACAAAAAGTTATCGTGCACTATATATACGTGTCTGTTGATTATTAAAAATTGATTAACATTCTTTAGTCGACATAAATCCGTCGTCGTCCGGACGGTGTCGTTCGTCATCGACCTCGCCGTCGTCGTCGTCGTCGTCGCCATAGCGATCGACGGCTTCCCGTACAAGTGCTGAATGCCTCTTATATCGTCGTCTCTCAGGTCGAACGGTCCATCCGAGCGCGGTACGTAGAAAGGGTACATGATCGATTCCTTCTCGAGGGAATGAGCCAGTCCTAACGCGTGTCCGATCTCGTGCGTTAGCACCTGTAGAAAACTGGTCTGATCGTCCGGTATTTCGGTTGCGTTCGTATAATTCCACGATTCGTAGTAGTCCATATGTATTTCGGAAGTGTTGTAAGGTAGATCGGGCGGGTAGTAAGCGTGTGCGAGTATACCTCCCCGTCCGTCCAAATCGTACCCACAGATCGTACACTTGGAGGTCAGACACCTGTGTTTAAAATATCTCATAGCGATGGCTATGTCCACATTTATGTCGTTGGGTCGATATTCGAATTCCAAATTTGAATGTTTCCGCCATATAGCGAACGCTTGTCGTGTCGCTTTTATAGCGTCAGCGGTACCGTGAACGAATCGCCACGACAGTCGTCTCTTGGTCCAATGCGTTCGTAAGGTGTACGACGCAAAATCTTTGTTACCACATCTCCGCGCCTGCATCAGATTCATAGTTTCGTTGTTCAATTCTCCGTTTACGGTTAAATTGTAATTCTCTTGAAACGTCCGCAGGTAGGACGTAATAACGCCGCCGTCGACGGTGGCGTTGTCTGTGTCTTGTAAACTATCGTCGGGCACATATCCGTAACGCGTCAAGTAATCGATAGCGAAGTCTATATCGTTCGCGTTATTACTCTCGAAGGACGATGCGACGACTCTCGTGGACGCGATAATAAACACTAGCGTGGTATACATGTGTGAATCGTGTCTCGATGCTGTTGCTAATGACGGTAGTCGTCGTATACCCGTCTAATTTATACGATGATGTCAGCTTCACGTAGTTCTTCTACTATTGAAACGATTTCGTTCGTGTGCCCACCGTTTCCAGCGCGCTGTGACGCTATCAACACTCGCAATCTGTCCACCAGTTCATTCGGATCGTCCCAGTGCACGTAATCGATTTTGTCTTTTTTTTTTCGACGCTACCATATACGTTCTGTCGGTATTATACCCGTGTCCTGTACGTTTCGGTGGGAACAGCTTTGATATTATCCGTTTATATTTTACACCTCTGTTCGCCTTTACCTAAGCGTTCGCTAAATAATAATGCTTGTGCGCGTTGGTGGCGCGTAGTATATCTTTGTACGCCTTCATATCCGTCTCGTTGTAAATGTTTTCGTTAGGGTCCTTCATGAACACGAGTTCGTATAGACCCAGTGTGCCTTTATATCGTTTACCGTTGATGAGGATCGTATCGTCCGTTTCGATTTCAAACGGTGAATCACCGATCATCCATTTTCCATTTGTGTTTCTTACACCGTATGTATAGTCCATCAGACGATCACGTTCGGCCGACACGATCATGCGCATGTACTTGTTCTCTAACGATGCGCTGTCGTATTTGGACAGAAAATATCTACGCGCTTCACGCCTTCCTTCTGGTGTGTCTAACATTTTTTCGATGTTGAGACTAGGATCGTCCTCGTCGTCGTCGTCCTCGTCCGATGTTTCGGCTATCACGGGTGTTTTCAGGAAACGTGGTGTCGATCGGTGACGGAGCGGTGTTCCTATATCGATCTTACTACTCGCGCCCATCAGATCCTCCTCTTCCACCGCCTCCTCCTCCTCCTCCTCCTCCTCCTCACGCTTCATCTTTTTCGTCGACTTTTCGTTTGTTGTTTTACGTTTTTTTTCAACCAACGCTTGCGAAATAGTTTGTAACGGTTCCAGTATCGGTTTGTAACTTTTGGATAAAGTTGCTTCCTCTTCACGGATACCGTGTTTTAACGCACGGTATTTCTTCCGTATGTCATCGCTGATCGTGTCGATGTCGTGGGCTAATCGTTTCTTCTTTTCGTCCATCTCGATAAACGTCGGTACGTCGACTAACGTTGCTGACAGCGGGACACTTGTATTTACCCGTACGCTCGACAATTTTTTTGGTGAACAGCTGTTAATCGTTAGACGTGACTACTATGAAACGATCGAAACCAGTTCTGTACCTACCGATGTCGATAGAAGAATCCTTGTCCACGACGAGAAACCCGTAACGATCTTTCCACGCTTCAGCGCACACGTTCTTAAACGTGTCGTATTTCATGTCCATGTAGACGTGATCGTTGTACACGTGCTTCAAGTTGAGATCGTCCTGTTTGAACAACACTATTAGATTGGCGTTGTCGCGTACCAACTGTTTCGGCACTTGGCTGTACGTCTGACACAGGTAAAACGTGTCCACTCCACTGTGTCGTCCCATAGCGAAATACTTGCGTATGTTGTGTTGTCTTTCACAAGACACATCGTCGAACACAATAATAGAATTGGGATCGACCTCGTCAGGAGGGGGTACCTCATCGTTATCGTTGTACGCGTGATAACCCATTCCTTCGTTGGAAAGTCGTGTCATCAGGGTTTCCAGCATCTGATATTTGGGTTGAAACAATGATTTAGAAAACACGTACAGGTTCGCGAATCTCAACCCGTTCACATCGAACAATAGGTTGAACATGACGTTAGTCTTCCCACACGCGGAAGGTCCGCAGATGATCGAACGTACGGTATCGGGGAGAAGACGTCCGTGCTTACGTTTTTTTCTGCCACAACCACCGCCACCACCATCGCCACACAATTTCGAATAGTCCACGTCCTTTATTTTTAGTCTGTGCGCTTGTTGTAATATTTTCATTTTGTTCCGTCCAAAGTCTAGTTAATATTCGCACTATGTTCGTACAATCGACAGATATGTAACTGCACACACAAGTGTCAGGACCCGTTTCACAGTTCGGATCCGACCAAACACATTCTTTGTAGTGATCGAATCCGGTGCCTCTATGTACTATTTCGCTGAGTCGGAATCTCGTCACACGATTAGTAACCCGTTGCCAATACTCGTGTACTGTTAATATCCTGCGCATGCGCTCGATCTCGTTCTCGGGCGTGTTCACGACGTACACATCGTAGCCAGGATGCAACACAATGTCTTTCACACCGTACACAGCGCGCATGTTGTCATCGTAACGCACCGTCGCATACTGGTTCTATTCCGCAAGCCAATTCCTTGTTATAGCAAGTTCTTCTTGGGTATCCACGAATCGTGTTTACCATCGAATCCTAACCACCTGACTTTCACACGATCACCTTTACGTTGTACGATCTTTTCTACCAAGTACACGTCACCAACGTTCGATTTACTGATTTCGTGTTCGTAAAAACCGCCTTTCAACACTTCTCCCGTATGATCCTTTAACAAATAAGTGACGGGTACGCTGGCGGTACGTACCGTGTGAACATGGAATATCTCGTTCGTCCAGTTAGGCATATATCCTTTGGCGAACGTCATTTTGTATTTGCTTATACGCACTCGATCGCCTACTTTGAACTTTGGTTGTTTATAGTCGATGCTTCTCGCTGTGTTCTTGTGAATCCGTCGTAGCACCGTGCGTTCGTTGGATTCGTTCACCTGACATGGTTTCATTCCGATCGTTCTGTGCACGCTGTCGTTGTACACTCTGACCAGTTCCGGTAACATATCCAACCAACGGTAATGACCTTGTTCGCTGAACGCACGATACATATGAGTTTTCAACGTACGGTTGAAGCGTTCCACGATGGACGCCTTTTTCTCACTATACGTAGAATACAGTGTGACACCATATCTCCTCAGCAACGTTTGTACGACGCTGTTGTAGTACTCTTTCCCGTTGTCCGTCTGAAGATATTTCATTTTATTAGCGCGCAGAATCGGTTCCAGAGCTCGTGCGACCTCTACACCCGTCTTTGTTTTTAACGGAACTGCGTACGCGTACCTGCTAAACGCGTTAATCATCGTCATGAGGTACTTGAATCCCTTGTTCACCTTCGCGTGCGGTATCATCTCTACCAGGTCCGCTTGGTACAAGTCGTGAAGTCCCTTCAACTCGACCGCTCGTCTCGGAAAATTCCGTCTTACTGGTCTGTGCAACTCCGACGCAATAGTCTTGCGAACGGTCTGCTGTACGTTCTTCGCTCGTTGTTTCATTCTCATGTCGTCGCGTTGCAAACCGTGATTCACAATACGCTGGCACGTCGTAAACCGTCCGCTCTGTGCTGAACGTAACTCTCGTTGGTACCGTTCTGGTACGACTGCCTTCCATCACATGACTGTCGCGACGCCGCCACACCACACCCAATTATATCATCTCGACTGAACGGAAGAACAGCGCGTTCTTCTTGTGATTGCGCAAGTACGTTAAAACGTGAGCTAAACTGATATTCATACACCCATTACGCACGAGACCCATTCCGCTGTAATATCTCATGAGCGTATGTTGTTTCGTGTCCAACGCTCGTACGGTCTTGACGGAATTCATGTCTTTGAATACGACGCTACGTATAACGTTCTCGCGATACTCGTGCATTTCCGCGACTATGACGTTATCGTTCTCGGGTAGACGCTCGCACATGTGTTTAGCTTTGAGTTCAGCGATCGGGCGCTGACTTCGTGACTCCAAGTGCAGGTGTATCAGGTACGAGTTCAACAACCAAAATTCGTCAGCCATAGCACCGGTGCACCGCTGCCACTGTTTGTACAAACGTCGGTCTTTCACCATGTACCCTTGTTCGTGCGAATACTGCAGACCGAAGTATTCACAATACTCGCGAAGCGTAGGCAACGCCTCCTTCAGAAAGGGTACCGAAAACAATCCTTGCGCCTTGTTGTTCACTATCGCGAACTGTTTCCCTCTCGCTAGTGTCAGTAACGAGGACGGTGGGCAGCGCACGTCAAAACTTACGTTGTAGCTAGGATCTAGTGCGCACTTTGGCGCTATCGCTGTCGCGCTTCTGTATATTTCAATAGGTGTACGTATCGGAATAGTGCGCTCCGTAATGACAATGCAACACGAAGCGTGAGGGATCGAACTTCCATATGCGAGCATGTCCGTGTAAACCGTTGCGTAGTTCATCCGTCCATGCGAATCGTGTAAACCGTGCACGCGTTGAACGGCACGATACAGTTCGGGAATCGGGCGGAAATGTGAAAGAAAATTCCATCCATGACGTACGGTACACTTGAACATACTCTTTTCGTAAACTACGAGTTCTATCGGTACGATGTTTCGTTCGCACTCTTCGATAAATTCAAGCCAACGTGATTTGTTGTGTATACGATCGGAGACTATCATCAACAGCACTATAGGTGGCAGATCACTGGTACGTTTTTTAATGTGATGCCAACAACGTCCGTGATATCTGTCAACACCGAACTTGTAACGTGTACAGTAGTTGCCGCAAAATCGTCTTTTCTTCACAAAATACACAGAACATAAGTTGGACCGTATCGCGCTTCGTGAAGCTTTTGTTATTGTGAAATGTTTCCCATCATCGTATCGATAGACGTCCATCGTGTCGATGATCTGCGATGTGAGTGATACGCTATTAGTCATGATCGTGATATTTATAGTGTATACGCATATTGTTTGAGGAATTTTTTTTATTTATAATTTTTTTATTATGGGTGTCTTCACTCACACTTTTGGAGTGACTACTGTCGTTCGGTAGTAGTAGTAGTACTAACACCTAGTACTACCCAAACGGGTATGTTTGTACATGAGTTTATGTCGGCTCTGAAAAGAGCCGTTTTTGCGTGTGTCGATTTCTACAAGTGTTCACGAACGAAATCGCATGCGGGCATTGACGCCTTATGGACTTGGGCAGGATCGTCACCCACTGCCCAATCCATAATTCGTATTTTACACTTGCAGCATCTTACAACATCACCATCGTCTTCGTAAATAAACCCGGCTTTGGCTAGGTCAAAAATTTTTACGTTCGCATTCGGAAATTTATGAACGTAAAATTTAATGTTACCACGACGACTGATGTTATAAAAGCTTTTTAATCGGCTTGCAAAAGAATATGTGTACACATCCATATCTGAAGCAAGAATGTTAGTTTGTCGCGTTGCATTTCACCTCCTCAGCGATAGCTGCGCGCGCATCCGTAGTGGGGATGGCTGTCGTCGATTGGTCGGTATGAAATAAAGCACAGTAGTGGGAGCAGATAGCTGCGCACGCAGTTGGTAATGGGGGATCGTTGACGGTAATAGTTCGGTATCATGGTGGTGGGAGCGGATAGCTGCGCGCGCAGCCTGAAGTGTAAGCGGAGAGGGGATCGCTGTTCACGTTCACTTTGTAGTTAACCTGCAAGTCTCGTGCAGACTAAGTTTCACGTGGTGCATATAAAGTGGTGATTAATTTCTAACTTCATATCAGTATTACATTGTTCCTCAAGCGAGCAAGTAATTGTTTTGCTTTTATCGTTTCAAGTTTTTTGTTGTTGTTGTAGTTAATTGTACCAAGAATGCAGTCGTTTGCTGTTGCTCGTAAACATTCGTTGCGTGGCGCGTTGATATCGTACGTTTACACGGCTGTTACGGAGAACGAAGAATGTGTCAACGATGTCATAACCTTTTTCGATGAAATGCACGATACGTTACGTACGGACATTCTAAACGAACTGACACGATTGCGTAGTATAAAGTGGCATATAACGGTTAAAGCGAGATTTGTCAAGTACATAGTAAACGCTGACACAGACGAGGACGAAGAAGTGACGACTGAAGCCTATTTTCATGGACGATGCCATACGACGCTGATCGGTGACCAAGACATATTGCCGGATCGTTTAGAAGCTTCGTACGAAAAAATCATTGAATCAATTTATAAATTCACGCGCGAGGGTAGCGGTTGGGTGTTGGACCACATCGTCTCTTTAGAACTCGTTCTCTCACGGTACCAACCGCTGGCCGCCTCCAGTTTCATCCGTACACCCCCCGAATTGTCTCGTACTAAATCCATCATCAACGTGAACAATACGGGCGATCAAATGTGTTTCGTATGGTCAGTATTGGCCGCACTGTTTCCTCAACACTCGCACAACGATCGTGTATCGAAATACAAATCACATTTCCACAGTATCATCACTTCCGGTATAACTTATCCCACCCGTCTATGCGACATTGTGAAATTCGAACGAGACAATTCTGACATTTCTATAAATGTTTTCGGATACGAAGACAATGAAATTTACCCGTTAAGAATAACTCCCTCCATTGGTAAACGACATCACGTTAATCTATTACTTCTTACCACTAACGACCGAAAACATTACTGTTTAGTAAAAAATATGAGTCGCTTATTGTCTTCACTAACCAAACACGACGGGCGTTCTTTCTATTGCGATTACTGTCTGCACAGGTTCTACGAAGAACGGCTCCTTACCGAACACGTCCCCCACTGTTCACCGTACGGTGAACAGAGAATTCGTTTACCTGTGAAGGAGGAGGAAAAAGTGATGTGTTTCAAAAATTACACCTACTGTCACAAGGTCCCTTTCGCGATATACGCAGACTTTGAATCTTTTATCGTCCCTTGCCATCGCTGCGACGCTCCTCCTCACACATCGTCCACCACAACGGAGTCGTTACACCTTCCTTCAGGTTTCTCCTACCTCATAGTCGACCACGAGCGTAAAATTTTCAAACCTCAGGTCGTTTATCACGGTGAGAACGTGGTAGAGACCTTTCTCGATAGACTGGTCGTCGAAGAGCGTGAACTCTTCAGAATCATACATTCCATCGTGCCTATGACTATGAGTGAGCATGACGTGTTATCTTTCGCAAATACCGTCGTATGCCATCTCTGTGGAAAACCTCTGACTGACGACGACAAGGTGCGCAACCACTGTCATCTGACCGGTCAATACCTGGGCGCAGCGCACAACGTTTGTAACCTCAACTTCAAGACTCCCCGACACATACCCGTCTTTTTTCATAACTTACGAGGTTACGATGCGCATCACTTGGTACAAGGGTTGGGCAAATACGACAATCTCGCTTGTATCGCTACCACTAGTGAACGCTTCGTATCGGTCTCGTTGGGTGCCCTGCGTTTCGTAGACACGCTTCAATTTTTGAACACGTCCTTGGACATGCTGGTTGGAAACTTGCGCGCGAGCGGTGCAGATTTCGCTTTGACAAAGCAATGTTTCGAAGAACACTTCGAGCTACTCTTACGTAAGGGCGTCTACCCTTACGATTATATGACAGGTAGCAAGAAGTTCGACGAAACACGTCTGCCTGCACGTGAACACTTTTTCAACAGGCTGAGTGAATCACCTGTGTCGGACGAAGATTACGCTCACGCGCAGAACGTGTGGCGGACTTTCGGAATCCGTACGCTGGGTGAATATCACGATCTGTATCTGAAAACAGATGTACTGCTGCTGGCCGACGTCTTCGAGGCGTTCCGTGAGATGGCCATGCGGTACTACCAGATCGACCCGGCTCATCTTTACTCGCTTCCTGGCGTCGCTTGGCACGCGATGTTGAAGATGAGCGGTGTGCAACTGGAGCTGTTGACGGATATAGATCAGCATCTCTTTATCGAATCGTCTGTTCGCGGTGGCGTTAGCATGGTACCCAACCGCCATGCCAAGGCCAACAACCCGCTAATCATCGATCAGTACGATGCTTCAAAGCCGACCTCTTTCATACTGTACACTGACTGCAACAACCTTTACGGTGCAGCCATGTCACAACCGCTCCCTTACGCCGACTTCAGATGGCTTGATCGTAACGAGATCGACTCACTGGACGTGCGTACTCTGAGCGATGACAGTGACACAGGCTACATACTCGAAGTCGACCTACACTATCCACGTGAACTTCACGACCTCCACTCCGATTATCCACTGGCGCCCGTCCGTTCCTGCGTCAATCCCGACAAGCTTTCACCATACTCTCACCGACTCCACACACGTCTGCACTATACAAAAGGGTTTAGCGGATCGGAAACGCCTTCGTCGTCCGTTCGCAAGTTGCTGACGACTTTGGACGACAAACAAAAATACGTTCTCCATTTTCGAAATTTAAAGTTGTATCTGAGTCTTGGACTAGAATTGAAAGCGATCCATAGGGTGTTGAGTTTTAAACAGAGAGCGTGGATGAAACCGTTTATCGATTTCAACACGCAAAAGAGAGCGGCAGCCACAAACAGTTTTGAAAAGGATTTTTTCAAACTGATGGTCAACGCCGTCTATGGTAAATCGCTGGAGAACGTGAGGAAACGAATAGACTTCCAACTAGTCTCTAACGAACAACGGCTGCAGAAACTGGTTTCCAATCCACGACTAAAGCGTATGATCCGCTATACCGATGACTTGGTCGGACTGGCTTTACGAAACAGGACGATAATCCTTTCCCGTCCGGTGTACGTCGGCTTCACAGTACTCGACGTCAGCAAACTAATAATGTACGACTTTCATTATCGGTACGCTGTCGCCAAGTACGGACAACGATTGACATTACTGATGACTGATACAGACAGTTTACTTTACAGTATACGGACTGACGACGTGTACGCTGATATGAAAGAGGATCTCCACCTTTTCGACACGTCGGACTATCCCGTGGATCATCCTTGTCATAGCGACGACAACAAAAAGGTCGTGGGGAAGTTCAAGGATGAAACCCACGGGAAACCCATCAGGGAATTTGTCGGACTCAGAGCGAAATGTTACTCGCTTCTATTGTCCGACCGCACCGACAAAAAGGTGGCGAAAGGTGTGCCAAGGACGGCAATAAAAAATAGGTTACGTCATCAATTGTACAGCGAGTGTCTTTTCGATAGTCGTACTGTTTTCACCTCTGCCGAGTGTATACGAAGCGATCGTCATAAGCTGTACACGCAACGTATAACGAAACTTTCCCTGTCACCTTATGACGATAAGAGGTATGTACTGGACGACGGCGTAACTACGCTCGCGTACGGACACTACAGAACGCGTAAACGCACGATATCCGACGACAATGCTGGTCCTAACAATGAAGTGAAGAGGCGGAGGTATACGGATCAGTAACTCATGGTAAGAATAAACTCGTATTTCATGTATAAAAATTATTTAATACAATTCACACAGTGCAAGTGTGGGGAGGTAGGCGACTAGATGACGTCAGTTTAACCTTGTGAAACCGGACGCGAGCCGCTGGTGATGTAATCGACTCCCGCCGAGACAGAGGGGGAATATGCGTTTAATTTTAAACAACAAGATGTTGTCTGACCTTGTGAACGTTATGATAGGGGGGAGCATGTCTGTAGCAGACTCCCACCGAGCAAATGCATATATATATAAGATTTTTGTCGCTACGATTATCATATTCAGTTTGTTTTACATCTTGCATGTAAGTACTTACTGTATTTTCTGTTTAATTTCAGCAATACACACACACACACACACACTTTATTATGTTCTTTTACTAATTAATATACATAATTCATTACATTTTACAGAATGCATAATAACGGACGAGGACGAGTATGCAAACACCATATTCAAGAGGAGCAGCGGCGTGTAAGATAGTAAGTCAACACTTACTTTACTTTACTTACTTTTTTTATGTATTAATGAGCATAAACAATATATTCCATTCGGCTGACTTATTGTTTTTTTTTGTAGTTCACAACGGATACAACGTGCGTTGCTGGCAACCACGAGTCCTACATCTCTTCAACCCAGGACGAGTGGGTAAGTGAGTTTTCATTGTCAATCTTTTATACTATTACGATTACAGTAGACGTTCAATTCATATATATATTTTTTTATTTTCAGTGATGCTGATGGTCCACCCGCTGCTGTCAGCACGAGCCCAGCGTCTCGTCAACCCGACACGAGTCGGTAAGTCCGTTTTCATTAACAAACTATTGCACTATTACGTTTGCATTGGGTGTTAAATTTATACTTTTTTTTTCAGTGATGTTGTCGCTCCAACTACTGCTGCCAGCAGAACTCCTGCATCTCCTGAACCCGGCACGAGTCGGTACGACCGTTTTCATTAACATTCCGTTGTACTGTTGTGTTTACGTTCGATATTAAATTTGTACTTCTTTTTTTTTCCAGTAATGATGAATCTAGCGGATACAGTGGTGACACTGTCAGCGGTGTCTTCATGCACATGGACGATGTGGAATTTGATGAGAGGATGGTCAATCTTTGTGATGATAGTGATGATGATGATGATGATAATGACAGTCACGAAGATTTTCTTGATGATGAAATATTTAACAACTCATCATCATCAACGATTTCCATAATCGACGTCAGTATGTAAGTCATCTTCTTATGCGTACATATTTTTTTTTCCATGACTGTACACGTTTTTATCTTTTTATTTATATTCTGCCACACAGTGACATTCAACCGCACCCACAACCGCAGCATCGTCCAATAAGACCTCAGACACCGCAGCCTCTACTGCAGCACGAGCCGCAACCGTTGTCGTATCATCAACCGCAGTGGATAAGCACTCGCCCAAACTGCGATGTGTAAGTCATCTTCTTATGCGTACATATATTTTTTTTCCATGACTGTACACGTTTTTATCTTTTTATTTATATTCTGCCACACAGTGACATTCAACCGCGTCCACAACCGCAGCATCAACCACTACGACCTCGGACACCACAGTATGAGCCGCAACCGTTGTCACAGCATCAACCGCAGCGGATAAGCACCACTCGCCCAAATTGCATACACCATCCGCTGCATTGTAGACATCACCCACAGCCTCAGCCTCAGCCGCAGCCGCAGCCGCAGCCGCAGCCGCAGCCGCAGCCGCAGCCTCAGCCTCAGCCTCAGCCGCAGCCACAACAACGGGAACCACAACAAAGATTACCGTTGTTTGAAATCATTGACGTTATGACACCAAGGGTGCACAACAACTACAACCCCACGTTGATGATGATATTATTTAGAAGGTCATTACCAACGTGGTGTTGGACCCGTGGAGAGGACTGCCCCATCCAGGGTATGCTACCACACGCCACATGTGGTGCGTGTCTAGCTCCATACACGGATGGGGAGAGGCTCCTCGGGTTGCCGTGCACCCACACATTCCATTCTAGGTGCATCGTCAACTGGTTTCGAACCATGGCGTCGGAGGGGGCGGAACCGAGATGTCCGCAATGTCGATTCTACGCGTTCGGGAAGCCGAAACGCGAATTCTACAGACGTATGCATTTTTGAGGTATGTTACAGTACTGATAAACGTTATTCTAAACCATCCTACTCGCATCAACTGTGCGTCACTAATACTCTTTCTTTCTTTTCTTACAGATGAACGTGAACGTGCACAACAGTTTTTTATGTATATATATTTAAAAATGTAATTATTTTTTAATTTCTGTTTTTGTAAATATTTAAAAATGTATTTATTTTTTAATTTCTGTTTTTGTAAATATTTAAAAATGTATTTATTTTTTAATTTATGTTTTTGTAAATATTCTGTAAATAATGTGTCTATAATATATGAGTGTGCACAATAGTTTTTTTGTATATATGTACTTTTTAATTTATGTTTTTGTAAATATTTTGTAAATAAGATGTGTCCATGTAAATAAATACATGAGTGTATCTGTAATTGCTTAAGTGTTTATTTTCAACTTTCCTTTTCCATGCATGATGCGTGTGTGTGTGTGTGTGTGTGTGCGTTCCACAATAAATCTCAGCGGAAGCCAACTGCCACTTGTCCCTATTATTCATGTGTGTTTCTTACAACAACAAACGTAGGGCCCGCTATAGCGAGCGCTAGACCAACAGGTTGGTGCGAACGTATTTTTACAATCTGTATATATTTACTTACCTATAGAAAATTACATATCAATCAGAATATCCGACACACAGACCAATCCTCGACGACGAACCGGATCACCGCGTGACCCGTTCGACTCTCGCCGGCCGCCGACGGCGGCCGGCGAACGGCGAACGGCACCGACCGGATCACGACGCAGCCTCACGAACCAGTTTGCCGTTCGCCGTTCGCCATTCGCCGTCGGCGGCGGACGGCGTCCGACAGCAGATCAACCGGACGGCGGCCGGCGAACGGCGAACGGCGAACGGCGAACCGGATCACTACACGGGCTCGCGATACAGTTCGCCACGACACACAGACACGCCGTTGCCATCGCCATCGACCATCGCCCGCAGCGACGTTCATATACAAAACCCGTACACTATAACACACGCAAGAGTCGACTACGGCGATTAACCAGCACGAGTCGGCAACGCCGACCACGACGATTTTACAACATGGCCGACCGGAAAAACTCCTTGCATATACAAACCCGTACACTATAACACATGCACGAAGCGGCAACGTCGACGACGTATACACCAATCAACGCACACATAACCCCACTTTATACTCACCGCCCACAACATGACCGAAAGCCGACTACCAGATTTTTACCCCCACCACATAGATTTTTGAATTTCCCGCCATATGACGTCACATCCGGGGTAGAACTGTCAGTTTTACCCTACTAGCCTCGTCACCGAGGGTCCAATCAACCCCAACTTCCCTCGTGCAGTGTGTGTCGCCAACTTCCGACTAAAAACCGGACATGACTATCTCGCTTCACATCTGCACCGCCTCCACGCGCTGCCAACCCCTGAGTGTCAGCTGTGCGGCCATGCGACGATGGACGCCGACCATCTGAGAGACTGCCCGGCCTTAGACCACACCCCGTCCAACGAGGACACCGAGATCGCCGAAGCCCGACGCTACTGGTCAGCGCGTCGCCTAATGGCTCAACAGCCAAGGGTGGGCGTTGGCTAGTAAGTAAGTAAGTAAGTACTTTAAATTTAGGCGGTTTCACTGGACTGATTTTAGGCGCTGTGTTCTTCCTTATTCGTTCCAACACTATATGTTCGTTACCGTCATTCACTTGACTAGGTTTCATACCAGTGGTTCTGTGCACGGTATTGTTGTACGATTTCAGCAATATAGGTAATATATCCAACCAGCGGTAGTGTCCTTGTTCGCTGAAAGATCGATACTTGTGAGTCTTCAGTGTGCGATTAAAACGTTCCACTATGGACGGTTTTTTCTCACTATAGGTTGAGTAATGTTTTACATTATACTCTTTTAGCAACGCTTGTACTGTACTGTTGTAATACTCCTTCCCGTTGTCCGTCTGTAAATATTTCATTCGGTTAGCAGTTAGTATAGGCTCCAGTACGCGCGTTACTTCTTTTCCTGTCTTTGTTTTCAATGGTACAGCGTACGCGTACTTGCTAAACGCATTGATCACTGTCATCATGTACTTGTACCCTTTGTTCACTCGAGCGTATGGTATCATCTCCACAAGATCCGCCTGGTACAAGTCGTGTAGACACTTCAATTCAACCGCACGTTTAACGAAATTCCTTCTCACTGCTCTGTGTAGCTCTAGAGCTATTTTCTTGCGTGCGTTGTTCATGGTTTAAGATACACTAACATAATACCAACGTTAAAAATACTATATATATGTATAACAGTTCCTTTGTTTTTCAGTATTCACTCTCTCTCTCGTCTGAATATCATCATCAACGATCATGTCCGGCCTTCAACAGAATCCGGAACAACACCGGCAGGAACAGGAACAGCCTGAACAAGGTAAATTTAAATACCAATTGGTACAGTTAAGAAATTATTTTTGTCTCCCCGTAATTATATAGCAAGCAAACTTGTTTGTTATGAATTAACGTATGATCCAACTCTGTTTAACGTGCACAAGATAGTCTCTTGACATCGTTTAGAAATTGACATGGCGGAGAAAATTTTTTATGTTCCGGCATAGGTTTGTCACCTTCTCTCCAATGAACTGTCTCTTGACATCGTTTAGAAATTGACATGACGGAAAAAATTTTTCATGTTCCACCATAGGTTTGTCACCTTCTCTCCAATGACCTAATTCAATTCCGCAACAAAAGCATTTAACTCTATCATCTATGAATGACATACTATGCCCGCAAGCATCATAATTTAGTGGATAGCGGTAAAACCCGGCAAACGCTAACTCGTCGGGGCTGACAAACGTCACTTCCCAATACTTGAACGATTTTCTTCTTTCACTTTCAATGCTAAAATCGGGAGTAGCTGCCATCTTCACAGTTTGCAATAAACTGACATATTACTAACGAGCACTATCTATTTATTTACCACAAACATGAATTTGTTGTTATTCATCATTCCTATTAGCTAATACACATGTTTCTATTGTTTCAGTTATGACACGATTTTATATCGTGAGAAACAGCAGTGTCAGAGGATCTGTCACCACATTCAACTACCTACCCGTGTACACTGACACGGGAGACCAGGACATATTATCCATAATGACCGAGGTGCGGCCTTTATTGTGCGAGGATATTCTGGTAGAGCAATCACGTTTACGCAATATCAAGTGGCATATTGCGTGCAGGATACGTTTCACTAAAACCGTGATAGATGGTGACAGCGGTGAAGAAAAAGAAGTAACGAAAGACGTCGTCTTCCACGGACGTTGTCGCACGTTGCTCACGGACGACAGCGACGAGTTGAACTGTCTGCTAGACGAATCCTATGATAAAATCTTAGATAGCATATCCAATTTTACCTGTGACGGGAGCAGATGGTCGGTGGACGCTGTACTGAAGCTGGAACTGGTTGTTGGACGGTACCGGCCACTAGCAGCGTCCTCCTACATTCCTACCCCGCGAAAAATCTCACTCACCAAGGCAGTAGTTAATATCAAGAACCATCAAGATGAAATGTGTTTTCTATGGTCTGTACTAGCCTACATACACCCTCAAGAAAAAAATAAAGAACGTGTTTCAAAATACATCTCCATCATAAACACGTTAAATATGTCCGGTATCGAGTACCCTGTTTCTGTAAACTCCATTTGTAAATTTGAAACACAGAATCCCGACATTTCTATAAACGTTTTCGGCTATGATATAGAAGACAATATCAGAAACGAATCGAAAAATGAGGTTTACCCACTAAGAATTACCCCAAATAAGCATAGGTCACATCATGTTAATCTATTGCTTCTGTCCGATACAAACAGGCGAAAACACTACTGTCTTGTCAATAGCATTACAAATTGTTATTTTCCTTAACAAAACACGATCATAAATCATTTTACTGTGACTACTGCCTGCATCGTTTCTCTACAGAACATGGTCTGTCCGAGCATCTCCCCTACTGTATACCTTATGGTGAACAGAAAACCAAAATGCCCACAGAGGAGGAGAAGTTTAAGTCCTTTAAAAATTATACGCACTGTCTGAAAGTACCCTTTACTGTCTACGCCGACTTCGAGTCCCTCATCACCCCCCTTCAATCGTGTTCACCCGGTAACGACATCCCAACGACAGTGAAAGATTTAGGTGACTTCTACTCAGTTGATAGCAGTGGTGTCCGTCAGAAAATACCTTCTCCTCCTGTATCGTCCACGTCATACGAAGCGATGCATATTCCGTCAGGTTTCTCCTATGCTATCGTTGATCACACTCACAGTCTCTGGAGAGAGACTAAAGTCTATCGAGGTGAAAACGTTGTAGACACTTTCTTCTCGTGGTTGATGAAAGACGTCGAGGATATGATGAAGGTTATACGACATAACGTAAAATTAATTATGTCTGATGATGACAATGTTGCGTTCACTAACGCTACCGTCTGTCATTTGTGAGAGCGCCCTTTGACAGATGATGACAAGGTGCGCAATCATTGTCATCTTACGGGGAAATTCTTGGGAGCAGCCCACAATAGCTGCAATCTGAGCTATAAGATGCCTCGTCATATCCCCGTCTTCTTTCACAACCTCCGTGGCTACGACTGTCACCATTTAATGCAAGGTTTGGGGAAATATAAGGACCGACACGTATCCTGCATTGCAATATCCAGTGAGCGTTACGTGTCGTTCTCCCTGGGTCCCTTGCGTTTCGTAGACTCTTTTCAGTTTCTTAATCGCTCTCTGGATACGCTAGTTACCAATCTGTCCACGTCCGGGAGTCAATTTCCTCTGCTTAGAGAGGAAATGCTTAGACGAGGTTTCAACGAACAGACCAATCTGCTTATACGCAAGGGGGTATACCCTTACGAGTACGTCGACAGTATTGACCGGTTCAATGAAACAAGTCTGCCCGCTCGTGAACACTTTGATAACCGGTTGATGGAATCGTCTATTTCGGACACAGATTACGAGCACGCGCAAAACGTATGGAGTGCATTCAATCTGCGTACGTTTGGAGATTACCATGATCTGTATTTGTTGACAGGCATGATGCTGCTGGCAGATGTCTTTGAAAGTTTTCGGGACATGGCCTTACGCGACTACCGTTTGGACCCATGTCATTTTTACTCGCTTCCTGGTCTCGCTTGGAACGCGATGCTAAAAATGACAGGGGTCGAATTGGAGCTGTTGACAAATATAGATCAACATTTGTTCGTTGAGTCTGGGGTCTTTGGGCCGTTGATATGATATCCAACCGTCATGCCATCGCTAACAACCCTCTGATCCCAGATCAGTACGATGTTTCGAAACCGACCTCCTTCATTCTGTATACGGACTGTAACAATCTATACGGTGCAGCCATGTCGCAACCACTCCCTTAATCTGACTTCCGATGGCTCGATCGCAATGAAATCGAATCTTTGGACGTACGTAATGTGAGTGATGATTCCGACATCGGGTACATCCTCGAGGTCGACCTACACTATCCTGATACACTACACGACCTGCATTCCGACTATCCGCTCGCACCCGTGCGCCAGCGCGTAACGCCTGATATCCTTTCTCCCTTTTCCAAACGTTTACACGAAAGTATATATAGATCTCCGTATAACGAATCAGTGTCAACAATGTCGTCCGTAGAGAAGTTGTTAACGACTTTGGAGGACAAACAAAATTACGTTCTCCATTATCGGAATTTGAAGTCGTATTTAAGTCTCGGTCTAGAGCTGAAAGCGGCTCATAGGGTGTTGTGTTTTAAGCAAAGCGCTTGGTTGAAACCGTTTATCGATTTCAACACCCGCAAGAGGCAAGCAGCCGTCAACAGCTTTGAAAAAGACCTTTTCAAGCTGATGAACAACGCCGTATACGGCAAGTCGCTGGAGAACGTACGGAAACATATAGACTTTGAACTAGTCTCAGATGAACGACGGCTTCAAAAACTAGTTTCCACACCTAGGCTAAAACGTATGATTCGCTATACGAACGATCTGGTGGGGCTCTCGCTACGTAAAAAATCCATCGTTCTTTCCCGTCCCGTGTATGTCGCTTCACGGTGCTTGACGTTAGCAAAACGATAATGTATGACTTCCATTATCGTTATGCTGTCGCCAAGTACGGCTGTAACGTTACATTGTTAATGACGGATACGGACAGTCTGATGTATAGTATCCAAACATCTGACTTGTATGCAGACATGAAGGAGGACCTACACTTGTTTGACACGTCGGATTACCCCACGTCTCATTTTTGTTATAGTCTTAAAAACAAAAAGGTTGTCGGACTGTTCAAGGATGAAACGTGTGGTCGTCCTGTTAGAGAATTCGTAGGACTCAGAGCGAAATGTTATTCGTACCTTGTGGCCACGAAGATCCTAACAAAGACGATCAAAAACGCGTATGCAAAGTATAACGTTCCGGGCTACGTCATAAATCCAGGGAACCCGTAATAATTGACGCTAGCCAATTATACAGGCTGCCTACGTTGTAACAAACTGAAAATCAACACAACACTTAGAACAATAATAATTAATCTAATTATAGGACACAAGGGAAGGTAATTTAACTGATTTATGCACTCACTTCAATGTGTAACAAGATGACATCTCTTTATTAACAAATTATATATATATATAGATCCCATTACATAAAAATTTACTCATACTGAAATAGTTAAAAGGGGTTTTCTGTCAAACAAACGATCAAACAGATCATGTATTTTACCTCGGATCCGAGTCTCTTTAAATCTAGCAAAGACGTCTGAAATTTATTTTACTTATCAAGAAGGTTGCATTGTTACATGAACACCATTTGAAGAATGGTATTATTTAGTTAAGGGATTAAAAGTTATATCTCAAGAGTAATGTTACAACGTATGATTTTAGAAATTACTGGTTACATTTTTCTCAAACTTAATGCTTAGAGATTGGCTTTTTAAAGTCTTTGACATGTATGGAAACTTATATTTTAAATGTACATAATTCTCGGTAGACGAGCTACCGAGTCACCTTTTAGATACGCTTTTTCTGTCCGTGTCCTGGGGCGTGAATCTTCGGTACTCTGTTAGTCGGGGTAGTCATCTGGGTAGTGTTTCCGGTGAAAGTCCTCTGCGTGTATTAACGAGGAGATGGATGTTATGCTGCGTGAAGTCGTGCTGATCCTCGGCGGTTCTGGTAAGTGTTGTTTAGGTGGTAGTCGTCCCTATCAGCAGTTGTGCACGTCACATATTTACTGGCACCGTAGTACTGGACTTTTCATCTTCTTTTTACATTAATATCTGAATTACATTACTCGAACAATATTCGAGAGTTCGTTTTTTAATTAACTTGAGACATCACCTTATATACTAATTCTTTTTACATTATCACAATTTCTAACAAATTCCTCACTACATCTTCAATATATAACTAGCTCTCCACGCTTTTAGTGGAAGCTAACACTCAATTAAAAATCAAAAGGAATAACAAAACATTTTATGAAGAGCCCTCGCTTGGAGGTGTTTACAGTCTGAAAGCGGCATCGTTACTCTTCCATTGTTACAACAGGTAGATTGCAACGACGCGGAGTGAGTACTCCGCCATAATATAGTTCCAACTCTTTATTAATAATACATTCTTATAGTATGACAAAATAAACTATCTATACTTATCTTGTTTACAGGGATTATTATAACTACTACTTGTAACTTTAAATTATTAATTATTTACATTATGATTTACAGATATTTCTAATTTACTGCCGGTTCGGTATGCACGTTGTGTCCGGAATAGACAGGTCAACGCATGATAAATTTACTAAAGGGTTAACTGTATTATTCTTAACTTTTACATTCAGATTTTAATTACTTATTTAGTTAGATTTTCTTAATTTCATTTTCATTACTATTATGAGTCAGTTCAGGGTTATTTGGTTTAATCGTGCGATTTAAAGTACTTACTTACTTTCGGTTTTTTTTTTTATTTATTTACCATTTAAATCGTCACATACTCCGCCGCTTAAAATCGACATGGGGGAATTTTAATAAGGAAAATTCGAAAGTGGGGTACTGGGAGTATGCTTGCCGTTACTGTGTGGAATTTCTCTCCTCCTTTTCCCTTTTTCTTTCACTTAGTTATTGGCATGAGTTATACACATTTATTTCTTCTGAGTATAAAACAATATACATATATATATATATATATATATTCTTACAAACTACCTTTTTATTACATAAAATTCACACTTAATGACTACATTTTAAAACACAAAATCTTCTTCTTATTTCTATTACTTAAATCTACTACCGGTTTTTTCTTTCTTTGGGTTTTGGTTACTCTCTTCATAGAGTTACTTTCTAAATAATTTCTCATTTATTGGTCAGTTAGTGGTCAGCTGACTACTCATTTTGCTTATCTTTCGCTGAACAGGATCTAAGGTTGATCAGGCCTCATTCCCATTTCTACGATTAACACTTAGCATGGTTACTGAGGTACAAGATAACTTGTCTACCTAGTATTACCTATTTTATTTTTGGCGATGCTATTTCCTCTTTTCCTTTTCATACAATTTTATCTGCGAAATATGTGTTCTTCGTACATATTCTCGAGTCGCAGGTTCGTACAGGGCTACGGTAACTGGGGTTAAGTACTTCTGGATTTGGTAAGGACCACACCATCGGTATGATAGTTTAGAGGTGGTCTTATCAATTGCACTACTTGTCGGGTGTGTCTTATACATTACTAAGTCACCGACTTGGTACCTAACTAAATTGTTATTGTTATGAATATTTCTCTCGTGGTATTTTCGGGATTTCTCTAATTTCGCTCTTAAATTTTCGCGAGCTTTATTCCAGATTTGTTTTATCTGCTTATCCATTATTTGCGGAGGTAGCAAGTCATGTATTTTCCATTTTGTGGACAAGGGGTGGTTTGGTTTGTATTTATACAGTAACTCAAATGGGGTAGACTTATGCCCTTCGTGATAAGCTGAATTAAAGGCGTATTGTATCCAGGACAGGTTCTGGTCCCAAGACGTATGATCGTTCGCATGGTAGGCGATTAATGCAGATTTGAGGTTTCGCAGATACCTTTCAGCAATATTGCCTTGCGGTCGATACTCCGTCGTGGTAATATGGTCTATTCCTAACTTGAAACACATATTCTTAAATTCTGGAATGGAATGGAATGGAAGTACTCCATCAGCATGTGCTTAATTACATCAGGGGCGATTATCCTTAATTCCTTTCCATTTCCTATTTTGTCGCATAGTATTCTTTTACTTGATACATATTTCTCTGATTTAATTCCTTGCTCAAGTTGTTCTATAATCGGTTTCAGAAGAGGGTCTTGTTGTTGATATTGAGCAATGTTGGTAAACGCAAGGGGGAATTCAGTAATTACGGTGTTAACAACGGGTGTTTCCAGACTTTCCTTGTTTTCGGGAGTATTAGTGGGCGACTGGAACATACGGGACAGGGTATCAGCGACTACGTTTTGTGTACCTTTAATATGCTGCACTTTGAAGTTGTAACAGTTTAACCTCAATACCCATCTTCCAATACGTCCTAACTGTTTAGGGTGATTCAGTACCAAGATAATGCTTGATTATCAGTTTCCAAAAGGAATTCTTTATGTTCTAGAAAGGGTTTAAACTTCTCAAACGCAAAAACAATGGCTAAACATTCCAATTCATATGCGGAATATTTTTTTTCTTGGTCATTCAACGTTCGTGAAGCATAACTAATCGGTAGTCTACTGTTTTCTATTTCCTGATAGATGACTGCACCTAAAGCTACACTTGAACTGTCGGTCTGAACTACGAAAGGTTTCGTAAAATCTGCTAGTTGTAATACTGGGGGAGATATAATGCTTTCTTTTAGTTGTTCGAACGCATTTTGGTGTTGTCCAGTCCATTCAAATTTCGCTCACTTCTTTCTTAAGGCATTCAGCGGTGCTGCTATTTCGGCAAGATATACTTGTGGAAATAATTTACCATTCCCAAAAATCGGACTATACCTTTTGCATCTCGCGGGGGTAAAAATTCTCTGATTGCACGGGTTCGTTCGGGGTCTATGCTTACCTTTCCGTTGGCTTTCACGATGTGACCTAAAAATGAAAATTGTGGGACTGCAAAATTTACCTTTTTGGGGTTAACTGTTAATCCTGCTTTTTGTAATCGAGATAACACTTCACGTAGATGTTTAAGATGTTGTTCCATCGATTCGCTATAGATTACGATGTCCTCCAGGTAGTGATACACATATTTAAATTTAATATCATGAAATATTCTTTCTAATAGTCTACTACATATGGAACTTCCTTGAGATATTCCAAAGGGTACTCTAGTAAATTGGTACAGGTTGAAAGGAACAGCAAACGCGGTTAGACGTTTGGATTCCTCCGAAAGGGGTATTTGGTGAAATGCTTGATTTAGATCCATTACCGTAAAGACTTTCGGTTTTGTGAAGTAATGAAAAGCACTATGGATGTCTGGAAGCGGGAAAGATTCAAATTCTATTCGTTTGTTTAATTGCCGGTAGTCCACAACTAGTCTATGTTTGTCGTGACCTTTTGGTACTAAAAAGGAGGGTGATGAATACGGAGACGTAGAGGGTTCAATGACTCCTTGTTCTAACAACTTGTTGATATGGTTCCTCATCACTTCCATCTTGGGAGGCGACAACTTGTATGGGGGTAGGCGTATTACTTTGTGATCGCTCAGATTGATCTTATATTCTATTAGCTTCGTAAGTCCTAGCTTAGGTGTAAGAACGGTGGAAAATTCTTTTATTAATTTCTGCATTCTCAGCCTATCTCTATTTCCTAGATGAGATAATTCAGACTCTTGGTGTACTATGTGTGCAGTCGATGATCTAGTTCTTTCTTGTTCGTCAGTTTTAAAATCAAAATTATACTTCCGTGTACGGTCGAATCTAAAATAATATTTCTGCTCGTGGATGTCAAGAATTATTCCCGTTTTACTCATGAAGTCAGCTCCCAATATTAAGTCGGGTCCTACATCATTACACACTAACATTGTAAAAAACCACGTTAGATTCTTGATTTTTACTTTAATGGTGATGCTAAGTTTTATCACTATATTCTGTTTATTAGATGTAGCACATTTTATATTCACAGCTTGACTGCGTTTCACTAGGTTGTGTTCGAATAATTTATCTGCTAACTTTTGACTGATTAAGGTTCTAGTAGATCCAGAATCGATTAATGCGATGGTGGAGGTAACACCTAGGTCAATTTGTATTAAGGGCAATAGACTTTTAGGCCAATCACATTTAGTTATCACGTTACATCTTTCAATAAACTTTCTAACATAGGGATCTATTTCTCTAGTGTTTCTTTTCCTTCTTTTTTTTATATGGTCGTACATTTCTTTGGGTTTACCGGATCTCAAGTTGCTGCGGAAGACACAGGATTTCGGGGCTCTCTGCCTTACATGTTTTTTGGATTTGGGTGTTTACGTCCGTATTGCTTGTTGTTACAGTTTCTACTTATGTGTCCATACTTACCGCAGTTATAACACATATTCTTATTACGAGGAGGGTACCTTGCTTCCGTTTTAGGTTGTGTTTCATTTGATTTACCAGGGCTGTGCAAATTGTGCGGTCTATTGAATACTCCCCTTTCACGCTGGGTTGTCACATCGGGCACTAGGGCTTGCAATTCATTTCTATTCGCTTCGGTTGATTTCATCGCATTTCTGTTCTGATCTGAGTACCATACATTCGAAGAGTGGATACTGCATTGTTCTAGATCCGCAAAGGTGTTGGGTCGATTTATCAACGCTAACCGAGATCTTTCTTCTGGAGACAATCCTACTAAAATGGTGTCGACCATCTGTCTCTCATTCCAATCTACTTGCAGTAGTCGAGAGGACTCCCTGATGTCTGAGATGTAATGGGCCAATCTCTCATGATTTCCTTGTACTCGTAGTACGGTCTTTCTCTTAAGTTCCTCATAAATGCCGGTGGGAATAAAATATTTTATTATTGTGGTATGCAGTTCTTCTACTGGAAGGGTAGAGCTTAACGATTCTAGCACACGATTCTTTAACGGGGGTTTACATTTAGGTAGGAGGACTTGCAAAATTTGCCAGTCATTTAGCTGCTGTAGATCCTTTATCTGCAGGAGATATTTGATGAAATTCAGTAGTTTAGTGACATTTAAACCATCAGTGTATGGAATTTCAGCTAAGAGTTTTTCTACGGGATGAGTGATTTTTCCATAGAGGCCTGCGTTATAATTTACGTGTGGCATCACTTTAGGAGGACCAGATGATGCGTTCGGGGTTGTCAATTCGTACATTCCGAGGCGAATCTGGAAACCACTGGGAGGAGGGGCTTCAAATATAGTCGGGGCAATTAAATCTTTATTTGGGTATTGCTCTCGAGTAGGTTGTATTTGCGATACGGCGGGTGAGTCCCGATCCGTGTTGGGTGGAGGGTGTTCTAACATAGGGGATTGAACTGGGGAGATGTGTAGTTTCTTCAAGGACTTCTCAATTTCATCCATTCGGAACGAGTCAGATTTTCTTCGTAATTCCCTGATAATAGTGGGTAATTGACGTAAAGCTTCATCTGCAAAACTTTGGACTTCAGGAGGTATTTCCGTAAGGTTAGGCCAGTTCAATAAATTTTTCATTCGCCGGGTTAAATGTTCTATCCTTTGAGTTGTCCGCAATATTACCGCAGGAGATTTCTCGTCTTGAAGGGTTTGGGACAATAAAGTCAACTCACTATACTTGGCATTACAAGTTTCTCTCTCGCCCTCATAATTGAGTCCGCTTAGGTTGCTTAACTGCGCGGGTGTATCAAATCCACTTTCGCGTATAGACTTGCGCAATTCCGCGACTGTTACATTCGCATGGGGTAAACCACGTAAAAGAGTTCCTAAGACAGCTCGTCCTTAATAGTAAATCTGGATTAAATTGTGCCATTTTTACCTTATTTCTAACACACTATACATTATGATTTACAGATATTTCTAATTTACTGCCGGTTCGGTATGCACGTTGTGTCCGGAATAGACAGGTCAACGCATGATAAATTTACTAAAGGGTTAACTGTATTATTCTTAACTTTTACATTGAGATTTTAATTACTTATTTAGTTAGATTTTCTTAATTTAATTTTCATTACTATTATGAGTTAGTTCAGGGTTATTTGGTTTAATCGTGCGATTTAAAGTACTTACTTACTTTCGGTTTTTTTTTATATTCTTATTATTAATTTTTTTTATATTTTTTTATTTACCATTTAAATCGTTACAAAAGGTGAACCCAGAGTTGCAATTAAGCGGAGTCTACGACACGATATGTATCGCAAGTGCCTCACTGATCATTGTCAGTTTCCTGCCAGTGCGTTTTGTTTACGCAGTGATCATCATACGCTGTACACAATGCGCGTAAATAAGCAAGCGTTGTCTCCGTATGATGATAAGCACTATATACTGAACAATGGTCGTGATACACTTGCGTACGGTCATTCTCGGATACGTTGTGTCAATATGGAGAACGATGACGACGATGTCGCCTCCCCACCTGCTAAAAAATTCCCCGTCATGTTTGTACCCTCCAACACTTTTGTTTCTTCCGCCAGTTGGTGTCTCTCGGCGCTTCAGTCCAGACGTCTGTAAACGTAAGTTCGCATATTAATATCGCAACGATATTTGTGTTTAAACATAATATATATAGTTTGTAATGTGTGGTTTCTTTGTATTATGGATAACACTGCAGTTATAATTGACTTCCAGTGCTTTTTCGACGACAACGGAAAATATATTGTGAAGGAACTGTCAATCATGGACGTTCTGAGATTTGCTGGTAGACATTGTATTTTCACTCCGCCTGCTACAGCCGTTACGAATCCAAAATACGCTAGGACAAACCTCTGGTTAACGTCAAATTATCACAGACTCAGATGGAGCGAAGGAGAGACACCGTACGACAATCTTTTTTCATTGTTTACATCACATACGCGTATATATAAATATGTGTTTGTGAAGGGTTTTGAGAAAATTTTTTTTACAATCAAAGATAATACACAATAATATCATCAATCTCGATGACTTTGACTGCCCTAAAAACATACCATATCTATTTCACGGAACAGTATGTCTTAGACATTTCAATTCTTCTGACCGGTGTACAAACTATAAAGTGCATGCTATTCGGGAATGGATGATTCACGATTTTTGCTTTAAACAAACATTTTTAATGTGAGTGTTCATAGTGTGTGACAAAATTTAGAAAGTAAATCACAACGAGTGATGACATTTAGTATATCTAATTCTGCTGGGGCATGTACATACATGTATAGCCGTAAGCGATGACTATTTCCTTATGAAAGTGGAACGCGGACTTTCCGAATGACATTGTTATATTTTGGTGTCTCTAATTTCGTCTGGGAGGCATGTACATACATGCAAAGCCGTAAGCGGTAAATGAAAGTGGGACACAGACTTTTCTGATGACGTCGTTACACCACCACCACCACCACTATCACATTGTGCTGCCCCCTTTTGTGTCGAATATTCCGCCATTGTTTGGTTCTCTCTCGATTGATACAGACGTGTTCACTAGCGTCTTTCTCTCTCTTCTAATAATGTCGTTTCTTGTAAAGTTTAATGCTGTAAGTGCTATCGAGTACAAGCGATGTTCAGAATTGACAGTGAATAAAAAATATCCCATCATGGTCTTAACAAATGTGGACACAAAATATGAGAACTCTGTGCTTGCTAAGTTGGAGGATGGCGACCACCAGTATCGTGTCTATCTACCCAAGAGGTATGCAGGTGTCTTCACGAATGAGGAGCTCAGACATATCAAACCCAAAGAAATACATTTGGTGTATCGAGGGACGAGGAACCAAACAACGCAGGTGGAGATTGTGTCCTAACGACGTAAGTAACAATCGTGATTACTAATTGTTAACAAACAATTTATTGCTGTGTGTGTGTGTGTGTGTGTGTGTGTGTGTGTGTGTGTGTGTGTGTGTGTGTGTGTGTGTGTGTGTGTGTGTGTGTGTGTGTGTGTGTGTGTGTGTGTGTGTGTGTGTGTGTGTGTGTGTGTGTAGTTTCAACTCCCTGTACTTAACACTTTAATAATTGAATTTATATGTGCATGATAAATGTATCATTGATTCTAATTAGTATTTACAAAGTTTCGTTGAATAATATTTGGTTCGATTAGAAATTATTTGAAAGTACATTAACTTATGAAAATGACGCATACTTGAAAAAGTTTACTAACTTAACGCATTGATCCTTTCTTTCCACTGACTGTGCGTGTGCGTGTGATAATTTAATAATTGAATATTTATCGTATCAGTGATTTTAATACCAACTGTATTGTTATGTTACAGATAACTTCCATGCGGACTGTATCTACAAGCACGAAATTATTATTTAAATCTGATATCTGTTTTTATTAAAATCTTACAATGTCAAAAATTATTATTAATATTGTATTTATTTTATAACAATGTTTGTGATATATATATATTTAATCAATGTAAAAAAATGTATTTTGAATAATTGTATTACAATGGTCTGTAAACCATATTTAAGTTTGTGTACAGTGGTGTGAATATATATATATTTAAACATTTTAAACAAATTATGGTTTATTTTAATTTATTTCGCTATAAACCTCTGAACATGTGAGCAATTATTTGTAAAGTACATTAACTTATGGGGAATGGTGCACCGGAAGATTCAAATCATACCTTATTGACGCTGTCAACGATTTGAATGAGGGAATTTCTGCCGACGTCTGCAGCAATACACATTACATTAAAACTAGTACGATTATATTATTCATTGATGTACAAACAATTTACATAGTACACACAATCCTTATTGACAGATAGTTACTTACATTCAAATGTGAGAGAGAGAGAGAGAGAGAGAGAGAGAGAGAGAGAGAGAGAGAGAGAGAGACCGCAATGTGTTTGTACGTTAAGATTATGAGAAGCTAAAAAATTATTAGAAACAGCACACCGAGACGATTGAGTCAATGACCGCTAATATGTACATTCACCTGGCAGTGAGAAAGTGAGAGAGACGTTACATAAACACAGAGAGAGAGAGAGAGATGCAACAGTAATTTACTAAATGCGTATATGAGAGAGAGGGAGAGAGAGACAGAGAGAGAGGGAGAGAGAGAGAGAGAGACCGCAATGTGTTTGTACGTTAAGATTATGAGAAGCTAAAAAATTATTAGAAACAGCACATCGAGGCGATTGAGTCAATGACCGCTAATATGTACATTCACCTGGCAGTGAGAGAGACGTTACATAAACACAGAGAGAGAGAGAGAGAGAGAGAGAGAGAGAGAGAGAGAGAGAGAGACGCAACAGTAATCTACTAAATGTGTGTGTGAGAGAGAGAGAGACAGAGGGAGAGAGAGAGACAGAGACAGACAGACAGAGGGAGGGAGAGAGAGAGAGAGAGTTGATAACTTGATATCGTGGTCGACAACTGCGTCTGCTCATACTAAATGTGTGTGTGAGACAGAGAGAGAGGGAGAGAGAGAGTTGATAACTTGATATCGTGGTCGACAACAATCATATAGTTGTAATGTACACTATAAGGCGTCTGCTCATATAGTTTGAATTTCCCACCACAGAAAAATGTTGCCAGACCTGATCTACACACTATAATACAAAGGTTGGTAACCCTGATCATATAGTTTTAATATACACTATAACACACATCAAGTTTGAACCCCCACCCACCCACCTCCAAACACAACTCTTGATATGCAAATCAGCTTATTTAAAAATAAAAAATTATATTCGGGGAAATTCGCGGATGCTGTGGTCCATTGAACCACCCCCACCCCACCCTTGATATGCAAATCAGATTAAATAAAAAAAATAAAAAATCGAAATAAAAAAATAAAAAATTATATTCGCGGAAATTCACGGATGCTGTGGTCCATTGGTTGTGGGGGGGGGGGGAGCGTGGGAAGCATACAGCCCTGAACTGTAGAGTTCCCAAGACCTATTGTTTTTGGTGAAGATCAGTTAAGGAAAAGTGGTAGTTTACTGCAAGCATTTATGTTTCAACAAGGGTATTTTCTATGGCAAACGATAACAGCAGCAAAGTCAAACAGAATCAAATAATTTTTACCATACAGCCGTGATCTGTAGAGTACTCAACACCTATAGTTTTGGTGAAGATCGGTTAAGAGAAAGGGGTAGTTTACCTGCAACATTTTATGTTATAACAAGAGACATTTTTTCATGACGAACGATAACTGCCGTAAATTCAAACAGAATCAAATAATTTTTACCATATGTGCCTGAGTTGTAGAATACTCGAGGCCTATTGATTTTGGTGAAGATCGGTTACGGGAAAAGGGCAGTTTACCGGAAACATTTTGTGTTTTAACAAGTGTAAAGTACTTAATTTTGATAAATAAAGTACCCTGATAAGAAGATCTTAATAATCCACTGTAGAAACGTAGATAAAATATCTATAAATGAAGAGGCTAGTGGAACGGGGTGGGGGTAATTTTCTATAAATGAAAATTATAGTTGTAGGGGGAGGGGATAATTTTTATATGTGTACTACGTTATCGGCAACAAAGTAGTAGTTTGTTGTTAAAATTCCTTCCCGGGCTGTTTGGCCGCAGTCCAATGTTTTCTATGCAAAACCAGACGTTTCGGCAGTGTCGTTGACTGCCATCGTCAGTGAAAATCGAGTGCGATAACGAGTGGTGATATACGTTAGTGACCACAGTACTATGGTTAAGGCTGAAGCAATATGTGGAAAGAAGTAGTTTCTATGGAAACATTTCATTTCGTTAATTATTTTAAATATAATTCTTAGAACATGGAAGTCATGTATGGTTCTCCATATGGATATTTTATATGACGAACGATAACTGCCGCACACTCAAACAGAATCAAATAGTGTTTTGCATACGTTCCTGAAATTGTATGTACTCAAGGTATGTTGATTTTGGTGAAGATCGGTTAATGGAAAGGGGTAGTTTACCTGCAACATTTTATGTTTTAACAAGGGTAATTTTTTTATGACGAACGATAACTGCCGTAAATTCAAACAGAATCAAATACTTTTTTGCATACCTTCCTGAATTGTAGAGTACTGAAGGCCCTACTGTTTTTGTTGAAGATCGGTTTTGGGTAAGGAGTAGTTTACCAGCCACATTTTATGTTTTAACAAGAGTAATTGTTCCTATGACGAACGATAACTGCCGTACATTTAAACATTCAAACAGAATCAAATATTTTTTTGTATTCGTTCATCAATTAATGGTAAAAGAATGAATGCCTTTTGATTTGGGTGAAGATCGGTTAAGGGAAAGGGGTAGTTTACCTGCAACATTGTACGTTGTAGCAAGAGAACGTTTTCCATGAAGAACGATAACTGCCGTAAATTCAAACAGAATCACAAAATTTTTTTACATATATGCCTGATTTGTAGATGACTAATGGCCTATTGATTTTGGCGAAGATCGGTTAAGGGAAATGGGTAGTTCATCAGCCGCTTTAGATGTTTTAACAAGAGTATTTGTTTTATGACGAAAGATAACTGCCGCAAATTCAAACAGAAACAAATAATGTATTGCATGCGTACCTGAATTGTAGAGGACTCAAGACGTATTGATTTTGGTGAAGATCAGTTAAGAGAAAGGGGTAGTTTACCAGCAACGTTTTATGTGATATCAAGGGTATTTTTTTTATGACGAAAAATAACTTCCGTAAATTCAAACACAATCAAATAAGTTTTTGCATGCATCCTTAAATTGTAGAGTACTCAAGGTCTGTTGATTTTGGTGAAGATCGGTTAAGGGAAAGGGGTAGTTTATCAGAAACATTTCGAATTGTAACAATAGTAAAGTACTTAATTTTGATAAATAAAGTATCCTGATAAGAAAATCTTAATAATCCACTGTAGAAACGTAGATAAACTATCTATAAAGGAAGAGGCTATTGGAACGGGGTGGGGGTAATTTTCTATAAATGAAAATTGTAGTTGAAGGGCGAGGGGATAATTTTTGTATGTGTACTACGTTGTCGGCAACAAAGTAGTAGTTTGTTGTTAAAATTCCTTCCCGGGCTGTTTGGCCGTAGTCCAATGTTTTCTGCAAGACCAGACGTTTCGGCAGTGCCGTCGCCTGCTATCATCAGTGAAAATCAAGTGCGATAACGTGTGGTGGTATACGTTAGTAACCACAGTACTATGGTTAAGGCTGAAGCAATAAGTGGAAAGAAGTAGTTTCTATGGAAATATTTCATTTCGTAAATTATTTTAAATATAAATCTTAGAACATGGAAGTCATGTATGGTTCTCCATACCGATATTTTATATGACGAACGATAACTGCCGTAAATTCAAACAGAATCAAATACTTTTTTGCACGCCTTCCTGAATTGTAGAGTACTGAAGGCCTGTTGATTTTGGTGAATATCGGTTAAGGGAAAGGGATAGTTTACCAGCAACATTGTACGCTGCAACAAGAGAACGTTTCCCATGAAGAACGAAAACTGCCGTAAATTCAAACAGAATCAAAATTTTTTTTACATATATACCTGATTTGCAGATGACTGATGGCCTATTGATTTTGGTGAAGATCGGTTAAAGGGAAGGGGTAGTTCACCAAGCACATTTTATGTTTTAACAAGAGTATTTGTTTCTATGACGAACGATAACTGCCGCAAATTCAAACAGAATCAAATAATGTTTTGCATGCATCCCTGAGTTGTAGAGGACTAAAGACGTATTGATTTTGGTGAAGATCAGTTAAGGGAAAGTGGTAGTTTACATGCAACTTTTTTTTTAATGAAGGGTAATTATTTTCTATTGTAAAACGATAACAGCCGCAAATTCAAACATAATAAAATAATTTTTTGCATGCAGCCCTGAGTAGTAGAGTTCTCAAGGTCTGTTGATTTTGGTGAAGATCGGTTAAGGGAAAGGGGTAGTTTACCAGAAACATTTCGTCTTGTAACCATAGTAAAGTAATTAATTTTGATAAATAAAGTATCCTGATAAGAAGATCTTAATAATCCACTGTAGAAACGTAGATAAAATGTCTATAAACGAAGAAGCTAGTGGAACGGGGTGGAGGTAATTTTTCTATAAATGAAAATTATACTTGAATGGAGAGGGGATAATTTTTATACGTGTACTACGTTATCGGCAACAAAGTAGTAGTTTGTTGTTAAAATTCCTTCCCGGGCTGTTTAGCCGTAGTCCAATGTTTTCTGCAAAACCAGACTTTTCGGCAGTGCCATCGACTGCCATCATCAGTGAAAATCGAGTGCGAAAACGTGAGGTGGTATACGTTAGTGACCACAGTACTGTGGTTAATGCTGAAGCAATAAGTAGAAAGACGTAGTTTCTATGGAAATATTTCATTTCGAATATGATTTTTAATATAAATCTTAGAACATGGAAGTCATGTATGGTTCTCCACACCGTTATTTTATATGACGAACGATAACTGCCGCACATTCAAACAGAATTAAATAATGTTTTGCACACGTTCCTGAAATTGCATGTACTCATGGTCTGTTGATTTTGGTGAAGATCGGTTAAGGGAAAGGGGGAGTTTACCATCAACGTTTTATATTTTAACAAGGGTAATATTTTCTATGACGAAAGATAACTGCCGTAAATTCAAACAGAATCAAATACTTTTTTGCACACCTTCCTGAATTGTAGAGTACTGAAGATCTGTTGATTTTGGTGAAGATCGGTTACGAGAAAAGGGTAGTTTACCACAACGTTTTATGTTTTAAAAGGGTATTACTTCCATGTTCCTTAAGGAAATGGAAGTATGGTGATGGTAAAAAAATCGTGTTCAAGATTTTTGCAGATTCTGATTGTACTACACTCAAAACATGAAAAAAGCATTTTCCCAAAAGTGTGTGTGTGTTTAGATTTTTTTTGCAAACGATAACAGCCGCAAATTCAAACATAATCAAATACTTTTTGCATACAGCCCTGAATTCTAGAGTTCTCAAGACCTGTTGTTTTAGGTGATGATCGGTTATGGTAAAGTAGTAGTTTACCTGCAACTTTTTTTTTTAATCAAGGGTAATTATTTTTTTTGGCAAAAGATAACAGCCGCAAATTCAAACAGAATCAAATAATGTTTTGCATACAGGCCTGAATTGTAGATTTCTCAATACCTTTTGTTTTTGGTGAAGATCAGTTAAGGGAAAGGGGTAGTTTACCACAAACCTTTTATGTTTAAACAAGGGTATTTTCTATGGCAAACGATAACTGCTGCAAATTCAAACATAATCAAATAATTCTTTGCATGAAACTCTGAGTTGTAGAGTTCACAAGACGTATTGTTTTTGGTGAAGATCGGTTCAGGGAAAGGGGTAGTTTACCGGCAACGTTTTTTGTTTTAAGAATGGTATTTTCTATGACAAAGGATAACAGCCTCAAATTCAAACAGAATCAAATAATATTTTGCATACAGCCCTGAATTTTAGAGTTCTCAAGACTTACTGTTTTTGTTGAAGATCGGGTTATGGAAAGGGGTAGTTTACCTGCAACGTTTTATGTTTTAACAAGGGTATTTTCTATGGCAAACGATAACAGCCGCAAATTCAAACATAATCAAATAAGTTTTTGCATGCATCCTTAAATTGTAGAGTACTCAATGTCTGTTGATTTTGTTGAAGGTCGGTTAAGGGAAAGGGGTAGTTTACCAGCAACATTTTGTGTTATAACAAGAGTAAAGTACTTAATTTTGATAAATAAAGTATCCTGATAAGAAGATCTTAATAATCCACTGTAGAAACGTAGATTAAATATCTATAAATGATGAGGCTAGTGGAACGAGGTGGGGGTAATTTTCTATAAATGAAAATTATAGTTGAAGGGATAGGGGATAATTTTTATATGTGTACTACGTTATCAGCAACAATGTAGTAGTTTGTTGTTAAAATTCCTTCCCGGGCTGTTTGGCCGTAGATCAATGTTTTCTGCAAAACCAGATGTTTCGGCAGTGCCGTCGACTGCCATCATCATTGAAAATCGAGTGCGATAACGTGTGGTGGTATACGTTAGTGACCACAGTACTATGGTTAAGGCTGAAGCAATAAGTGGAAAGAAGTAGTTTCTATGGAAACATTCCATTTCGTAAATTATTTTAAATATAAATCTTAGAACATGGAAGTCTTGTATGGTTCTCCATACCGATATTTTATATGACGAACGATAACTGCCGCACATTCAAACAGAATCAAATAACATTTTGAATACTTTCCTGAAATTGTAAGTACTCAAGGTCTCTTGATTTTGGTGAAGATCGGTTATGAGAAAGGGGTAGTTTACCTGCTACATTTTATGTTTTAACAAGACTAATTGTTTATATGACGAACGATAACTGGCGTACATTTAAACAGAATCAAATAATTTTGCGCATACCTTCCTTAATTTTTGATATTTCAAGGTTTGTTAAATTTTGTTGAAGATCGGTTATGAGAAAGGGGTAGTTTACGTGCAACATTTTATGTTGTAACAAGAGAACGTTTTTCATGAAGAACGATAACTCCCGTAAATTCAAACAGAATCAAATAATGTTTTGCATACGTCTCTACATTGTAGAGAACACAAGGCGTGTTGATTTTGGTGAAGATCGGTTAAGGGAAAGGGGTAGTTTACCTGCTACATTTTATGTTGTAACAAGAGAAATGTTTTCATGACTAACGATAACTGCCGTAAATTCAAAGAGAATCAAATAATTTTTTACATATATGCCTGAGTTGTAGAGTACTCAAAGTCTACTGATTTTGGTGAAGATCAGTTACGGGGAAAGGGTAGTTTACCTGAAAAATTTTTTGTTGTAACAAGAGTAAAGTGCTTTATTTTGATAAATAATGTATCCTGATAAGAAGATCTTAATAATCCACTGTAGAAACGTAGATGAAATATCTATAAATGAAGAGGCTAGTTGTACGGGGTGGGGGTAATTTTCTATAAATGATAATTATAGTTGATGGGGTAGAGGATAATTTTTATTTATATGTCATGTGTACTACGTTATCGGCAACAAAGTAGTAGTTTGTTGTTAAAATTCCTTCCTGGGCTGTTTGGGCTTGATCCAATGTTTTCTACAAAACCAGATGTTTCGGCAGTGCTATCGACTGCCATCGTCAGTGAAAATTGAGTGCACTATCGGGAGGTGGTATACGTTAGTGATCACAGTACTGTGGTTAAGGCTGAAGAAAGAACTAGTTTCTATGGAAATAGTTCATTTCGAAAAGTATTTTAAATATAAATCTTAGAACATGGAAGTCATGTATGGTTCTCCATTCAGATATTATTATTAATATGTCCTAATATTATTGACTTTTACTGTGTTTGCCTTATGAAGCTGTTCTAAAATTTCTTTAACTATAAACCTCTTTCTTATTCTCAACTATTATTATCTGTATGTAATGATATATATGGATCATATTTTAAGTTTATCAACATAAAATTAATACATTTATAATTTTAAGACATTTTATAAAACAAAAATAATAAATACTATACAAAGATATATTCTTTTAGTTTTTATTTAAATCTTTACGATAATAATAATTGACTCATATCAGTTACAGAAATATTGGAGGAATTAATTTTTATTTAGTAGCATAACATATTAACTTTTAAATCAGCAGCTTATGTATCAGAAGTCTTCAGAGAATTGACATGTGCATGATATTTGAAAATACATACATTTATAAACGTATTTGGATAACTGAATTTTTTTTAATTGTAATCCCATCTTTCACTGTACATAATTTGAAACATATGTTGTGTCTGTTATCTATTTTTCAATGTAGTTTTATTCTTTCAAAATGTTTTGATTTTTTTTTTTGTCTCATTATAAGCACTTATAGAACATCCAATGGAACAAATAAAATAAAATTCAACTTCATTCTCAAAATTTATACGTGACATTTTATTTATTATTTTTTATGGTAATCATATACAATCTATCATTTGTGTGTCATCTGTAACTATTTTTAAAACAAATCATTACATCTTGTAAGCTCTCAACCAGAATTGTCATCAATTTATTTAAATTTTGTTTTAAGACAAATTTTTTAATTAATCTTTTATGAAATTATCAACTAAATATAATTATTTCACTACCGACTCGACTCGGAACACAAAATTTTTTATGGGTAAACACGTAAAAGTTTTACCTTATAGCCTGAACCGGTTTTCACTTTTAAAAAGCTTCTTCAGAGGTTCTGAGCCTCTGAAGAAGCTTTTTAAAAGCGAAAACCGGTTCAGGCTATAAGGTAAAACTTTTACGTGTTTACCCATAAAAAACTTTGTGTTCCAAGTCGGTAGTGAAATAATTATATTTAGAAGGAACGGACACGTCATGGACAACGATATCCAAGAAATTATCAACATTAAACTTGTAGATTTTTGTTGAAAAGTTATTCACAGATTTTTAATTTTTTCTTTTTTTTTTCTTTTTAATGCAACCAATGTTCTCTAATTTTTTTCTTTTCTCATATTCTGATGGCCTGTAGGATGATGCATTTGCATTTGAGACAGTTAAAACTATGCATAGGCCATCATTAAATCATTAATCATTTAGGCCTATTTACAAGAGTATAAAATACATTTGCTAGCAGATAAAAGATAAAATAGTGATAATACTTACTTAAAAATAACTAATAGTTTTGGTTTTTTAATTTCCTTATCATTTTAATAATCTGTGCATTATGTTTTGATAGTTTCTACAGATTTAGTTAAAACTTTTTGTTGTTTATAAATTGTTTATATATTTATGACGATTTCTTCTCATGTTGCTTAAAATTCTGGTTTTTCCAGATATGGAAAAGCTACATATTTACTCTATTTGTACTGTATGTAATGTCTTTATAATACACTATACTTTTAAGAAAAATTAAATTACAACAATAATTAATACAGTTTTTTTTATACACAGTTTCAGCTCTTTTCAGCTAAAGATATTGAATAGATTTTAAAACAATAATAATTATTAACATTATTGATTATTTAAATATTGTCATTAGAATCATATATTGAGATACAAACACACATGCAAATGCAAGAAACTTGGTTCACTTGAACAAAAACTAAATTGTAGCTTTCTACATACTTATACACAGGTAGACGGTAAATTTATTTACTAAGCTTGAAGTAAGGATAGCAATTAATTTCAGTTTCAGTCAATGAGCTTTTTATAACCATTTCTAGTGTTTTATATGCCAATTTATTAACTGTAACAAAAACAATCCGGAGAAATAATTTCAGTGAATTTGGTTGTTTTCACAGGCTGTATTGTAATTCTTTAAAATTTATGCCAGCCGTGGATCCATGGGAAGATGGGGGGAGTCCCCTCCCCCCAAATGGTCACTTCAGACGTTTTTTTCATAGTTTAATGATTGTAGAATGGCTTTGTGATTGTGAATATTTTACAAAATTCATGTCACAGTATGTAGGTCATGGTTTTATTTTAAAATGACTTTAAATTGTACTGTACCTTACCTTAAGTGTATACTTTAAACTGTAAGAGTATAGCATTAAAAGAACAATGAACTGACAAACACAGATATGATTTCATACTTGTACGTTAATAAACTTATAGGCTAATAAATAACACAGTGGTATTTTTATCATTACTCATTCCTACCATTTATCCTTTAGACCTTTAAAGAATGGTTCAACTTTTCAAATTCCACCCCAAAGTCAACTCTTCCCCCTCCTAAATTGTTTGCTGGATCCGCCCCTGGTTTCTATAGACATTATTCACACTGTCTTTTGACTCTGTCATAGTTCTGACACAGCTAGTGAGCGAAGTTACCTTTTTGAAACAGTATGATTTTTGTTGTGGGCAACAATATTAAAGAATTGGTGAAGGAACTCCTTCACCATCAGCACGACAAACAGTTTCTTAAACAGGCACTTTCAGTCCAGTAGACAGACTGAGTTGAGAAAGACCAGATATATTGCACACTTGGTCTCATTAGACGAAGAACATTATAATTAGTGTAATTCACTTACTGACTTACGACTCCATACAGTAATTTTGTTTTAACTGATTAAAATTATGGAAGCCGTAACTAGAGTTACAGACAATCCGATATCACGCTGAGGAAGACACGCTCAGTGTGTGAATTTTTGCGTATATTTTTAAACGCAAATAGACTTGTTAATGTGCGCAGTCTTTAGGGAAACTTGGTGACAGCGCACAATAGAAGTCCCCCCCCCCTCCATCCTTAACCTTCAAATCATTGTAGAGGCAGCCAAGCCTTCGAGGTCATTGCGTACCAACCTTGCGATGTACTTGTTTTCGGGGAAGCAGACCTGAACTCCAGTCCGACAGATAAAATGACGACAGAGTTGATCAAGCAAGAGGAATCGAGGCCATCGCTGTGAAGGTGTGTATGTACTGTATTTTCACCGAACTAACTTGATACAGTGGCTTCACCAAGAATTCTCTACGGACGACTCCATGGAACTGGTCAAAACAAATCTCCTGGCGCAAAGCCTGGGTGTTTATTAACGACGGTTTGGTTAGTCATTGTTACCGACATGATTTGTAGACTACTTGAGCTTTTTGAGCAACCCCTAAGGATATCGTTGTGTAAGTATGTGGATATCATTAAGATAACGGTGCCTGGCAATCTCACGACAGAGCGAATCGATGTAGCTGCACGGGTTAGCGGACGGGAATAATTCGTACCCATCCACCGTCTTGAAACTATCTTCTTACTACTGGTCCATCAGACTGTACGTATCGATGTACCAAGACTTGTTGCGGATAGTCCGTAAATCGATCGCACGTGAATGATGCCTGGCGAAGATATTTTCTTGTATGACGAATACGATCGACTATTCGCGCGTACAGCTGTAACAATTCTTGTTCAAGAGAGATACTACGGAGCTTTTATATACTTTATTATTGAAAACAAATACATGTATACAGTATTTATATTTGTGTGTGTGTGGGCGCGCGCGCGCGTGTTTTAAGATCTTTTAAATAGTGCATAAAAGTAATCATAAAATTGTTTCTTGGTATATTTAAAATATGTTACAAAAATTTACAGACTTTTTCGCTAACTTCAACCACTTCTATAACAACTCATTAACAATTAAATCCAGTTATAATAAAAGTTCTAATACAATAGCTATAAAGACACGTCACTAAATGTTAAAGAATTGCATAAACGAGATTTACGTAATACCTAAGTGGATCTAATTTTTTTAAAATAACGCCCTTCCTGAAATTATGCGTTAATTGTTCATAAAAACGGCAAAATTAATCGATTCATCAGAGTCAAGAAAAATACCAATCTGCCTTAACAAATCCGCATGTTTAACTCATTTCCAACCCAATTAAAATCAAGATAAATCTTATCAGAGCGATAATCCATATCTTAAGTTATATGAAAAGAAGAAGTTTTTGTAGTGTAACTGGATAACTGTTTTCTCTAAAACTGCGTTTTGTTTGATGAACTGATAATACACGTAGATAGCAAATAACGAGGAAAAATATACAGAAATTAAAACATCACTAGGGCATTAGCAACATTGATGAGTTAGCCATGCAAAAGGAACAGAGCATCAGTCAGTTCGTTTAGGCAGGACACAAGTGGGAAAGAGGAACTCTTGAAGGAAAGTGTAGAAAAAAGCTCAGATAAAAGTGATGTTAGAAAATATATTGGTTAACGTTGGAACTTCCTATAGCGGTCCATCAATTAGGCATTCACCTGTACGTCTACTGGAGCGGTGTTTCGTAGCTACTATTGTAGGAAGTTAAGGGATAAAACTAGTCGAAGCCAGAAGAAAAAAATTTTGAGGCGACCAATCAAAGTGAGAGATAGCAACTAGAATTAACCTTCGAATTACGACACTTTTAGCTAACCAGGGAAACACGACGAGGAATGGAAGGTTTGGGACTGGAAATACTTCATTGGTTATAAATCAATAAGAGAGATCACAAAGTGTGTGTTACGTAGGTGAGGTCACACCTAAGAAGGAGCAGATAGGTTTGCCGTTCATCGGCGCCGTTCTGCTTTATCACGACACATCAGTGAGACCAATAAATTATAAATTCTTTCCTCCTTCCCGCTTATTAACAAATAATCACTTTCGCGTACACAATTCGTACTGATTCAGGATACTCGGATACTGCAGCAATAGTGCGGATACACCACGCATTTTTCAATGGAATGGGATATATGATTATGATCTATATTCATAGATTCTGCTTTTGCGACGCCGGGAACAAAAGAACACTCGCAGCATTGATACGAGTGATAACGTATTCTCTACAAACTTGAGCTTTCTCCTTTGCTTCTTCTGTTGTTTAACTTCTTGAATTGTATCACGCGATATCACTCCTTTAGGGTTTTCGTACACCTTATGTCTGACACATCTTCAGTGGTCTCTTCTAGGTACTCTCTGGAATCTCTCTCCTCCCCCTCACACACACACACACACACACACACAGAGTACAAATGATGCACATAACACTTTAGTTCATCTCGGTTAAACCCCTATCAGCTCGCCACTGGAGTTTGATGAACACCACGAAGAATAACGCCTGATAATCTTCTTAGGTACGTGGATTTCCACAATTCAAATAGTCTCCCTCATCTGGAGCCCAATTTCTAGGTAACGGTTTGCGAAGTATTTGTATTTCACTATTCCCTAACGTATACTTTATAGCCTACGACGTTGTTCATTGTCAACACCGTCCTCCGCAGCTTCAAACTCAAAATTTCCTCCTTTTTCCTGCATCGAAGTACTACAATAATAAGCAGAGGCGAAGCGAGGTTCTGAAACTAGGGAAAACGCTACAAGACTTCCTTCTTCATCTATTGTCTTATATTTTTACACGAATTTGTGCCAACTGTATTTAATTGTGCAAAAACATAACTTCAAGTTTGTTCACTGTAGACTTAAAGTTAAATAGATGCCAAAATTGTGTAAAGCTTCACAGTCTTTGTCTTACTATTTGTAGTTTAGCTGTCAGTTTTACGACTAGGCCCTACTGCTTGTGAAGATGTCAGTTAAACGTATGATATCACAAAAATATAATTTTCTTCGCGAGCAATAATATACAACTTCAGTTTCCGTGGTGATAAATGAATGGACTAGTGTAGTCTTAGCAGCGAAGCTCGAGGAGCAACCGGTTCCATTGCTACTGAATGACATGATGCTTTATAGTGTTTCACATACAGACTTATAACGCTCACGAACGCATAATGCCTTCCGCTACCTTATGACGATTTATGCAAGCACGTAAACAGAATACCAGTACAAGAAGCTGTAAATTATTTTTTAGTTTAATTTTTAATAGTGCATTTTGAAAAATGGCAGTGGAGCTTCCAACACTTTCACTAACGATACGCCATTGGTAATAAGCATAAAAAAATTAATGCAACGCCGGAATTTCGGTCTCTGATGGAACAGTTGCAATCCAATACCCTCCGTTACACCTCCGACTGTCTTTGGTATCAACAGTGATGCAACCAAAGAGAGTTGAAGATGCCTTCTTTACCTACTAGTTTGTTCACTATTTAACTCCCAGATTTACTCGTGTCTGCACATCATATTATCCTACTTATAATGGTGGTAATTAGGACGATGGTTGTCCTATAAATATTCAATGCCGTCGGAGCACCTCGATAACTCCCCATCCATTAAAAATATCAAATCTCTTCTTGTACTTGCACCAAAACCCTCTTGGTAACATAATGGAATTATCTTCTGTTCTCTCCCTTTTAGTAACCAGCAGACAGAGAGCGACCATAGCTCCAGGCATGCGCAGCGCCGCCTTCTATAAACAATTGCTTCCATTTTAGTCTCCATGAAGACACCAGAAGGCGCATGTTACTTTCTCCTCGAAATGACAGATGTGCAGTAGTCCGTTATGGGTCCATTCGGCTCTGACGGAGTTTAACAAACTTTTGTATCTATCTACGTTATTGCAAACGCCTTTCGCAGTTCAATCCTCATAAAACAGCGATCCTTTCCGGCTTGAAAGCGAAGCTGCTAAAAGCAGATAAGAAATGGAGATAAGTACTAACAAATATGCTGAGTTAAAAGATAAATACAATTCAGTGGTTAAATCTAACTTTTGCTAAACTTGTGTTGCTACCACTAACACTCACTTACACTTCCATGAGCGCTTTCAAGCCTCTCGGCTCATCTTCAGATGGAAAATACCAAACATCTTCAGGTTGTTTCCATCTGAAGATGAGCCGAGAGCCTTGAAAGCGCTCATGGAAGTGTAAGTGAGTATTAGTGGTAGCAACACAAGTTTAGCAAAAGATAAATATGTTGAGTTAGTCATCGCGTTCGTCAGGATACTGGGTCACCACTTGGTTCTAGTATATTTAGACCTGAGTATGATTTTGTCTCCAGTTGTTGAAAAAGGCACATCTCTTGGGAAGCTCCAGCACCCGATCTGAATTACGATGCTCACGAACGCAGTGTAGTTGGTACGAGTTGCTCGTTTAGATCCAAACAAAATATAAAGGTAGCCGCGAAACGATAATTTTCTACTTTTATCTAACTTCCCAGTTCACAGAGTGAGTACTTTAGCTACCATTAGTGCTCGGATAATTCGAGCGCCTTGGTGTCTTAATACTCGCGTATTTTAAGCTGTGCCTTTAAGGTGTAGTATTGAACACTGCAGTGATCTAGTGCTGAGTGAAAATGTGGTCTTTTCTGTCTGGTTGTCAATGCCGATGACTGTGACTGGAATAAATCTCTTTCTGCAAGCTCGGATGACAAAGTGTGCTACTCGAACGCCTCATCCAGAGCTAACATCTACCCAAAGTTTACTATCGCCTGCTCTGACGAGTCAAACAAACCACCAGTAAGTTGTAGTCCAATTGCTTTCTACAAAAAGCCATCAGTCTGCGCCCATAACCACCGGGGAAGCAAGTAACATCGGGGCCTCTCTCTCTCTCTCTCTCTCTCTCTCTCTCTCTCTCTCTCTCTCTCTCTCTCTCTCTCTCTCTCTCTCTCTCTCTCTCTCTCTCTCTCTCTTTCTCTCTCTCTCTCTCATAACTTTAACTTTACTCTTATGAGTAATCTGAGCACTCCACAGCAGCGGTAATGGTTAATAGGAGACTTGGGACTCCTGGTTCGGGCGCGAATGAGAAATACTTCTCTGCACTGCTGCACAAATCTCAGCGCCAGAAAATTTAATTTTAATTAGTTTTTAAATGTAATCTTAAATAAATGACGAACCGTGTCGTTAGCTTTTAATTTTTTTTATTGTGTAGTTATAGGCTATGTGTGTGCGGAAAAAATGTCAGTTGTAAATTAATGTTTATGTTCCCTACGAAGACCTCGAAAAATCTATTTTGTTTGTCATATAGTTGTTAATAAATATTTTTTTAAGTAGGTTTAATTTTTCCAAGTATTTATAGAAGATAAAACACGCAGGCAACCTTTACATAAGTTCACGTGATTTTTTAGGCCTACTGATAAACGACCGTTAGGTTGTTTCTTTTCCTCAATACATGTTTTAAATTTATCTAAGTTAATATTATGATACACAGATTACAGCATATATTTAAGGCGGGGTACGCATAACTCTTGGAGTTGAATTAAACAAAAAAAAAGAGAAAGTTAGGATATTGTGTATTAACCGCACAGAGGAATTACCAACCAACAGCGTTTGTATTATCGTAGACAAATTGCGATCTGACAGTGTAATGATAGCCTATATTGTTTCATGAGTAAATTTCACTGACAGAAAATATAATTTAAGTATTCTCCACGGCAACCTAGGCTTATATGCTCCGCGTATGCTGCATAGAAGTTTCCATAACGTACATTCTCGCTGTGCTTTTCCAGCTTTTACGCGTGGAAAGCCTTTACGCGTATAAACCCAAGCCTGCAGAATAAATATTATTTAGTAAACCTACATTCTCTAATAACTTCTTTCGACGCCTGCTGTTTATCAATGTTTGTAACAGTAATATTTGATATTTAAAAATTTTTAATTTCGGAAGATGCGTGGTCATTATTACATAATTGACACCCCATATCAACAGCTACACACCAGTATATTTCAAGTAAGGAAACTTGAATGTTTTAAAACAAAGTAGAATTAGAGTCTTTGATATAGTGTTGAAGTAGGCTATCTGATGTAAAATTAAGTAGTTATTATTTCTCACCGAGTACTGCATTGATCTGACGATTTTTGACGGTATTAATTTGACGTCCTCCACTTAATGAGTTAAAACCCTTTGTTAATCTCTTTAATTTTTAGGCACTTTTATTATTTTTTCAGCTGTGTTTTCAGCTAATAACGGTTTTTTAAATAAACAAACAGGCTTATTACACAGCACTTGCATATACGTTTGAGATATGAAATATAGGAAAATCAATTCAGTCAGTATCTTCTCAACGATGTTTCAGTAATGCGTAGGGCCTATACCTATTTATTGTGTTATTACCGTTTACTTAATGGGATTGATTTCAGGATGTTATCACACGTTTGTCAGCCACTTTAAAGATAGTAATGTTGATTAGTCTCAACTTGTTTTTTTCTTTTGATGAAGCCGACTCGACCCCGGACCACCTAAGCCAAATTCTAGATACGCCACTGGTTGCAGGCAATGAACCCTTCTGTGCTGCTTACTTTCCTCGAGACAGTACAAAGTATACGTTAACCGCTTATCGTACACGCACTGTGAAGCAACCTTTCCTACACCGTAAATTTTGTTTTAAAAATTGTATAGCTTTTGTTTTAAGTAGAGATAATTTCGGCAAACAATGAAAGAATCGTATAATAATAAATGATGCAAAGATTGTAAACGCCTTTAGGATGTTCTTTATCACTTAAAGAATAAAAACACATCTGAATGGTTTCATTGTTTGGCAACTGTAGTAGTAATCATTTCTACAATGTTGAATTAAATTTTAATTTAGGATAATCGATCATTTTTACCAACGTAATATTTACAATAATTTTACGAAATATATGCATAATTAGCAATGAAAGCTAACATGAAATCTGAAATAAAAAAGGAATTTTCTTGATAAATCCTTTGATATATTACGAAATTAAATTCTCTATTTCATAACTTCTAATTCAAAATGGGGAGTATTTCCCTTTGAATTTAGTAACCATTCCAACAACATTTAATCACTGAAAATAAAAAATTAAAATAATTACACTTAATAAATATTAATTAAGTGTTATTAATGAATTATTAATTACAATTAAATTTATTGTAATTGTGTTAAACATATTGTTAATTATTTACCAGGTAATTGTAAGTCTCAAATGAAGTCACATTAGAGGCAGAAATATCAGGTGCATTTTATAACATAAGGGAATATTGCAAATGTTTCTTTAAAGTTGATTAATTGATTAGTGCAGTTATTCGAATGTAGAAACGTAGCTCAGTTAATTTCCGTTTGGTTCCTTAATTTAAACGAAAAATTTAATACTAAAATCCGTACTTAATATCTCTTTATTTTCATAATAAATGCGTTTAAAATTATGAAAATCAGGAAGTTTTTTATTTAATTTAATCTCAATGATTTTTCGCTGATAAAATAAGGGTTTAAATCAATTATTAAATTAATTTGTTTATTAAAGTTCGGGAGACTTTCTATTGTATTTTTTATATAGTACGTTGGCCTGTGTCATTGACAGTGAGAAATGAAAGATTCATTTTCACTTAACAAATTTCAAATAACCTTCTTTGTTTCACTGAAGTATTCTGCAACTTATTAATTCTCTCTCTCTCTCTCTCTTTCTCCCTCACAACCACACACGCGTAAGTTGACAAAGTATAGTAGAAGTCTAATAGAATGTAAGCACGATGAAGTAACGTAGTTAAAAGTGAGTATTGAGTAGATCGAATTATTCGTATTTAAAGTAAGAATTAATAACCTACGTCCTTATAATCAAGGAGGGCTGATTGAAACAAAACTATGAAATCTATGGCAGAAAAGTCGGAATACCGCGGCATTGATACTGTGTTGTGTGCGATTACCGTTATACAAGCTAGTCTTTAGAAATGCTACAGACGCTTTAAGATATTCTATAATGTTCGCTTTTTAACAAAGTCACTCAGTTTTTTTAAATTTAAGTGTAACGATATTATAGGTTTTTTTAAGAGAAGCCTTTAACTCTCCATCGTGTATGACATGTGCAATTTATTCAGGTCCTTGTCCTTAGGTGTTCGAGTAATCTTTTTTTAGGTGAAGAGCGTCTAGTTATTGTGTAGGTGAAGCAGTAAAAGAGTGATTAATGGTCAGCTTCAGCTGCCGCAATGAGGAAAACAGGATAATACGGTATGTTTATTGCCAACGTTTTACTGACGGCAAGGTGAACTGTCTGAAAGGCACTTTGAGAGAGAGGGAGCGAGAGTCGTAGGCCATATGGTGGGGATTTTTTAACCGCGTGGTAGAAGGGGAAAAGTTGCTAAAGTAAGCTTTGAGCGGCTCAGTAACCAGTAAACTAGCTCTGTAGTCTTTGTTCGAATAGATTGTTCAATATTTTTTGAGTTGCGGTGTGTCGTCTGTCATGGGGGTACAGGAAGAACACCATGGGCCAGAGAATGGCAAAATGCCGCCTCCAGCGTCCGGACTGGAACCGCAAGGTACGTAATATTGTTTACATTTTGATACCACGTGCACTTCTTACTTATTATTTTATGTGAAAATTAGCATCACTGAAATGTGTGTATGTCAGTGTTCATCTGTTTATAATCGAAAATACATTCGTCATGATTTACAATACGCAGTGAATCTATAGTAAGCATCTCCAGAGTTTGACTCAATAAAAGAACTCTTACTATTACAAAGTTTATTTTTAAAAACTTGTTTACTACGATTAACATATTGGTTATCTTCAAACCCGCCAATGCAACATACACACACACAAAGTTAAGCAAAGTAAATGTAGAAATGATTTAACGTCAAGTTAACAGTCTGAGAATCCGAGAATCCGGTGTCGATATGTCGTGTTGACGTTAACGGTTGTTTAGGTGAAGAAGCCTGTAGTGATGCAATTCGGCAATAAGGACTATTGACGAGTTGAATGCGGTAGAATTTGGCTGATTGGATGGTGCTCAAGGCTTCAAACTAACCTACTTTACTGAATGAACTAATGTTCCAAAATTGTTAATTTTTTTTGTACTAATGATGAGCGTTTTCAGTTGTGAAATCACAAAATTAAATTCATAGAGAAAATATTACAGTAGTACAACAGTAAGTGCAATGATTTTTTTCCGTATGGGAAATAAAATAACGGTTTCAGATGTCAGATAAAGATGTTGAGAAGGGGAAGTGGATGTTGAGAATTTGTGGTTAGCTATTCCGCACGTGGTTACTGACGGTTCGCGGTTCACGTACCTACACGATACTGTTGCGTTCGTTACATCTGACAACGTGCGGCATTTGACGTACACTAAGGTTACAATTGCCATATTTAAAAGATACCAAAAGAACAAATAATTAATCGGCTCAAGTAAATGGTATACAGGTTATTAAAAAATATTTATGAACAGAAAGTATGACAATTATTATATTTGTAATATTATCTGTAACACACACACACACACACACACACACACACACACATTATTTGCTTACATAGATTTGACCCAAATGCTTATATAGATTAGATTCCATGGGAAATGCTTTAGCGTTTTTTTAATTAAATATGAGTAGGAGGTACGTTGCTGTACTTAAGTAGATGTTAGGATCGGTGGAGAATAGACATGTTATGAAGAAGGAAACAAATTCCTTCTGTGCCATTAGCTTGTATTGACCTACATCTCGCTGAGGGCAGATGTGCAAACATAGTAGGTCTATATGATTTATAAAATCCAATATCCTAATTTTAGTTACTTTTATTTTATCGCTCTCTAAAGTTAAAGTTGAAAATAATAAGTAATGCATGTTATACGAAACATTATTAACTCGTAAACTTTAGTGGTTATCGTAATGAGAATAGTTTTTCGGTTGAACGCAAAATAAATAATAACAAAAATACAAATCAAAAAATAAAAAGACTTGTGTTCAACCGAATGCAGTGTTATTATGCTAGCGGGTTCCTTGATGTCTTCTATAGGCCCACTTCAAGTTTCCTCGTATAGGCCTACAGTTCTGGAGAGGTCACGCCTTCTGTCTCCACAGCAACAATCGTAACTAACATATGTTGCATACCGGTAGGCCTACTTATGGTAATCATATTCACATAATAATAATAATAATGATAATAAATTATTGAATTACATAAATTTGCGCTCAGGTTACTATACACAATTAAGAATATGAAGTGGACAACAGAAAACAAAAGGGAATCCATGAAAACCTGAAAGACAAAGTACTAATTAACGTTAACTACGCATCATTTGATTTTTAAAATTAAAAAAATATTTGTAGCCTGTGTGTGATGGATTAAGTTTCTTCGCGAAACAAATTTTATTAAATCAAACTGTAATACCTGGGATAGCAATTAATTGTCAGATATATCACCACATTAATTCTACATTATTACACAATTCTTACTGCTGCCAAATCTGAAAAGCCCGTGTAAAACAGGTTAATGCTGCGAAGTTGTGGAACACTGACATAATGACATAATTTAAGATATTCTTTTTACTCATTAATACAAACCGCTGTGTTAACGCAAATTATGAACTTCCTTTAAATTTGATTTTAGTTTCTGAGCTTAGTACCATACGGCCAAAGTGTTTGGTCCCAGAACTGTCTGGAACTAGTATCAAAGTTCGACACTTTCGTCTATTCAAAGTCATAATTTACTGACGTAAATTGTAATGAACTAAAGCATTAAAAAAGTATTTAATCAATGGATTCAATATGTAACCATTTAAAAATAACCATTTCGCGCGCCCTCAAAGTGTGACAATACTGTTTTATTTGTCAGCATTGATTCAGTGTGAAGATCGTTTGGAGTCAGCGGTCAACAGCTGCCCTTACTGTGAATTACGAGAGTTCAAACTACAGGATTTTGTTTGTGTGTCACTGAAAATTTCCATAAAAACAGGCAAATGCTATATGCCAAAATAAGTGTACTTCCACAGCCTTGGGCAATAGGGTTACGTAACATAGCGGCCTGTATAATATCGTTTCCGTAATTGTATTTTGTCACGTTGTTTGGTTACCACGAAACAAGCCACTGATAGTTGATTTATATTATCGTAGATAAAAAACTGCAGGTGTTAATTTTTCCTGTGTCCGATTTACAGTTTTAATTTATTTATGGTATTGTTATTAACAATTTAATTATACACTAATCTCGGTAATGTCACAGTTCGATAACATTTATTGGGAAATAAAACTAGCCTGCGTACACACACACACACACACGCACACACACACACGCACACACACTACATGTTCAGTGAATATAGTAATGCTCGGTCCGCAGTTTCCATAGGCGGCCAATAATTACTTAACACAAAAAGAATCCTTCATGTACTATTGCCCGTTATGGTCTAATGTGTTAGCTGGAAAAAGTGTTTACCGTTGAAAAACAAACGCTTCACATTGTCGTGAGCCAGTTCATTACCGTATGTAAGTAATTTCAGCTGTTCAACGAAAAGCTTCGGATGGGTTTCACATTTGTATGGACATGGTTTCACTTTGCCAGTATGGACAACGATCCCCTTAGTTAAATCACATTTCATTTCTTAGAAATGTTTATTACTTTTACATCTGTGATTAGCAAATCAACGTAAAATATCAGCCAGATTTGGAGACCGTAATTTAATACTTGTGACTTTCCTGAACATAATGAATTATACGATTACCGGACTGGATTTAACTAACCGGAGAAAACAGTTTGTCCCGTAAGTGTTGGCATCTGTGGACGACCTTCGCCCAGTCACAGTAGACAATGAGGCGTAAAACATTGGCACTGAAGACACGTCACATGATGTATCTAACCTAGACTTTTCTTGCACACGACTTCCTACCGACGTAAAACGAGCAAATTTATGATTTACTTGTTTTGAGATTACCGGTACCCGTGGTATTGAAATTCTCGTCCTCCTGTCTCGTTCTGTGTCCTCGTCGTCCTCCTCACCATCATCATCACCATCACCATCACCCGTCACCATCATCTTTAGCAGCAGTAGTCATCTGAGTTATTGCCCTCCGTAATTTCTTCCACTAATTCACAAAGTGGAATCCTGCATCGTATAGTTTGCTTGAAGCAGTCTCGAGTAAGCGAAAAACATCTTGATAGTAGATGTATACAATATTATTTATCAAACCGCCAAGAAAAGAAACAGAACCACACGCGCGCGCGCGCGCGCGCGCGCGAAGTAACTTTTGACGTTTCTCTTATATTGTATAAACAGTAATAACAAATTTCGTCTGTCTTTTTGTTTATCGTAATATGAATTCCATACTTTTATTAAAATTTATATTATAAAACTGTTGGCGATGCAGGTTGTGTGTGCTGCAAAATGTTTCTTATGGATACGAAATAAAAAACGTAGAAGAAATTTATTATTTTATTATTATTGTGTTCATACAGTAATGAATAATAATAAAATAAAAACTGAATAATAATATGCCTATAATATCCTAAAATATTTGTGTGTGTGTGTGTGTGTGTGTGTGTGTGTGTGTGTGTGTGTGTGTGAGAGAGAGAGAGAGAGAGAGAGAGAGAGAGAGAGAGAGAGAGAGAGAGAGAGAGAGAGAGAGAGAGTGAGGAGGGGTTCTGTGGATATGACATGTGTTGTATGCGTCGAGTCACGGGTTGTACTGTGTTATTTCCGGAGGTGCAGTCTTGACATCAAGAACATTCTATCGTAGAATATCTGGAAGGAGTCAATAGCCTGAGCATGACAGAGACGAATCTGCGGAAACACCGTAAAAACACCTCCAAGAAGACAAATACAGTTTAACGTATACCTCAGTGGAAACAATATATTACAAAAATATACTACTTATACTGTAGTTATGTTCCAGAATGTTTTATTGTATTTTACATTTCAACTACCATGGTAGTCAGGTGATGGCATTGGTATTTGTATAAAAGATAAAATTTAATTTATGGTCTTTAAAATTTAATACAGTGTTGTTCCCGGAGTGATGCGTGTGCTCGCGCATGCACACGCTTGTGCCTACATGCATGTGTTTTGGGTCTTTGTGTATGTGAAAATTTGAAATAGTCTGAAGGTCTATAATGGTACCTGGGAAAATGGATCATTTCGAAAGTCTTTTTTTTATAAGTTTATCCTGTTGCTCCGTTTACTTCTATTTTGCGACTATATTCCTAAGAAATATTTTGCGTAATTGACAACTTTCACTTTCGAGAAACGTCTTCAGGGTAAATTACATTGTGTTAAAACAATGAGTTTTTAAATCAACTAAAGGGATAATAAAAAGGCTAGATACAGATGTACACACACACACACACACACACACACACACAACTATTTTTCACATATAATAATGTTATGACAAATAATATAATAATGTCATAATCTTCTTTACGCGTTTTTATAAAACGACAGCTGTAAATTCTACTTGACACTTCTGATTAACACTTACAGTTTCTGTAACACTTCAGTTTCCTGTACAAGAATGTACTGTATTATGTTTCAAATTTATTTTCGTTTTTGTTTTCATGATTTTAATTTTTAATTATTTTCTACGTTTACTTCACATTTTTCATTCTCATTTTAATTTCAATTTTATGATTAAGAAACGAGTATTATCTACGATTTCAGCATTCAGCGAGATTGTTATTTCTCGTCAGACTTTCTATTCGAGAGTTCTTCACGATGACATTATTTTGCACCACGTGATGCAACGATATCATCATTACTTCAGACTGCCTTCATACATCGCAAACGGTTCCAGAACACAGCTTAACATCGTGCGCTTTCTGGGTGAAGTTGGGATAGTTCGCAAAGTCTCACTGTTTGCACCTCCCTTTCGAATGAATCTCGCTTACAAAGAGCGCTTGACTTAAAAGTATGAACATTGTTAAAACGTATTAAAACTCAGTCGTTTGGTCGCTTCTGTCAATTAGTGTGCGACAACTTGGTGGCCACCGTTCCAATACGTACTCATAGATAAAAGTCGCCTTCCGGATATCAGGCACATTGAGCATTGCAGTACAAGATAAACAACTTGCCATTCAGTCAGCCGCTCACTGTGCCTTCAGATAAATATAATTGTGTGTATCGCATGTTTGTAATTAACTACGACGTGAAACTTGACGTGAGTAACAAACATAGGTTTTACTTAACATGACTCAAACATTTCTAAATTCGTCCTTGCCCTGTATTTATCGGTACGGAGGAAATTACCGTTTGCTATAGTATTTACACACTGCTTTCAAAAGAGTACGACACTCATATGTATGATAAAGAATTACAAAATCTCGCGCGCGCGCACACGCACACCACAATACACGTCTTATTTTTCAATGTGCCAAACGAATTGATGTACTGTACTATAAATATAACGGCCAGCGTCTCACAGCCGTTGGATTCTGGTGTGTAACTCGTATACTCCGGATTCATTCACCCGCATCGCTTAGACTTTCACCTGTTGTTAGGTTAGTGTGTTACGTGGAATACTGTGTACAAGTTCTAAGTGTTGTGCGTAATCAATGTTGATCACATAGACTATTTGGATAGGTCAAAAACAGAGCGAGGGGCCACCGTCTTAATATCATTCAACGCTTCGGCCGATGAAACTTTCTAATCAGGGTCAGTCATACAGGCCCCAAGGGAGCATAATATATAACTTTATAATAAATAAAAACCAAACATAAATGTAAACGACAATGTCTTGTTAAGCACTTCAACTTTCTCTGCCTTTCGTAACTGGATTTGTTTTTGTTTACACGTACAGGTATAGTTTTGGTTCACATTAAGCGGGCGTTTTAGTCGGTCATTAACTAATTCGTTTTTCTCGTGGTATAACTGTTTAATCTTCTTGCTTTTCCTGTTTTCATTTTGAAAGTCTCTTTTTTATAAGTTTATCCTGTTGTTCCGTTTACTTCTCCAATATATTTAAAAACAGATGTTTACATATTGCGACACTAATGAATAACAAAAACTGTAAACACATTTCGTCCTTCGTGCTTGACCTGATCACCTTGTTTGTCGTCTCCAAGATAATGTTTACCAGTGCAATGTAACATACTGAACTACAACAGCAGTGACACATGTAGCGCGTGAATTTCCAAACTTTGTGGGTTAGGTTAAACTATTAACTATACTGGCCACTGTGAAAATTCAGTTCGTTATGACGTATGCAAGACGCCAGACGCCAGACTCTTTCAGATTCATAAAAAAGAAAAATATAGATAATAAAAGACAAGGTTCATTGACCAAGGAGACATGAATTTGTTTGTTGTTTCCTGCGCCGGTCAAATAACAAACCGATAAAAAATAATAAAAAGGACGTCACCGCCGTTGTTTTTTCCAGCTTATCCATAATCGTCGTACCCGTGACTATTGTTGTCTTATTAAATGTCTGTCTTATTTTGCAACTACATTTCCTAAGAAATATTTTGCGCGTTTTGCGTAATTAACAGCTGTCATTTTCGAGAAACGTCTTCAGGTTAAATTACTTTGTTTTAAAACAATAACATTTTTAAAGTAACTAAATAATAAAAATTGGAGCCAAACCGCCTAAACATTAAATACTACATTGGTGCAATAAGAAACATTTCTGGAAGTTTCTTTATATAGTTAAATAAACGTTACGAAGAGGAAGTATACTGAAATTCAATGAGAGCACATTAAGCGGAATATTATAAAATTAATGAACTAAACATCTTTGGGTTCACTAGAATGACAAACAGTAAACAAGAAGAGTAAACGTCTCTTCTTGGAACTGAAGGAAGTTATAGAACCAAAGTGGTAAATACCCCGGACCGAAAGTTATTGTTGTATGATAAACTTATTCACCGAATGGGATAAATTGATTACAAAGAGTTCCAAAGATTAAAAATTTCATTTGTTTCAAATTTGTGTGTAATGTCATTTGTTGAATCGAGAGGTCACATTACATATGCGACAAAAAAACTTACTTGCCTGTAAGTTTTGCATGAAATTGCGTTACAAATTTTACGTAACTCCTATAACAGTCATGTTAACACGATGGTTCTCATGAGAATGTTAGCTGACACGGGGTTAGCGTAGTAGAGAATTGATCTGCTTATTTTAACAACCCAGTTATTAGTACGTAGACCTATTGGATAAATAAAGTTACGGGGATTGATGTTTATGCCTATCTTCAGGTTAAGTACATCCTGTACAGAAGTACTACTACATCTTTTGTTGACACAGAAATAGTAATCCGCGAGTGCGACACTTACACGAAGTCCGTATTATACAGCCGGCCGTGGTTTGGTTTACAGACAACGCAGCTATACGGTTGGTTATCTAGTAATTAGAACGTAAACCGTTCAATACGACGGTGAGCAACATACATATAAATAGTATATTTACATGACAACGAACTCGGTTGAGTTGGTTAAGAATAGTCTCATTAAGAACAGTCCTTGACGATTTGCACGTTACAGTAGGGTACACGACATAAGTAGTGTAGTGTATGATCAGCTGTTCGTATTGTTATAGTTGTTTCACAGATGTAAGCAATTTAACGCACAGCACGACGCAAATGAAGTTTACTAACTTATATTGGAATTCTAGTTCGGGTGGAACCGACTTACTGACCGGTGTGCGCGCGCGCGCGTGTGACTACAGATGTCCAGAGACGTTAGGAAAAGAGCGCAACCTGCCCTATAATTTATCACCGTAATAAACGATGAATTTAGGTAGAAAAATCTATTTTGAAAATCGTGTTTCTAAAAGATAAATTGTATTTCGATACTCGGCATTTTTCGATTATAAGCTGAAAACTTCTATTTGATGTTCCGAAAAACTTACTGAAATCTACGGTTTTTTTCACCCGGAATTGAGTTTTTGGTTGACTTTGCTATTCCGTGAAACGCGTTATTCCGAAACAAACAGATAATAATATTATTCTTCAGTTTAAGTCAAATTTGGGTACAGTGCGTTTCTAAATGGTTTCTAAATGTTCAGCAGGATTATTGCCCGTGTGCCACTAATTTACCCACTAAATCTAGACTCACGTGTATTGTAGGAACTACTGTTTAATTTTGCCATGTGGGTACTTGAGAATCTATATTTTCAGATGTGTTAAAGTGGGACTTTAGATTTGGCGTATCATTAAGAAGATTACATTCCAGAAATCGAAAGCCTCACGTCGAATGCAGATGGTCATCGATGGTTAAAGTCTTCACTGTTAACTCTAATTCGTCTGATGTAACCGTGTTTGTCCATTGAGTTACAGCAACCTAGTTGTTAGATTGTCTCAAATTGTTTTGTATTACTATTCGAGACGCTTCTCGAACGAATGCTCAATTGGCTTTGTTGGTAGCTGAATAAATAGATGGATCACTAACGTACGTTTGTCACTTCGTAGGCCATTTTATGGCTGACTGAGCATTCATTTAGTGAGGGGGCTTGAGAAAGTACAATGGTCGAAACCATTCCACTAAAATACTTTCTGTTTCATCTAAAGGTAAGTAAGCCTATTACTCTTCTTCGTGTCTACCGTAGGTTAATCTGTTATCTTCTAGTCACAGTCTAGAACATTTCAGTTTCGGCCGTGTCGATTTAAAACACAACATTTTGTATTTTTGAGTATACAACACAACTTATGTTTTTGCGGTTCAAGAATCATCTTTCTGATTTAACTATTGTCATATAATTAGTTGCCAGAATTTTACATTTATCAATTACAGAGTCGAGATTTTTGGCAACTAAAGTTGTACATAGGCCTACTGCGTGACATTTCGTAACGTTTATTGGCATACTTTTAATCAAAATTAAAGTTAAATGTAAACGACGTTAACGTATCAAAATTAAGCGTGTGTGACGTCATTAAATTAAAACGTAACTGTTTTGAGCTGAGAAATAGATAAATATTACCCACTAATGATAATCAGAAAACGTTTTCTTCTTGTTACTACCAATTTTGACGGCTCAGAAAATTTAATGTTTGGGTTTCTGCAGTGTCTGTATTTTTATTCTTTGGGTTGCCGTACTATCCAGTACCCAGGGTCATACTACCTACTGTGTATGGGTAGTAGTGTGTGGTAATCTGCAAGAAGATTGTGTAATACTGAACTACTGCTGTAGCGTAAACTATTTACAATAATAAAACGTATTGTACAAAGATATGAAGTCCAAACAATTAGTTGAGGCGAGCATGAATGGCGTCATTGTATGAAACGCGTATGTTAATGTGACAAGATTAGTCGATAGCTTTATCATAACCAATGATAACCGAAATCTGTGATGACCGAAATAAATAGGGAAGGAATTGGTCCTTTTTTTTCATATCAATTAGTCACTTGCAAGTTGAAATTATTCACATTGCTAATATTTAATTAAATCTTTTAAATCAGGAAATGAGAATATTATTCCGATCGTTTCACAGCGGATTAAAAGTAATCAGCATCTACATATACAACAGTTTATCGGTACTTAAAGCGTTAACGTATTTATATTTACAAAGTCTTGTGTAAAACTCTTTTTTGCTTCCGATCGATTGGTTTAACTTAAGTTAAAGTTATCGCTGTTCGCTAGCTAAGGTAAACATGCCACGTCTGTAACTGCAATAAACAGTTCAACCTGAAAATTCTCCATAAGTCTGATCGTGTTTTGTTTGTGCAGGCATTCATTCATGTGGCACGCGTTTGTGTGTGTATTATCTGTGCTGTCTTTTACACGACAATTAGGCTCCGGAAATCACGGAACCAAACGAATAAGCGAAACGAATAACGTTACGGACATGGAGGAAAAATACGAAGGGAAGTACTCGCATTGTGTAAAACCTGTGCAAGTAATAAATTATATAGTGCAAAGAATTTTTATTTGTATTGAGTGGGGGTGACGTATTATTCTTATCTGTAATTAACGTTAACTTTCGTTAACGGATGACGCATTTCGTCAACATTAACTACCCGAAAAATTTACCGTTTCAGATGGTCCTGCAAGAGGGGCTTGTCTTGACAAGAGAATAAATTATTTTTGCTCCTTGTAGGAATAGTATTCAGGGATATCTGTTATTCTTTACTTATAACGTACCTTTTTCTTCGTATAACTGCTTCCCTCTGCAATAAAATTAGATTAATAAAACTTATAAAGCTTATTTGCTCTGGCGAGTCATAAAAACATTTTGACTTTTCACCAATGCTCACAGACATCGGTGGCTATGTGACTCGAGAGATATTTTTCTCCTTTCAGATACTTCTCGTTACTATGGTTTTATGACCCGTTTTTCGGATTGCTTTTGCATGCCGAAAACAGTAGTGAAATCCATTTTCTCGCATAAGTTTCTGTTTTCGAAAAGAGTCATACATATGTGTAAATTCAAATTCGCATGAAATGTTAAACACAGTAATTATAAAAAATTATTTTCTCACTACGAAGCACGAATAAATAACTTATTTTTTCCCACCCGTACCGTGTACGGGTTTTCTTCATTTATTGCCACATTTTTTTCGTTCTCTGTGGTATTTTGATATTTGATTAATATACAATCAAATACGGTCAAATAATTATAAGTAAACATAAATATCAAGAAATATATTCCGATTGTTCTTTTTAATTTTAACTATTTGTTTATGAAATCAAATGTTCAACCATCTTACGTCCACATACCTACGTAGGCCAAGTACTTAATAGAAATATCCGTGGCTTTAAGTGTACCATCAACGCAGAAATTGTTCATAAGAAGGGTGTAAGCGAGAATTTATATTGATGTGTAAAGGATCTTCTGAAATAATTTTCGCAGGAGGGTCAAGAAATTGTTTAGTTTCTACTGAAAACCGTGATTTAAAGTTTGCAGGTTGAAGGTTTCGAAGTTTTAGGGCAGACTGAGTCAGCGCAACGAAGGACTGCAGATGCTGAGCTTGCTGGGTGTGTGTACCAGCCATTCGCTTACAGTATGAATAGAGTTTGTTGAGGGGGGGGGCATTGTTGTGTACGTGATAAACTTGCCATTTCAAGCCTGAGGCACGCTCCTTGTCAATGCACTGCCGTCTGCATGCGTCAAACACTCTCGGGCTATTTGACAGTCCACCATAGGACATCGCCTTCTAATCTGCACACATTACGGATCTAACACCTTGATCCAGCGCCACACAGCATCCGTGCACATGTGCTATAAGTAGAGAACAAAAATTTGTCAGACCGCCTCGATTGAACTGTCGTCCAGGCCTGGGTTTTCCTGAGGTTGTGACTTAAACCTGCTTTAAAAAGCCGCTGGCCTAAGATGGGTGATGATGGATCCCATTCCTGTCCGATCCGTTTCAAAATAATCTGGGAATCATCGAAAACGGAAGTTGATTCCATTCTTGGATACTGCAGTTGTACCCGCATGCAGGGCACCCCATTAGATTATAGACCGGGATAGGGATTATAATCCCTTAGGATTATAGGGATTAGTAGATTATAATGCTACTAACAAGTTAGACCGCGAGTACGTATTATCACTCTAAAAATAAATAAAATGAAATTGTATTACATGTTTACAAAGGTACTGTCATCGTATTAAAAGCATATTTATAAAAACGGGTGAGTACGATAGCGCAATCTAAGCACGAACTGCCACTGAATGACACCCGGTAATAAACCTTTCAAGGCTGAGAAACCCAAGCATTTCAATTCCACTGTCGGTCAAGTTACTATCTACACTATGACTCCCGCATCCCCCGGTTGAGCCTCATTATCAATGTGATAAACGTGCATTAACTTTGTAAGAATGTATAGTATTTGATTCACAGAAGTTACACGACTTTTTATGGTAAAGTGATAGTAACGTACCTTTCGTGTATGCGTCAACTGCCAGTACTAAACTAGATATTCTTGAAAGCGAAAGTGTGCAACGATATTAGTATAAATTAATACAGTATTTGCATGTTTGCCAGTGTGTATCCTCCTGTTGCCACCTTTCCAATGCCGCTCGCCCAGCCTATGAGTGATAAAAAAAACACCTTCCAACATTCTTTACTTTAAATTATTTATGAAACCAAAATAGTTAGACATAACTTATTACAAATACAATTGGTAGTTTATGTCTTATGGTAATGTAATAAAAGTAAAACATAAAAGTCACACGATATCGTGTAGTAACTATGCGTAGTACAAATGTAATAACAAAAATACGTTAATAAAATTTTGCTTATTGATTAGTTACTTACAGCGTAGTTTATAAAATCTCACTCTACACATCACACATAATCAGTATCAGTCAGATAGTAATAAAAAATTATACATATACGAAAAAATTAAAATACGTATATATACATACACTATATACACGCGCAGTTTGGTCTGACAATATAAGTTTCAAATTAAAAACTGCTACACATATTAAAAAACAAACAAATCTTTGAATCTGCAAGAAGCAATCGGAAATGCACTTTAACGTTCTTTTATGAAATAAGAAATATTCTACGAGTATTTTAATACACACACGCGCGCGCGCAGTCTATCTATTTGTAGACATACACCATAATTCTTATTTCATAAAAGAACGTTAAAGTGTACTTCTGATTGCTTCTTGCAGATTCAAAGATTTGTTTGTTTATTAATATGTGTAGCGGTTTTTAATTTGAAACTTATATTGTCAGACCAAACTGTGCGTGCGGTTTATTTGCAAATTTCGAATTTCAACAAAACTCATTTGAAGACTGGACAATTAAATCGGCAACCGGCCAGCAGTAAAAATGACTTGAGTGTCCGGTGAAACACATTTTCTGTGTTAAGTGAAACAAAGCTGAAAGTGAAAGTATAAAACAGCTTTAAATTTTAAATTGAAACGGGAACTAGTTAGTGCAAAGGTGATGGATTTGCAAGGATTATAGCACTGCTTTGTTTACGAGTGAGCATAGAGACGTTAAGGAAACATAAATATAAAACTATTCATTGACAGGTTTTATGTACTGTAGTAGTATAGAAAGTTCAATTAATGACAAGATTTTCGAAAGGCCGAAGTGTATATTAGGAAAGCAATAGTTGAGGGATTCAGAGAAACAAAGATCACCTTAACCTGGAAAATAGTTTAATAATTAGAAAAAGTTTGCATTGCATAGAAAGCATATTTTCGCTTACTTGGAGAAGAAAAAGTTCTACGAACGTCCTTACGATTCTACGTGAGGCTGTACATGTTTTATTTATTTTGTTGTTGTGAGTAATAGGAATGAAAATAGACTAATGACAGACTAATAGCCGTTACATAAAGATAATTTGTTACAAAAAATAATTAACAATACATATGCGACAAACAAAGAAACTTACTGATAATGCCGGTAAGTTTTGCATAAAATTGCGTTACTAGTTTTACGTAACGCGTGTAACAGTCATGTCAATGTTAATATATGTAGACGTATTTACCTAGATCTCCGTCGTGCGACTTCGTTTTTCTTGTCCTTTATGTCGCGTTTCGGCAACGAATTGCCATCTTCAGAAAACTTGATCACTCATTAGAGATCGTTAAAAAATTAAAATACTAAAATCATTACAGTAAAAGTGCACTTTACGACAGCGGAAATTCACATACGCGAACATGAAATTTTATGTTTCTCGCGTGGACATTATCAATCGACTGATTCACTGTTTATATATCCACTGATAAAACTGTTTTGTTTATTATAGCCCGTGTGTACTGTAACTTTCTATTTACCGGCGCCCGTGTGCAAGTATTGCCGTGTCGTACAATATGTTATGTGAAAATGTAAGTTTATCGTTCAAGACATAATCACTGTTGATTTTGACGGCTTTATATATTTCATATTCCTCAAGTGCGTCCATGTATTTTCCTTTCCTGCAGCAATGCATGGGCTGGAAATTTGTCTCAAAATCACTGTAGTTATGATTACATAGCATCAGGTGTCTGGCAAAATTTGATGATGTTTTATGCAATTCCCTTCTGGGAAGATGTTCCTTATTTTGAACGATAAACTTACATTTTCACATAACATATTGTACGACACGGCAATACTTGCACACGGGCGCCGGTAAATAGAAAGTTACAGTACACACGGGCTATAATAAACAAAACAGTTTTATTAGTGGATATATAAACAGTGAATCAGTCGATTGATAATGTCCACGCGAGAAACATAAAATTTCATGTTCGCGTATGTGAATTTCCGCTGTCGTAAAAGTGCACTTTTACTGTAATGATTTTAGTATTTTAATTTTTTAACGATCTCTAATGAGTGATCAAGTTTTCTGAAGATGGCAATTCGTTGCCGAAACGCGTCATAAAGGACAAGAAAAACGAAGTCGCACGACGGATATCTAGGTAAATACGTCTACATAATTAATATAAGCGACTTGGAGACAACTAACCTAAAATGTTAATGTTACATAAGTCCTCTTTATTAAAAAAAATAAAAGATTCGTAAAACTATGTTTCACTGTGTTATAGTTTAACTATGTTATCTGTCCTGCAACATAGAAATTAGTGTCAAGAAAAATTCGGTAATCACACTTCATTTTGAGGAAACTGTGTCCAGTAGAAGTATTGTGAACTATACGTGATTCACGTTGTTTCACATAATTACATACAACTGACATTTACAGTAGTCGTTTTGGCAGCACTAACGTCACGTTCTTACATAACGTGATACTGACACTTTAGTGACCGTTTCAATGAGGTAACAATGAACTAGAAAAATTAGTAACCACCTTTATATGTTTCAGGGTTATTCAAAGTGTTTTTAGAAAGTAGGCCAGTGGGACAATTAAAAACAGGTCAGGCGATTGTGTGGTAGTGCCAGATGCGCCACGATTTTGTGTATCACTGTCATTAAGTTCTGAATACGTTCAGGTATTTGACGTTCACATGTGTACAACAGGTTTTGCATATTTCACATTACACCTGTTAAATAATACGAAAATTGGAAATTCAGCATTTTTAATGATTTAGACACATTTTACGATAATAACAACCATAAAAGTCTCAATTACAATACTCATAATAGAAACTTACGAGCAGGCGTTAGTGTGGCTGTACTCACTGATTACCCGAAACTTCGCTTCAAGCAAGTGGAGCGTTTAGAATATGCGGTTGATTTTGAGCGTGTGATTTTAGAGGACGCACGTCACATATATTTTAAATTATGTTATTCAAATGTGATCTGAAAGCACTATTGTATAAATATGTATACATTTTTTTTCGTTTTACGCAATTCATTGTATGTTTAAACAAGACTAGACAGAGAAGAATATCAAGAGTTTAAGATCATCAAGATCAAAATATCCATCGCACCACGGTAGAAGGGCCGTCAGTTAGACTGAGAGTTTCTGAAGTTAATATATATGTGTGTGCGTGTGAATAAAATTATAAAGCACGAAAACACTACTTTACGACTATATTAGGTGTACTGTTCCAAAGTTGAATAAATGTATCGGAAATTCCTGAATAGAATTTTCCTAATGAATATTTTAGTTTTGCCGTATTTAAACTTAGCCGATGCTTCCTATTTCACGTAGACTTGTGCATAATTTTGATCTGTACTTCTACAATTAATTGACTTTATATTTATTATCGTTGAACTAAAGAAAAATGCAAGTTTGCTGAAGTGAACGTGCAAAAAAGCGCAGTATTGAGACAGAAATGCACTAATTCATTTGTATCAAAGTGATAAAAAAAGTCAGCTTTGTCCATTCCCGTGTGTAAACAAACTATACTATGGAATTCGGTGACGCAATCCAGCATCCGGAGAGAGAGAGAGAGAGAGAGAGAGAGAGAGAGAGAGAGAGAGAGAGAGAGAGAAGATAGTTTGGTATATAGCATGTGTTTGTTTCGTTAGACAGAAATAAATATTACTGTTGTGAAATTAGGCATAATAAACATTAAAGCACATTGTCATACATCTAAAAGAACCCAGGTTAGAGAGAGAGAGAGCGAGCGAGAGAGAGTGCGAGTGAGTGTGTAACCCAGGTTAGAGCGTGTGTTTGTGCGCTGAGATCTCTACCACTGGCATTACGTGTAACAATACTTTATGGCATAATTTTGAATTCTTTAACGTCTGAGTACGGCTGCGTGCTAAGAAAAAAGAAAGTAGACGGAGACGAAGTCTGTTATTTATTATATCACAAATTTACCTCTTTTAGCTTCGTGAAACGTGTAAGTAAAAGAAGCAGTGAAAGAACGTAGTTAGTAAAAGTAGCAAAAGAAAAAATAAACTTTCTTCTTCTTTTTCTGGCATTGCAAGCCATGGCGGTCCGTGGCCTGCACAATATTCTGAATCCACGGGTTTTTATCTTTCACCAAACAAATGCCTACCCTTCTAATATTGTCCATCTCGTTCTAGGATGACGTTTCCCTTTCTTGCCAAACAACTTCCCCTGAAAGACTTCGTATTTCATCCACACGCCACACACAGGGATATCATTTTATCCTCTGTATTTTTTGTATGCGTAAACAATTGAAGGTCTTTGTATAGTTCAGACAGTTCTAGATTTTTTTTTGCGCCTTGTTCCACTGGCTTCACTTACTGTAACGATTAATCTGTCCGCTCACACACACACACATTTGTACGTAAGTAATCGAGCCACATCATACGATATTTAATGTACAAAAGAAAAAAAAAGTTGCTGCGACTGACAGAAGATATGCAGGAGAATGAGAGCCGTAGTAGAATTTTCGATTTATCTAATATGTTGTTTTGTTTGTGATTTCGGTAGGGCAGTGATGAAGCCCATGAACTACAACACGTGTGGTACATTTTGGTAGCCTAGTACGACGTTGGTTACGTAATACATGTCTCTCATTCTGTGCGTCTTCCGCTCTCTTTCTCTCACATACTTATAATAAGCTATGGTTATTGAAACAGAAATCGAAAGAAGTTGGAATTCATGAACGACGAACAAATCATAAAACGTTTGGAGAAAATTATAAATAAACTGTATTTGTAAATACTTGTAATTGCAGTTAAATTAAAATTGCAGAATATGGAATGTTTGTTAGTGAATTTTGTACAGCCGCGTGATGTCTTCTCACCTGCTTGCTGGACATAAACATCTACTCCTTTACATTGTCAATGGTAGAAATTAATGGAAATAACGTAAAGAGAATAGGGCCTCTGTAAGCAAACGAGGTTGTGGTACGAACTGTCATTCAGCATTTTGCAACCTTAGTACACTAAACGAACAACACCTCAGTAGTGTTATCTCTACCGGTGTAACAAATCTGTTCTGTATATTTTCCCAAAGTGGCAAATTTTGTTTACAAATGTTAAAAAAAAACTGTCGTGAGAATGAAAGGTACCTCACGGTGAATACGAACAAAAGCTGATTAAACGTATCCTTCTCGCTCCAAACGTGATGACCTGTTCGTTTTTGTCGGACATTTCCTTGTAATCTGTCCTAGACCCCTTTGTTTGTTACGTCACACCGTTACTTGTTAAAACCTTTCTACAGGACACAGAATGAGTTTTATTATTTAAATTGTTCAAGTACATCGTGGTTTTCTTCGATGTAAAAAAAGCTTTTTTACGATGTGGTAATCTTGTGAGACAGATACGGATTTTGATGTTATTGTCTACCAGTGGCGTACGCAGAATTTTGTTAAGGGGGGGGGTCATTATTAAAATTGTTTACAATTGACATTATAGGTATTTTAAATTTTGTGTATTATTATTATTATTATTATTATTATTATATCATGTTACGGTATAATATTCAAGCAGCAAATAGTGTTTCAGATGTGCCACGCTTGTTTGTTTACATCAGGATTAAGCTAAGATCGGAAACAGTGTACAACAATTAGTATTTAATACGTCAAATTAAATAATGTTAACAAAATATTTAGTTTCATAGCAACGTGTTTTTCAGTATTCAAAATTTTGGTATTTGATTTACACGTTTTTAATTTAGGCTCTAAAAAATGATAAGTTCAAGATACAAAATTTTTAAGGCAATCGTCGCGGTAATGACCGTGGGGTTTGCAGCCTACACTTTGGACAAATTCTGCTGCACTCACCACCGGACTGGTCGCTAATTGTGGTTGTCCACAACCACCGGACAACAACACTAGCGGCCAGTCCGGTGGAGAGTGCAGCAGAATTTGTCCAAAGTGTAGGCTGCAAACGCCACGGTCATTACCGCGACGATTCCCTAAACAACATTCAATAAGATGAATTAGTTTTAACCGTCGTTTGACATATCCGATTGAAAAGAAACTCGTCTCGTTATTAAACCATACATACAGTATCTCACATTTTGACAATTAATAAATATCAATTGATCACGATCACAAGGTCGTGTCAATTGTATTTTTCGTTTCCTTTCAGCCTCTTTGCCTTTCACGACGTAAAGCTGTGCTCACTTAAAAACAGAAGACGTCGTTTATAGTAGTATAAACGTTCAAGGGGGTGGGGTTGAAACCCGGTAACCCCCCCTTGCGTACGCCTCTGTTGTCTACATTGACATTACACAAGGAATAATTCTTATTTAACATACAGACTTTTGTATGTAGACATCATTAAGGACTTGATGTCCCAAAAAAGACAAAAGTGGCAAATAAAAAGTAAGTAGGGAACATCGTTTTTGAAGAAAAAACATTATAGACAGATCAATGGATGTTTTGATCTTTATGTGGAACGATATGTTATATAATTTTGTGTGTGTAACGAACATTACCGGTAATATATTGTTCTCTGCGATACTTCCTTATGTATTTTATGACAACATAATTATAGCGAGATTCCAACAAGATTGGGAATACCCGAGTAGCCATGTAACCGATGAATCATTCGGAGAAATTCGAATTGGCAGCCATCCAATTGTACTGCCGTCACGGTCGCTACCTCATGCTACCTTGACCAGACCTACAAGTAATGGACTTAACATTCCTCTAACTTCTTCAGTTAAGTTTTGCAAGACAGACGAGTGCAATAGTATGAATGTAGGCTACGTGGCAGTTCTAACTGAAATTTGCTTCGAGTCGATTGTACAGTTTGGTGCTATTCTGTCTGATCCACTCAGCCTGTGTGTAAGGCGTACCTAATAGTGGTGGGCCGATATACCTATACAGGTATTTTTGAACAATATTTTTGTGGAACGGATATAACAGTGACTGAAAAGTTGAATACCTGTTCCGATTCAACGATAACTGAAAAGTCGAAATACCCGTTCCGATTACTCGTGGGACCTCCCTACCGAACTAACGAATAAACGAGTACAAAGTCACACAGTTATTGGTGCTGAATACTTGATTCTGTGCATGTGCCGATTGCCATACAAGTACGAAACGAAGCAAAACAGAGAGGTTCAGAATATCTCTATGCCAAAGAGACGAAGCTGTTTTTAATAATTGAAAAAAATTATACTGATGTTACATTTATTCTCGTGTGTTATGAAAATATATAATACAGATTATAATAAATTATATATTATACTAGTCACGAACTTGGTAAATTTTGAAAAAGCGAATTTTGTTGTGTTATAACCTACAGAGTGGCTGATATGCCATATAGTACTTTTTGTTAATGTGATTTCGGAGATGATTTTTAACTTCACTGCACATCTCACGTAAATTTTTTTGACATTCTTTGTTGTGCTATTACGTGCACTCTAACTTTCATTGCGTGAGTTTCGCAACTGATTGCCTAACCAAAATGGAATAAATAATTTAATATTAAATCTCTGTCAGTTTGTTTACTCCTAGTGAAAACTTAAATTAGCATTCCCAAAGGGGGATAGGCCTGTAAATTCTCTTATTTCTTATTTTCTTTTAAACAGTAACAGCTTAATAAAGTCACAGTGTAAAGTAAAACTGTTAATACTTTTAGTTTCAGTTTATTTCTTATAATAAATTATATAATACAGGTATATGTATAATAAGTATGTAATAACAGGTATTTGTACGTATTATTTCTTTGGGACAGTATCGTTCGTCGTGACTAGTTTAGCACACCTCCAGTACCTAAGTGTTCCGCGACTGCGTATGTAGGTACTTCCTTCGACAGCATTCAGTATGCAACTTCTCACACAGCCTACAGACATTTACCACTTGTCTCCTAAGTCAGAGAGCAACACAATATATCATATTCACACGTTTCATGTCAATCTATCAATGTACTACTGCGTCGTAATACTCATTGAGACTACTTGCCTAACTGGGGCTGGCTACAAGTTACGTGCTGCATCAAGTTGTTAACATTACCCCATAATTCACTTCATCTTCAATCGCCAGACTTTCTTAAAAAACTTAAAATTGTTTACAGTCTCTGGAATGTTTAGTGTTTCTCCGTTAAGTAAATGATTGATGCCACAGGAATATCGTTTTGCACGATCCATTTTAGTTTCTGTTTTATGTTGGCCAGAATTAAACGTGAGTTATTGGCTTTATTGTTTCGATCTGTTTTCTGTGCAGCAGTAACACAGTGGAGTTTATGAATGCCATTTAGCATTTCAGTGGCGGTTGGTGGTTGAAAAGTTTGGGGGTTGCAGTTGGGTTGGATGGAATTAAATTGTTTTAATTAGAAAATATCCAAGTCTCCTCCCCTCCAAACAATACACAAGGAAAGCAAAATACTCCAATTCTAGTGTCACACCCACATAACCACGAACATTTATTGTATAAATCTTTTTTAAATTTACGATTAAATATTTTGTTACCTGAATTTACACTTTGATTAAAATTTTAAAGGTCTGGTGTAGGCCTACCTACTCTCTTAATATCAATTTTTCCTTAATAGGTCGTAGACTGAACGGCGTTTTCGTTATTTCGACAGAATTCATTGCGTCCTACCAGTTAAATATAATAAATATCTTACACTATGACACCTTAATCCTTTATATGTACTATTATTTACATTTAATGATGAATTGGATTGACACTTAACTAACACTAACAACGAACTTCCAACCTGGCGCATCACGTGTTATTTACCAACAAACAGACTGGTGGCGCCGTGACGTACAAGCGGGGTTTGCAGTCCCTAACCACACAAAGCAAGCCTATGCCGTTGTAATAGGAACACCCGAGTCTAGCCAGCCAGAGGACTACTCCATTGTATTTCCCCATATACAAAGCGCGTCACAGTTGGTGCATATACCGCGGAAAGAGCGTGTACGGTTTTTAGTGTTCCTCTGTCTTTTTCAATCGGCAAATGATTAATTCCGATGATTTACCTTGAAAACACTATTATTAGTTATTGTTTTATTCATAATTCTGTAATTTAAAATGCAATTCGGGATTTAATAGGAGTTGTACAACCATGCAACCTAAGCACGGGCCGCCACTGTCACATTTAGATAAACGCAAACGGTCAGAATGAAGTCATTGATCGATGGTCGAGACAACATTGGTGTGTGATCTCCGGGATTGATGGATATTTTACTTGTCACTGCATTATTTGAAAGTGCTGACCATTTAGATCTCTGTTGCTAATCCGTTTTTAGAGATATGAGTATTTTTTTTTTTTTTGGAATGTATAAAAAGTTTGGAATGTTATAATTTTTGCTTTTTAAATTCATATAATGTTCATTTTAGTAAACGCAAATGGAGTTGATTAAACGGTGATAATAATTTAAGGGGATAGTAAAGTACAGCCTGTGTACATTCAGATGATTTATGATATTTAATAAGTCTGATTATTTTCTTTGCTGTTATTTTATACTCAGTTATAGCAAAATCTGATTTTCTGACCGTGTCAAAACAAACATCAGATAAAAAAGTACTTGTGGACGTTCTCTGGATACCTCTATCATACCGACCTTCATTTATAAAATCTAATACAGCAGCAGGAATGCGGTAAGGGTCCGCGGGCTTCCTACTGCTGGTGCAATCGATTGCAGTTACGTACGTGCAGTAGCAGTTACGTTCCTGTAGATGTCTTCCGTCTAATCACTAAACAATTCTCTTGGCTAGGAGTTTCTCAACCTTGAATGAAACAGTTGAATCGATACAATTATAACTCACCTTTAAATATCGTTCAGGTTGATGAAATAAATTGTACAATCACATTTTTGTTGAGGGGCAATTAACAGACAGGGTTACCGAGTTAGTCATCCTTCAACAGAGACTCGTGTTGTTCTTAACAAATACAGTATACACAATTTTTTGCTCGCCTTAGCGAAGCTGCCTGTGCTTCTGAACAGTGAAGTAAGATAAATAATATCTTAGCGTTGGTTACAATGTGAGCAATAGAATTATAAAACGAATGAAAAGAAAATACCTTTAATCTTATCAACTGTGTTTCCTGTATATGCCCCGTGAGTAATATTTGTTGTTCACTTTAATCACCTTTCATTATCGGATACATTATCAATTATGAGTGGAGACCATAGTCTGAGAATATACAGTTCCAGTGACGAATGTAGACTACAGTAAACTATAACGGTGAGCACAGAGGCGTTACACAACTTACACACCGGCAAGTTTGAATATTGATAAACTATAGCCAAGTAAACATACTAATACTAACAAGTATACCGTATTAATATAGGTAACAGAGGTACTTTTGATTTTGTACGTATTAACTTGTAAAAAGAACTTGCATGTCCATCGAGTATGTAATGTACATTCAGTGCGAAATATCTACCATATGTTAGTCATAGTAGACTAATCGTGGATAGCATTCTAAAATACAAAGACCTGTTTACAACCAAACATTTTTTACCCATTGTATACAGATATAGATTGAAGAAAAACTGGCAAAAATTTCCTTTGCCGATTTAATTAATTTTAATTCTTTTTAAATAATATACTAATTTTTCTTATAAAGAGACTCGTTTTTTTTCAGAACATAATGCCTTGCAAATAAGATGCCGCAGCACGTCGCTGAGATAGATATGCTACATACATGTTACAAAAAAACTGTACATAAATAAATTACGTATACACTCACGTAGTATTTCCAGGGTCTACGAAATTCTATTTCTCAGTGGAATTAACGCCCCTTGAAGTGGGGAGGATGTGAACTGGCCGAAATTTTCAGAAACTTGCAGTTTATGTAATTTTGAAGTAATTTCTAACTTACAGGTACATTCGTGTTTTAAAAAGCATGTTTAGGTTACACGAATCAAATTTTTCTACGAAACTGTCAGAATGAGTGTTCTGTAGCGAATCGTGGGTAAATTTGTTCGGTCACTCTGCATCAAGCCTGTAACTAAGCAATTAAACCTATCTCTAAGTTGTGATCTGGCTAATTCCCCGACAGTCAGTAAAACAGACAGTCTCTTAAAAAGTCCAAGCATCAGCCTCGGAACAGTTACAGGACCAGAGGCAACGAAAAGGTTACTGGAAAGGACTAAGATTATGGCTACGTGGAAGTTTGAGCTTACTCATTAAGGCTGGATGTAGCAGTGTTATGTAAAACAAAAGGCAAGTTAGGCAAATACAACCACTTTTATAGTGCGGTTCATAAAGAAAGGCGAGCTCAACAAGGGCTTCTTCTTAATAAATTCACAGGAAATTGGGGAAGTATTCACAAAAAAATATTAAAATCAACTTATGTATAAATGGCTTTTGAAAAACTAATGTATAATAATGACACGTTAGTCAATTCAAAGATAACTTTTTCAGGCAATTTAAAAAAAAATTAAGTTAAGGAGAGTTCATAATGATATGAGATGTCAACAGGAGGGTTGAGCAGAAGTTAACGGAAGAAGGTACGAGGGTCAGTTGAAAAGTTCGCGGAGCGACATCTATAGCTCAGTGGTATAACTAAAATCTTTCGTCTGCTGCAAGATGTAGTATACTTCGCGTGAACACCTGTTAATTTCCAGATACATCTGTCAATTTATTCACTTTTTACCAACCGTTTGAAATTTTTCTGTCACGCGTGTTTTTTAAAATGCACAAAATCAAACATCGTGTTGTGATGAATTCTCTGTTAAAAACGTTTTAGCGCCAATGGAAAATCAAAACGAAATTGTAAATGTGTTAGGAGATGCTGCGCCTTCAGAAACAACGGTAAGTGGGGCACACGCGTGTTTAAATGTGGTCGTACAAGCACTGAAGACGATCCCAGCGGTGGACGTCCAAAAAGTGCAACAAAAAATGACATTGAAAAAATTTCGTAGTGTGTTGGAAGACCGGATTGAGGAGTGGATGACGTTGCTGAAATCATAGGCATCTAATATGAGCGTGTGCATCATACTTTAACTCAAGAACTGGTGTGAAAAAGCGTTGTGCAAGATGGCTGACGCATCTGGAGTTGTTGCATTTTTTGGGCGTCCAGTGCGACCACGTTTTCAATGTTCGTACGACCACGTTTAAACTCAAGTGCCTACTTACAAACCGTTGGATTTGAAGTCGCACCATCTCCTGACACAGTTACAAATTTGTTTTGAATTTTCCGTTGACGCTAAACAATTTTTAACAAAGAATCACACCACGATTTTGTTCGTTGTTTGTTTGTTGGATTTTGTCCGTTTTTCAAAACACGCGTGACAGGTCAATTTTAAACAGCTTCTAAGCAACAAATAAATTGGAAGATACATTTGGAAATTAACAGGACTTCACATAAAATACAAATCTTGTAGCACACGAAAAATTTTGGTTTTACCTCTAAGCTACAGATGTCGCTCCGCGAACTTTTCAACTGACCTCGTATAATCTGAGAAGTTTGTCATAACAAATGCGTAGAAGGTTGTGTAAAAACAGGTTAAATGTAAAATAAAGAACCAAGGTTTTGATGATATTCCTAAATATTACAAAAATATAAGAAGAATGGTAACAAAAAATAAGTAAATAAACTGATACGGATCAAAATCTGAAAAAGACGTAGAAGATACATACAACATTAAAGATATATAAAGTTTAAAAACAAAGATAAACTAAAATATGAAGTGGCTTAAGCGGCGTAAAGGCACAAAACGTGTAGAAGGAACAATGTCGCATCGGAAACGCTGCCAGCACATCTTGGATGAAGTAAATTTTGAAGAATTTCAGAAGAACAAACAATTTAAGAAATGTGAATATATAGATATAATACCAACAATAAAACTACAAGAACTAGACAGAGAAGAATATCAAGACTTCAAGATCAAAATATCCAGACTTCAAGATCAAAATATCCATCGCACCACGGTAGAAGTACCGCCAGTTAGACTGAGAGTTATATATATATATATGAATACAATTACAAAGCACAAAAACATTACTTTATGACTATATTAGGGGTGCTGTTCCAGAACTGAATAAATATATTGGAAATTCCTGAATAGAATTTTCGTAATGAATAAGAAACGTTGCATATAGGACCGCGACCGCATAGGTATATAAAAAGGTGATAGGCCTAGTATTAACAGTGGAGTAGTAGTTCCTAATTTGGGGGGGGGGGTAGACTTTACAGATAACTTATCAAACACCATTAAGAACAGGAATACCAAGATGTGGAGGCTGATTCTCGTCATAAGGAAGTATAATAAAGAGATTTCCGTTCTTTTTGTGGATTTGTAATCTACAACAGCATAAGACAAAGCATAAGAGAGTGTCCCTGTAGGAAAAATTAAAAAAATTCTAGAAAAAACCAACAGAACAATGGCAGTGATAACACTGTAAAAATCCTCAACATAAAAAAACAAAATTGCATGTGAGTGTGATTTATGTCACTATCTCTTTCCCCTCTACGCAGTCCTCGGTGTTTGTGTCATCGTAGTTTTCATTGTCCATGTTTCTGTTCCATAATTCAAGGGAGCACATATTAAAAAAATTGTTTTTTACACACAATATACTTTGTTATTCTTCATAACATTTCTCATGTTTTCATGGGATTTTATCCGTCCTGCTCCCATTCCCGTTCGCCAATCTATGTCTTCACCGTTCCCATTCGCTACTCTGACTTTTCCTCATTATGCATGTTTTATGTATAAAACAGGTAAAATAGAAGCAGGTATATAAAACAAGTGTTGTCTATTAGGATGGTTTGTTTTCCTGGAAATAATAACGTACATGGATTTGACATTCAAGTAGTTTAACGTCACACTATTATTTAAAATATTATATATTTTAATGTATAATAATATATTATTAGAGTACATTATATCAGTTTATTTTCTAATGTTTATAATATTTATGTGTAATATTTTAATATAAGACACTGATTGATTCCGTAATAATTTTGGTGCTACCTTCATTTGAAAAGTCAGCCAGTTCTGGTTCATATTTTAGTAATTATAAAATAAGTGCAAATATTTTCACAAGAAACAGTGATGTTAAAAAAATAATCTCATAATTTTTAATTCAACTTGTATGTGTAATGTTCAGTGACGTAATTAATCCTAATAAACAAGATCTATTACTGTAATTATTCATTATTTGTTAAGATTTTATTTACAATACATGAATATGCACTGAGCAAAGGAACCACCGTGCTAATTTTAAAGGGTGTCGAGTGGATTTAGAAATACTGAGTAGGCGTAACCTCATCATGAAAGCGAAACAAGCAATGCAACAACCGTAAGTACCGCAGACATAACCAGGGACGGATTTACCATTTTGCCGCCCGTAGGCAGTATAAATTTGCCGCGCTCACACAAATCTCTGTTGGGTGGGGTGGGGGGTGCGTTTACGGGTTTAATTCGATCCTTCATATTTTCAGTTACCCTAAAATTTGTTCTTTATAAAATATAATATTTTCTCCCAATTTTTACTTAATACATTTCTATAGAACAATTTACATAATGTAAAACGATGTACTTCATATACATATCAGAAGTAAATGACGAACTATTTCTTTATGTAATAGGCTAAGCCTAGTTACTAAACAGTACATATATTAAAAAGTTTCTTATCATATTGGGACGAAATGGAGTGGCATTTGAAACATCTCTTAGGTATAAAAACAACATAACGGCCGTCAAATGTTCCCTTTCCAAAATTTGCCGCCCCTCAAATTTTGCCGCCCGTAGGGAATTGGCTACTTTGCCTATGCATAGCCTAAGTCCGCCACTGGATATAACCGTTTCCATCTTCACAATTTCTATAACTGAAACAGACATACCCATGACACAAATGGCGTAGAAATCCAATCGAAAGAACAACTGGGGGACGTATGCACAGCAGCCAGGCTGGAACATGGTAACACTCAGATAAAGTCAAGACAGTCGACGCAGTTTATGCAGGCAACAATTACAAATCAAAACACTATAGTAATGGACGCTCCAAAACAAACGCGACAAACAATAGAGGCATGAAATCACTACACTTAGACACCAACGTGGTAGCAGAAGTGGCACAACATAAGATTGCCACGTGCGAGGCAAACTGACTGACACGTCATCGACAAGAAGTGGAAGCGTTTATTACCACAAACCACAAAGATATTCTGCTTATCTCTGAGACGCATTTTACTGAGCCAATTTAAAATCATAGGTTATGTAACATATTATACAAAGGACCGGAACGCCAGAGGTGGAACTGCGTTATACTCATCAGCTAAAATATTGAACTATCAAGTGAAAACTTTGACAGAGATTTCATGCAAGTGGAAGTCGCTACCTTGCAGAAATCACGAACAATGTAGCTGGCTGAGAAGGGACGATTACGAAGAAAATGGCAGAAATGACGTTACCCTGAAGAAAAGCGAAGATACAATCATACAGCTAGAGAACTAATGAAAGATGGTACAAGATTATTCAGATATACCTAGAAGGTCTATCAACGACAGAAGCTAATGATTATTCGCTACTAAACGACTTGAACAATGCCAAAAACCAGTTCCACCAGTTCACCAGTAGACGTATCGTGGGCAGAAAGCTATGCTAAAAAAACAAGCGTTAGGAGAACATCTCAAAAACAGCCTTTCAACTTCAGTCTGTAATCCCCGGAATAGATGAAGCTGATACAGACGCTCCACTACAACTGAAGTGAAAGATACAATAAAAAAAGCTATCAGTAAAGAAATCACCTGGGTGTGACTTAATAACCGGGGGAGTTCTGTAAGAGCTACCAAAAAAGGGACCTGTAACGTTAATTCTTATATTCAATGTGACATCAAGAACTGGGCTCTTTCCGGCGCAGTGGAAAGTCGCAAAAGTCATTATACGTAATTAGGTAAACGGTGTAACCAAGTAGATTAATACAGACCTCTAAGTCTGTTACGCATTATCTCAAAATCGCTTGAGAAATTGTTGCTCCTGAGACTAATGCCTAGCTTAGAAGAAAAACAGTTCATACTAGATTAGCAGTTTGGTTTCAGAAAACAACACTCCAGAATTGAGCAAGTCCGTTACATACTAGAAATAAAAAATGCAGCCTGTGAAGCAAAAAGACACTGTAGTGCTGTCTTCATCGACGTTAACCAAGCTTGGCATCAAAGTTCGATGAAGTTTGGCATAAAAGCATGCTGTGTAAATTGATGTAGTGGTTGCCAGACAGTTACTGCCTTGTACTCAAATCTTATCTTTACGACAGACTATTCCAAGTCTACTTACAAACCTGTTCCTCTATACCTCGTGACAGTGTTCTTGGATCCATTTTAAATTTACTGTATACGGCAGACCTACTAGTAAGCGGGGAAGCTGCAATCGCCATAATATTTGCAGATGGATAACTGCAGGCGATGATCCAGTAAGAGCAACTAGAAAATTACAAAATAATCTTAACACCCTCCCCATCATTGGTTTAAGAAATGGCGTTATTAAAATCAATGAAACAAAATTAGTACACGTTATATTCACCAAACGACGAGGCATTTGTCCATCGATGATAGTTAAAGTAAAACTCATACCTTAATTTGACAACGCGTGGCAGATTTGGAATCCAGCTCGACAATAGACTCATCTGGAAGACACACATTTGGAACAAACGCAAACTAATGATTATGGAGTTTAGCATACATCATTGGCTGTTGAGAAGAAACTCGTAACTCGCCTTTCACAATAAGCGACTGCTATAAATATTAATCTTTAAGCCAATGTGGATGTACGGAATCCAGTTATGGGGAACTGCGTCATCTAACACAGAGATCGTAGACAGGTTCCAGTCTGAACCTGAAATTACAATTCCACCCTTACGCTCCAGCATTAAGATTATTTGATAACAACGAGTATAATCAATTGTATACTGAAAAGACAGTGCATTCTTGACTTACCTCTTAGATTTTTAGATTAGATTGTAGACGATTTTTTTTAGGCCAAGTAAAATTAAACATTCATGTCTCTTGGTATTTATTCACACGTTATAACAAGTGGTGCTAATGAACGTCTACTTCCAATGTCACACGGAAATACGTAACTTAATTATTGCTCCACCAGCAGTTAATACTCTGACATAAAAAAAAGTAAATTGACCTATTTGCCGACTTAATGCGTCATTACTTATGTATTATTTGGATTTATATGAAAACTAATAAAGAAGGAAGATGCTTTTGGAAACTGATATCAGCATACAACCTGATAGCACGGGTAAAGTCTAAGTTCTCCTTTTCTCCCCATAAAGCTGTTACAGTTGAAGATCGGAGTGTACGAGCAACAATTGTTCTCTCCATGTAGACCAACATTCACTGTGTTTGGGGGGGGGGGGGTAAGGTGTGCAGAAGTACACATTTCGTCGAACAAACTACATAACACCCACTTTCTTCTCTCGACATGATACAAGTGGTAAGACGCTTTGTTATCTTCGAGTAATGCGAAGATACATTCGTGTGGATTCAAAAGGCATCTACAGTCGGTGTATTCTGTAAATCTATTTACTTGCGTTTGTTGCATTGACCTATAGTCCTTAGGAGTCAGTAAACGTAGCAGGTGGATAGCAGATATAAAAGGGTGATCCGTAAGCTGCGTCTACATGACGTAACTGAAATACAGAATGTTATATAACGTCAACCAGAGTCGATTCCTAACCGCCAGTTTTTAGAAACAGTCACGTGAAAAGTTGGTGCCACTGCGTGTCCCGCTGCCGAATGGATCATGTATAAAGAGTGCAAAAGGATGTCTGCAAGCTGCGTCTAGATGACGAATACAGAATGTTATATAACGTCAACTAGAGTCGATTCCTAGCTGCCAGTTCTCAGAAACAGTCACGTGAAAAGTTGGTGTCACTGCGTGTCCCGCTGCCGAATGGAAGGAAAATGGATCGTTTTTTGCAAAAAAAAAAAAAAAAACAGCATCTGGGACCAGAATATCTTAATTCTGTTATTCCTGTTCAAGAAATGTTCCGACTTCAAATATAAAAATAACGAATTTTTGAAGATAATTTGTCTATAATACACAACGTGGGGTGTGAGCGAGCGTCAGCTCGGCGAGACCGACGTTATTTGGGCGCTGACCGCTGAAGTACAGTGTGGGTTTGTAAATTTCGTCGACAATTACTCAATCTGCACTCTCGCATCCTGTCAGTAACTGCTTCGTCCTTATTACTGAAGTGTTCCTCTGATCCAATTGTAGAACTTGTTCCTCCTGCTTCACTGAACAGGGCTTAACGCAATACAGTCTGTGTTTTGCCCTCTTTACAGTTAAATAAGGTCGTAAAGATTTTTAGGAACCTACACTCAAATTAAATGCAATGGATTGCTGTAAAACATTCTGTACGAAGCCGTATGTAGTTAGACCCGTGTGTGCGGTGTGTGTATTATTGTAACTTCTATAGCCTACAGCTGTTTTATTGTCATGTTAAATAACGCGCGCGCGCGCGCGCACGATCGATTTATAATTGAACTAAAAGTATTTAGTATATTTAAATTTAAATTTGATTATACATTTACAATTAATAAATATTTATTATAGGATTATCTTTTTATATTTAGTGTCATAACTGGGAAGTAAGTATAAATCTGAGAGGCCTGTATACAATATTACACTATGGGAATTATAACAAGTGTGTATAGTGTATAAATATACACATCACAGACTCTGGCGCGCGCATTTGTATATTTTCATGTACAGTACGAAATGTTTCTAGTGGTTTTGGGATGATTCCCGTGTTGTTTTTTGCTCCTTGGAAAGGCTGGCGCACTCAATTGTGTTGGCTGAAACACAGTACTTTGTATGAATTGGGTTTGTGTGTGTTGTTGAAAGTACTATTGGTATTATTTTAGAGAGGTTGGTATATGAAAAACACATGTACACAAGTACGGCTGGGTAACACAAACGTCACAACTGGATTTCCCGGGATAACGTTTAGTTACCCCTCTAATCACCGACCTAGCGTTTCACACGGACCACGTCTGCTGAGGTGCACATTTTACTGCTCTAATAGCCTGCTGTTGTGATACACTCTTTGTTTTCTAATAGCTTATATGCATGGTCATATGCGTATATAAAAATGAAAACAAAAATATACACAACAAACAAACAGTAAATAATAGTAAAACAGTAAATAAAAATATTGAAATAACGGAGTAAACAGAAATCAAAATAAATCGGTTGACAGTCTCTGAAAAACTATGTTGACGTAAGGTAACAGTTAAAAGAAAACACAAAGTGAACAACAGATTTTAATTGAAAAGAAATAGCGTGTCTCTGTGTAGATAACAGACCTAATAATAGTTGGCATCATTAATTGTTTAATTAATTATTAAGTTATTGTTTGTTTTATGGGAGGTTAGTTATCGTTGGAGTGACGTACTAATACAGGCAGGCGGTAATCAGCATTCTGTCGACGACACTTTCGCGACACATAAGCTTCCATGTTAGACGTTCTATGCTTCATTTATTGGACAGTAAATTACAAAAAGAGAGGTTGTAATGATTACAAGTAATTCTTTTCCAAGGCCCCCTACAAGTAATTTTTTGTTCCAGCATTCTATATGGCAATAAACACAAAAGCGTTATTCGTCAATGATGCTTAAAGAAACAGTATACTTTCTATAATATAGATAGTTTCAGTATACTGTACTTTCTATACGACTTCTTGATCTCTTATGTTTTATATCTGTTAGCTTTTATATCTGCTATAATATCTGTTTTTATTATCGTAAAACAGCAATATTGGATGTTTACATTATGGCGAACGAACGGTATATTACATTTCAATTTATGCTTAATAGACGTATAAAAATAACACCTTACATTGCGAATTACATTTATATACCTATACATTGAACGTGTGTTTCTGTTTGTGTATGTGAAATAATGTGTCGCTCGTTTCCTTTAGTGTTTTCGTGATGGACGTGGTTCCAGTGTGTGGAAGTAGAGATAGAATAGCGAGTCCAGATTGTTAACGACTACCACAGTCGCATCCAAAGCCACTCGAATCCGGAAGATAGACCTGAAAGGTTCAGTGAGTCTCGTTGATTAGGGAAATATTGGCAGCGTAAGCATAACCTTCGGTAGTTAACAGCCGAAGGTTCTTCTGGAAGTGTTTATATGAAATTTCAGAGATTAGTTATAGGAGGTTAGTAGATTACCTCCTATAAAAATTGGTAGAGTGATCATTTTATAAAAGAAAAAATGTATTACTTTTATGTTCATCAAAATCCGTTTACTTTCAGAAAATGTTAGTAGGGCCTACAATGAAAATAGTTTTCCCGTTTCAATGAAATCGAATACATAAAACTGTAATCTTCCATGTACCGTGCGTGAAGGATACCGCTAGAGTGGAGTTCTTTGCAGCGTATAATTTCTTCTCACAGAACGAATCTATAAATCAAAGCTCACGATAACCGTCTGATAAATTTTATATGACTATTAACGTGATTTATCTGGGAACTTCAGTCTGTTGATTTCTATTACGTAACTAGTTAACCTTATTGCACTTGGAGAAAACAAGACCTATGCGTGTTCGATTTGTATTTTGTTGAATTTGTAATCAAGGCTGATCTGACAGTAACCTCAGATCCATTCGTGACGTAGGCACTGTGCGTGCTGGAACCATTTGTATGTATTTAGATAACCATAAATTCACGTGACGAACGGCAAGTGTCTCCAGCGGAACGCAGGCTTCTGGACGTCTCTTTCGTTTTGTTTACATCCCCGTTGCGGAACACAAACCTTGATCCGTGAACGTCAGTGCAGATATGTCGGTTATATAGTGACATGACATTCATTTGACTACTTACGTTTGTAATCAGTTGCAATTAAAATTAGAACCATGATAACATTGCGGCATTGACCCGGTTTATCAGCAGCGTCAATGAAAGTAGTACACTCCCATCTGTCTGACTGTACATCTGCCGGTAGAGAAACTGTGGACTGCGATCGTTACATACCTGAGTGGAGAAATCAGAAGCGTTATGGAAACAGTGAAACCACAAGGTTGTGGGTTTTTAACAAGGTAACGCGCTCAAGAATTAAACAGAGCATAAGCAACTAAAAGTGATTTTACTGATTCAAAAAAATTAATTATGTGTATGACATCGTACGCGGGGAACAAAATTATTATTTGGTGATAATTCTTATACATACTATTATAAAATGTTTTTATTTAATCATTCATTATATTTTTAATGAATGAGAGGACATTATTAAAGTAGCTGCTTGAACGTAAATTGTTAAACGACCGAACTGTTGTACACAAAGGACGGCTTCTGACCTTCGTATGTTCTTTTTGCCATTTTATAGTAAAGTGTATGCGTGCGTTTATCTGTTTCACTAATTACATTTACGTTTTGTTTTGATGTTGTTTTTGTACGGCTGCCAGAACATTACATAATATTTTAGTTTTTTGTTCTATAATTGTACTATGAATACGTTTTTGTCTCATAATATACACAGTATGAATACCTACGCTGCGTATTCGGCGTTTATAGTTTACGTAATACTGGTACATTCTCCTTACTTACAAAGGATTTATTTTCTACTTCACGTTACAAGTGAGAATAAATTAAATATGAACCATATTTAGACGATACTAACAGTAGAATCATAAAGATGAACCATACTTAACGGACTAAATTTATTACCTAAACGGAATACTTGTGATGATTTTTTCTTCTTTACGTTTTTTCTTAGAGTTTAATAGTCTTCAATTATATATCTCAAGATCTTACCATTCGCCTTCTGTTGAATGCTTCCCGGCATTGCTTGGGCGGTATATGGCATCGTGTACCATAGATTTACCATATTTACCACCAGGCCGGTCTAACTATACCTATAATATTTATGTTACTATATTTCCCGGTCTAACAATATTTACCGGGAATCGAACTCAAGCCGTGTAATGTAGCGAGACTACACCAGCGCCATTCCCAGAAACGTTATTACAGTATTGTTAATTTTTTAAATTAATAGAACATAAAATCTAAAACTGAGCAAATATACTTAAAGCATTTTGCTGTAGTGCTATTTAATATGTTATTGTGTTATAACAAGTGTACAAGAGATCTCATTTTATTCTCTGCTTCAAGACATGGGCAATTGACACATTATACTCAAGTTGAATTTACTCGGCGCTTCAAGGTCAAACACAGCTTTTCCCAATTCTTCATACCGCTTACCCCCTCCGCAACGTCGTGTCAGTGTATTTATGGGACTAATTTAGATTATGTGCACGGAAAGTATAGTTTTGTGCTCTATTAGAATTTTTTATTTGGTGCTTTTTAATTGTTAATTGCTTAAAACAGTATAAAAATACTGGCGCAAGTATTAGAGGTCAATAAAAAAAAATAATTTTCAAACAATTGTAGATACACTTATCTTAACGACCTTATAACGAACCGACCAAACGCTATCATAAGTGAAGTGTTTACCGTGACGATAATAAAAAAAATGTCTGTCATTAACCTGCAAGAAAGTGACACTGGCTGAGACAGTGCCAGTGACAGAAACGGACCAGACGTAAGTGATGATGAGCAAGGCGTTTAAAACTGAAGAGGTTCGTAATTAACACTTATAGTGAATAAGTAGCCTACGGTTGCTTAATCAGTAATATTTGACTTTTACAACAACTAAATGCGATAATTTTTTTATAAAAATAAAACCTTTTACTATTTTTTTTATTTATACAGGCATATTAGAAAAAAAATTATGTTAATATATAATTACTTTTGAAACGGCGTGAAATACCAAAGATCAACAACATCCAGTAGGTAACAGTACACTGTAACAATGTCAGAATTAAACTTCGCCCAGTGCTTGCTTGTCCGTCAGTTGATTGTATGACTTGTCTTTCAGTAACAAATTATACATAATTTGTTTCGTTTAATTATATAAGTACGTAGATCTGAATCTTACGTCTGTGTACGAGTTTACGTATTTCAGTTATGCGCGCTTTCTTCTTGTCATCATCATGTTTTACTGTTATAAGTCAAGGTAGTAGGCCTACAGATGTGAAAAATAAATAAACAAAATAAAATAGCTGTGAATTCCAGTAAGCAAGCACCCTGATGGGTCAAGTGACTTGGAGCACCGATTAAATTCAACGCAAGATCTCCGTCTCCACCTAAAGCGTATAGCCTACATTGGCGCATTTTGGACTGTTTTGTATTTCATTAAAGTCAATTTTACAAAAATTGTACTTATTTTTAATAAACATTATACACATCAATTTTCTCATAATTAAATTCTCTACAAAGTTGGTTAGAAATTTTTAGTTGTTTATTTTTACATTAACGAAGTTATTTTATCCCAAATCTGAAAATCTGTGTTTTTGAATTCCAATGTTTTGTGTTTTACACAGTTTTTCTTAAAAACGAATTGGTATAAAGCTCTGGGACCTCTTTTATTCAATTTTTCAGATCGAAAACCATAAGAAACCACCAAATTTACCCTTCACTTTATACCCCAAGAATTTCAGTATGGCGTTATTTTACCGTGGGAGCATAAATCAGGGCGAACTGGTTCGCGAGCCGTAACTCGCTAACGAACCATTTTCGGACGTATGTTTGTTTATATGAACTTTTTTCTTATTTTTAGCTATAGAATCAGGTCCCGAGAGATTGCCGTGCAATTTTGAATCACCGTATATATCTGTTTCTATAAAATCCTTTTTCACCGTAATATACAGTTGCTGACTATATATTATCGTCTTATAATTATCGTCTTACAATGGCATTTTTAACGTAAAATCTTCACCCATTCAGAGTCGAGGGACTTTCATTACAAAGACAACAGTACCAGAAAGAACTATCGTGTATAGTTACAGCCGGTTTATCATAAGTACGTATATTACCTGCCTTAACTCGACGATTCTTTATTTTTATGTATTTTTTAAAAAATGTCGTGTCTACTAAGTGTTTTCTGTTACACTGAATTCGACGTACCCTTACCACTTTCCTATACGGCTAAATATATGTAGGCTACTTGGTACACACCTAACTGTTTCACATTCCTATTCCGTATCACTGTGTTCCTATTCCTATTCCTAACACGTCCATGTTTGTTCTGTTTTGACAGTTCTTTTCATATTGACAGATTTGTAGATTTTTTTTTATATTTAACTTTCAGTCACGTCTGTCTGCACTTACTATTCTACAAATCAGTTCCTTTATTTTATGCTATTTTTTCCTTCAGCTAAGTTTTGTATTACACTGCATACATTCGGAATAAACCTTGTCTTCATTTATCCTCATTCATGCAAGATTTAACGTATATAACGCTTCATCAGAGTAGTGTCGTAAATAGTTACGTAAGTAGATACATACCGAAATACTTGTATTATAACTGTAGTGCTAATCACTGTTAGTGCTTCAACACTAATTGTTCAACTACCTGTCTGTAACAAGATATTTACGATAGTAATAATAGTATTCATATTTTATAATCGTTCGTAACGTGCAAGTGGTGAAACATATATTTTAATATAAATTCCAATACCATAAAGAACATGTTTATTTTCTGGTATGACAAATATATCATACAATGACAATGACAGTGTTAGTTGTCAGCTGATGTAATGACAAAACATATTACCAAGAATACCTTATTTTTATACGGACGTTCTATGTAGGAAGGTAAATTTGCTCGTGCCTTCTCAGGCATGAAATCGAATGGTAAAGAAAAATACAGTATTTGGAAATTTATAACCTTGACACTGAAAACTCATTAAAACGGATGCACAGTTTAGTGGATTATATCAACACAGATTTTTAAAAAAACACACACACACATAACGAATAAAACCAAAAACAATTGACCGTTATGATTCCTTCATAGTGTAAAAGTAAATTTGTCGTTGATTAACGGAAAGAGTTTTCCTTATATTTGAAAATATTATAAACGATCAGTGATGTAAAGTTTTAACGAATGTGATTCTTAATCGTGGAATACTAAGCCGAGTAATTAGTTATAAAATATTCTAGCATTCTTGCCATCATCACTGGCGGATACACTGCTGTGCCAGTTCCATTTTACACAATGCAACTAAAACAGTAATATGGTACAGTATATTATTAGGTCTGTTATTGTTGTTTTGAGTTTGATCGAGTAACATGATGAATCGGTAAACGAAGTGCAGTTTGTTTTGCCATTATGCAGACTATGTGATCATAATATTCTAAGTTTTGGGAGTCTGTTTTTATCTCGGCGTTTCGGTATGTTGTTTTTCCAGGAACTCATTACTTCTATACACTTTGAAAAAAGTATGGAATAGGACAGAGTATCTGAGGACGTGTTTTTCTAATGTACATAATACAAATTTGAATGTCATTTGGTATTTAGTTATTTGACGTTGCGATAACACAGGTGGTCTGAGGACACAGTAGAGTACGTGACCTCACGTCACAATACTTGAATCTCGAGTGCAGTTATAGTTATTGTTGTGCGCGTGGCTCGTGACGTCCCAACGAAAGCTCTGAACGTATGCCAAACGGTGCTACTTCTGAACAACGCCGAGATATTTTTGTCAACATCAGCCCAACAACATCGCGACAAACGTTACTATGGAGTTTGTGTTGATAGGGGTATTTTGTCCGGTTTTAACACACACACACACACACACACACACACACATGCTAGCAGTCTGACATGCACTAGCAGTCCCAAACTGCGGCTCACGTTGCGTTTTTGAGAAATTTTCTTTTTGTTAGACACTGTTCTCCTTTTTCGATGTTTGTATAGTATTTTTGTTTATATAAAATTGTAGAAAATGGTACTTTCACCAAACGCATAAAGTACTGCTGTTGTGTCAAACGTTATCGTTCTAGTTCTAATACATGGTATACTTAGAGCTATAAAATAAGATCCAGCGGGTTTTTCATACTAAAAACGTGTTTATACCAAATGAAGAGTTTGTGAACATACAAAGTAGAAATTCAAGTACCCGCCAGGGATCAGTTCTGAGAACATAACAGATGCAAGGGTAGACGAACAGTAAAAATAATAAAATAATTTTCTCAATTATTTAAAATAATAAAATATATATATTTTTGTACATATATATACTGTATGCGATACATAGATGTCGCATAGAATAGAACAAGTAGTCGAGGTATATGTTATTGAAATGAAGTGCATTTATTAATGAAGCTATTATTTTCGACAATCGACTGAGATTTAATACAGTTTATAACAAAATAATTAATCTATCTTTGTTGACCTTAGTAACACAAACTAAAAAATTTACTTGCTATACAATGAAATAAATTAATATTTAAAAGTTCTTTTTGTGTTACTATAAGTCTTTGCTGATGTCAAGAGCCTTTCTTTTAACTAGATTTTTTTATAATTGTACATAAATTATATAAGTTCACTTCCCTTTTTTGTCGACTGCAGATCCTTCAGACGACGGGTTGATCCCGGATGATCCTGGATCTGGATGAGTACGTGGGTTGATATACTCTGTCCGCTTCACACCCTTTGCCAGTTAGCTTAGAGTGTCTATATACCTTAATCGGGTATCTTGAACTTTCGCTTGATTAGCACAATTATAATAATTCTCGCAGTAACTTTACGAATTTTCTATCTTATGTTTGTCGCGATCGTCAGACTGATCCCCATATACCAAGCAGCGTTTACACGTTATCGATTCCGAAATGAGACTGATCTATCCGTTACAAGTAATTTTCAGCGACTGAATTCTCGTAATCAGATTGGTTTTTCGGTAACCCCTACTCATGATTTTTCTACAGATAATAAATGTTCTTGTACAGGAAGGCTTACGAACAGAAGAACAGTTCTTGTTCCAAAAATCTGAATATTTTTACGATCGAATTTATGGTCATAAAAACCTTTTTGCGTATAAAACCCGTACATTTAGTTACTGATTTTTAAAAATAACTATTGTCATCAGTTAGATCTGATATCAGAACATTCTGATATAAGCCCCGTCTCAAAAACTCCTATATCTCGAAACATATTTACGTTAACGCAGCGGTTCCCAAACTTTCTGTCTTGGGCCCCCTTTGAAATATTGAACCATAACGCGCCCCCTCACATAATGTGGTAGCCACGTACATTTAACAAGGTATTAATAAGGTAAATAACAAATATAAGTATTTGATAACTGTCGTTTATTAGATAAATTTTCACCATTTATACTACATATAAAATTATAAATACAGACAACAGTTGTAAATATTCAATTACATTTTTGATTTAAATACTGTTGCAGTTATGAAAGTAACAATATTCTTAGTTTAAATACACAGTTTCTGATAAAAAAATCATTATTACTTTGTAAATAAATAATAAATAACGTCAATTAAGAATCAGTGTTTCAGAGAGTTTAAATATTGTCTGTTCATTCAGAAGTATTTGTTTTGAAAAATATCAAATATTTCGCTTGAGCTTTTTTTACACAGAATTTTAAATATAACAATGGTTACGTTCATTAACAGCATGAAGTATAAAATGGTAAATCAAAATATTTCAATAATATCATATAGTTGTTGTAGCAGTCTTTAAAACTAATGACTTGGATGGGCCTGTTTCTTGTCACAAAGTTTATTAAATTGAGGTGTTATATTGGTAAGAGCAACTCTCATTTCTTTGGTCACATCTAGTCTGGCTCTGTATTTATTTTTAATCGCAGCCAAAGCTGAGAAACCTGTTTCACTCAAATAAATGGTAGCCAATGGAATTATAACTTTCATTGCTTTTTCGCTCAGCTCCGGATATTCCTTGGCAATGCTAATCCAGAACTCTGGTAATGAACAGTCAGCAAGTGTCTTCTTCAAAGAAGGATCACATTGCAAATCAATAAGTTTTTCTTTTTCTAAAACACTCAGTGATTCAATTTTTGAGACATCTTCAAACGGGTTTCTAATCCAAGCAAAATTACTCAAATCTTCATAAACGTAGTGGTCAAATCCTCGCCTCAGAGATACAATGTGATTCAAAAACACATTTTTTAACTCCCCATCAAAAATATCCTTTTTAAATTCGTCCAAGATTTTTAATAATGTTGGAAACATTTCTAGATAGTTGGTTTTCATGCTTTGACCTCCACAAATCAAGCTTTCTGATGAATGCTTGAATCTTATCATTCCAAGTTAGTATGTTTGCATCTTGTATCTGAAGGGATCTGTTCAGAATGTTCAGTTTCTCAAAAATGTCACTGAGATAAGCCAATTTTATAAGAAAATCTTCATCACAAAAGAACTCAGCTAGGGAATGGTTATCTTTATTTAAAAAACAAAAAATCTTCGTTTCTCAGTTCAAAAATACGGTCCAACACTTTACCCCTGGACAGCCACCTTGCTTCAGTGTGAAAGAGCAATGAACCATGTTCTGCGCCCATATCTTCACACAGAACTTTAAAAATTCTTGAATTTAAAGGACGAGTTTTTATTAAATTTACTGTTTTCACAACAGTCTTTAACACATCATGCAGTTCAGGACTTAGTCCTTTTGAAGCTAAAGCCTCCCGGTGAATAATGCAATGTGTCCAAACAGCCTCTGGAGCCACAGCTTTGATCCTTGCCCGTAGGCCATGTACTCACCAGACATTGCCCGGGCACCGTCTGTACAAAGCCCAATGCATTTATCCTAAGTTAGCCCACTTTGTTTAAAAAAGTTATCAATTATATCAAAAATCGTTTCTGCATTTGCATTATTTGAAAATGGTTCACAAAAAAGGAGCTCTTCCCGGAGTATGGTTTTGTCAACAAATCTAACGTAACCAATTAAATGTGCATCCCTATGTATGTCTGTTGCTTCGTCAACTTGAATTGCAAAGTCCTTTCCTTTTAATTTTTCTAATAATTGGTCACATACATCTTCAGATATATCTGAAATTCGTCTTGCCACTGTATTGTTTGACAGCGGAATTGTTTTCAAAGTTTCTGCTTCTTTTTCACCTATCATCGTTGACACCATGTCTATTACCGCTGGTAAGACAAGAGTCTCCCCAATTGCGTGGGCTTTTTTGCATTGAGCAATTCTGAATGAAACTTGATATGAAGCTAAAAGAGCTTTCGATGGTAAACTTGCCGTTTTAGTGAAACTTTTTTGTACTGATCTAAAACTATTAAGTTTCCTAACAAAAAAGTCCCTAGGTTTAGTACTGACATCTTTATGTTTCGTATCCAGGTGCCTTTTTAATTTATTTGGTTTCATACTGTCTGAAGCCAAAACTTGCAAACAAATAACGCACTGAGGGCGTTCATCGCCGTTAACAATAGTGCTTGTGAAACCTAACGACAGGTAATTGTCATCATACTTTCTTACTTTAGCAGTCCGTGACGTAGATGCGCCCGTAGGTTCTGGATCTGTGGTTGACTCTTGGGAGACCGAACGTTCCATGTCAGAGTTCATACGCTTCATAATAATTGAAAGACACTACTATTTTTAAACGAATTAAAAAGACTGGTTCACATCAATGTCTGAACTTTCATTCACAACACATAACCTCACTACGATGACAGATATTTGTCAACAATACACAGGTTCTTCCCGCCTTTACCTAAGTTCCCTCTCGATTACACAACTGAAGTAAAGCATTCAACGTGGAACGAAGAACCCCCACCACACCACAGTCAGCGAACAGCCAAACGGCCACCCCACAACAGCAACACGCGGTACACACAAGAACGAGCTCTTCGTCGTAAACGCTAACCTACGACGTGACAAATAGTGGATCAAAATTATAAGACCACAACACTCATGCTATTTCATTAATAAAATGAGTTATTCATCATTCCTAATTTTACTTATGTCATGTCGACGACTTAATTATGTGAAATATAAATTTGTTTTAAATTTTAAATTTTGCTTGTTGAACGAGCTCCGCCCCCCCCCGACACCTTTACGCGCCCACCTTGGGGGGGGCCACAATTTGGGAAACGCTGCGTTAACGTATTTTTTATGAATATTCTGTAAAATAATTACGAATCCTCGCACACGCGGCTTACACACCATTTCACAGCACTTTAAGTTGATTTACAAGCCTAAAAATACTTAAAACTAAAATTTTTCACAATGCCCCTAATCAACTAATTTATAAAGTTCAAACCTGCAAACTCTACTTATTCATACAGTACCTTTATATTCTATCATATGCTTTATTCTCTTATACATTCCGTGTATTCCTATGCAGTTAAAACATCCATTGCAACTCTCTCTCTCTCACACACACACACACACACACACACACACACAAAGGGTGTATAAAATAACAAAGGGTAACTCGATACACAATCCTGTACAACCAACGTACAAAAATGTAGGCCTGTATAAAAATACAGTAATTCATTATAATTACAAATAACATACACTAAAACTTGTGTGCGTGTGTGTGTGTGTGTGTGCGCGCGCGCGCGTGTGTATACATACACACATACATACACATCAAAACACAACAATTCTGATATTTTGTTTTTAAAATTAGTATTTAAAAAGTAAGTTATTTCGTTTGTTGTAACTGGAAGCTCGAGCCTTGTGCGCAACAATACTGCGGATCTTACGTAGCCGCATCAGTACTGTGACGTTTGCCACCTCTTGCACCTTGAACCAGTCGATACACTTCGATAGCATTCTTTCAGCTTCACTATTACGTCGATAGCAGCTTCTTCAGTGCACACACAGCCGTCATGCTTGACACAAGTTGATTGTCTTCTAAATAAACGCTGGTGTTTACTTGGCCATTTCTAATTATCGATTGACTTCTCCTATCGAAATGTTTTTATAGTCTGGGACATTAGGGCCGGCAGCTGACGTTTTGGCGGTCTGATGACGTTAAAAGGGTAATCGACTGTTTACTGTGTACGTACCGATGTCACGTCTGCGGGACCAGCTGCCTGGCGTCAATCGCAGCATCACTTGTAAAAAATAAATAAAAAAATATTATTCATTACGTTTCACACGTCAACATTAAATTAAATTGCCGCTTATTTTCGTGTACGTAAATAATACCAGCTGAAATATAGTGAAGTTTATTTCAACACATGTGCGCATATGCACGTACACAATTAATACGATCATAGTGAGATTATAGTACGCTAGTATCTAAAGATACCAAGTCGCACAGATAATGTAGCTATACATGTATTTAGCCACATTCTTCTTTTAAACAACTAAAATGAAATACTTCCAAATACAAATACTGTTTGAATTACTGTGCATGCTAGTGCCGAATAGCATGGAAAGGCAATCAAAATTATGCACATACTTAGCTTACATTTTACAGCAAATTTGTTTCACCATAAATTTAAGTGCCTTCATGTGTGTGTGTGTGTGTGTGTGTGTTATACATATACTGTTACTAACGTAGCCCTATATGCATTTCTAGCATTGTGCCCAACAAGTATTATTTTAAGCCAGATTGTTTTAATATTTTATTTCATTTTCAACACTTAGTTATCATCTTGGTAGCCAACATAACTATAAGTGTACTGTACAAATATTGGCCAGGAAAACGAGCGCCTTTGTTATGGTTACCGAATAAAAGGCACAGCTGTTACGCTTCAAATCCGACACGTCTTATGTAATGTTGGTTTACTTTTTCCATCTGTAACAGCTGACAGTAAAACACATTGATATGTGATCAGTGATTCTTGTATTCTCCATATAACATACTTTCCAACATTTCTATGTCAGTGCGCAAAGATGGACCTGGATATTGTTTTTGTGTGTGTTTAGACGCAGTACTATATGATGCAAATACTGCATACAGTAGAGCTGTAGTAATCTGAATGTCAATATCAGGACCGTAAAATATCTGAACTTGCGAAAAAGAAATTCGCAAGTAGGCCTGCGATATAATTATTGCTGTGTGTGCGCCGAATAATGAACCTCTTTTCCATTAATCACTTTTATTTAGGCCTATATCAATTAATTAATTTATTATCAGTTTACTATGAAATACAAAAAACATCAACATAGCCAGCAGAAATATTTTCATTTCCATCGTGTGATAAAAATGTCCATTTCTGAAACGAGTAAACAGACTTACCCGAATCATAACAAAGTGTCAGAAAGATATTAAAAGGAATTGTGGAAGACCAGAAGATAGAAAATTTTACATTCCGGCACGTTTGAAAAACATTTCTTACGTTTTTCTATAAGCTAAAAAGTTCAACCATTCTTAAATTTAATTATTCTTTTATCTAAAGTTAGTTGATAATATATTCATATGAGAAAGGTTATTCACATCATGCGCAGTCTATGCATGACTCCTCTGCAAGGGTCTTATTATGTTCACTTGCACACATGTTCTCCTACAGAGACTACGTTACAACTAGCCAATACACGGTACATCATTTCATCGTCTTAACCAAAGGTCAGGTGGCACTGTTACCATCTGCAGTGTAGAAGGAACTAAATTCCCCTACACTTCCTTTGAAATTTCATCGCGTAATGAAATATTCACTTCGTTTTCAATCTTCCTACCTTATTTTAGTACATATTAAGTCCACATGTTGCATGAAATACGCGGAAAAATTGAATGAGCATTCAATATTAAGTGTAACCGTTTAACCATTAACTACACTCTAGTAATTAACAATTGACTACGTTGACAGAAATTTTGTTAGCCTTTCTATAAATCGTCCGATTAGCATTATTTACAACCAAGATCATCTTCCATGCACGCTCAGTAACTTTCCTTCGTTATTCTCTTCCACACACGCCTTCAGAGCTGACGCTGACGTGCGTCCTAAGGCGTCATCCACCCCCTGAATATAATGTACTCAAGGCCCCGCTTTTATATACTCTCGTATTTCCAGGAGAGCCGCTAATCGTTCGTGAGCCAGTGTGCAATCTTGAATTTGCCACCCTATGTCTTTGTCTCTCAATGTCTATAAGCCACGATCGATCATAAATAACATTTCATTATTTGTAGGTTCGAAAATGGCCTTTCGCTAGCTGAATCTTATACCGTTAATGTAAGTAAAATCTTTAATGCTGTTTCTGTATTCGGAAATGTTGAGAACAAATTATTTTGAAGAAGATGCTGAAAAATCCTTTAAGGCTCGTCCAGCAGTTTTTTTGAAAAATTCAGTTTTAACGCACTCGGTTCATCAGACAAATCACTCCCGTCGATATTTGCCTCGTATCGAGAATCGTTTCAAGTTATATTATTATGTTGGGTATGTAAATTCCAGTATCGGTTCTCGAATGCCTCACGAAACTGCTGATATGTACTGACGTTATCTCTAATAATAGAGTACCATTGACTGGCTGAATCTCTAAGATATCGCGTGACGAAGTCTATCTTCTCGTCGTCATTTATTGCACTGCCAATCTTCTCTATTTCCTTCTCCACTCTAGCTAGGAATTCCATACTGTTCTCCCCTTTACCACTGAGAACTTAAGTCTGCTCCTTTCGTCCATTGGTGTAGAAAACATGGTCATTTGATTCTGTCGTCTTCTCAACTCACTTCGTAGCTGGTTCATTTCCTCTTGGATTTCTTCTTTCATATGTGATACGTCTCCCGAACGGTCCTTCGTAGTTTCTTCAATTCTATTCTCAATGACTACAGTACGTGTTTCTATTTCTCTAAGTTTACTGGTATTTGCTTGCGACATATTACTAACAGTTTGAATTTTATCATCCTGCACTCGTGTTACAGTATTTAAAGTATCATTTATATTATCATTTATTTGTTTATGCGCTTCTTTTAAATCTTTCTCCACTCGAGACGTAATTCTTTTTGTTTATTTTCAATTTTTACAACTTGCTTATGTAAGGCTTGTTTAAAATTATTCTCTAGCATGTCAATACGTAAGTTGGTATTAACAATTTTTTCAGTTAACTGTGCATTACTGTCGATTATACTTTGTTTTATTTCAAGATTATCGTTCTTCAATTCTTCTAACCTTTCAGTTATTCTTATAGGCTTGTTTAGAATTCTCAATTGTTGTTCTAATCTATTTTATAAACTTTCTGTTTGTTTGGTATTTATTTCATCTATTTTTTTTATTTGCTTGATATTCTCCTCTTTTAACTCTTCTTTAAAATTTTCGGCTTGTTTTATGACTAATTCGTCCATCATTGCTAGTATCGAATTTTTAAATGCTTCTAGATTCAACCCTCCTGGTTCTGCCATGTTGAATAATTATTAAAATATTTATTTATAATATTTAAGAATGTTATTTTTATGGAACCGACTTATTAATTTTATTTATTTATTGTTTCGTTATTATTATTTCTTTATTCTTATCTACTTATATTACAATTACACCTGTTTGTTGGGGTGGGCGCCAGTTGCGTTATTACAATACAATATACACAACAAAATTAAACACATATAAAAATATTCATTAATACACATCAATTATTATACATAAATCCTATGCACACATTTAACAATAGAGCATACATTTATTTATTAAATGTAGGCGTGTCGTGCCACATGTTGACGGGCGACAATTTGATACAACGATACAACGTTATAAAATGTAAGTGTGTGGGGCGAACGTTCATGAGCGTCAAAATTATACAACGGTAAATAACATTTCTAACAACGTGTACGTGTAATTAGGGGTTCAGGTGTAATTATAATAAGGGTAGCCTTTTTAGGAAATTCAGAATGTTCCCATTTATTAATTTAAACAAACATATCAAGAAATAATAATATACAAATAATGATTACTTCGTCATATGATATTCATTATACATGGTTTCAGAGTTTCTTTGTTTGCTGTAATCTCATCACCAACATAAAGCTTATATCATAGATATAATATTATTAATTTTAAATAAAAAACATTTCTTCATTATGTTATACTGTCTGGACTACTCAGTCTGAATGCGTGCTTTCAATATAAAAATATTTAACTAAGTTAACTTTGTTCATTCTTTGAACAAATCTAATTGACTCTTTCAAATGTACATTAAAATATTTTCAATAAATTATTAATTCAAAAATTATGCTTTCATAATTACTCTACAATTTAAATTAAAATATTTTCAATAAATTATTAATTCAAAACTTATGCTATAATTTTTTATACAAGACATTTATATTTATAAGTTATAAATTACACTTTTTTTTGAAATTATTGTCTTTCTTTTGACAATGTTTATCAATCTTTGATTAAGTCTTTTGTTATGAGGAATACATGGCTTTCTTTTACCTTAATTGTAGTGGTTCCTCAGCATACCCTCTCCTGGTCCGGAGTCCTTGATGTTGTGAATCCTGCATAGTCATGAAGTCCTGGATCCTTTCCTCGTTCTCCGGGTCCTCTCGGAAGTCCTGGATCCTTTCCTCTTCCTCCGGGTCCTCTCGGAAGTCCGATGACTCGTCCTTTACGCCTGGAATTTATGCCATGTAGTGCTCTCGTCCTCGGTCTGGAGTAATGCTCTTAGATGTAGATCACTTGTAGACATCTGACGATTTCTTTGTTACGGTAATTTTTAATTACTGTTTTCCATTACTATTTTAAATCGAAATATTTATCGTAATGCTTTATAAGTTATGCTTAACAAAAAGTCTTATTGTTGTTAGACATATTGTCTAACTCTGTTCAAAGTAATTAAAATTACGCGTCTCTGACGGACATAGCGTTCCACCAAGAATGAAGACTGTTAGAAGAGAGATTAGCTCTCCTGGGCTTGTATTTATATTCACCAAGAAAACTGCAGCTGTCGATTCAGGAATTAGCCTGTCGACAGTTGAACCATGGGGTGATAGCCCCCACTCTCGTCCTATTTCACATTTTTGCACTTTTTCGCCAATCGCACTGTTTAACGCGGATTTCAAAGCAATAAAATATTGTCTAATTTAATGACCTATGTGATGTGCAATTATCATGATGCTCGCACCACTATTGTAATTATAATGCTTTAAAAATCGCACAGAATTCGCACTGATTGTCCGAATTACGTAAAATTCGCACTGCACTTGTGTCTGATTTTTACACATTTTTAGAAGTTTTTACCTTCTCGCTAACATCTATGGTTTGCTTATTATTATATATATTCTTAATTTAGAATTGACTTGGGGTGGGTTGCAAACTTTCAGGCTCAAACAGGCTTCACGCACACACACTATTTACTTGTGTACACGCATGCAGCGGTAATCGCGTGATCCTGCGTGTTGACTCCTGTTTGCAAGCCAGCTTCCAATTTCACACCTGCTCGTCTATTATATATTATTAAAATTAAATTAAATATTTATTTTATATTACATATATGCATTAGAGCCTATGCTTGTATTGTCGCAATATATATATATATATATATATATATATATATATATATAGTAAAACAGTTTTACCTTTTTCTTTTCCGTCTGGTGGCCTTTATCCTTTACGAATCTCTACGCGTTTCGGGACGTATGTCCCATCCCCATCATCAGGAATATCCCTTGGTGAAGTTCGTCAATAGTTAAAATATTAAAAACAACTTTTTATACAACTTTACACATCACAATAAATATAAATATAAACACAAAAAACACATAAAAACCCCCAAACGTGAGAACACACGCGATATCGCTGGTGCGCACCACGAATTACTCGTGAAAAATTGAAAGAAAACAATTTTTGTTATTTTCCATTTGTTTTGTGATAATCAAGAAGGTAAGTGTTGAAACATAAATGTATATTAGTAGGCCTATATATCTACAGTTTAACAAAATCGTGAAAGAGTAAAGATTACATGTTACATTACAACATAAATAAAATAAACGATACCAAGAAACTTAGTACAAATTTTCTCCCGTCTTCTGTAGACGCTGATAGTGTTAGACGGTTTGTACGATTTCTTGTTTAAATCCTCATCTTAGTGAGTAGGCTATATGTCTGTAAATAGTTGCTACATTGGGAATTAAATAGAATTTTACCGATGAAAGGTTTGCGAGGATCGGTCAGAAAAGTATAATACAAATTTTAAATTATTTGTGCCAACGCTTCGACAATATTTATTGTCATCATCGGGAGTGTGTATGAATACAAGAGAAAATATCAAACACAAAAGATCAATTATTTGAGTGAACGTGTTGGTGTATGTGAGCGCGCGCGCGTATGTGTGTATCCCTGTATATGTGAAGGAGTTGAAACAGTTTGTGTTACATCATTAAAATAATTGCATTATTACATATTGTTTTCCTTAAATACAACGAGAAAATTATAATTTTGCAACAAACTGACAATAAATATTGTCGAAACATCGACACAAATAATTTAAAATTTGTGTTACACTTGTCTGACCGATCCTCGCAAACCCTTCACCGGTAAAATTCATTGATTGACGGTCATTACGAATTTAAGGAATTAAATAGGTTTACTCGTTTTACTACAGAAATTAATCAAATATTTTCATGAAATGAGAATTCCAGGCCCTCAGAACAAACCATTTCATATTTACATAATACGTCCACTTACGTTTTATATGTTGTACAATGGCTAGGATGGTGTAGGGCATTTATTAATAAGAATCATGTCTGGTGTACAGTTTGACCTGAGCTTAATTCGTCACACAATAAGATAGCACAGGCACAATAAATCTAATAACAGACAGCAGTACTTATGGCTTCCCAGCAGCCGCCAGTGTCTACTAGTGTACATTGAATTCCAATCTCCCGTGCACACAGCAAACACCGTTCCTCACAGTTCTGTTCTAACAAGGTCAGTCAAATATACACAAGAGTTTCGGCAACAGTACTTACCACTGCAGTGTGAATTTTGTAGTGTAGGGCTTCTTATCTTCGCTTTTGATTGATAGTAATAGGAACAACAGTGAAGTGTTGGGAAAACTACTAATTTTGAGATGAATTAATACTTGCGATATCTAAACAACTCTGTTTGTCTTGAGTAGACGCTTCAATAAACGAGATCACATTTTTTTTCTTTACAATTCACCCACGACCCCCACTACTGGAAACAAACCAAAAATAAAAATAACTGTAAAGATGGCACACAGAATTTTTACGTTTATATACTTATAATTTACGCTACTTACCAAACTTTGTATACACTACCACTCAAATTTTTCTGTCTAAAATACCTACTGGATTATATTCTCATAGGGTATTATATAATGTGCATATAACATGTATATATACATACATATAAAATGTATTTTGTTTTATGTATTTTGAGAAGATACTTAATTTATTCGTATAACATTTTCGTGTTATTAAATTAAAGTTTGTATTCTCTTTTATTTCTATGGTCTACCAAATTTTGGTCCGTTTTGTTTTTAGTAAAACTCTCACTCTATCTGGGTAGAGTTTTACTTTAGTTTTCTCTAACTTGTATTTGTTTTCTACCGACATAGGTACACAAATTGTTTTCAAAATTAGTTTACAGCAATTGTTCGTTTACGTTTCGTTTAAAAGTTTTATGCGTTTATTAGCTATGTAACAAAGTTACTTACGTCAGTCCTAAAAAAAGTCTGTTTTGCGACACCAGTCTTTTGTGGTATACAATTATTTTCTCAAAACTTACGAGAGATACAGTTCTTGGACCTGTTTTATTTAGTTTTCAGGTCAAAAACCATATAAAACCATCAAATTTACCAGTTAATTCAAGTTCCAAAAATTTCAGTATTGCGTAACTTTACCCTTGGAGCAGAAATCCACGGCGAAATATTTCCCCTAGCCTTAATTTGAAAAACAATGCCTTTTTGGACATATGTTTATAGTAAAATGTAATATTAATGGCCCGAATCAGCTCTTGAAGTGCTGCCGTGCAACTTTGTATCATCCTCTTTGTGCGTGCGCGCGCGCGTGTGTGAGATAATCATCGGTAATAATGTATATAATACATAATAATTTTATAAGTAAATTTTAATAAGTAATTTATTTTTAAAAATACATCTATATTATATACCATATTTATTTATTTTAATAATAAAATGAATGAAATCAGGAATTATATCTGTCTTACAACTATTGTATATTTATTTTCGCCTTTTACTCACGTTTATAAATTTTATGATGGACTAGAATATTTACTTGTAAAATTCTTTTGTGGTCCAGAGCTTCTTATCTGAATGATAAGAACAACGTGTTAAGTCGTCTGTGAAAGGGCAGGTCTAATTTTGGTAATTATTGTCGCTATAAATTTGGCAAGTCAGTCCACACAAAGCGTGGAAACGACCTTGTTGGTTTTTTTGAAGATATTGTGAAGAATACTCGATAGAGTTTTTTTCTTTTTGAAACAGAAAATTAATTCTGTAACGTCCCTGAACAATTGAAAAAATATTTCAGATCTACGGTACTGTTTTTTGAGAATTATTGTTCGTCGGTTTGAAAGCTCGTAGGTGATTCTCTTAATCTACTCAAAAAGACAAGAAAAGGAGTATACAGGTATATTCTGCTTACTAAGAGATAAAACCTATCCAGTCAAACGGCTTATAGAAAAACGAAAATCCACGCAGCCATTCAAATCCTATAAACAACAGAGTTTTACGTTTTCTTGTACACACACACATTGTTCTGTAAACCAGTTAATTATTCTTCGTTCAGAAAATTGTTCTTTTTAATCCACAACCCTCTCGAATACTGTTTCTTTGACGTTATCTCCGTCATGTAGGAAAAGAAAGTAAAAATTACTTAACGCAATTTTTAATACGTCTTTGTAGCATGTCGATTATAACAATTTTCAGATTATTATTTGCTTATAAACTGTTATTACAAACGTTTGTTGTAAACTTTTATAAAGCTGTGATTCACAGATATGTGTCCGCAGGTCGGAACTATTTGGAATAATGTCTTAGCTTGTTGTATCCATGACGTGGATTGTCTGTTTCATTCTTCTCTTTTTTCCTGTGGTTCAGTAATCAAAATACTCATTTAGCCAGGGTCACATATAATACACCATCCTGCCATCGGGTTGGCGTAATCCGCGTCTACACAGCAGTGTATAAATGGGCACCGAAGAACTCGCTTCCAATTCACTCGGCTTTCAGTGAAACATTACCAGTTCCTAAACCAAGTGTCGTTTGATTGAGACGAACCAATAGGCCATAGGTGTGTAGCTGGATGGTGAAATATAAACCTCTTAATGTACAAACGACAATTAGATGCACGTGGCCTAACGTGTTCTCGCCATAGAGACTGGTTGTAAAATAACTGGCTCAACTTCCTGTAACAAACAGGTCCCTCGTTTTCTATTAATGCAGAAAGTTTTATACTTATGTAGTTTTTATTTCTAATGTGCATGTACTTAAATCTATTAAGTATGTGTGCAGTTATTAATTAAAGGAGTGATAGGTAATATTTCGTTTTGCAGAAGAAAGTATTTAGATTAAGGTAATATTGTTTCTGCACGGTATGCAACTATCCATAGTAACAAGAGCATAAGAATATCGCGCTGCTGCTACTACTGCAGAATGTTGCCAGTGATAATTAATTTTTTATCTCGCATCAGTGTAGTTCTGTTGTTGACATGTTTCTGTTATGGGTCTGTTACATCGAAGGCGACAAGCTGCGGTTGTGGCAACGTGGACACAATACGGTAATCTCGTGTTACTAGCGGCACAATCTGTGATTGTGCACAGGGACATTCCGGGAAGTGTTACGCAATTCAATTAAGAATACATTATTACATCAAAGGCTTTCGAATGTTTAATCAGTGTTTAAGAAATAAGTGAACAGCAGACGTTTCTCAGGACAAAGACTTTCGTGAGTATTACGGACTTCCAAGTGATCACTTCTCCAGTCTTACTGTTAGATTTAGGCAGTTGGCCTCTCGTCTTAAATGTGTCATATATCGTGTCTGCTATTCGTGAAAATGAAAAAAACCTGAGGCACGTAACAGAGGAGACATCAGACAACATAAATACCTCCCATAAAAACGAGAGGAAATAAATTAAGGAATTTAAGCCATAAAATGGCATGAGGAAAGCTATCAGTAACGTGAGAAATAGAGCACGAGCTGGATAAGTTGTCAGAAATCGTGTATCGTAGCAAAAGTGTTATTGTCGGTGACAAATGAATGTTTATAGGCTCTACTTGAAGTGTTTGCGATGTGGCAAATATTTTCCGCCCTCGACGTGAACCTCTCTGCCGCCAATCGTCAGTGCCGCCATTCAAGAACAAGCTCCAGACTGGAAATGCGTCATCATAATTTCTCATCGACTGTCTAAAAATATGAAAAATGAATTAACACGACAGTTCTATCCGGTGCGTGCAAAATACCCTATGTTTCCTGAAGAAGTTTAACTCTTAAAACAATTTTAATCACAGTGAGTAGGCACACATTCACATAGGTGGCAGTCATATTGTCTAGTGTTATTAAATGTTGCATTAATGTTGAATTTGAATTTTAGCGCTTTCGTCTTCACGATTTATTCTGAAAATTAGTAGTATTTATGTAGTTTGTACTTTTTCGACATTTTTGTCGACAGAGGCTTGTATACAGCGGCACAATTCTCTGAAGTATCGTTTTTGACTTTAAATAGTGTCTCCTTGAGAAACAATAATTAGGGTAAGTCGGAAATTAAATTATACAAGAAGTAGATCTGGAGCACGGAATCAGAAAGGTTAACGACGTTGGCACCCTTTAGAATGTTAACAGACCTCAAGGGTTCCTATTATATTATAACAAAGAGCCGGAAAAAACGTCTTATCATACTGACAATTAACAAACCTCCTTACAGGCTACACTATCTCTTGACAACGAATCGTTTTCTCCATTAAAAAAATCATAAATAACCAAGACATACCTAAATGAACTAACTGTGATCTGTAAATACATCCGTGTTTATGACATTAAAATATCGACTTATTGTTATTTTAATAATATATATGCTTATTACGTATATCTACGACTTACTATATCTCGTTACTTGCAAATTTCATTACAAAACCGTATCATTAAAACCGTTAAAAAAGTGTCATGTAATAGACTATGCTCACGTGGTGAGATCGTTAAAAATTAAGCAGAGGTTCGATTACAAATGCGAGTAAAGTTAACGTGGCAACAAAGATGTAGTTAACCTTAACAAAAAAGTGAAGTAAGCAAGAAACTGGTATTCTGTTCTGTAGTAACTGTGTGCTCTGTGCATCCGAGTGTTCTTTCGTTACATTAGTCAATAGGCCGCATTTTGTGTAGGCGAGGTTTGCAGTTTATAGACATGCTTGTTTTCAGTAAACGTATTCGTGTTATTGTTGTAAACAGTGGCAGCACACCGTTCATGTGCGATGTTCACATAATTAACTGTAATTGCTGTCGGATGCGGTTAAATGGTATTGTTATCGCAGTACAAAACAATCATGTCACGGTTACACCGCGTGACGATGCACAATGAAATGGTCATTTGTTTGGTTAGTTTTATGTTGAATATATTAGGGACTCTGTAAACAAAAAACAACTTGAAAATGTAACAAAAGATGGCGCAAGTGACACATTTAGGTAAGCCTACAATACAATTTTGCTCCGCTTACGTCAATGTTAAGACAGTTAGTTGCACATTTTCTTCCTTCTTAAAATTTGTTGTCTCCGAATCTAGGTACTTAAAAATTGTACGATGTTTCCATTAAGTTAACTCATTTTGTCCGCGATCTTTAATTACAGAATTTGGATTTTTTTCTCACAAAAGTATGTTAATTCGAAGGGTTCCTTCAGGTGAAGAAAGTTGTATGGGTTTCATGTGTTTGAAAGACAATATTGGAAAGATAGAATTCCAAAGATAGAAATTAAAATTTGTTTATATTTTCCTGTAAGAATCGTTTTTTTGTAATTATTTTAAAAATAGACTTGTATTGTGTAGCTTTACTTTGTTATTGTGTTTACAGATCATGGAATGTAATCTTGTAATGAGGTCTATCCGTATTTACAAATGCTAACATTCCTTGTTATGATACAATTTTATTAACTTAGACCTGTTGAATGCCTAAAGTTAAAATATAAATATGCCTACCAATAACATACCAAAATTCTTCTAAATTCTATGAAATTTTAGATATCGCCTGTCGTATATTATCGTTTATGAAATGATTGCTGCGGTATAGTTTTACTAAGCAGGATAGTACCAGGTACAGTCGATGTTTAATTAAGTCATCTATAATCATTTTTCTGAGTCTATACTTTTGTTTCATAGTCCTATTAAATCAGAACAGAAAATCTGGGTTTCAATCCCTCCCCCCCCCCCAAAAAAAAAAACTAAGCATCTCCCGCACTGTTTAAGTAAGAAATACAGTAATCAAGAGAGTGTTAGGTTTACTTTGGGAATATAAAACTTTAGGCCACGTCAATTAAAAATAAAACTTGTCCTATGGTACCTGTCCGCCCATAGACGCTCGTGAACATCATAACAGAGAGGATTGAAGAATCCCCGTAAAATTTGAAACATAAGCTTCTAAATGAGGATAGCACACGTGGTTTGATTTTATACGGAATTTAAAAAGCATAAGTGTGAACGTAACCACTCTTGCCTTTCTACAAATATCTAACATCTTATTCTTTAATTTTTAATGTTAATTTCGAGAAAAGTATGTATTTTTCACCTAAAAAGATTAAATTTTTAAAATTTTTAGAATTTTTTTGAAATTTGTATATTGTGAGTATGCATTTTTATGTAGAAAGAATTAATTAAACTGATAAAGAAAGTGGTAAATTAATAACTACCACTCATCTTTTTTTTTTTAGAAATAAAATTGCAGAGGTATCTGTATTTATCTTTTAATAAATCATACAATAACGGCCGTCATAATCCCGATGGATCAGGTCGGATAACCCCATTTAAATTTCTTAAAAGTCTCAAAATATTTTTAAAAGTGAAACTTATTTTTAGTTCGATACAGTGAGCAGTGACTAAATAGAAAAAAATAAGTAATCGGACTCACTTAAACACGAGTGTACAAAAAACAACATGTAAACAAATTCTGGTCCTTGTTTTACATTTAAATCCATTTACATTTAATTTTACATGTAAATCCAGGTCTTACATTTCCTGCCAAATTGTGTTAGCTTTTTTTCTTTTTTTCGTTTTGATTCTAAAAAGCAAAAATTAGTACAAGAGGATCATCAGTCCGAAAACAGTTGTTTTAGGACTAATGAATGCTACTACTAATCTCCCGCCGCGGTTTTGTGGGCATCCAAGTTGCTACGACTGCAGTTGATTACTAGCATATAGGCCTAAATTTCAAAATATGTTTAATTAAGTTCCATATAAACAGATTAACATAATGTGTAGCAGATCAACATTCCAATTATCATAAGATTAACAAAAAATAAAATTACCTCAATATCCTTAATCTGGGTCCATTTGCTGAGCTAATCGTGTTATAAACAATTTTATTGTACTCGTGTTTGTCTTATACATAAGAGAACATGTTTACTGTATTAGTACGGAATACAATAATTACAAATTATTTATAGTTCATCAAAAATTAAAAAGCGGCCATTTAGTCTTGATATTCGTATCCAAACTGTAGTAATAAACATTAATTCAATTATTGTTCATTAAATTGTATTAAATTTATTAAAACCAAACTTAATTGGTAACAATATCGATAACTTTAGCGATGATGTTGTCAGTTTAAACATGAGGTCTGCAGAAAGGCATGAGACACGCATACGCTATAATTCTCTCTCTCTCTCTCTCTCTCTCTCTCTCTCTCTCTCTCTCTCTCTCTCTCTCTCTCTCTCTCTCTCTCTCTCTCACACACACACACACACGTATATTGTATGTTGTATCAGACTGTATTGACATAGATGATGTTTCGCATTGACTTCTCCCCTATTCAACGAAAAGTGAGGAGTTAACGAGGATAAACCTCAGGAACAACCATTAAAAACAAAACGATAAAGCGAGCCAATCCCGGTGATACGTGCAGTGACACAAGTTGCGACACTGAGGTTTCATGAAACTTATTTATTACTAACAGATTTGAGAATTCTGTATTACCTCTAAACGAATGTGGCATGGTATCGACGATCGATGTAGTGAAACGCTGAAATGGATACTGATGTGTGTAGGGTTGCCAGATGAAAATTTTCGAAAGGAGGATATTTTGTCTTAAAAAGGAGGACTTTTTGATTTGAAATAAGTAACAGTCATTTTCGTATTTAAAAAATATATAAGGATTATTATAATAATTTAACTGGATATATGTTATGGATATTGAGGAAACATCAGCTAAACTTTGCTCAAAATGTTTTATTCAGCAGTAAAATTTACAATATACTGATTTTCTTCTTAAAATCATTAAAATGAGAAGTGTAAAATAAGTAAAAATTCAATATTAAGTGCTTTATATTAGCATGAATCCTTAGTATCCTCTTCTCTTCCATCGTTTTTATGTGCTCTGGTTATCTAAACCCCTGTAACATGAGAAAATTCATCAAGGTAGTATGATTGCTTCGTGTTATGATTAAAGTATGTTGTCCGGGCATCGTTTTCTTTAGCTCGGCCATATTTATCTTTCGTAGGACGTTCCAAAAACTTAAAGCATTTGCTCAGTATTTTCTACAAGTATCCAAGTTCCACAGACATGCCTTAATGTCATCCTGTGAGCTTTGTACTGCGCTTGTATTAGCTGGGAATTCATAATTTTATGGTATGCGTGATGCTTCCGGTTTCGTTTCACCAGCCTATGGTTATTTCCTTAGTAATGTTATTATTATTATTAGTATTATAATTTATTGTAATTTATTATAATATAATGTTATTGTAAGTAGTATTATTCACCTGACTGGTTAGATACACAAGTCCTTGACCAATTGGATGTTTTAATTTCCTTTTGCCTGTTGGTTCCTTCTTCCTTAGTGTTTTTACATGTATATACAATCCTGTCATTCCTTCTCTTCTTCCCGATCCTCGTATACTCCTGTAACAGTTGCTCTCAAGTTAGGCCCCACTATATAATAGATATCGTCAAAGATGGTATAAACCGTCTTTCTTTATACGTATATATGCCTATATTTGTATAAATATATAAAGATGTACACTTTTTCTTTCTTTATACATATGTGTAATATGTAAGTTTTTCTTCTTTATACATAATTACACCTCTGTGATCAGTGTTGGTATGTTTTCGGCTTTCTGTAACGGTATATTGAAGACTACTGGGGCCAGACCGTCTCCGTATCTAATTCCTTGTGCTATCTCAAGGATGGGCGTCTACTGAATGATTCTCCTAATAGTTACAAAACTTTTATAAGTACTACACCTTTTCTTGAAATTCTAGCATCTCCGTGGAGTCGTGTAGAGCTTCTCTGTCAATGCTGGCTATCGTATGCCTGTTTAAAGTCCATGAGGATCAGCTGTATACTCATATTGTGTACCTAAGACTTCTTCCAAAATCCGCAACGTGTGCAGTTGATCAATTGTGGTTCTTTCACGTCTGAGTTATCCTACGTTGGTACTCTCCTATTGTTCTGAATAAGAACGTCTACTTGTTCTCTGAATTGTTCTCTACTTGAGAACGTGTGTAAATAATTTGTAGGACTACGCTGTGTACAGGAGAGACTAATTACTACAGACTCTTCGTACTACAGTCACTGGAATTACTATAGATTAATTTGTCTCCCCTTTGTGTACAGGACAAATCGTGTTGTCTTTTCTATATATTCTCTGGAAATATGGCCAGATGTTTAGCCATAGTACTTCCCTCGCACCAGTATGTCAGCAGTCCCGTAATTTTACAGGAGCTCCATATTTTTTTACCTCTCAAGGAATATGTGCTATACAGCTTTTTGTTTATAACAAACCTGGATAAAATAAATCTGGATATAAGGGATGAGTTAATAAGATACAGCTCTAAAATATTTTTCACATTTTCTTGCACAGTTACTGTCACTCGTTTTATCTTATAAAGCATCGGTCTACAGCTAGTAGTTAGATTTATATCTCCTATCCTACGGCCGAGTTTCAAGCTGTGATTTTAAATTAGCTTATCCAAACAGGTGACGCGTTAAAGGATAAGAAGTTATCGGTACATTACTGAATTATCCGATAATTACAATCAAAATCTTTACATACAATGACGCAATTATTGCGTCAAATCACATTCTTGCCATTTTGTAATCTTTATAGTAATTTTGATAACTTCCCAAAGAGGAAATTAGAAATCAGTTTTATTAAATAATTAAAATCTAACTATTACAGAATTACAATAATTAAACTCTACCAATAAATAAACTCAATATTGTAGTCACTGAATTTTGCAACAACATTTATAGCCATGTTCGTTTGTCATTGTTTATAATCATGCAAACCGCAGAAAAATATGAGATGTCAGCTTGAAATTTGAAATGTATACATGATATGGTTGTCAGTCTGTTTATTATTTGCCACAGGAAAGAGTACTTTATTCTTGACTTCATTGAAACAAGTCATTGAGGAATAAGTGCCTAGAATCAGCTTTGAAACGATGAACTCCAAAGCTAAAATTAATGCAGAACACAAATAGCCATAGAAAGTGATGAATATTTTCTTAAAATTTGTCACTCTTTTTATTTTCGATTATTTTTTATTTGAAGATGAAAAATATGAGTCAGTTCCAGTTTAGAATATATTCTGAAATATTTTGATGGAACTTATCAGATTATATAAATTTGGAATCTACAGTAAACGAGCCATTGTGATGAGTGTCCAAAAAAAAGGCTTCTTGCTTCTGTTAGCTGATGTAAGGTGTCAAGTTATTTCTGTAAAAAAACTGACAATTTTTTTGTCATATATGCGAAAGAAAGTGGTCAAGTTTTTATCTCCAAGAATAATAATATGTCATACGTATAATTAAAGAAATGGAAATGAAACACTTGTACGTTCGTTAAGTATAGGCTACTATTGACATAAAGAATTACTGCGTATCTGAGAGCCTGCAGTAAGCAAACTTCATTTAGCACTTTGTGAGTCAGTAATTACAACATTATTATTTATATAATCCAACTGTGGCAAGTGCTGTAATATACACATTGTGTACAGTGCTAAGACATATATATATATATATATATATATATATATATATATTGTAACGAAGTCTAGATGACGTCCCTTTTGTTTAAGCCCCGCGATGGACGCCAATCTGTAACGAAGTTATGGGACGTCCGCCTTATTTAAGCCCCGCGATGGAAGCCAATCTGTAACGCGGAGATGTAGTCGTCTCTGTAATTATGTATATGTTGTGTGTTCACCTCACACTGGTGTCGTTACATCTATGTGTTGCGCTAGCGATTCCGTAGCGATCCTTCAATTACCAGTACAACGCGAGTGGATACCTTACCTGTTGTTTCATAGGGGTTTAATAATCCCGGGTGGCGCCAAATTGTTTACTCAAAACAATTAAAATTAATAAATATTGTGGTTTAGCGATCTTCGTTATGACGGCCTGGAGCATTCAAATTTGTTCCCGCCTTCGTTCGACCTACTTAATCAAGCAGGTAGTTCGTAGATTTGGCGGCGTGAGCGCTTGCCGTCATTCTCGCTGGTCTCTGCTATACAATACACAATTTATACAATACACTTCCCTATGAAATAAAAACAATGGTTACACTCTGTACTAGTTTCTTTAATTATTGAATGGTAATTATTCTGTTTGACAATCAAATTATTCTTGGTTATTAACAATTTTGCACCGACAATTAATATGAGTCTAATATCTCTAGGGGTTCGGCGAAAATCGATTTTGAACAAGCGATTTAGTTAAGTATGGCGTCGGTGTTGTCTGTTTACATTTATTATCGTTCAAAATCTGGGTCCTTGTGATTACAAGAAAAATATTAATAATGATTACAATAAAAAGTACACTACCTTACATTATTTGTACTTAAATAATATAACGTGTAGCTACAATTTGTTCCTGCAGTGTAGTAAAGTGTGTTTCAAAAGTTCACAATTTAACACTAGGTTATTTTCTTAGTTAATCAATTTTTAGTGTTTGTTTATTTTACTTAATATTTGAAAGAAATTATATTCAGTTTATAGTGAGAGTTCAGATAACTGTGAGGAATATTTAAAGTGAATTTATTTCTGGAATTTGGGTAATTTAATGATACTTATCAAATCCGTAGGCTTGAGTTAAACCGTTGTTCAGGTGAAATGGAATTGTCATCAATTTTGAATGATTTGGGCTTCTGGCATCTTTTTCATGTTAGTTGTGGTAATTTCTTCATTTAATTTTTATTTTAATTGGTCCTTGGCATTAGTTAAATGTTATTGTTCCTCGTCTGCTGCTTACTGGTTCTTCTTTTTGAATTTTGGTTACTTTTTATACATTTTAAATTAAAATTTAGGTCATTCAAGATCTGGCGTCTAATCTGGATGAGCGTCACATTGAGTACTATAAATTAACGGAAAATTCGTAACCAACGGTCTGTTGTCATGGTTACGAATAAATTCTGATTGGTTGATCATGACTTTATAACCATTTTTATCAATTTTGAATTATTATTCAAAATTACTGTATATCTTCTGATTGCTTTTATTCTTCTGTCTTCCTTCCTATGTATTAAATATATTATTTTGATATCCCATAAGGTGGGGTTCTCTAAAGTATTAATGTTTGTACAATTATGTTAATATTTGTTAATTACATTTCTCTTTTAATTTAAGTCCTTATTCTAACATTTTTCTTTTAATATGATTTACAAATTATCCTTGGCTAGTTATTCGCCTTGGATTTGTTAATTTCCTTGTTGATTTTATACAATTTGTAGTTATTTGCTTTTGACAGTTAGGCATTTCATAGGCTTAAGCAACCATTGATTATATTTACTTATTTTATACAGATTATATCTCATTTTACTTTAATGTGTTTTGTTTTGTTATTATAATTGGTTGGTTTATTTGTTGATGTGTTTTGGATCTGATTTTATACTATTTGTAGGTTTCTATTATTTTCTACATCATGGCTTGTTAATTATTTCCTAACTGATTTTCCAGTGTAATTATATCTGTATTGATTCACCTTCTTATTTATCTATGTTGCCCTTGTTAACAATATGGCTATTACTTACTATTCTTTATCACATAAAACATAACATCTAGGCCTATGGTCTGTACAATTCCTTCAGCCATATCCTATTCATAAATTTAATTAAACAATTTTTTAACAGTTATTAGGTAATGTTTGTTTACAATTCATTTCATTCTTTATTATTTTTTGGGTGATAAACATCGTCACACCTTTTAAACTTACTTAATTGATTATCCCTTATAACCTGGGGTGTTTATTGATTTCATTTTTAATTTCTTATTTCTTAAATAATCTTTACCTTCTATCCATGGTAACACTAACTGTTTACCTTTCATGGGATTCTCCCTTTTATATAATAGTGTATACAATTAAACTTAATTTTATTAACAATGAGATTCTTTTTTAAATAATAATGTCACCATCAATATTCAGTGTTCATTACAGGTTATTATCTGTTTACTTCTAATACTATCATTAACAACATTCTTAATTATTAATATGGTTCACCATTAATCATTTAGTGTTTATTATAGATTATTAAGTGTTTATTCCTATTAATATGGTTTCTAATTATTTTGGGGTTTTACACTTTCACTTTTGCACTCCTTAAATGTTTATATTAAGTGTTTATTAGTGGATAATCCCTATAATTAATTTTTCTTTGTCACTTACTTGATTGTATATTCTCACCATCTCACTATCTCTCTCATTACAAATATTATTTATACTATTAATAAGTTTATGTCTTTATAGAGTTTTTTATCACATCTAACTCTAATTCTTGGGTTAGTGTACTTTTATTTTTTTACATTACTTTATTGGGTTTTATCAAATCATTTACATTTATCTTTTAATCGATAATAATAATAATTTTATACATTGGTTAGTTATTGGTTTCGTTTCCAATATTACTTTTGAGTGTACCATTTCTCCTTTTCATATTCTATATTATTTGTCTGTGTTTTCTCATTCGGTTTCACTATATTTCCTTTATACTTGGTTAGTTTCATGTTCATTTTCCTTCTTCACTTTTATCTTATTTTGTTTCATTTTATTTTGGTTTTCCCCTTCTCACTTGGTTTTATTTCATTTGGTTGTATGGAGTCATTCACTTCCTTCAATTGGTTTCATTCTTGTTTGGTTTCGTTTTTCCCTTCTCTTTTTGCTTCTTTTTATTTGGTCAATCACTTGGGTTAGGTCATGTCGTCGTTTGTCGTGTCATTGTCATTTTATTTTCATTATTTTAAACATTTTATTTTATATGAATTATTTTTTATATTGTTGATTCATCATTCAGGCTGTTGTAAAATTGTATGGATGAATGAGTATCTGGACTCGCAGGTGGACATGGACAATGTTATGTCTTCAGAAATTCGTACAAGAATGTTGACAGCTAACCAATGCTACTTTGGAGAATTTGCAAAGCAGGCTGATTTCTAGTGACTCCAAGATAAGGTTCAGGGGTGTATTTCCGGGGGGGGGGGACCCCCCAGAGGGTCGACAAAAGTTGACGAATTTTGTTATTCTCTTAATTTGTTTGCTCCTTTGCTATTTTTTCAACTGTGTTTTTCAGCTAGTAACTCTTTTTTTTTTTAATATACAAACAGGTATATTACACAGCATTTGCAGCACGTTTAAATTATGAAAGATAGGAAAATCAATTCAGTCAGTAACTGTCTTGTCAACAATGTTTCAGTAATTATTTTATTGTGTTACTACAGTTTACTTTATGGAATTGATTTCAGGATGTTATCACACGTTTTTTAGCCACTTGAAAGATAGAATGTTTATTAGTCTTTAACTTTTTTTTTAAGCCGACTCGACGGACCTCGGACCACCCATAAGGTTCTAATTAGATCAGTACTAGTGTATGGCTTTGAAACCTGAACAGTCTCCAAGTCACATGGACGTCGTCTCCTATTACTTGAAAGGAGAAGTTGTGCAAAAAGATGTACGGCCCAGTGGATGAAGGTCAGACTTGGAGACGGAGACACAATCAGTCCTTTCCCAAGAGCCAAATACCATACATACTATTAATTTGGACGGCTTCGCTGGGCCCGAATAAATAATAATGGTATAAACAAGGTGCTTGTGTCAGAAGAACTGTATGTGACCAGGCGAGTCGGTCGACCAACGTACGGACTAACTAACAGCAGCACAGCAAACTGGCAAAGACTCCTTCAGGAGGACAGGACATATTGATGGGTTATAGCGCTGTTCAAGTATTACACAACTGAGCACATTATGGTATTCCAAGGAGAAGCGGTGGTTGCACGAAACTTATATATGCATGTTCAGTGATATGGTGTATAGGCCACTGAATTCTTAGTTTCATGCGTACAAATTTAGGTAAAATATTGTCTAAACAATATTTTTCCCTAGGTCCGCATAATTTCCATGCTACGTTTTCTAGTCGTAGCTTCTTCGAAAATCAGTTTTCAGAAAAAAAGAACTTAAAATGCAATACGTTATTTCAGTTTTATTGAGGAAGTCATCAGTTTCTGCTACGTGGAAACTGTCTAAAGAATCGTAATGTTTTTCCATTAAGAAACTTATACCTATGTGTAGCAAATCTTTCTCTCTCTTATTGAATCCTCGATTACCTACTTTGATTTAACATCAACGAAGGTCGTAGTAACAGTTAGTAAAGTTAAAAACTATTTTAAGTTGTCACCAGGCTGTGGAATAGCTATCGAATGGCATTGCTTCTGCAGAGACAAGAACAAATTACGATTCTCTGTTTAGTACGGTACGTTCTTTTTTTCATGTAGACTTAGTTACTTGAATCCCGAAGACAGTGCAACTTCTGGCAGTAATTTATTACGGCACAAGCAGAAGTGATAGTATACTATTAAAAACAAAAGCTAAGCGATATGTCCTTTTATAACCTACTAACTAGATGCGACTGGTTACGCGTAATATTTAACTGTTGAGAAAATACTACAATAAATCGTCAGGTGGGCGACATATAAACGCTGTCATGCATACTGGGCGTGCTATCAGTAGTAATACAAACACGTAAATATATAAATAGCTATTGGTAGTATATCGATCGCTTTGCAACCCAGTGTGATAGTGGTGCAAGATGACCGATAAACTATACATGATAAGTATTAATGTAAAAAGTTTATTGACATATAATTTTAATTTAATTAATTTAGTTTATAATTTAATTTTAGAAAGAAGATTCGTTAAAACTCAATGGACTGAATGTTAAACAAAAATTAAATACATATTATTCGAATTTTATTCTCAAGTCAGTGTAAACTCATATTTTAAGTAGAACAATGCCGCCATCTGTGGGAAATGTAGTTAACTTTAGAATTGACGTAAACTGATATTTTGAATAGAACAATACCGCCATCTATAGGAAGTGTAGTTAACTATAGATTTGACGTTTCGTATTTAACAGTACACGATATTTACGAAAGGTAGCACTACATGTAACGCACTGCTGATAACGTGTCAGTACGTAAAACCGCTGTGCGTTTCAAGTGGTTATTGTGTTGAATTAATTAACTTGTGCAATCTTTGATTGCAAGCACTGAGCAGCACGCTTGCGTGCTTGAAGGACGCCTGTATGAAATTAGTACCGTAAGACGGAAACACCAGATCGTAAGCGTGTTAGAAGAAGCATCCGCGCTGTCGGATGCCACATGTCCAGAGAAAATATTACAGATTACATTAAAATCTACAAAAAATGCCTGTCATAGTTTTATTGGATTGTTTAGTAGTCTGTTACCTTATTCACAACGTATACGTTTATCGATATTAAACCAATCGTTTATTAGTGTTAACACTGGGATAAACCGGTTTTTGGCATTGTAGTTATTGTGTTTAACTATTGACTATGTAACGAAGTAGGTGTAGTTACTTTTATTTTTGTTTTGCGTCACTGGAGACCAGGGCGCAGCTAGAATTTCCTTCTGCGTGAAGGAATTATTCCTTCTACAAAAAGTAAAAGAATAATAACGTAGTATTTCCTGTTTATTTCGTTGTAATCAAGAAGGTCGGTGTGAAAACGTGAGGATTAGACGAATGAATATCTAATTTAACAATGTAATAAACCAATAAAGATAACATCTTACATGATAAATAAAGTAACATCTTACGTTTATAAAATTTATAAGATTACATCTTATAAATAAAAAAAAAAGATACAAGGAAACTGGCACATATTTCCACCCATATTCTGCAGACGTTGATACTTTTCTACGAATTTGGTAAATGTTTTTAAAAGTTCATCTTAGTGAATACACGTTTGTAAGTATTTGCAGTAACTACAGATACTCTAAAAGAAACATTTCAAGATTACTCTACGGGATGACCAAATACTTGTTCCGCCGTACATGTGGTTGAGTTTACGGAGTCAATGGAATGCTTGCAAATTCAGTTCCGAAACGTCGATCATAGGTTTACGTATAAACGAAATAACAGACACGTTTAAACATTTTAATTGTTGATTTATTTTTCGAAATGGTAACAAAGCACTAATACGAATTGAAAATCATTTACAACAATATGAAGATCTCTATAAGACTCGAATAACAAGGGAAAATATGTTTAATATATAAAAAATTTTAAGTTGGCGTTGGAATAAATTACTGTGTTATATGTACTTTTATCTGAGTCGGATACAATGAGGGATGAATAAACATTCGAATGCTACCTCTTTCGTACTCGCTGAGAGGAAGATAACTTAAAAAACTAACATAAAACTGAAACTTCTCTCATCATCAGGCATCTGTAATTTTATGAGTATACTCACAAGACGACTGCAGAGTACTGCAATTAACAACATTCGAAGTCACATAACTATTAGCCCGATTATTTTGTTCGTCATACATGACTATTTTTACCAGCAGATTAAAAAAAAAATTGACATCTCTGTTTTAACCTCCAAAAACCCTCTCGCTGGAGACATATTTTACTCAGTATAACGAAGCATTCTGTAAGCAACTAGGTATTACAAACTTCCGTAAACGAATTCAGGTAGATGTAGCTTAGTATCAATTTTACTATTAGTTTTCATTGTAAATTAAATTAAGCGTATTGTAACGAAAGTGGCGCCCGCGCTCGCGCTTGTGGTTGAGTAGTTCTCTGATGTTATTTTCGCTTTCCCTTATAAGAATTATTGTTGCGGGGACAGTATGATCTTGATGAATAAATAAATCAATAAACACCAGAAAAATCAAGTCATAATTTTTATTAACACGCATATTAAAAAGTAATCACTCTCAAACGAACACTTGTCAGGGCATTAGTCTGCGTATCAGGGCTGTTTTTAAAAAACGTGTACGCTCTTATCAGCGTATAGTGGTACATATTTATCTACTGACACCACGCCGTACACAGGGGAAGTAGGCTTAATTTCTAAGCCGTCGGCACGAATACGTTTAGTAGAGTACATTCTGATAAAGCTCAAAGTTTCCAATTGTTTCAGAATCTCTTTTGGAGAGTTCAGCTGAACAGTAATATGCGGCGAGTCACGAAACACTTGTATACCTGTTAGTCTTGAATTGGCAATTCACACAGCATACTTCAGTTCCACAGGTTTCTGGAAACCTCTTTTGTCATTTCAGAACACGTCCTTAATCACTCTTCTTCGATTCCAGCGTGTCTTCTGAATTCACTTCCACCTCTTGCGTAGCATATTCTCCAGTGTTCTTTCCTGTAACTAGTCTCTTCACAACGACAACCTTTTTTACTCACTGTATTTCTAATATCTCTTTTCTTTTTGCTCCATCATTTTTCTTGATATAAGCCAATATTCTTTGTTGTCTTCTTTTCCCTCTTCTTTTGACGTGAAAACGTCTTTAAAATCGATGCCGGGTGTGGGGAGGCAATCGCGCCCAAATGAGCGACAGTTTCTGTCGAAGTAATTTAAAACTTCAATAACTCGGGCTAAAAATAGACATAGCGTCGCCATCTTAGTCTCGTTTTAAAGAGGAAGGATGAACGTTTGTGCCAGCACCACTCCGACATTCGTGTCGGCCGGACGTCGCGAACTGCGCACGCGCAAAGTGAACCCACGATTTTCGACTTTCCGGATTCGACACGTGTTCCTAAACGGGATCATATCTCAGAGACTAATTATCCGAGCCGAGTGAACCAAGTGTTGTTTTGAAGAGGAGTGTATATGTTACAACTCATCCTGGGCTCCAAGTGTGTATCTCAAAAGCTCAAAAGGATACGAGGCTGTGAATTTGAAAAAGTTTGAAAATTTCCAGATTTTCTTAAAATGTCGCGATATATCAGGGCAAAGTACAACCAGAATTACAAAAATCGGGCACGAATGCGTAAAGCACAAAATTCCAAAGAGAATGACACCGAAAACGCCGGGCCCGGACCCAAAACCAAAGCGCAGTACTGCCGCGAATATAGGCAACGTAAGCGCGCTCTGACAACTCAGGCGGCATCTGACGAGCCTGGGTCAAGTATGGATGTGGATTTCGTTGCTGATGAGATGGAGAGTGAAATGGAGGTCGACCCAGACCCATCGGACCCACTTGACATACCCAATATGGCGACGGGGGCCCAAAATTTGACTTGTACCGGGGCCGAGAACTACTTTAAAAAACATTCTTAGACAACGACTTTGGCCATAAATGTGACATTTGCGATCGCCTGTGGTTCAAAAATGATTTGAAACCTACCAATAGGAGTATCACTGGCGTACTGCGAGAAGAGTTCCCTACGGAGGTCGTGAGTGGTTTCAAACTATGTAAGAACTGTAAGGCGCAGTGTTCTAAGGGGCGAATTCCAGCGTTGAGTCGGAGTAACGGTTTCGTATATCCGCCGATCCCAGACCCACCTCTGCCCAAACTCGATCCATTGACTGAGCGCTTGATATCACCGCGACTCCCTTACATGCAGATACGCAGGCTACGAGGATCGAGTTACGGTATCGTCGGCCAAGTGATCAATATTCCAGTGAGTGTCGATATCATGGTATCAAAGTTACCGCGCTCTCTCGACGACGATTACGCCATAAATGTGAATTTGAAGAAGAATATCGTGCACAAGTCTAGCTACCTCAGTGGCTATGTAAAGAAGGCAGTGCTCAAGCGCTGGCTAGGGTACTTGACGGCGCAGCCGCTCTATCGCTACTACAAAATCGAAGTTGATCTCGACAACCTCACTGCGAATGTGTCCGCGGTTGATGACAGTGGACGTGAAGAGGCGAGTGATGCTGACAACATGGAATTTATGAATGTGGATGGACTGCCACCCTCAGAGATTGTACAGGCGAGACAACACACTATGCTGTGGAATGAGGACCACTGTCTCAATATTGGTCCCGGTCAACATTCACACCCGCTGAATATAATTTACGATCTACACGCCGAGGAGCTCTCGTTTCCGGCCATATACTATGGTGTCGCAAGACAATTCAAGCCGAGTATCACAGTCACTCCATTTATGATGTGTACCTCTGAGATACGGCGAAGCGATCGCCGTGGCGTCACTCCCAGTCACATTCTCTACATGGCGATGAAAATATTGCGCATACGAGTGAGGGACGGTATCTTCAATCCTTTCAGGTGCGTCAGACAGACAGAGAGGGTGACTCGTGAGATGATTGAGGATAAAGAGTTTGTAGATGGAATGATCGATATAAACTTGGCATTTCTGAAGAGTATTCCAAACTCAGTGCAGTATTGGTCCAATAGGAAGAAGGACTTGTTCGTCATGATTCGACAGCTCGGTAAGTCCACTGCCTTTCACACGATGAGTGCAAACAAGACGCGCTGGCCACATTTGCTCTCCATATTGAACAAGTGGTCGCAGGAGTACGCGTCGCTTGGTCCGCTCGGCGAGGGCGATATAATGGAACGACTACACGCATATCAGCGTGCGCATTTGGTCAACGAGGATCCAGTCATCTGCTATATCTACTTTAAGAAGCTAGTAGATACTGTCATGTCTCTGTGCAGTCCAAGTTGGCCACGAGGAATCCGTTTGAGCACTATCGTGTTGTTGACTACTTCTTGCGCATAGAATTTCAACACAGGGGCAGCCCACATGCCCACATCCTCCTCTGGCTTAACGGAGATCCGCGAGAGCGATTTAGCGAGGATATGCCGGAGACGATTCGGATGCTCGATACATTGTGCTCAGTCGACAAGGCGACACTGCGAGATGAGAGTTACATCGGTAATCAGACGCATAAACACACGTTCACTTGTACCAAGCGAGGTGAGAAGACTTGTAGATTCAACATCCCTTACTGGCCAATGGCAGAGTCCCGAGTGTTGTTACCCCTGAATAAGAATGACGTAAGGCGAACGGCCCTTCAGCGCAAGGCCACCAAGGTGCGAGAACGACTGGAGACTAGGGTTTACAACGACATGCGGGCCTTTCTTACCGACAACAAGCTTGACTATCCACGATATCTGGACATGGTGCGCTTTACGATTAAGAGGCCGACTGTGTAATTTAAGCAAGCCTTACATCAGATCTGCATTCAACCCATGGGTGGCCTCCGTTTTAAATTCCAACAGTGATCTTCAATTGATTCTGGATGAGTATTCTTGTGCCTCCTATGTTGTAGAGTATGTCAATAAATCAAACAGGGGCATGAGTCAGCTGCACCGCGAGCTCATCAAACTCCACGAGGAATTCCCAGACTGTGACGGACAACAATTGCTCATGAAAGTCGGGTTGCGTGTACTGAACAGCGTAGAGATGAGCGCACAAGAGGCGGCGTGGTATCTGCTGAGGCACCGATGAGTCAAGCCTCAAGGTACGTGACTATGATACATACAGTTTGACCGATAGAGCGCTACAAGTCGAGGAAGCCCAAGTCCGTTATGGATAGACAGGGCATCGCTGCAGACAGCGTGGACATTTGGACCAAGAGTGTCATTCAACGCTACGAGGAGAGGCCTGGAAATCTTGAGGGAATCAACTTGGCCCAATTTGCCACGTGGTATGCGCCGAGTAACTTGAAGAGGCGAGCCGGTAACAAGGATATCGAAGATGACGAAGAAGATGGAGAGGAGGACACCTGCGACGATATTGTAGCCGAATATAGAAGACGCGACGTTTGTAGGGTCATACGATTTCGAAACTACGACATAGGCGATCTCAACAACTTCAAGAGGGAGATGGTGACGCTATATCTTCTATTTCGAAACGAGGTACGAGACATTTTGGATCGCGACAAGTTTCTTCAGATTTACGACGCGCGAAGCGAGGAAATTATGAACTGTCGGAAGGAATTTCAGAACAACATTGACATTGACGCGTTGATGGAGGAGATACAGGCGCTTTGTATACTTGAGGAGGAGCAGAGGCGAGACGAGCGAGATTCTAATGGTGTAGCGGGGCCAGCGCTTGAGAGGCGCGAGGCTGATGCTGTCGCGCCCAACGACGATGAATTTGATATTGCACAGCGAGCATCTAATGTGACTGCTGTAGGGCGCCGATCGAATTTAATGGCGAAGCAGGACTACTGTGAGTTGATGCGCAATTCAAATTTCGAGCAGCGTGAATTAATTTCACAAGTAATATATAGAATTCACGCGCGCGAGTCGAGTGAGCCGCCAATACAGATATTCTTTACAGAGCCAGCGGGGTGTGGCAAGACATTTACTCTCAAGCTCGCGATGGAAACGTATAACAGATTCTCTCAGGCACACAACCAACGCTGTGAACAATTCTTATGTGGCATGCGCCTCGACTGGCAAAGCCGCAGTGGCTCTGGGTGGAGTCACTGTGCACTCGGCATTCCGGCTGACACAATCGAGGACTATACACGGCATGAGTTACGAGACGCTGCAACACTACAGACATGCGTTTGCCAATGTAAAGCGTGTGATTGTGGATGAGGTCAGCATGATTGGGAGTCACATATTTCACTCTGTGGACGGACGACTACAACAGATAACCGGCAGGTACGGGGAGAACTTTGGAGGTATGGATATGATATTCTGCGGTGATTTCAGACAACTTCCTCCAGTGAACGCGTCACCGGTATACAAGTTTGCGCGCAACGCGTCAAACATCAGTGGTAACGGATTGTGGCAGTCGCTCGATTACTTCCAACTCGTACGTGTCATGCGACAGGCAAACGTAGCGTTCTCAGAGATATTGACTACGATAGGTGACGGCCGGGCTCTGAGTGTCGAACAGAGGAAAATCATAGAGGGAAGATTCAGAACAGTCGAGTAGTGTAGTGAACATCTGCAAGGAGTCGTGCGCCTCTTTCATCGCAACCATCAAGTCGAAATGTTCAACTCCCAGGCAATCCCACAAAGTGAGTGTATGCAGAAAATCGCAGATGACTTGGTCACGGGATTCAAGAGTTACGCGGAGCGCACCAAGGCAGTCACGCGCTTACACAAGATGAGTCTCGCAGAGAGCGGCAGCCTGCTGTACAAGATTGACTTGGCTACAGGGAATCCGTATACGATTACTGTAAATGTCGATGTCGAAGATGGAATCGTCAATAGGGCAATCGGAACACTGAGGCACGTTGAGATATTCGACAACAGCACAACCGATCAACCATCCACTTCAACTACTGTACCTACCACAGCATCTCCCTCGCTATGGGTGTGGATGGAATTTCCAGATAACATTGGGCGGCGTTTAAAAATTAAAAGCAAGCCCTTGATAATGAGCAAGCCAGGAGTATTAGACGGAGCATGGATACCCATAGCATTACGGACGAGCAATATAAGTCTAGGCGGAACGATCAAATGTAGGCGCATCCAATTTCCACTTACTCCGGCCTGTGCGCTGACCATTCACAAGTCTCAAGGTGGTACATTCGATTCGATTGTGTACGATTACAATAAGAACCAGCAACAACAACTTGTATACGGGCCATGAGTCGAGTAACGAGTCTCGAAGGTCTTTATTTGACAAATGAGAAGAATGATTACAGATTCTACCACGCCTCTGGGTCGGGGTCGCCGTCAGTCAAAGAAATAAAGAGACGAATACGAGCGCCTCGGGAGTCATCGGCTCCATACTGTAACACAAGCGATCAAAGAATTTTGCGAATGGCAGCACAGCCTCCCGAGAGAGCCTCCACGCCCTATGTCGACATTAATCGTAGTCAATCTAAACGTACAGAGTCTGCAAGCGCATGTGGGGGACCTACAGACAGACGAGTTAATACCGAAGGCGGACATTATCGTTCTCACTGAGACTTGGTTACGAGACCCAGACTCTATCGACATGGCAGACTTCTCTTGCATTGTATCCAAATGTTGTGAAAGAAACAAGGGGCGAGGTGGTGGCGTAGCAGTGTACATCTCCAGAGTCAACTTAGAATGGTCGTGTATCCCAGTTGAAATCAAACTCTTGCCACATTTCGAGGCAGTGTTGCGTGTAAGGTCGCATATTGGAGAAATTGCCATAAGAAAGATAACTATACCCAGCAATCATCAAATAATTTTGGCAAGCATCTATATACACCCTGGACTCTCTTATAATGACATCAAGCTGCTCATCATAAGCCAATTGATACAATACAGTGAATACGCAGAGACATTCGAACTAGAATATAATAGTGACATACCGCTCGTATTGATGGGCGATTTCAACACTAGTGACGAAAATTTAGAACTCACGTGCATACCTTCAGAAATTCTTTAAACTTGAACTAGTGAATGATTTGGACAATCCAACCACGCAAGGGAAAACTTGTATAGATTTGACATTTGCAATAGATATTCAAATAATTTCAAAGCCATATGTATCCTACTTCTCATACCACTACCTGTATTCAATAAATGTAAGTTGCAAATGAATTAAACGATTCAAAACAAAAATTTTATTTAATTTCAATATATTATACCCGATTGACGTTTTCACGAAAATAACTGCGGCAGTGTCCGACACTGCCTATCTTTTTTTCTTCTTTGTAATCTCCCGTTGGCACTTATCCACAGAACACATTTCCTCCACGTTGGCTTTTTAATTGTCCCTTTCGTCTCTGAAGTAGGACTTTTGTCATTCCGTTCTTCTTCCGTTTCCACAGCTCAAAATAAAGTCCTTCTTCCCCACAATTGTCAGATCCTTCTTTTGTCATCGTGGCCTGCTTAATCGAACGATCCCAACTGTTCTAACGATCCCAGCTGTACTTAGTATCATCTAATCTTCGCCAGATCTCGGGATGTTGTTTCAAATCCACTCATTCCTAGTATCCACGTCAGGTATCAATTCGTCGACTGTCTGTAACGAGAACTTGGTGGCTCAATTCGGGACAACACAGCCATAAAGTCCGTGAAGTAGAAGATGGCAGATGACGCTGAAAGATGCTGACTGTACCACGAAGCTTAATGGGTACTGCAGCGCCTGTGTAACTATCACATTCCCTCTGATCTTCTAATCAGAGGGTTTAGTTGTTCGGAGGGGGGATACTACTCCTCCAGTAAGTGCTTTCGCGCCTTTCAATCTGTATCCTAATAATTCTTCTGCTACACACTTACGTTTCTCGCACTGCCGTTTACTACTTCCTATTAACGTCCTTATTTCTGCCAGAGCAACAATGTATAACATTACTTTTTTAGGTTACCCGACGTTGTGGGCGTCAAATATAACAATAACTTTTTTAATGGTTGTTAATTACTGTCCCCCGTTTTGGGACGCCAAATATAACTTTAACTGTGTTTGCCCCTTGTGTGGGCGTCTAATATAAAAAATACACTTTTATGCCCGGTTTATTAATTAATGGTTAATTAATTAATTGAGTTAATTAACTAAGATATAGTACCCTATGGTGAATGCTTGTGTCTAAATGTGACATACAATATTATTGCCACTCGTTAGGTACTCCAAATATAAAATAAACTGCCCCACCTTTCATGTGGTGCCAATTTTAACAATTTTACTGTGTGTGTTACCTCAATTACTTATATGGTGTTAATTGATTATGTATGATTTGAATGACGTTGTTTTAATTTCTTTGATGCTATATACTGACTTAATCTTTCACAATTAATAGCATTGGTATTCTATCTTAGGTGCTTTCGAATAAGTAACAACGTACACCAAACTTTACGATATTAACTTAGTTTATTTATATCTGTTACCAATGACATCACTTTCATGATATCTAAAAAGCAACACAACATTTATCTTGCAATATGAAATAGCACATTATAATATCATTTATTATTTACTTCAAAATTTACTCACTCTCTTATAATCTCTTTCCCAGAGTTACTTATTTAAACATCAATAATCATAATTATAACTTTGTATGCTACACTAAAGTGTTCTTAACAAATGGATTCATAATTGCTTGGATATAGCTAAAATTATCTTTTAAAAGTTATTCCTGCTAATTTAACATGAATAGATACTAGATATGATTTTCTAGAAATATCATTAGTGAGTTCTTTTAGAGAGACAGACAGTGTTTTAATTAACATTAGTAATGCATGAATTTTGTTACTGTTGGTAAGTTATTCCTTTAATTCTGCGGAGCTCATCTGCGATGCTCTTCCTGTCTCTCTCCAGGCTCGTTGATGCCCTTGTTGGTGACACTATCATCTCGTGGAAGACACTTTTACACATCACCTATTATCTCGCACTCCGACACATATATAGCTCTTTTGTTAATTCTCGTTATTGGAATATCTGATTTCAAAACATGTTATTTGATAACGCCACTTTAACTCTAAATTGTTTATATTTAAGTCTCATTTACGTATTCTTAGTACGTTAACAATTTATTAATTTATACAGATTGTTGGATGCTCTATTTAGTTCGCACAGTTCCTTCGCGGACTAACTTTATTACCACGCCATTCGATTATGCTTAATGGGCGTTAGCAGTTCTATTCGTCTTTCACACTATTACCGTAATTAGTTCATATTTCCGGCTCTTTTTAACTATCTCGATTACAACATTTTGTCTATCATTTACACTCCGTCGAAACTTCCGACCGTATTTACTTAGTTGGTTAGTATATCAATTCTAGAATAAAAAACTAACTCTATTTCAAGTAGTACTCCGACATGTCTGTTAATTACTAAGTTCCATTACTATCTCCCGACTCTCGACTGTTCGCACGTATATTTCCACTCCGACTCTTCTAAGTTTTAAAACTTTTACTCCACCTCTGACTAAGACTCCCGCACTTAAGACAGTTCCGACCGTTAAGACCCCGATCGCGGTAAAACACCCAAGTTTATATTCCGAATCCCACTATCTTCTCTACTCCAAACTCTTCTTCCCACCTTCTTCGCTTCTATTGGTTCTCATCTATTTTCTGACGAAAACTGCTCCTTAACACCATGGCTTGTCTTCTGACATCGTTTTCATTCGTTCTTCCATCTCGTCTCCTTAGCAACCTCTTCTTGGAGAAACGCCCTCCTCAACTCTGGTTTCTGATAGGCTTCTTGATTTCCTACCCTCACAGCTCCTGGTTGCCTCCACCCATAGTCTGAGGCGGATGACCAAATTTAACGCCTGTCCATTACTTTTTTGTCTTTTCGTCCGGTCTTTTCAGACAAATTTCTCTTAATTGCTGCATGGCCTCGCAACTGCCTTTTAGTTCAACATGTGTATCGCTGCTTACCCGTGACCAATCCTCGCATTGTCTCCCAGTTTCCTCTTTGCCATTCCCACGCCAGTGTGGTTGTTTCTAGGTATTCCTTACAACTGCCACATCTGCTCTGCAGGCTTTTTCTTAGCTGTGACCCATTCTGGTAAAACTCTGCGTCCCGCAGTTTGTTAATTGCTCACCCGTATGGTCGCTATTTTGTCCGAGCCTTTCCTGTCCATTGTGAACAATGTAACGCCGCGTTTTGGTGTTAAGCTCCACACATGTGGCTTATTTCTCGTGTCGCCTCGTTATGTCTTCCTGTCAGCTTTTCTTTGTCATTTATCTGTGATACATTACTCCCTTGTTTTTTCTGGTAGTCCAGCTCGCCACACGCAATTCTCTTAAGCGAACAGCTGCTATTACAGAGGTATTGTCTGTCTACTACCCTGCCTTCCCGTTGCTTGAACTACATATGGTACAGCGCCTGCATATGTCATTGTTAAGTTGACAGCAGACCCTTGTTACTATGTTCACTTACTTACAGAAAAAATTTCTTTAAAATGTATATTACAAATGCTTTCTGCCAGTCCTCTTCTTATGAATAAATCCTCTATTCGGACTGCTTCCATCGTAATTTTTTTCCTTGACGTGTCGATCCCTGGAATCTGGGATCGTCCTCAGAAGCTAAACAACATAAACAACTTACAGTAAAATATTATAAAAAATATTAGCAGTATATGTGTGTGTGTGTATATACGCTCGCGCACACACACACACACACACACCTAACACTACGGTCAACAAACTTTTCATAACAATACAAGTCATACAAACACTAGCCACAACATATGAGAATAGAAATGTAAGACTAAATCTCAAAATAATGTAAAATAAAATTAATCTTTCGTACCTGTGAGTGGCTTTTGAAAGACCCAACAACGGCTGAACGTCTTCTTCCGTATTTATACCTCCGCTTACCTACTAAAGACCACGTCCCCTCCCGTACTCCTCCATCATGAAACGAAAAACACCAACCCACACGGAAATTTCCGACCTACTAACACCTGTCCCCACCGTCACGACCTTTCATCGCATTCTTCAAAATATTCAACCAAATCTGAGGAATATCTTTGCTTACTTGGCTCAAACAGTTCTCATTAACCATGATGACAGCCGCCTCCTTAAATTTGCATTGTCCAATTTTAGCTTCTTTACCTACTATGGACACAGCATCCCATTGTATTTTAAGGTTTTTATCCCAAGCATGTTCCGCCAATCTCGAGACATTCGTCTTACCTAACTGGACGTTCTTCATATGTTCAGACACCCGAACGCCCAGAGGCCTGCCCGTTTCTCCGAAATACTGTGCCGCACACTCACACGGAAGTCGTTATATTACGTTCTTTGCGTCTAAAGTAGAAACACTAGGTGTGGTTCTACTCAGCAAGTTGCCTATGGTATTACGGGAACGAAAGGCAGTCCACACACCGCACCTCCTTAGACCCTACTTATTTTCTCCGAAATTCCTCGGATGTACGGAATAACGGCAGTACCCTTCGTTTCCATTGTTTTATCACGAATCTTCCCATGACTGCTAGACTTCATGCTAGTTGTATTTATAGGTGAAATACTTGTGCATATGTTATATTTGTACGTCTAAAATAGGTACTATTACAATTTTCTATTTAAATTAATAAGATGATATTAATATAAATGAGGTTTAAGTTTTAAGTAGAAAACGGTGGTAAAGGAACCATTTCTAATTTTGTGGAACCCTAACTATTAAGACAATGTTTTTTTTAAGGAAAAAGTTTGTTAGTGATCATACGTATATGTTCATAAAACATTCAGTGACTGACTTTTAGGTTATCAATAAAGCTACATTCTCAATTGTATGAGATATCGAAATAAAATTAAATTTTTTTGAATAGCTTACAGAGAAGTTTTATTGAATTATTCGGGACTTGTATTTGTTGTGTTGCGTCAGTTGTTACATCAGTTGCATGTATTGATAAACTAAACGTTCAACGTTTGCATGTTCCGTCGACGTTTGCTGTCTTAAGAAAGCAGTTTTACAGTGTTCATAACGATACTATATTGAATGCCCATTACACATCTCTCCCTAGAATGTTTACGGTCTTCAACAACGGATCTTCATACTCGAAAATATACAAGAAATATAATTGGTAATTTTTAATTACACCGGTATATACATCTCATTTCGAATTAATTATTTAGTTACCCGTTTCTTCAACTTTGACGCGTTGAAACGATTATTTTGGATGTCTGATTTTTGCGTATATTCGTTTTTATTTTTGCTCATGATAATGAACTAGCCTACATAATGATGTAAATTTTAAAAGTTTGATTAAATTTTCTTTTACATTTTTTCCATCACCTAGTTGTGTGTGTAGTGGCGGATCCAGCCCTCCATCCAACTCTAAATCACAGAAACATTTGGAAGATAATAAATGAGAAAAAGACAGATTTCCTCAATTCAGTCGTCTACTTTTGACGACTCCATTAGCTAACTGCGAATCTGAAAGATCATTTACTGTATTAAAACGCATTACAGATATGTTGAGTTCAACTACGGGAGATGAGAGATTATCTTCGTTAGCAAGCTTGAATATTGAAAACGACATGGTTGAATCCCTCGATTTAGAAGAATTTTATACAATACTTCGTTAAGGCAAAATCAAGAAAAAATGGATCGATTAGTATTTTCTAAGCTTAAGTAGGCCTACTACTATGCTCATTGTAATCACTATTTAGCTAAATATTTGTTGTAATTTGAGAGTTTAATAAAATAATTGTTAAATTTTGAAATTGTGTATTGCCATTTATCAGTGTAAATAGTGCATAAAAGGTTGAATTTTTAATCGGGGAGGGACACCAGTTCGTTGACAGTATAGGGCACCACGCGCTTCTAATCTGCCCCTGTGTGTGTGGGGGGGGGGGGGGGGGATGTGCGCACATGCGAAGCGTTGTAATCTTTACGCATTGTGTTTAGGCCGCACTTAGGATTCCAGTGTAAACAATTGTTTAAATTTATTATCACGGTAGAATTGTTTCCTTTATGTAAACATTATAAAAAATATATAAATTGTCTCAGAATCCCATAATACGTGTCGTGTATGTTGTTCTTTGTCTCGTCTGAAAACTGAAGTAATAGATAAATATTTCTACGTATCACATATATTCATGTGTACAACTTTTCCAGTCCTGAAGTCGGCGTAATCCTTGTCTGACAGTTCTGCTTTAGATAAGTTAATTTCTAATCCCGACGTAGCATGAAACAATTATTCGGGAAATCTTCGGTAATTATAATTAAAGTTGTTTTTAAAGCTTTCATATGATAAACATGTTTACTGTTATAGTCTAGCACATTACGTCACAGCTGGTTGTTTCCTAAATACACCTAACGAGGTCACAAAGAAGGTGTCGCGATACTCCACCTGGCCACACGTGGTTGATCCTGGCGATTCAATATAGTATCGTTACCAACACCTATAACAGTATGAAATTGTTTTGTAAAGATAGAAAACGTCAGCATCGGCCTTTGTAGGCGTGCAACAGTCTGCCAATACATGAAACCGAAGTCTTGTAAATCCCTCGTCCCGAATGACATGATAGAACGCTCTGAAAGCTAGTCAAAAAATTTTAATTTTATTTCGAAATCTCAAAACAACGGAGAATGTAGCTTTATTGATAATTTGAAAAAGTCAATCATTGAATTTTTTATGAACAGGTATGATGAGCGGCGTATCTAGAATTTATCCTTGGGGGGGGAGGGGGGTCCAAGATTCGGTCAAGTCGCATACAAAATAAAAAACAAGTTAATCAACATTACTATATTTAAAGTGGCTGAAAAACGAGTGACAAACAATAAAAACACGCGTTACAGAAACATTGTTTACAAGATATTACCGACTGAATTGTTTTCCTATATTTAATATTTCAAACGTATACGTAAATGCTGTGTAATAAACCTGTTTCTGTATTTAAAAGAAAGTTACTAGCTGAAAAATACAGCGTAAAAAATAATAAAAGAGCTAAAAATTAAGAGATTAACAAAATTCGTCAACTTTTTATGACCCTCTCGGGGTGGTCCGGCCCCGTTCGCCCCCTCTGTAAATACACCCCTGGCTATGACGAATAACGAACTTATACCTTAAGTAAAACAGATGTAGAATATTGCCTAACGTAAGCGAGAGTTGGGGGGAAAACGACTATGTAATTTCTTGGCCAGTCATCGTCGACCGGCCATTGGCCATTTGCATAGTAACCTCCTCACGATGGAAACATCTTGAAAGCTACACGAATTAGTCAGCCATTGTTAGTACGTTTGGAAACGCTGTTCCCGTAAAGAGCTACTCTGACCATACCCCTGTTTTATTGACAGTATAGTACACGTTGAGTTGTAGTGTTCAAGTACGTATATAACTTTTACATAGAACGTTATACACACACATTTTTTTCACTGTCTTGTTACCTTGCTCTCCATCCGCCCTAACTTTTGTTTGGTCCACATGCTACTTGCAGCCTCCTGTTCCTTTTACATTATCCTTCACCACATAATCTTCGGTCTCCCTCTTCTTAAGCTTCCTTGACGGTTCCATTCCGTAGCTTGTATCGTTATATTATCATGAGTAAGCGTATCACCAACCTAAAAAATATACACACTACGGGTATGCAAATAATATACAGTTTGTAGGCTGCCTGGCGTAATTTGTTTTTCATATTTTTAACGTTAAAGTAAAACGCACTATTCAGCAAGGAATTGGATAGCAAATTCGAATCACTAATTAATTCTCATTGGTTTTTTCTTTGTTGTTTTGCAGTTTGCTTCGCACTTATTTATAAAAAAAATCTATCCTTTACGACTCGACAATGGTCAGTCGCTTCATTTTATTCTAATTTTCTATCTTTTTTTCACTTTTCACTCATTATTTCCATCTACTTTGTCGTGGCCTTCCTCCGGTTCTTTCCCAAGCTGGTTTATCTTTTAAAAGTTTCTGTCTTACGTCAGTGTAACAAGGCCGTACACACAATCTTATTGACAACGAAGAACTCTAGCTGAAGTATTAATTTTTTCTTACCTTTTTGTCTGTCCACTTTTGATTTGTCAGTAAGGCTCTGAAAAACTTCACTTCTGCCACCGTTCCCGTGCATTCTGTCAGCGTTGGCTAGTTTTCAGCATCATGTATCAAGATAAATACGTAAATCATTTTGTTTATCTCTGTCTTGGAATTTATAATTTTTATTTCCTTTCCTATAACACGTACTAATTTTTGCAACAACACACACTATCAGCTCTTCAGCCCACTTTCTCGATTTATTTTCTATTTTGGTGAAAATAATTTCCAGATAATTGTACGCACATATTCTAACATTTCTTTGTCTTATCTTCATACTTTAAATCCACACACACACACACGCGCGCGCAATTCTGCATATGCCTTATTTATTTATTTCCCAAGCTTCTTCTGTTTTCGTTCCTTCGCTTGTTTCAGAATCTATGTAGATATTTTTCTTTAATGTATTTAACGTTTTATTCAGCGTTGTCCGTTAAGTAATTTCAATTTTCTTTTTTATTATATGTACTTCTCCGTTTCACGAGAGTTTGTAAATATACTTGCAGGGACTTATTATTTCTGTTGGCGATAAATATAAATTATACAATGCTTATTGCTTGTAATTAAGGTTGGGCGCCAGAGATGGGTATCTCGGGGTTCAATAAATAATGACTCTATCATTCAGATGCTAATAATATTTATATATTGAATCAATTATTCTACAGACATGTAAATTGAATTTCACAATACAGTGATTATCAAGATTACCATTAATTATAAGATATAAATATTTTTCATCGATACCATATATTAATACACATCATAATATTTCCTCATTATTAAATTATTTCATTTACTAACATTTGTAAGATATTAAATTACTTAATCGATTCCAAGTATTATTATACTTCTCAATAATTCGGTATGATTAAATTATTGCATTTCATAACATCAACACCTTCATTATTCTTTGCTTGAGATCGAACCCTTCACAATTATAGCTTAAGTACTCTCTTGACTATTTTATACTTCCGCTATATCTTATTTAATTTCATTACGTTATCATTCTACAAACTTAAATTGCTACTTTATACATTTACATATCTAACTTGGTATCCCTCCTGTCATGTCATATCACATAAAGTACATTGTTTAGTATCTGAACGAAATGTGGGGTCTTTTAGAATGAGATGAGTATGAGTTTGGTAGACATTCAACTACTATATGTTGAGATTAATTGACTTATGATTTGTGACATTATGATTGTTACTTGTTAGTAGGATTCCTCCTGAATGATCGGTTTGTCCACACTATACACTGCACTTATTGACACTTGCATTATATCACTTTGCTCTGCTTTTGGTATAACACACGTTCGCGGTTGTTAACTAGCGTCGCGCACAGATATAGATATATACTTCGTGACTCTTACTTCCGCGCACATAAATAAATAATACTTCTTCGCATATAACTCGCGCACAGATATATAATGATACTCACACGGCTTTCGCGATAGTTTATTTAGTTCTTTACTTATACTCCATTATAACGCTCTATACACTATTTACACGTTTGGCGTTAACGTTGCCGTTCTAGTTACATTGATTTAATAATTAAGTTATTCTGCGGAGCGACATAGATTCTCCGTTGTCTATCACAAAATTTAACTTGCGACCCCCTTTTCTCTTCAACTATTCTCTTTTTATAGGTTTCTCGTAGATACCCTCTCTTCTGTCGTAGTTGACTCCATTTCCATTGGTTCTAGTCTGAATTTTGGCCCGGTACATTTGAATGTACCCAGTCATACATCGCTATTTCTTCGCGCGCTGTACTGACGCCTTTTTCGATTGGGTGGATGGCCGCTGGCGCATTTCTTCACCGTGTGGCAGTTAACTTGTTAAAAAAATTGCTACTTTCTAAAATTCGCACTTTACATTGGGGTGTTGGCTATTGTCTTTTGGAGGTCACTGCCTCCAAAACTGTCTCCACTGTCTCCTTTTTACGGGACTTGTGCGTTTTTTGCAGTTTTGAACATACAAAGCATTTTATGTGTTTATGACATGCAGGGTGCGAATGTAGGCTACATTGTATTTTTATTTTGGCCGCCGCCAGTGTGTCGGCGCGTTTGGCCTCGCCCCTGTCTCCCTATTACAGTTTTACCGCTCTATTCAATCTTATTCTACACATTTTCCCTTTTTATATACATGACAATTTCTTACAAGAACTTACACTTACTACTAGACCCTACTATTTATAATTCATTTCTATTATTTATTTTCTTGTATTTCGTTGTCCATGACGTGTCCGTTACTTAACTAAATATCACTATTGTATTAACGACTCGGAACACTAAGTTTTTTATCAGTAAAATCATGAAGTTTTACCTTATAGCCTAAACCGGTATTTTTCTATTATTTATGATAATGTCTACACCTATGGTTTCATTTACCTCCTTCTATGCTTAATAAATTTAACAAAATTTTATTAATCCATTACTACTACTATTTTGTCCATTAATTATGACTGTACATGATATGGGATTAATTAATAACTTGTAAAGTTATGTTGCAAGTTTTACGTCTTTTTCCATCTGTTTTCATCACACCTTAAACGTTTTGTGCTGTATCAATGAAGCTTTGTTAATTACATTCCATATACTTCCTCAGTACTTTGTGGTTATATTGTTGTTTGAAGCGTGTCCCTACAGCTGAATTAGCCACTGATTTACGTAAATCCGGGCTACTTCCGTGGCATGGACGGATCTGTTGAGGTTCCTAAGTGCCCTTATAAAAGAGGGATCTGTTTCCCATGTTGCTGGGTTAGTACGTATTTTTCATTATCAAAGAACTTCACAATGTTCGAAGGTTAAGTACTATAATTTTCTAACAAGATGCTTGACGTTTTTTTCTGTCTTAAATTTATAAATCTTTCGTAAAAAGTACCTACATGCCACAAGCAACTTTTAAAACTGGCGATAGATAAGGTTGATCGAATTCTTCCTTTCAACAGATTTTACATAGTTATGCGATGAAAATACCACGTAAAGGAATAAGTAGACCCACAAGAGTAAAGAAGAATACGTACATGTGTATTCTTTCGATTCGATACAAATTTGTAAAACTATATGGTGCAGGTTATTTACATAGTTAACTAGGTGCACATACATTAAAAGAAATCGTGGGTCTCACAGAAGGGCAAACGGGATTTTAGTTTGACACTGCTCCTCTTAAGCATAACCTTCTTCGACAGTTGGTGTAAACAACATCCATTTAACAGCAACTTAAATAACTAGCAGACCAAGCGTGGACGGGTGTAATAATAGTCGTTTCAGTCGTTGGCTAATTGTTCTATGTAAACTCATTCGGCGTTTGAAATATTGTTAACAATTAGAAACTTACGTGTGCATTTACATAAATATTGGTTGTGCGTTTAGTTACCTGGCATTCGTTTAGAATAAATTGTGTTAAGTATATTCACAGATAGCAGTAAATGTGATACACGATTAGTCGTACAGACCACACCAGAGTGCATCGATTCAGGAAAACGTTTTTTGGAATTGACCTCCAGTAATAACTGTTATAATTGTTAAGTCAGTAGATTAATGTCTATCAGCTTATAATTACTTAGATAATTTAACGTCTCAAATTATCAGCATTTTTTTGAAGAATGTTGTAAAGTAAAACGTAACAGGTATACTATTATTTCTCAACTACCATAAAACGACGTTCAGGTCAGACGTTTGTTGTTTAATTTACTTAGGCATAGGCTTGGATTACGTTTGATTGATTTGTTAGTAGCAACGAACAATTAGTTATCATCTGCACTGTGACTGACTTTTAAATTTCGTAGCCTGTTAAAGCCGAAGAATCGTAAAACCGATAATCCCGGCAGATAGTGTCATTTGAATAAATTGTGCGATACGTGTTGGCGCTGCCTAGTGTCAGAGAAGTGAACTGAATGAGTTCTCGTTACACGCTAGAAGGCGGGCTAAGTGTTAGCAGCAAGGCCGCCACAATTAATAAAAATGCAAGACAAGTGTAGGTCATAAGTTAATGTGATTTGTAAGAATGCCGGTGAACTCAGTAGTGAAGCCCGATACAGGTGGAAAGCACGTGCTTGTCTGGAACCAACCGGACCTAGCGGAAGAAAAGGATGAACCGAAAGGTAAATTGTTTTATATTATTTTATTTCACAGTATGCTACTTTCAACTTTCATTACACATGTTTCGTCTTTTTGTTGTATGTACATTTTGTGTCAGATGCACCAAAAAAAACCTGATGGGTTTCACATAAGTTGCACAATTCTCAACACCTGGTTTCAACAGTAATACGAATCCGCCAGTAACTATTTACTATCCGAGTTTGAAGATACGAGTTATCAGCGTCGGCACGCGTGTAACTAACACATTATCACAGTTGACCTTTTATATGTTTCCCGTCTTTTGTAAGAAAAATTAAGAAGTCAATAAAATATTTTTGTATTTTGTTATGAAACTTTCAAGTTAAAAAAAAAACTAGAATATGCGTGCCGTATTAATTTATATCTCGGTTAGGTGTACACGCATTGATAAGGTTATTCATGGTTTGGTTACCTTGAAAACTTGCAGACGTTATTCATTGAAATTTAAATTGCTGGTCGACTCGTAACAGATGTTGTATTATCAGACGTTAATTGAATAAACGATGTCAGTAACTTACACGAGGGGTTCCATATTATATTATAGAACACATGTATAAAAATATTCACTTGCACAATCGCTAACTCTAGGTATTCTAATAATTTGCATACCGTCTGCATATTTTTTCTAAATAGACATGCACTTTATCTAGTTTTCATTTAAAACAACTAGCCTGACTGAACCACGTAGCCTTAATTGTGCGCGTATTTCAAAGTCACTGTTAAACGTTTAGCGAATGGTAGGTGATACTTTCCTGGTTGAAATTCAGACTTGTACGTTAGTGGTGAATTCTAAACAGAATCAAAACAGTGGCATACGATTAATACGACTAAATTTATAGAACATCCAGCAGCGTGTAAGCTGTGCTGTACAAACAGAATGCATGCATACTCGCCAGCTGGTAAGCAAGTCACATGTACTGTACATTGTTTAAATTAGTAACATGTTTCACACCTTTCATACCAGCTAAGTATATACAGTATATAACTGAACCACTGCACACGCTACACACAATCTGGATTCATTCAAAATGAGTGCGAGTCTCACACTGCACAGCATCAGCTGTTGACGTGATTTTTTTCTTAGACCTGTCGGCTGAGAACAATCTATGCCGACTGACGTTATTATTCATAAAATCTCTATAATGCACGTGCACTGCCTCTATAGTGCTGCCCCTTTAAATCGGTCTTGCAGGCCTTCAGCTTTATTGACTCATTAACGTGTTAAACATTGAGACACGGTGTTTATATATTGCTATTAGTAATAGTAACAGTCATCTTGATACGGGTTGGCAACGACTGCTTCCTTTCATGGAAGGAGAAATAAACGTGTAGGCCTACCGGACTTTCTTTGCACACCGACAGTGAAGTTTGGATGACACTCTCTGGGCCCATCCTTAGAAATATTAAGTTGCTATGATGCGCTTTCTAAATTATATATTGTAATATTAACAACATGAAAATTTAGTAAAGCTTCGAATATTGTTACAGTTATCAGCAAAACTAATAAAATAAGTACGTCTAATAATAATTTAAAGTACTAAATATTACATGACACTCGACTTGATCCTGAGCTTTAATATGAGTTTTGCTCTACGTATAATATAAAATAAACACATTATTACTTTATTCATGATGGAATCAAATTATTTTGTTTTCCCATGTTGGCTAAGTAATTCTAGACACTTAAGAAAGCTAATTCCTTCAGAATGTAAGTTGTTTAACAAAATTTATATTTAAGTACTATGCGTGAATTTTAAATTTTTTATTAGAAATAATAATATACATATTGTGTTGTGGTCTCCAAGTTGCATATAACTAATTATAGTTAATATTACCTCGTGTATCCGGGTACACTGGTGCTCCTCCTTGCAACTTCGTTGTTTTTAATAACTACGCGTTTCGGGACTCATGGTCCCATCATCAGGTTGGTAAAAACGTCGTACCCGGATACACAAGGTAATATTAACTATAATTAAATAATAATAATTGTTGTAATGTAATAATGCCCCCCCCCCCAATCAAAGTCTGGATGCGCCTCTAAGTTCTTTGACTATGAAGTTAAATGTCCAAGAAAAATGACAGCGTTTTTTGGATTACGTGTCAAAATCGATACGAAAGGCGAGAAAAAAATTAGTCTCAGTGAACGGTCTCTATGACCGTTTAACTTTCCGTATTCTGTAACGAGGCTAGATCTGCAGACGGTTGTTAAATCTGGTAGCTGTCAAGCACAAAAAGTCATTGTAACAATATCGTTTCCTGATTTCTGCTCGTTATCTTGAGTTTTTTTTAAATCCTAAATAGGCCGACGCAGTTGTTTTGGACCAAAAAGGCAATCATCCCAAGGCGTTTTGATTGCAATCCTCATCAGGCTCTGCAACCCTACGTTTCCGGGATGTGTGGCTTAGAAGTATATTTGAGAGGTATCATATCGAGGCAGTCTCGAATGCGGAGGTCTGATAGATTGTACTGTGGCTGACTTTTTGTAACAGGTTAGGTTGCTCAATAGTAGTTGAGTACTGATTTCCATACAGCTGAAGCTGAATTCAGTCATTCCGTTTGCTTAAACTGTGAAGTGTAAATCACGTCTTAGTTTCAACATCTGTAGCTGTGAGGATGCAATGTAGATTGTGGGTCAATCTATACGTTCGGTCTTGGTTACTGATCCTGCGATTCATCTGGTCCACTAACATTCAGCTACAGTATCTGGCGGGAAGTTCGTCTCGAGGCGCATTGTGTTCTTGGAGCTTCTCATGAGCGATGACATCTGTAATCTGTTCTCCTGATGTCTGCGGAGGAGTTTGCCAATTTCGTTCGTCCGTCGTGTATATAAACTCCATATAGTTTATCTTCGCTGTGTGGGAGAGTAGCTGTTCTGGTGTGTCCGACGATGTCTTCTGGTTTCTTATGGTTAAGCACTCCGTCGTGAAATTGCTTGTTGAAGAAACAGTATGCTCCGCAGTACTGGGAACGAGCAAGGGAAACGAGAGCATTCGTTTGAAGAGTCGAAGAAAGATAATGGAAATGACTGTCAAAACGTCGATTTTAGTGTGACCAATACAGTGGGATCACTCCATTTGAGGGCTAAAGCAGTTGCGCCATCCGTTTTGAAGGGCTTTCCGGTGCGCGCATTGCAATCGTCAATGAATAAATTAACATATGTAACAGGATTTCCAATTTACACTTTTAAAACTGTGTAGAATCAGGGACACGAATAAAGTGACACTTTAAAACTTATATATGAGCAATTTTAAAGATAAGTACATTTTCAATTCTTTTTAAAGCGCTGATCAATTGACCGAGTGGATAGTCATGCTAACCGCCAGGTCTTGCGAGCAGTTGCGTCATAACGTTTCTAAACGTTTTCCAGCTTCTTATAGGTTTGGATTTTAAGGAGCGATGGGCATCACAGTAACGTCAAAATCAACAATTTACATTTCCTTGTAATGCCACAATGGGGGGGGGGGGTTGAATATACACAGTTGTGGTTTCGTGTCAATGTTTTGGCGCGATTTATTTGATAATCAAAGCGTATGAAACAAATAATTGATCCTATTGTGCGAAAAGGAGACGAACACAACAAAACAGTTTAGCCTCCACTTCTTTAAGCAGAGGTAGAAACACGTAAACATCCGAAAGTGAAAAGTTGGAAAGTTCCGACTTCGTGTAAAGTAAGGTGAAAATTGTGTACAAACGCTTATAATTATTTTTTTAATATCTTTGTTTATAGTCGTTACTCCTTATGGATGAAGTAGAGTAATTTTCAAAACTCGCTGTCAAGAACTGTCGACAACACGGCTCAGAGGCCTGTATTATCATTTCTTCTGTAGTTAGTAACAGGCATAGACTTGATATTCAACGTGGATGACCACTGCATCATAAATTCTGTTCATTAAACACCGTTTCATGTGTCATTACATTTAACTGTATCTGTAAAAGTTTGACATCGTAAAAACATTGTACGTAATTTCTATCACTGAGTTAGTATGACAAAGTCTGCAATCTGTGCAATACTCAAATTCTGCACGATTGAAGTTTTCCTAACGGCAGGACGCCAAAGTGCTCATTACTCAATATTTGCCGAAGTGAGTTCAATATTTTTAATTTCTGATTTTGTCGTAATTTCCGTTTTTTTTCCCATCGTTAAGATTTTTTCAGCCAGTAGGTACTTCTGCGAAAGAAAATATTGTTGCAGTCAGCAAAGGTGTCTTCTTATAGAAACAGCAGTCAGTGGGACAGCCAAGCGCTTTACTCTACCTACACTGTACAATCTTGGAGGGAGCGTCCCCAGATATTTTTATACAGTCTAGTATTTATCCCTAACATACTGCCTTTGAATGTACGTAAAGCAAAATGTTCATAGGCTGAGTTTTTTAGGGAGTTTGACGTATTCTAAACAGTAGTTTTCAGGACGTACATGTGCAAGTTTCAACATAAAATCGAATACTTTCACATTGGAGAAAAGATGTTCTGGTAGGAAATGACTTTCTCAGAATCATTAATAAATTATTGATCGTGAAGATGTTGGGCGTGTGTTACAGGATGGCCATAATCAAGGAGAGATTTTATACAGTGTGACTACACAATAAACGACAACGTTGTTTACAGACTTGGGTGTTTATACACTATTATGTTACACGTTTCCTGAAGTTATTTATTGTTCTAATAATCGGGATACTTACAAGATTCGTTTAATTAATTCTGTTTACTTAAAATAGTAAACATTGAATCATGAAACAGTTCAGCTACGATTAAAGTATGTTGTAACAGTGTAAAGCCTTCAGTTTAATTCCATTCATTGTTCAAACAATATTACATACATTGGTTCAAAGATAACATGCTTGTTTGCTTAAAATAACTGTTACAAAACAAATTAGTACCTCATGTGTCTGTGCATGTGTAATTATAATATTACTGGGGACAACACTCACGACTTATGAGTAACATAGAGAGCCCCCCCCCCCACACACACACACACATGTTATAGGTGTGTGTGTGTGTGTGTGTGTGTGTGTGTGTGTGTGTGTGTGTGTGTGTCACGTGCAAGTGTGACACGGTAGGATTGCCTTCAATCTGCCCATCCCATGCCCACGTCGTCGATTTGATTCACCGTCTTTGGTTTTTATTAGTTTTAACTACTGTACATATCACACTCGGTAGTGTGAGCTAACTCAAATCGTGGACGATGAATTTCCACTTTTTTAAGCAGTTCTAGAGTTAACACTGATTCGAATTAAGATAATGGTACAGTAGACAGACATATAAATGAAGTGAAGATTCTGTAACGATTTGAATATTATTCGCTATTACTGCTTGACGGTTTTGTCTGTAAATAATGTGTCTTTCATATTTCCTGAAACCGAACGTGTTAGTGTAATTTATAAAGAAATGCTCCCTAGACATTGTAAGCCAAAAAAGTACATATTATTTGTAAAATCTGTTTTCTATGCTGAGATGTTAAGGTACTTCTTCATTCCAGAAACAGGACAGTCGTTAAATATTGTTACACCGATATATGTAATCTTTCGGCCTGAACAGACGATACGGTGGGAGTCAGTGGCGGAACTAGAGGGTGATGAGGGGGTCAATTTCCCCCCAGAATTATAAGAAATTTCAGCAAAATTCGATAATCACTTAACGTAACCCTGTTTCTAAGCCGGTTGTATGTGTTAAAGTAACGCTTATGAAACGTATGTGTGTGCATAGTGTAGGGGATGCCAGATGGGAAGTTGCCTAATACAGTTTGGCAGTACAAGCCTGTTGGACAGCGAAGTATATGAAGAGTTGATGAAGTGTATATATTCCTTTACGATCGGAACAAGTGATTCGCCTAGTCCCTGATAGAAGAAGAAGAAAAAGAAAAGAAGAGGGTGTATATTCATTTGGGGGGGGGGTCAAGTCCAGCTCATTCCTCCCTCTGGGGCAACTTATAATTACGCCACTGGTGGGAGTGCTAACGTCCAGACGTTGTTGCAACTCTCAGTTGTTGTCAGTTGTTGCTGAAAACCATACTGTGAATATTTTGTTTCTGTTGTTAGGAAGTTGTTGAAGAGTTTTCTTTACTGGCATATTATGAGCATTTGGTCTGAACTGCAGTCGCTAAGGTTTCTGTGTGCTGAAGTTGGTTAATTAACTGTACACATTTACAAATTTCCGCTTTTTTCTTTTTCAAAAATATTTTGTCGTACGAATTAATCGGTCGATCCTTTCTAAAAAGTTTGTGCATTAAAAAATGTATCTCTAGACATGTTGTTTCACCCTTAGTTAATGGTAATTTTTTTCAGCACATGACTTACACGAACGTAACTCTGTACACGTTGGGTGACAACTGGCAGTACGTCTTAAGCGTGCTTTTATTTATTTTTTGTTTATATGAAGTAGTCGACTAAAAAGCATTTGAGAAACGCGCTATAACGTTATAAACAAATACTGTGTAACTGCACAATTATTTAATCAGACTATTGTGGCCTGCGTTCTTAGAAACTGTGTGTGTGTTTATTATTCTTTACAATGGTTAAAATATAGTCGAATAAATAACTTGTAATATCAGTTAACGTAGAAAGCAAAATTATAACATGAAAGTCGGCAAGATGTGTCAAGACTGTGTGTGTGTGTGTGTGCGCGCGCGCGCTTCCGGAAGAACGCGTCACTTCCTTGAATTATTTATGCGTCAGTTGGGTACAGTGTGACGATCACTTTATATAAATGTGGGCAAAGTCTATATAAGTGAATAAAAAAAACTGATAAAAGCCTTACTTAACCGCTTTGATAAGGCGTGTGCCGACAGACGGGTACTTCAGCAATTACTACACATTATTCAAGTAAGCAGATTTGCTTGTATTATTGCACATTGTTATTCCTTACTGATGATGGCTTTACTGCGATTGTGTGCTCGTGTGTGCTGTAAAAATATTACACAGACTTGTTGGTTTAGGGTGTCAGTGTTAGATTTGTCATTTAACATTTGTGTTTAATAGGTGGCCTGATTCTTGTCCCAGAAAACTGGAATTTCTTCTCATAAACCAACTCCGTTCTTTATTTGAAAACATGCTAAACGGATGAAAAGTTGTCTTCTGTATACCGGTACGTCTCCCAAGTGTGTAAATTCACCCTTTATAAAATAATTAAGATAGGTGAACAGAATCTAATAATTACACTTTTCATCGGAAGAATCAGTTATAATTCTCTCCGCTTCCAGTGACGTATAGAATTTAGAAGACAATACAGCGTTTGTTTATAATTATGTGTTCACTTTATTTTTAAATCGTTTGAAAGAATTATATTTCTTTATCCTGTTTACTAAAAAAGTGTTATCAATTGAAAGATTTTTACTTATTAGAAGTGAGTAGTTGGTGTAAAGAAAGAAAAAAAAAACAGCAGCTGCGTCATGGCCGGCTGTTGAGCCAATCTCAGTGCCGTAATAGCGACCGATTGAAACGAAGTAATTTGGTGTGTAATCTGCGAACAGATTTTAGCTGACATGCACGGACATTTTACTGCTCCGGTACATCTTTTCAGGACAACAGGACGAAAGTATAAAAGCGATACTTATGATAGTCCTAGTTTTTAACGAATTAAACCCACAGGAGACAACATGTACTTTGTACTAACACGTTTCTCTTACTTCATTTGTTACATACTTGATAATCGTGTTATTTAATTTTAATTTTTCGACAGGAAGTCTTATCTCGCGGATAGTTAATACCAAGTTGGTTAAGACAGCTAAAAATAATTACATTATTACAAAATAACGACCGTACAGCTTTAGAATCAGGCGGAACCAGACGTTTTTGTTGGAAACACTGATAGGCTGTTCGCCTGTCTTACTTCACATGATAAGCGCTATCACATGTAACTTGCCAGTCTCATTTCCAGGTCTTTTGTAGTAATCTTCTTCGAATCACGATTGTGAGTCATAATTATTATTGTTTGTTAACGATCACTGTTGTAATAATAATTGATTGGTACATACATGAGTTAAGTTAGCGACAAAATTTTGGATTTATTCGTGTGATGTAGGCTATACGTATACCCGTCATTGCTTTCTATGATAACTTCATTTGTCGTGTAAATGGCATGGCATAAGGGAATACTGCAAATATTATGTAGTGTATGGTATTTTGCGAGTAGGTAGATAATGATTGCTTTTAACCAGTAGTAAGTTAAATATTTTTGCTTGTTTGTGATACTAGTGTTAATTATTACTGGTGTCTACATTTGCGTTTTTCTAAGGCCTGGAGCTTGCAGGGTTTAAAGCTAATGAAGGTTACACTATATTATTTTTATGATACATAAGTAGGTCATGTGGTAGGACTACGCCTGCCTGGACCGTCTGTAACCTTGCCCTTAGCTGGTTACCCATTAAGGTTGCAACACTCCATAGAGGTTTCGATGGACTCTGCGTTTACCGCTTGAAATATTTTAGATTTTGTAGTGATATAAATTTATAAAAACAATACTGTATTGAGGCTTCTTGCGATTTTATTTTTATATCCTTCAAATTGTTTAAAAAATAACGTCTGTGTCAAGAGGAACGTAATAAAAAAGAGTGACTTAAAATTATCGCCCTTTAGTGTCAGAAATAATTTAATTAAGATGGGTATGGAGTGTCACAGTCTACAGTCAACCATGGACGGTACGAAAGTTACACAGACAAAAATTTAAAGGTTTGTAATGTCGAGTTAACGCTAAATACTACCTGTGAGCTGTTAATCTAAAACGAATGAGATACGGTATTTAAGTTAACAGGTCACACACTCAAAATAAGTCATTTTGCCAGCTTGTTAGATTTTGAGAGTGGATTGCGACTTTGCTTGAGGGAGACATCAAAAATAGACAAAGGGCCTAGTCACAGTCGTGATAAAGAATGGAAAATCATTGTGTACAGACTGGCTGAGACGAAACAAACATCTCTTTGTCCTCCACCATCAGGTAGATCGAGGGAAACGAAAGAGCGAGAGAAGGGTTATCTTTCAGAATTCTAAAACTCAAATTTTTACCAGATTTTGCAATTTGTCTTCTAACTTCGAAATATTTTTGTTTAGGCGTATAATATCAGTTTCATTCAGGGAAGGATATGGAACAACAGTGTATAAAATTATACTTGCTATTTATCCGTACGAAAAATCTTGTGATCAGTCTTGAACACTATTTTGTGAAACGACTGAACAGTTTGGATAAATACATTATATATTGCTAGAAACCGGCAGTCGATAAGCCAGAAAAACACGACGGTCACGTTTCCAATATAATGTGTACCGTTGTACCTTTTCGTAATAGTTCATTGTGATTACATCATGCCCAGACTGTCAGTTCCGTGTGTCCGTCTTTAATAATTTATACTATTAAGTGCTTATTATGTAGACATGAAATATGAAAACAACGATTACCTGTTTCTTAAAGAACTGTGCTACTGTTAATAAAATGTTAATAAAATAACTGTTGCTCTTAGTAACAGTAAAGTTAAATAAATAGGGGACGGATGATCACTGACGTGAATTTGATAGAAACACTATTTGGATTTTAATAAGGTATATTTGGATTTGTAAATAAGCGGCGTGAGTTGGACATAAACACACACATAGCAGATGAAGATTACCGGAAAGCTTTCAAAAAATTAAAGAGTGCTTTACATTGGAATAAAACGAATAAACGAGGATTTCTGTCCTGTCATAACGCCATTAGGAACTTGTGTGAAGGCACGACAGAAAACAATTCTGGACATACTGTATTTATATAGGAACTAGAAAGGGGTTGCGACAAACACGTAGTATTGACAGGCAATGGGTGCATACGTATGCGTTGTTGGGATAGCAGGCGTGTGAGTTGTTCTGCTCGGGTGTCTCTGACCATTTTACAGGCTCCAGAGCAGGATTCGACCATGTGAACGTGCCCTGCAACAGAAACGGCATGAACAACTCACACTCCTGGTATTGTCCGAAAAACCAACAACGCACACTGTAAATCCGAAAACATAATGTAGGTTGTGTGTGTCTGTGTGTGCGCGCGCTATTAGTAGCAGTGTTACTGCCTAATAAGAGGGTTAGATTTCCTGTTATGTTGCTCACATTGAACACTTCCCAACTTGCTATATGCTCCCATGTAATTATTCAAAAGAGCGTAAATTACTGGCAACGGAGTTGTATTCTTTGCAAGAGATTATGAAATATAACATAAAAGATTCTTCCGAGGAAAGGAGTGGCCTTCAAAGCAAAATGGCCAATCCGAACTTTCCATCACTTCGGTTGTGATGATGCTTTTTTTTATGAGAATTGGCTTAGTTCCAATGTGTGAGAAGAAGAACATTGAAGAGAAATACGGTCTTATATAAACAGCAGTTTTCATATTTTTATAAAGACCAGAAGCGTATGTAGTCAAAGGTGAGAAGTTAGATTCAGGCTCCTGAAGTTACAAGCGATATGGCCGTAGTAGAAGCGAAATGGAAAACATAGGGATTACGTGTATGACGTGCAGATAAAATTCGCAGTTCCATGCTGAGCACAGCATAGACAAAACAAATTACGCTACATGTCACAGCAGGTGGACGAAAGAAAGAGATTATTGCAATGTCATGGCGTAATGGTAGTTTGCGAAACTACCGCAGATGATAGAATAATCTCCTCATACATTTTGATAAATTTACAAAATAGTCAGTGTACTCTAACGCTTAGAAATAACCAGTAAATTAAAATTCTGTTACTAAAATAAAATATACGGCATATAGGTTTGTGCATGCGCGCGCGTGTAGTGCACACCAAGCCCTTACTTTGTGTATTTGCTGACTTTAGTAGTGCTAAATTCAGCCGTAAATACATCAACGGCATTATCAAACATAATTACCTGCTTTTTGTAGTTGTATTTCAGTAGGAGTTAGTCTTGAATAAAGCATAACAACAAAGAACTTCACAGCTCAGCCCGTAATGTCTCAACACATTTCCGAATCGAACGTGTTATACAATAAATAAATTGTTGCACTGACGTGTCTATTAGTATTCACAGGAAGGTTGTGTAGATAAAGACTACGTTTTCATAAAAATTAGTAAAAACAATTTATGTAACTAATACATAAGTAAAGTTTGTAACCTCATGTGACAAACATAATTTAGCCTAATATACTATATCCGTGTCGCTACGGTGCCTACTCGAATTAATAGCTCAGGCTAAATTAGTGTTAGATTTTGGATGTTATTATTGCATGCTTATGAATATATGTTTTTAACCCAGTTTTTACAGCCTGTGCCATAAAATGATAATAGTTTTCATATTTTCAAGTTTAAATTGGAAGGTTTAATATATGCCAATTAATGCACATCATTTCTCGTATCGCAGTAAAAACCTGAAGACATTTGTGACAAAAAGCTAAATTATAGGCGTATATAACAGGACCCGATTTCAATGTGTTGGGGTTTGTTACCTAAAAATAATCACGTATGTGATGTACAAAGGGTTTTTAATTTTGTTCCCAACACGATCGATGAATGCATTTTCGTTGTTGTTGTTGTTCGATATTAGTAATAATATAAAATTAATGTAAATTGATATAGGTTATTTGGGATGTATAAAGAACAGTGTTCGAAACAGCTGTGGTGCCTGTTTTAACCGGTATAAACCGGTACACGTGCTCGCTCAGCGTAAAAGTCACTTTAACAGCAGGATCGAGCAAGGGCAACCTCTTTCAATTTTCCATACACAGAAAGTAAATCTATGGCTACCGGAAATTTTACACTACTTGAATATTTCGTAGGAGACGGCTGACTAGCTAGAAACAACGTCAGCGTAAAAGGCAGTCTACGCGGGTTCGGGTTTCAATCACACCTGTAATTATGAAGTGCCGGTATTTTCACAGTTACAGGAACATTTAGTCACAACACTTTTTTCGTTGATAATCGCATTTTATTGATATTACTGTTAATCATGTTTCGCTTATTCTATGATATAACATGGCGAAACATCTGTTAATAATAGAGTCCAATGACCCTTAACTAGTGGTGTCAAAAATTGAAGACTTCAAACAATTGAAGTAATATATTTTTAGAACTAATAATAAATGGGGATTTTTATGTTCGCTTGTATTCCTTCTACTCTTGTTGAAGATAAACAAGATACGAAAAGGGAATATAGGATTTTTTAAAAATGTAATCAGTATAAGAAGTGTAAAGTGCCTCCTAAAAGTTCAAGGACATGATCAGAAAATGTTTAATGCAATTTCCCGGGCTGAAGGAAGCTACAGCGGTTACAAACCAGCTTCATTACTTGAAGCTTGATTTCTCTTCATCTGTTATCAAGAGGATGAAAACAGATGAAAGTTTAGCTGTAATTCCCAAACATACAATCTCCAAAGTTAATGAACTTTGGAGGTACAGTGTGCGAGACATAAAGTGAAATGTAAATGGTACTATGACTGCTTTTTCTGACGTGTAACTATTCCGGATTACAGGAAAGGTCAGAAAAGAGTTCTCAAATTGGAGGGTCACGCTAAATTTAAATAAGTCATGGTCATAGTTACCAAAGTAAACACATCTCGTCTGGACAGGGTTTATACATCTAGACTTGTCATACTGATAATGAAACTGTACTGACATCTTCTCGCAAAGATATAGGGCTAGTACGGATGGTACTCTTCAGAGGCTGACAGTGCTGTTGAAAATATTTTTTTCTTACAAGTAGGCGTACATACAATTAGATGATGAGAACAAGGGATCAAAGAAAAAAACATTAGGGACGTACTGGCAACACTTTTTGAAGTATTTCAAAAGTTTGTTGACAACTATACAAAAGTAACCATAGCGCCCTCATGTATAAAGGCCTGCATTGCATGTAGACGAGATCTGTGTGTTTCAAGGTAAAATGTAAAACGAAGTACTGTATGTAAGGCACTTTCCCTGCAGGGCCCGCTCTAGCGGTTACGTCGCCCCGGACAAAAAGACAAATTGCCGCCCCTTAAGAATATATATATATTTTTTAAATAAACGTACATATTTTTTATTTTCAATAAAAATCAAATCATTTTATTTAAATTTTAATAAAAGCATATATTTAGAAAGAAACATGTAACATAACATAATATTGACAATCAAGTAGTACAAAACAGTAGATTCTACTTTTTATGTTAAATAAAAGTCAAATCGTTTTAAATTATAATCAACACATACATATATACATATTTAGAAAGAAACATGTAACATAACATAAAATTGATAATCAAGCAGTACAAACCAGTAGAAATTAATTAAGAAATATCTGTACCTAGCCACAAATTTGTTAACCATATAATTTTTTACATTTTTAAATGCTATTAAAAATGTGTATTATTGCACAATCAATCAAAATGCCATTATTTAGAAAATCAAACAAGGTAACATCAACTACGCAAAAATCACAAAAAACTTTTTTTTCTCACTTTCAGTTCTGCAAACTTTTTTATTAGATCTTTTAAATTTACATGATCAGCAAGTTCATGCTCAATTGCCAAAATGGCCAAACCCTTAAGACGATTTTGTGTAGTAGTCGAACGTAAAAAGTTCTTAATTAATTTTAACTTAGAGAAACTCCTTTCGCCACTTACTACAGTTATTGGTATCGTTAGCAATATTCTTAAAGCAATAGTAAGGTTTGGGGCAAAATTTAACTTTGTAATTAAGCTCAGTACATTGCTTAGGCTTTCTTTTTTGCCCAAAAGCGCAGATACTGCTGAAATTTCCTCTGCTAATTCTACCCCATTTATGTCAACAGAATCACCATCAGTTAAAATACATTCTAAATTCTTACAGTGTTTTAGTAGCATTTCTTTGGACATGGTATTTAAATCGTATATATTATATAAGAATTGAAAATAGTTACTATGATTACTAAGTTGTTCAAATCTAGCATCTAGTTCATTTAGTGCTTGATCGATTGTAAAATAAAAAAAATCTATTTTATATTTTTCTTTTGGATCTTCGATCGGTTCATCTCGTGCTTCGTATGAGAAGTTTCTTTTTATTCTTCTTACGCGGTGTCGTGTTATTGTTGATCCAAAATTAGCCTCCACGTCAATTTCGGTAGCAAGTTCTTTTGCATCAATAATAGTTTCATCGAAGGACGAATCCGATCGAAGATTCTTGAAAAATATTTTGCAGTTTTGTAAAACATCAAGTGCAGAGGCTAGATCAAAATCTTTTGTTTGCATCAACTTGCTTATTGGATTAATGCAATTTAGTATTTTATGCCAAATAACTAATGAACACAAAAACTTAAATTGTTTAATACAATTTAATAAACCCGAGGCCTCGTCTCTTATTAAATTATCAATTTCTTGGTTTTCGTAAATGCTTAGCAAGGCGTCGTATACATCTCCCAAATGGAATCTCAAAGGCTTTAAGGCCTCTATCCTACTCTCCCATCTAGTGTCACTCAATGGTTTCAAAGTTAAACCTTGAACATGTTTTAAAAGTATTGCCCATCGAAAAGTAGATGCCGAAAAAAATAAATATATTTTTTGCACCATGTTGAAGAAATTAGCGGCTTCCAAGGATGCTTTTGCCATATCATTAACAACAAGATTGAGAGAGTGGCTACTACACGGAACATAGAATGCTCGCGAATTATATTGTTTAATTTTAGATTGCACTCCTGCTTTATCGCCCCTCATATTGGACCCGTTGTCGTATCCCTGCCCTCTGATATCTTGCAAATTTAAACCCAAGTTATTAAGTTCTCCAATTATAATATCAGTCATTTGTTTTCCTGTGGATCTTTCGACTGGTAAGAAGCCTAAAAAGCTTTCATTAATTTTAATTTCAACATCAGCGTCAAATTTATTGATTGAAACATATCTGATTACAAGAGTCATTTGCTCTACCTTACTAATGTCAGGAGTACAGTCTAAAATTATGGAAAAGTATTTGGATTTTTTAATTTCATCAATAATATGAGACTTTACACTTTGATGCAGCAGATCTATTATCTCGTTTTGTATATTTTTCCCGAGATAGTGAGCTTTAGTCTCTTCTTTTTTGAGCACTCTACGGACGTGCTCTTCCATAATGGGATCAAATTCAGATAGCAACTCAACTATTTTTAAGAAATGACCGTTATTATACTCAAACAACTTGTCGCTTGTACCTTGAAAAGCCAGACAACTTTTACCAAGCATTTTAGTAATTGCTACGATTCTTAGAAGCACCTCGTTCCAATGGTTTGTTTCGGCATTAATAATTCTTTGAGCAGCCGCATCTACAGTTTTACAACACTTTAACCTTTGGTTCATTTCTAGCCATGATTTTTGGGCCTGAATATGATTTTTGGAAATTTCATGCTCTTTTAAAGTTTCGCCGAGGTGCTTCCAACTTTTAAAACACTCCTTTGAAAGAGAACTAACTATACAGCCGAAAATTTTGCAACAGAAGCAGTAAACGCAGTTTTGTGAAAGAGAGTACACTAGCCAGTCTCGTAAAACTTGCTCTCCATTGCTTAAAATTCGTGTATAATAATTTGCGCTAAAATGTCGACCAGTGTCATTGGAAGGAAATTTGTAATTATGCAATGGTTTAGGTGGACCTTGTCTTACTAAAAAACTTCTTTCGGCGTCTCCTAAAATTCTTGGCCACAATGCTGGATCTGTACTCAAAGTTTGTAGAACGCTTTCTGTGGGTGTCACGTTGGTGTCAATTTTTTCAATGCTTTCATCTGGTGATGGTAGAGTCAGAGTGTCGTCAGTTCCAATTGATTTAGAAACTTCGTCCATTTGTTTGTCATCATCATTCTCTGACGATTCTGTATTTTCTTTTATAACCGGACTTGATGTTGGATTCTCAGAGTCTTCATTTGTTTTGGTACAACTCTTAATATAATTTTTTAACGCGCCAGCTTGATTTTGCCTTTCGGCTTCCTTTTCCAGCCTTCTTTTTTTGTACTGGTAACCAGACAGTTTTCTTAGACCGTCAGACATTCTGGAAGAGGCACGCACATAACTCAAATTAAACAATATAAACTATAAAATAATAATTAAAAATAAAGATTTATCCTTGTTCTAAATAAGCTAAAACCGTAATTAACATAACTTCAAATTATATTCCGTCAACCGACATAAAAAATATTTATGCGCTACACTACACAAAATATTTTTCATATCCTGTGAACGTAAAGAAAGTTTAGTGTAATTATATATGTATTTTATAATAACAAATATTTCAGCAAATCATAAATAGTAATTAAAAACAATTTTATAATTCTTGATTTTGAGATTTTATTCTGTTCATTTATTCAAATATATTATTATAAAACGCGTTTTATCGAAGCAGTGAACTTAATAAATGTCTTATATTATTGATTCAAATAATTATTTTCATAAAACAAAAATAGGCCTATAAATAATTATACCTATAGAATACATTCAAATTTGATACAATATTTTATTGATTCAATAAACAGCCTTTTTGGATTTTTTATTTAAAAACGCTTTCATTGTTTCGATTCGATAATCGATTTACGATAAACTAGTATCTATCAAACTAAACAACAGCTTAATTATAGATGTACTTACCTTTCAAAATTAAGAAATCGCACTGAAGTAAATTTTATGAACTTCCACTTGTTATCACTACCGACGTAATAGCAAGAATAATGCTATTGTGTAATGAAACCGCTCCAGGTTAGAGGTAATAAGCAAGTCTATGCATGTTCAAACGCAAGTTGAAGCAGCGCTCTGCTCGCGTGCTATTCTGTTCAGAGAAGTATAGGCCTATGCATTGCATGTTCAAACAAGTTCAAGCAGCGTCCTTTACAAATTCTGCGTTAATTTATTAATAAAATAAATTATTAGTTTATAAAATGTTTCCTTCTAGGAATTATAAAAATTTACTAGATTTTTGTAAGTTTATAGTCAACTTTTATTGTTTAATGTGTTTAACATAGATTGCCGTAATAAATGTTTTAAACAATGAATCACCGTCCAATCTTTCATATTTCTGAAATCTTTAAATATTGTGATATGTTCACAATCTCACGAAATTAAATTAATGCTGGGATTTTCTGTTCTCCCCTGAAACGGAAAAACGGTTATTTAATTAAACATACCGCTCTTTTATGATTGTTTTCTTTAGAATCAAGAATTGTAAATATTTTTAGCTTTTAGACATAAACAATATAAATACGCTAGGCACTGTAAATTTTTAGCGAACGAAAAAATCGATATGTGAAATTTTCTATTAACTGGGTATTTAACACATCAATATTTTTCTCACACTTACAGCCAAAATGCCGCCCCCAAATTTTGGCGCCCCGGACAAATGTCCGGGTTGCCCGCCCCTAGAGCGGGCGCTGTTGCCTGTGTAACACGGGAAACCCATTGTGTCAATGTGCTTGTTTACAGTGGCAAAATACAAGTATTGTGATCCAGAAAAGTATTGGATTCCAACTTTTAAACGTTTTACACTGAGTAGCTTCAATCACAAAAGTAACAGAAATACAGTACACGGTAACTTCACAGAGAACTCTTGGCCTTCCGTATGTTGGAACAATAAGAAAAAGGATATACACCATTCCAGTTTATGGCAAATAGATCCCGTAAAGTTTTCATTGCTTGGTTTAACAAGAGAAAATAGTATAGTATCATTGCTTTCCAACAAAAATAGATAATAATAAAAATAATGTTAGTTCACTTTTGTCCTGTCACTATACTACTGTTATTGATCATGAGACATGGAATTATCAGGTCTTTAACTTCACCAAAAGGGCTCTCAACAGTTCATTCAACAAACTTGAGCAGTAATGTCAATGAACAAACCTTGTGATAGCTGTTCTTGGAATTAAATGATACACTAACATGCTATAAAGTAATATTAAGTTTTACTTAAGTACTATGAAAAAGTCACAACTTTAATATTAGTGATCACTTAATGGTTATAAAAAGAATATTCCAATTAACAAGTTTTTTTTTTTTTTTTTTTTTTTACAGCAGTGTAAGTGTTAATGATGTTAATTTGTTCGCCAAGTGACTAACAAGAAAACAATTGATTTTATGAATATTAGCTAAATAGTAACAATGATTATTACTTACCGTTATCACTTACTGTATTTCGAATACTATCCATTCATTTATTTCTAAGCTGATTCACTGTAAACTAAACCACTCGAGGCTGTCACTAACCTAAATAAGAAGGCATTATTTTTCTCAAGGAAAGCGTCACTTCCTTCATCGCTTAAGAATAATAATTACGTACTCCAGTTTACTTCCACAGCATTTACCAGGTCCCACATTTTCTCTACGTGGTCCACACACTTCCTCCATTGTACTGCTTCTATTCTACTCATCAGTAACCCACGTGTCAGTAGTTTCTGGTCTTCAGGCATTTCGAAAGTTTTATTTTTTCTACTACTGGATTTTTTATTTGAGCCGAAACTAATTCGATAGGATTGAATTCACAGTGATACGGCAGTTGTAATTCAGATAGACTATATTATTGAGCTTAGCTATTTCGTGTACAGCGCACCACTAAGCTTTCACTTTTTGTCTGTTTACAATCTTGAGTAGCGGCACTTTATAAACACATTTTCGTCAAACGAAATGTCCTTGGAAACAAGCCAGTACTGAAAGCCTGCTTGGACCATGACGATGTAGGATTTTTTTTTCTTTTTTGTGGCTGTAGTAGCTCAAGCAGTAGCGGCCGAATCCGAACAATATTAGTAGGGAAACTTGAAGAAAAGCGTAGCATTGCTTTCGAACTGCTGGGCACTTGCCGGCTCGGACATCGGCAATGTTTACTGCGTACGGTCATTGACCTCGTACTAGTTGTCACTGTACAAACTATGGAGGGGCGGGACACACTCGTCCAATATGTTGCCGCTGTATAAACCTGCAAAACTCTTAGTTAGCAGCTATGTTCGTTTCCGGAACTGACGTGGAGCAGATACTACGTACCTGTTTGTGTTTTGTTCGTTTAGTCATGTGTTTCTCTGTTTGTCTTTATTATTTCTAATTCGATTGTTTGTGTTCTCATTTATTCTGTATAAGTATAATGAGAGTCAGATGCCGTTGAACCGGGACACTCTTCTTCTCCCAGCGAATGATAGAAAATGCTCTAAAAAGAACACTTGGTACAAGAAAAAATTCGAATTTATTTTTAGGTTAACTTTTATACCTGTTACAACCGGGAACAGGTGTTATGTACACACGCCACGCCACTGTTTGCACAAGTATAGCTCGCACGCTCACAACGTTTATGTATGCGAACCGCTTTGATGTGATAATATGTTCTTAGAACAGTGAAACCTACTGTCCATGTAAGCCAATCAGATTCTCCCGTTAGTATGATGATAAGAAGCTATGTTGTCCACGTTGCCTCGGCGTTGCCACAAATAGTATACATCAACTGCACCATAACATCTTCAGTGAAGTCGACCTATCGTGTCGTCTCATTCAGTTGTCAGTGTAGATCTTTGTTTAAAAGGGGCGAATCCAGCAAGCTATTTTGGGGGAGGGAGTTGAGTCTGGGCCATTCTTTAAGGGCCTAAAGTAGAAATGATAGGAATGCGTGACTATACAAAACAGTCGTCTGTTATTATCAACACAATAAGTTTATTGACGCACAAGTATAAAATCGTAACTGTGTTTGTCAGTTCATTGTTCTCTTGATAATATTGACATACAGTTTAAAGTACACCCTGCTTATGTATCAAACAAAAATTAACATACTCGACAGGTACATTTACAATATAAAGTAATTCTGGAGTGAAACCATGAACCATGCGTTTTTTATCATATTCACAATCAAAAAAACCATTCTGTGTTTGTCACTTTTGCCAAAACGGTCAATAACTTTTTGGGGCCTAAAATAATGTCATGTGTATGTAACTTATAACAGAACAGTCCAACAAGCCTGCTCTTCATCGTATTTGTTCTCAGCCAAGTTTTTATCACGACGAAAACGACCTGTCTGAACCAGCTTTGCTAACAGAAAGGATGCACAGCATTTTGAACAGAGAATGCATCACAAGCTTGAAGACATTTAATGCTTTGGTCGGGATTTTCTCGCCATTTTCAGATTTGGTTTTCCATTTAATACTGCCAGTGGATTATACTAACTCAAGATAAATAGACCTGTCGCTCGTTTTCTTTGAGACCGTAGTTGTTCCACTATCTCAGAAATTGTTGGACTGTTTGTAATCTAACTGTATACGCGTGCCGTATGTGTGTAAAACTGCTGCATACACATCGTTTCCCTCGGTTTTTGTTTAGGCGAGTTCGTTATTTGTCCCCCCCCCCCATAGTCTGACTACTGAAGATGTCCTGATGGCGAAGTTTTTCTCCTTTCAGTTTCTTAAGATCCAACTCTTTCTTGCCACTTAAGAAAACTGTGAATCTAACAGGAGACAATCTTGATTTCATATCCTGAACGGTATGGTCAAGTAATGGGATATAGCCGGAAATCCTTAATAATCTTCTAAGACTTGTAGGCCTAATATGTAGTTCTGTAGCGACTGTTCGACGCAACAGTCGAATTGCGGATTAAACCTATTAATTTTACAAACAGTTTAGCTGTTTGAATGGGTATAAATATGAAGATTGGTAGCGGTTTTCTGAAACAGTAATTATAGCTCGCATTGACCAGTGGCGTAGCTATGTTTTTTGGCGCCCGGGGCAAGGAGATCGTCGGCCGCCTCGCCTTCACAATTAAAAGGGGACAACAGAGCAAAAATGAAGGCCCATCCAGTGAACAAAGTACTTAATAAATGCAAATGTGTAGATTTTTGTATGAAAGCACGTCCAGAAAACGTCTTCACAATATTTGTTAAGTGAAAATTAAGAAATTACATATTATAATAGGCTATTACCGGTATTCAGTTTGTATAGATTTATTATTAACAAACGTAGACTATAAAAAATGTAATATAACAAATTTATAACGTAAAAATGCTGTAATAAACATGCAGATTCCTTGTAGGTCTAAAGCGCATCGTCAAACAATATCCTAAAGCAACCTAAAGTTAAACAAAGAATTACGTTCAAAGTAATAAAAGAAATCACTTACCATTACAGGTTAATGGTTCCGTTTTCTAATAATAAACACTTAATACTTATTTATAATACTTAATAAATATTTAAAACGATACATTTTAAAATGTAACTTTCGTGGCCTTAATTGCTGCAAAGTGGGTTATTAAATCACTATAATCTAAAGACGAAGCAATGTCGTTTTCAATTGAAAGTATCGCTAGATTTGATACCCTGTCTCGAGATATTGTTGATCGTAGGTACGATTTAATCAATTTAAGCGTACTAAACGATCTTTCACAAGAAGACACAGACACTGGTCAAGTAAGAAAAATGTTTAAAGCTGTTGCTAGTGTTTTGTAGGCTTCTAATCTTATTGAAGAAATGTATTGTAGCAGTCCTTGACGTGTAAAGTCTTTTTGTTCTCCGTTAACGTTTTCCTTTTTAAATCAAAGTATGACGTCTTTCATGTCAGTGGACAATTCTTCACTGTTTAGGTCATGTGGATACAGTTTTGCAAGCACAGTGTACTTAATATTGATTTGGGAAAGCTGTTCCTAAAAATGTATAACCCCATCATTTACGTACGCCTCAAATTTAGAGAGGAACCCAAAACGTTTTGCTAACTCTTTTATGTTAGAGAAACGGCGTGAAATTTCAACTGACAGTTTGTCCAAATTTCTATTAGAGAACGTCGCATTTTTTGCCGAAGGGTTAATGCAGAATCCTCTGCATAATCCCCTGGCTTCATGCACTTCCTTCTTATCCTTTTTGTTATACTGACACTCCATTCATTACATACCTGCTCTGCCTTAGTAACGACATTGTCACACAGCTCATTCCTCCAAATTTTTAATTTGTCTCTAGAAGCCACAATCCTTTATTTATCCAAAGCGTAATAAAGTATTTTAACACGTTATGCACAAAGTATATTTTTATACGTTAAAAATTGATCCAAGTATTTTAACAAAGCCAGAAAGTTTCCAGGATTTGGATCGTTAGTAATTGACTCTCGATGTCTTATCAGTGCCAGATTTTGTTGTGCAAGAGTTTGTACTGTTACTAGAACCCATTTGAGGATTTCTTTCAGTGTCTTAACTGTTTACCGATTTGTTCCTGAAGTAGATCATCAATAAGTAGTCCCCCTTTGTTTAAAGAACGTTCCAGTTCCTTCTATTCTAAAACGGAGAGCAATGAGCAAGACTATTTTCATGATCCTGAATACAGGGATTTAACTTTCGCCAGGACGAAAACCCATTTTTACTATTGAAATGGCTTCTTTGATAGTTTTTTTTTTGTGGATATAAAGTGCAACAAAAGCAAAATAGAGATTTTTTTAGTTGGAGAAAAACACATCCAAGTGCGATTTACCTTTTCGCCATTTTGCAAGGTTTTATCAAACCAATACTTGTTTAAGGATCGTCCAGCTTCATCTTCAGGAAAATGGCTGTCCTTGTTCTGCAACTGACTTGTTCCTCTATTCACCATTATATCTCGGAAGGATTGAGATTTTTCGCTTGGCCATTGGCCAAGCTCCCATATCTTGTAGAGTACCACCGGGAATACGGTCTACATTGTTGCTAGTAATGGTGTGTCCTTCATCGCCTGTAATTTTCAAGACGGTACAGTGCAACATCATTCATGGTACTAGAACCAACTGAATCTTGTAACTGTACTTTGACGCTTTCACAGTTTGAAGTATTCACGTCGTTAACTTTACTGTATTTATCAACCGCAAGTTGATTCCTTGTTAATTGCAATATTTTGACACTCAGGGTTCGATTTTCCTTGAATAAAAGACTTCAAAAACTCTTTCGAACTTGCAGTTCTTAATCTTATATTAAGAAAATCGTATATTCCTGTAGTTCGTAAGGAATAGTCATTATCAAAGAAACAAGTTGTTTGTAGTTTTATAAAGTGAAAACATTGTTTTCAAGTCTATGCTCACTTTGCCGCCCTCCTGGCTATGCCGCCAGGGGTGGCTGCCCCCCCCCCCCCCAGCTTTGCCTCTGCATTGACTTTATATTTTGATGTGCCTTTTTGTTTCTGGTTCAGTGAACGTTTGCTTTAAAGAATTACGCCCCCCCCTTCCGTGGTTTATCTGACACAGAAACGTGTCAACAACGCGGCTATAATGCTGGAGCTAAAAAGTTAGTTACAACTTAGAAGAGCTGCTTTAAAGTCAATGGTAAACGATTTCAGCGAGACCGGAATACTACTTCCGAATTATTTTGCAAGTTTGAGGATTTTCGCGTACCAGTTTTCAAAAATTTCACCATTCATTTCTTCATGGTAGTCACCACGTTTCTTATACTCAAATGCCCAGAAGTAGTTGACTACAAAATCTACTTCATTTCCAATGAGGACAGTAGTGAGTCTTTTGCCATATCTTGATAATGCGGCGCTTTGTTCTCCATTATCAATCCAGATAAATATGTTTGATTAAAAGACCGTATATTTTTTACAGGTATAATTCCTTGTATAGCTTGAATCGACCCACGTTTATCCAAATAATAAATTTTTCTGCTTTCCTTTGTAGGTAACTTGATGTTTTGTAAATAGTTTCTTCTCCATATAATATGTAATAACATCCCTTTTAATTACGACGCAAATATTTAAATCTTAAGTTCTTTTAGCAATTTATGAAACATTGTTGTACAAAAATTTGGCAAGTCATCGGTGACGTCTTTATTTACAGCTTCTAGAACATTATAAATTTTCGGTTTTTCATTGTTAAGGAAAAACTGTCGCTCCTTTATGCGTATTGCACTTTTATCAAACCCGTATATATTTTATAAAATACTTATTCTGATTTTTGTTTTTGTAAGAGATTTTAATTCGTGTGTCTTTTCAGATTCACTAATTACTCGATAAATACACCTGTCGCTCGTTCTCTTTGAGACCGTAGTTGTTGCACTACCTCCGAAATTGTTGGACTTGTTTGTAATCTAACTGTATGCGCGTGCCGTATGTGTGTAAAATCGTTTGCTTCTCACTGTTGCATACGTCGTTTCCCCTAGGTCTTTGTTTAGGCTAGTTCGTTATTCCCCCCCCCCACATAGTATGACTGCTGAACACATCCTGATCGTAAAGTAAATGAAACACCCTCAGACCAGTGGCGTAGCTAGGCTTTTTGGCGCCCGGAGCGTGAAGATCGTCGGCCGCCTCACCTTCACAATTAAAGGGGGACAAAAGAGCAAAAGTGATCACCCATCCAGTGGACAAAGTACTTAAAATATGCAAATGTGTAGATTTTTATATGAAAGCACGTGCAGCAAACGTCTTGTTAAGTCAAAATTAAGAAAATACATATAATATTACCGATATTCAGTTTGTATACATTTATTATTAACAAATGTAGACTATAAAAAATGTAGTAATATAAAAAATTTTTAACGTAAAAATCTAATAAACATGCAAATTCCTTGTAGGTCTAAAGCGCATCGTGAAAATAATATCCTAAAGCAACATAAAGTTAAACAAAGAATTACATTAAAAGTAATAAAATAAATCACTTACCATTACAGGTTAATGGTTCCGTCTTCTATTAATAAACACTTAGTGTTTAATGAATATTTAAAACAAGACATTTAAAAAAATAACTTTTTGTGGTCTTAATTGCTGCAAAGTGGGTTATTAAATCACTATAATCTAAAGACGAAGCAAGCAATGTCGTTTTAATTGAGAGTATCGCTAGATTTGATACCCTGTCTTCAGATATTGTTGACCGTAGGTATGATTTAATCAACTTAAGCTTACTAAACGATCTTTCACAAGAAGACACGGACACTGGAAAAGTAAGAAGAATTTTTAAAGCTGTTGCTAGTGTTTTGTAGGCTGCTAATGTCATTGAAGAAATGTATTGTAGCAGTCCCTGAGGTGTAAAGTCTTTTTGTTCTCCGTTAAATTTTCTTTTTTAAATAAAAGTATGACGTCTTTCAAGTCACTGAACAATTCTTCACTGTTTACGTCATGTGGGTACAGTTTTGCAAGCACAGTGCACTTAATATTGATTTGGGAAAGCTGTTCCTAAAAATGTATAACCCCATCATTTACTTACGCCTCAAATTTAGAGAGGAACCCAAAGTGTTTTGCTAACTCTTTTATGTTAAAGAAACGGCTTGAAATTTCAACTCACAGTTTGTCCAAATTTCTGTTAGAGATTTCTTGCCGTCGCATTTCTTGCCGAACGGTTAATGCAGAATAGTCTGCATACTCCCCTGGCATCGTGCAGTTCCTTCTTATCCTTTTTGTTATATTGACACTCCATTCATAACATACCTGCTCTGCCTTAGTAACGACATTGTCACACAGCTCATTCCTCCAAATTTTTAATTTGTCAATTAGCGTCTCCAGAAATGTCAATGCTTTATTTATCCAAAGCATAGTAAAGTATTTTAACACGTTATGTTCAAAGTATATTTTTATACGTTAAAAATTGATCCAAGTATTTTAACAAAGCCAGAAAGTTTCCAGGATTTGGATCGTTAGTAATTGACTCTCGATGTCTTATCAGTGCCAGATTTTGTTGTGCAAGAGTTTGTACTGTTACTAGAACCCATTTGAGGATTTCTTTCAGTGTCTTAACTGTTTACTGATTTGTTCCTGAAGTAGATCATCAATAAGTAGTCCCCCTTTGTTTAAAGAACGTTCCAGTTCCTTCTATTCTAAAACGGAGAGCAATGAGCAAGACTATTTTCATGATCCTGAATACAGGGATTTAACTTTCGCCAGGACGAAAACCCATTTTTACTATTGAAATGGCTTCTTTGATAGTTTTTTTTTTGTGGATATAAAGTGCAACAAAAGCAAAATAGAGATTTTTTTAGTTGGAGAAAAACACATCCAAGTGCGATTTACCTTTTCGCCATTTTGCAAGGTTTTATCAAACCAATACTTGTTTAAGGATCGTCCAGCTTCATCTTCAGGAAAATTGCTGTCCTTGTTCTGCAACTGACTTGTTCCTCTATTCACCATTATATCTCGGAAGGATTGAGATTTTTCGCTTGGCCATTGGCCAAGCTCCCATATCTTGTAGAGTACCACCGGGAATACGGTCTACATTGTTGCTAGTAATGGTGTGTCCTTCATCGCCTGTAATTTTCAAGACGGTACAGTGCAACATCATTCATGGTACTAGAACCAACTGAATCTTGTAACTGTACTTTGACGCTTTCACAGTTTGAAGTATTCACGTCGTTAACTTTACTGTATTTATCAACCGCAAGTTGATTCCTTGTTAATTGCAATATTTTGACACTCAGGGTTCGGTTTTCCTTGAATAAAAGACTTCAAAAACTCTTTGGAACTTGCAGTTCTTAATCTTATATTAAGAAAATCGTATATTCCTGTAGTTCGTAAGGAATAGTCATTATCAAAGAAACAAGTTGTTTGTAGTTTTATAAAGTGAAAACATTGTTTTCAAGTCTATGCTCACTTTGCCGCCCTCCTGGCTATGCCGCCAGGGGTGGCTGCCCCCCCCCCAGCTTTGCCTCTGCATTGACTTTATATTTTGATGTGCCTTTTTGTTTCTGGTTCAGTGAACGTTTGCTTTAAAGAATTACGCCCCCCCCTTCCGTGGTTTATCTGACACAGAAACGTGTCAACAACGCGGCTATAATGCTGGAGCTAAAAAGTTAGTTACAACTTAGAAGAGCTGCTTTAAAGTCAATGGTAAACGATTTCAGCGAGACCGGAATACTACTTCCGAATTATTTTGCAAGTTTGAGGATTTTCGCGTACCAGTTTTCAAAAATTTCACCATTCATTTCTTCATGGTAGTCACCACGTTTCTTATACTCAAATGCCCAGAAGTAGTTGACTACAAAATCTACTTCATTTCCAATGAGGACAGTAGTGAGTCTTTTGCCATATCTTGATAATGCGGCGCTTTGTTCTCCATTATCAATCCAGATAAATATGTTTGATTAAAAGACCGTATATTTTTTACAGGTATAATTCCTTGTATAGCTTGAATCGACCCACGTTTATCCAAATAATAAATTTTTCTGCTTTCCTTTGTAGGTAACTTGATGTTTTGTAAATAGTTTCTTCTCCATATAATATGTAATAACATCCCTTTTAATTACGACGCAAATATTTAAATCTTAAGTTCTTTTAGCAATTTATGAAACATTGTTGTACAAAAATTTGGCAAGTCATCGGTGACGTCTTTATTTACAGCTTCTAGAACATTATAAATTTTCGGTTTTTCATTGTTAAGGAAAAACTGTCGCTCCTTTATGCGTATTGCACTTTTATCAAACCCGTATATATTTTATAAAATACTTATTCTGATTTTTGTTTTTGTAAGAGATTTTAATTCGTGTGTCTTTTCAGATTCACTAATTACTCGATAAATACACCTGTCGCTCGTTCTCTTTGAGACCGTAGTTGTTGCACTACCTCCGAAATTGTTGGACTTGTTTGTAATCTAACTGTATGCGCGTGCCGTATGTGTGTAAAATCGTTTGCTTCTCACTGTTGCATACGTCGTTTCCCCTAGGTCTTTGTTTAGGCTAGTTCGTTATTCCCCCCCCCCACATAGTATGACTGCTGAACACATCCTGATCGTAAAGTAAATGAAACACCCTCAGACAAGTGGCGTAGCTAGGCTTTTTGGCGCCCGGAGCGTGAAGATCGTCGGCCGCCTCACCTTCACAATTAAAGGGGGACAAAAGAGCAAAAGTGATCACCCATCCAGTGGACAAAGTACTTAAAATATGCAAATGTGTAGATTTTTATATGAAAGCACGTGCAGCAAACGTCTTGTTAAGTCAAAATTAAGAAAATACATATAATATTACCGATATTCAGTTTGTATACATTTATTATTAACAAATGTAGACTATAAAAAATGTAGTAATATAAAAAATTTTTAACGTAAAAATCTAATAAACATGCAAATTCCTTGTAGGTCTAAAGCGCATCGTGAAAATAATATCCTAAAGCAACATAAAGTTAAACAAAGAATTACATTAAAAGTAATAAAATAAATCACTTACCATTACAGGTTAATGGTTCCGTCTTCTATTAATAAACACTTAGTGTTTAATGAATATTTAAAACGAGACATTTAAAAAAATAACTTTTTGTGGTCTTAATTGCTGCAAAGTGGGTTATTAAATCACTATAATCTAAAGACGAAGCAAGCAATGTCGTTTTAATTGAGAGTATCGCTAGATTTGATACCCTGTCTTCAGATATTGTTGACCGTAGGTATGATTTAATCAACTTAAGCTTACTAAACGATCTTTCACAAGAAGACACGGACACTGGAAAAGTAAGAAGAATTTTTAAAGCTGTTGCTAGTGTTTTGTAGGCTGCTAATGTCATTGAAGAAATGTATTGTAGCAGTCCCTGAGGTGTAAAGTCTTTTTGTTCTCCGTTAAATTTTCTCTCTTAAATAAAAGTATGACGTCTTTCAAGTCACTGAACAATTCTTCACTGTTTACGTCATGTGGGTACAGTTTTGCAAGCACAGTGCACTTAATATTGATTTGGGAAAGCTGTTCCTAAAAATGTATAACCCCATCATTTACTTACGCCTCAAATTTAGAGAGGAACCCAAAGTGTTTTGCTAACTCTTTTATGTTAAAGAAACGGCTTGAAATTTCAACTCACAGTTTGTCCAAATTTCTGTTAGAGATTTCTTGCCGTCGCATTTCTTGCCGAACGGTTAATGCAGAATAGTCTGCATACTCCCCTGGCATCGTGCAGTTCCTTCTTATCCTTTTTGTTATATTGACACTCCATTCATAACATACCTGCTCTGCCTTAGTAACGACATTGTCACACAGCTCATTCCTCCAAATTTTTAATTTGTCAATTAGCGTCTCCAGAAATGTCAATGCTTTATTTATCCAAAGCATAGTAAAGTATTTTAACACGTTATGTTCAAAGTATATTTTTATACGTTAAAAATTGATCCAAGTATTTTAACAAAGCCAGAAAGTTTCCAGGATTTGGATCGTTAGTAATTGACTCTCGATGTCTTATCAGTGCCAGATTTTGTTGTGCAAGAGTTTGTACTGTTACTAGAACCCATTTGAGGATTTCTTTCAGTGTCTTAACTGTTTACTGATTTGTTCCTGAAGTAGATCATCAATAAGTAGTCCCCCTTTGTTTAAAGAACGTTCCAGTTCCTTCTATTCTAAAACGGAGAGCAATGAGCAAGACTATTTTCATGATCCTGAATACAGGGATTTAACTTTCGCCAGGACGAAAACCCATTTTTACTATTGAAATGGCTTCTTCGATAGTTTTTTTTTTGTGGATATAAAGTGCAACAAAAGCAAAATAGAGATTTTTTTAGTTGGAGAAAAACACATCCAAGTGCGATTTACCTTTTCGCCATTTTGCAAGGTTTTATCAAACCAATACTTGTTTAAGGATCGTCCAGCTTCATCTTCAGGAAAATTGCTGTCCTTGTTCTGCAACTGACTTGTTCCTCTATTCACCATTATATCTCGGAAGGATTGAGATTTTTCGCTTGGCCATTGGCCAAGCTCCCATATCTTGTAGAGTACCACCGGGAATACGGTCTACATTGTTGCTAGTAATGGTGTGTCCTTCATCGCCTGTAATTTTCAAGACGGTACAGTGCAACATCATTCATGGTACTAGAACCAACTGAATCTTGTAACTGTACTTTGACGCTTTCACAGTTTGAAGTATTCACGTCGTTAACTTTACTGTATTTATCAACCGCAAGTTGATTCCTTGTTAATTGCAATATTTTGACACTCAGGGTTCGGTTTTCCTTGAATAAAAGACTTCAAAAACTCTTTGGAACTTGCAGTTCTTAATCTTATATTAAGAAAATCGTATATTCCTGTAGTTCGTAAGGAATAGTCATTATCAAAGAAACAAGTTGTTTGTAGTTTTATAAAGTGAAAACATTGTTTTCAAGTCTATGCTCACTTTGCCGCCCTCCTGGCTATGCCGCCAGGGGTGGCTGCCCCCCCCCCCCCAGCTTTGCCTCTGCATTGACTTTATATTTTGATGTGCCTTTTTGTTTCTGGTTCAGTGAACGTTTGCTTTAAAGAATTACGCCCCCCCCTTCCGTGGTTTATCTGACACAGAAACGTGTCAACAACGCGGCTATAATGCTGGAGCTAAAAAGTTAGTTACAACTTAGAAGAGCTGCTTTAAAGTCAATGGTAAACGATTTCAGCGAGACCGGAATACTACTTCCGAATTATTTTGCAAGTTTGAGGATTTTCGCGTACCAGTTTTCAAAAATTTCACCATTCATTTCTTCATGGTAGTCACCACGTTTCTTATACTCAAATGCCCAGAAGTAGTTGACTACAAAATCTACTTCATTTCCAATGAGGACAGTAGTGAGTCTTTTGCCATATCTTGATAATGCGGCGCTTTGTTCTCCATTATCAATCCAGATAAATATGTTTGATTAAAAGACCGTATATTTTTTACAGGTATAATTCCTTGTATAGCTTGAATCGACCCACGTTTATCCAAATAATAAATTTTTCTGCTTTCCTTTGTAGGTAACTTGATGTTTTGTAAATAGTTTCTTCTCCATATAATATGTAATAACATCCCTTTTAATTACGACGCAAATATTTAAATCTTAAGTTCTTTTAGCAATTTATGAAACATTGTTGTACAAAAATTTGGCAAGTCATCGGTGACGTCTTTATTTACAGCTTCTAGAACATTATAAATTTTCGGTTTTTCATTGTTAAGGAAAAACTGTCGCTCCTTTATGCGTATTGCACTTTTATCAAACCCGTATATATTTTATAAAATACTTATTCTGATTTTTGTTTTTGTAAGAGATTTTAATTCGTGTGTCTTTTCAGATTCACTAATTACTCGATAAATACACCTGTCGCTCGTTCTCTTTGAGACCGTAGTTGTTGCACTACCTCCGAAATTGTTGGACTTGTTTGTAATCTAACTGTATGCGCGTGCCGTATGTGTGTAAAATCGTTTGCTTCTCACTGTTGCATACGTCGTTTCCCCTAGGTCTTTGTTTAGGCTAGTTCGTTATTCCCCCCCCCCACATAGTATGACTGCTGAACACATCCTGATCGTAAAGTAAATGAAACACCCTCAGACCAGTGGCGTAGCTAGGCTTTTTGGCGCCCGGAGCGTGAAGATCGTCGGCCGCCTCACCTTCACAATTAAAGGGGGACAAAAGAGCAAAAGTGATCACCCATCCAGTGGACAAAGTACTTAAAATATGCAAATGTGTAGATTTTTATATGAAAGCACGTGCAGCAAACGTCTTGTTAAGTCAAAATTAAGAAAATACATATAATATTACCGATATTCAGTTTGTATACATTTATTATTAACAAATGTAGACTATAAAAAATGTAGTAATATAAAAAATTTTTAACGTAAAAATCTAATAAACATGCAAATTCCTTGTAGGTCTAAAGCGCATCGTGAAAATAATATCCTAAAGCAACATAAAGTTAAACAAAGAATTACATTAAAAGTAATAAAATAAATCACTTACCATTACAGGTTAATGGTTCCGTCTTCTATTAATAAACACTTAGTGTTTAATGAATATTTAAAACGAGACATTTAAAAAAATAACTTTTTGTGGTCTTAATTGCTGCAAAGTGGGTTATTAAATCACTATAATCTAAAGACGAAGCAAGCAATGTCGTTTTAATTGAGAGTATCGCTAGATTTGATACCCTGTCTTCAGATATTGTTGACCGTAGGTATGATTTAATCAACTTAAGCTTACTAAACGATCTTTCACAAGAAGACACGGACACTGGAAAAGTAAGAAGAATTTTTAAAGCTGTTGCTAGTGTTTTGTAGGCTGCTAATGTCATTGAAGAAATGTATTGTAGCAGTCCCTGAGGTGTAAAGTCTTTTTGTTCTCCGTTAAATTTTCTCTCTTAAATAAAAGTATGACGTCTTTCAAGTCACTGAACAATTCTTCACTGTTTACGTCATGTGGGTACAGTTTTGCAAGCACAGTGCACTTAATATTGATTTGGGAAAGCTGTTCCTAAAAATGTATAACCCCATCATTTACTTACGCCTCAAATTTAGAGAGGAACCCAAAGTGTTTTGCTAACTCTTTTATGTTAAAGAAACGGCTTGAAATTTCAACTCACAGTTTGTCCAAATTTCTGTTAGAGATTTCTTGCCGTCGCATTTCTTGCCGAACGGTTAATGCAGAATAGTCTGCATACTCCCCTGGCATCGTGCAGTTCCTTCTTATCCTTTTTGTTATATTGACACTCCATTCATAACATACCTGCTCTGCCTTAGTAACGACATTGTCACACAGCTCATTCCTCCAAATTTTTAATTTGTCAATTAGCGTCTCCAGAAATGTCAATGCTTTATTTATCCAAAGCATAGTAAAGTATTTTAACACGTTATGTTCAAAGTATATTTTTATACGTTAAAAATTGATCCAAGTATTTTAACAAAGCCAGAAAGTTTCCAGGATTTGGATCGTTAGTAATTGACTCTCGATGTCTTATCAGTGCCAGATTTTGTTGTGCAAGAGTTTGTACTGTTACTAGAACCCATTTGAGGATTTCTTTCAGTGTCTTAACTGTTTACTGATTTGTTCCTGAAGTAGATCATCAATAAGTAGTCCCCCTTTGTTTAAAGAACGTTCCAGTTCCTTCTATTCTAAAACGGAGAGCAATGAGCAAGACTATTTTCATGATCCTGAATACAGGGATTTAACTTTCGCCAGGACGAAAACCCATTTTTACTATTGAAATGGCTTCTTTGATAGTTTTTTTTTGTGGATATAAAGTGCAACAAAAGCAAAATAGAGATTTTTTTAGTTGGAGAAAATCACATCCAAGTGCGATTTACCTTTTCGCCATTTTGTAAGGTTTTATCAAACCAATACTTGTTTAAGGATCGTCCAGCTTCATCTTCAGGAAAATTGCTGTCCTTGTTCTGCAACTGACTTGTTCCTCTATTCACCATTATATCTCGGAAGGATTGAGATTTTTCGCTTGGCCATTGGCCAAGCTCCCATATCTTGTAGAGTACCACCGGGAATACGGTCTACATTGTTGCTAGTAATGGTGTGTCCTTCATCGCCTGTAATTTTCAAGACGGTACAGTGCAACATCATTCATGGTACTAGAACCAACTGAATCTTGTAACTGTACTTTGACGCTTTCACAGTTTGAAGTATTCACGTCGTTAACTTTACTGTATTTATCAACCGCAAGTTGATTCCTTGTTAATTGCAATATTTTGACACTCAGGGTTCGGTTTTCCTTGAATAAAAGACTTCAAAAACTCTTTGGAACTTGCAGTTCTTAATCTTATATTAAGAAAATCGTATATTCCTGTAGTTCGTAAGGAATAGTCATTATCAAAGAAACAAGTTGTTTGTAGTTTTATAAAGTGAAAACATTGTTTTCAAGTCTATGCTCACTTTGCCGCCCTCCTGGCTATGCCGCCAGGGGTGGCTGCCCCCCCCCCCCCAGCTTTGCCTCTGCATTGACTTTATATTTTGATGTGCCTTTTTGTTTCTGGTTCAGTGAACGTTTGCTTTAAAGAATTACGCCCCCCCCTTCCGTGGTTTATCTGACACAGAAACGTGTCAACAACGCGGCTATAATGCTGGAGCTAAAAAGTTAGTTACAACTTAGAAGAGCTGCTTTAAAGTCAATGGTAAACGATTTCAGCGAGACCGGAATACTACTTCCGAATTATTTTGCAAGTTTGAGGATTTTCGCGTACCAGTTTTCAAAAATTTCACCATTCATTTCTTCATGGTAGTCACCACGTTTCTTATACTCAAATGCCCAGAAGTAGTTGACTACAAAATCTACTTCATTTCCAATGAGGACAGTAGTGAGTCTTTTGCCATATCTTGATAATGCGGCGCTTTGTTCTCCATTATCAATCCAGATAAATATGTTTGATTAAAAGACCGTATATTTTTTACAGGTATAATTCCTTGTATAGCTTGAATCGACCCACGTTTATCCAAATAATAAATTTTTCTGCTTTCCTTTGTAGGTAACTTGATGTTTTGTAAATAGTTTCTTCTCCATATAATATGTAATAACATCCCTTTTAATTACGACGCAAATATTTAAATCTTAAGTTCTTTTAGCAATTTATGAAACATTGTTGTACAAAAATTTGGCAAGTCATCGGTGACGTCTTTATTTACAGCTTCTAGAACATTATAAATTTTCGGTTTTTCATTGTTAAGGAAAAACTGTCGCTCCTTTATGCGTATTGCACTTTTATCAAACCCGTATATATTTTATAAAATACTTATTCTGATTTTTGTTTTTGTAAGAGATTTTAATTCGTGTGTCTTTTCAGATTCACTAATTACTCGATAAATACACCTGTCGCTCGTTCTCTTTGAGACCGTAGTTGTTGCACTACCTCCGAAATTGTTGGACTTGTTTGTAATCTAACTGTATGCGCGTGCCGTATGTGTGTAAAATCGTTTGCTTCTCACTGTTGCATACGTCGTTTCCCCTAGGTCTTTGTTTAGGCTAGTTCGTTATTCCCCCCCCCCCCACATAGTATGACTGCTGAACACATCCTGATCGTAAAGTAAATGAAACACCCTCAGACCAGTGGCGTAGCTAGGCTTTTTGGCGCCCGGAGCGTGAAGATCGTCGGCCGCCTCACCTTCACAATTAAAGGGGGACAAAAGAGCAAAAGTGATCACCCATCCAGTGGACAAAGTACTTAAAATATGCAAATGTGTAGATTTTTATATGAAAGCACGTGCAGCAAACGTCTTGTTAAGTCAAAATTAAGAAAATACATATAATATTACCGATATTCAGTTTGTATACATTTATTATTAACAAATGTAGACTATAAAAAATGTAGTAATATAAAAAATTTTTAACGTAAAAATCTAATAAACATGCAAATTCCTTGTAGGTCTAAAGCGCATCGTGAAAATAATATCCTAAAGCAACATAAAGTTAAACAAAGAATTACATTAAAAGTAATAAAATAAATCACTTACCATTACAGGTTAATGGTTCCGTCTTCTATTAATAAACACTTAGTGTTTAATGAATATTTAAAACGAGACATTTAAAAAAATAACTTTTTGTGGTCTTAATTGCTGCAAAGTGGGTTATTAAATCACTATAATCTAAAGACGAAGCAAGCAATGTCGTTTTAATTGAGAGTATCGCTAGATTTGATACCCTGTCTTCAGATATTGTTGACCGTAGGTATGATTTAATCAACTTAAGCTTACTAAACGATCTTTCACAAGAAGACACGGACACTGGAAAAGTAAGAAGAATTTTTAAAGCTGTTGCTAGTGTTTTGTAGGCTGCTAATGTCATTGAAGAAATGTATTGTAGCAGTCCCTGAGGTGTAAAGTCTTTTTGTTCTCCGTTAAATTTTCTCTTTTAAATAAAAGTATGACGTCTTTCAAGTCACTGAACAATTCTTCACTGTTTACGTCATGTGGGTACAGTTTTGCAAGCACAGTGCACTTAATATTGATTTGGGAAAGCTGTTCCTAAAAATGTATAACCCCATCATTTACTTACGCCTCAAATTTAGAGAGGAACCCAAAGTGTTTTGCTAACTCTTTTATGTTAAAGAAACGGCTTGAAATTTCAACTCACAGTTTGTCCAAATTTCTGTTAGAGATTTCTTGCCGTCGCATTTCTTGCCGAACGGTTAATGCAGAATAGTCTGCATACTCCCCTGGCATCGTGCAGTTCCTTCTTATCCTTTTTGTTATATTGACACTCCATTCATAACATACCTGCTCTGCCTTAGTAACGACATTGTCACACAGCTCATTCCTCCAAATTTTTAATTTGTCAATTAGCGTCTCCAGAAATGTCAATGCTTTATTTATCCAAAGCATAGTAAAGTATTTTAACACGTTATGTTCAAAGTATATTTTTATACGTTAAAAATTGATCCAAGTATTTTAACAAAGCCAGAAAGTTTCCAGGATTTGGATCGTTAGTAATTGACTCTCGATGTCTTATCAGTGCCAGATTTTGTTGTGCAAGAGTTTGTACTGTTACTAGAACCCATTTGAGGATTTCTTTCAGTGTCTTAACTGTTTACTGATTTGTTCCTGAAGTAGATCATCAATAAGTAGTCCCCCTTTGTTTAAAGAACGTTCCAGTTCCTTCTATTCTAAAACGGAGAGCAATGAGCAAGACTATTTTCATGATCCTGAATACAGGGATTTAACTTTCGCCAGGACGAAAACCCATTTTACTTCCATATTCCTTAAGGAATGGAAGTATGGTAATGGCAAAAAAAATCGTGTTCGAGATTATTGCAGATTCTGATTCTACTACACTCAAAACATGAAAAAAAGTCGTTTTCCGAAAAGTGTCTGTGTGTCTGTCTGTGTGTCTGTCTGTCTGTGTGTCTGTGTGTCTGTCTGTCTGTGTGTCTGTCTGTCTGTAGATTTTTTTTCTATGGCAAACGATAACTGCCGCAAATTCAAACAGAATCAAATAATTTTTTGCATACAGCCCGGTTTTGCAGAGTTCTCGCGACCTATTGTTTTTGGTGAAGATCGGTTGAGGGAAAGGGGTAGTTTACCTGCAACGGTTTTTTTTTAGCAAGGGTAATTTTGTTTGTTTGGCAAACGATAACAGCCGCAAATTCAAACAGAATCAAATAATGTTTCGCATACAGCCCTGAATTGTAGAGTTCTCAAGACCTATTGTTTTTGGTGAAGATCGGTTAAGGGAAAGGGGTAGTTTACCTGTAACGTTTTATGTTTTAACAAGGGTATTTCCTATGGCAAACGATAACAGCCGCAAATTCAAACAGAATGAAAAGATTATTTGCATACAGCCCTAAATTGTAGAGTTCTCAATACCTTTTGTTTTTGGTGAAGATCGGTTAAGGGAAAGGGGTAGTTTACCTACAACGTTTTTTTAGCAAGGGTATTTTCTATGGCAAACGATAACAGCCGCAAATTCAAACAGAATCAAATAATTTTCTGCATACAGCCCTGATTTGTAGAGTACTCAAGACCTATTGTTTTTGGTGAAGATCGGTTGAGGGGAAGGGGTAGTTTACCAGCAACGTTTTTTATCATGCGTATTTTCTATGGCAAACGACAACTGCCGCAAATTCAAACAGAATCAAATAATTTTTTGCATACAGCCCTGATTTGTAGAGTACTCGCGACCTATTGTTTTTGGTGAAGATCGGTTGAGGGGAAGGGGTAGTTTACCTGCAACGCTTTTTTTTATCAAGGGAAATTTTTTTTTTTTGGCAAACGATAACAGCCGCAAATTCAAACAGAATCAAATAATGTTTCGCATACAGCCCTGAATTGTAGATTTCTCAAGACCTATTGTTTTTGGTGAAGATCGGTTGAGGGAAAGGGGTAGTTTACCTGCAACGTTTTTTTAACAAGGGTATTTTCTATGGCAAACGATAACAGCCGCAAATTCAAACAGAATCAAATAATGTTTTGCATACAGTCCTGATTTGTAGAGTACTCAAGACCTATTGTTTTTGGTGAAGATCGGTTAAGGGGAAGAGGTAGTTTACCTGCAACGTTTTTTTATCAAGCGTATTTTCTATGGCAAACGATAACAGCCGCAAATTCAAACAGAATCAAATAATTTTTTGCATACGTCCCTGAATTGTAGAGGTCTCAATGACTTTCGATTTTGGTGAAGATCGGTTAAGGGGAAGGGGTAGTTTACCTGCAACCTTATACGTTTTAACAAGAGTAAAGTACTTGAAAATTTATTTAAACTTTTTGAAACAATGGTAATTGTTAAAAATAAAATAATTTTGTTGCCAGGCAATAAAATTATAATTTTTTCATTTTAATGTAATATAATATTTTTCATTTAATACAGCAATAAAAAGGCAGGTAAGGCACAGCCTGGCTGTTTGGCTGAAAATGATTTTAAATATAAATCTTAGAATATGGAAGTCATGTATGGTTCTCCATACCGATATTTTACTTCCATATTCCTTAAGGAATGGAAGTATGGTGATGGCAAAAAAAATCGTGTTCGAGATTATTGCAGATTCTGATTCTACTACACTCAAAACATGAAAAAAAGTCGTTTTCCGAAAAGTGTCTGTGTGTCTGTCTGTGTGTCTGTGTGTCTGTGTGTCTGTGTGTCTGTCTGTCTGTCTGTCTGTCTGTAGATTTTTTCTATGGCAAACGATAACTGCCGCAAATTCAAACAGAATCAAATAATTTTTTGCATACAGCCCGGTTTTGCAGAGTTCTCGCGACCTATTGTTTTTGGTGAAGATCGGTTGAGGGAAAGGGGTAGTTTACCTGCAACGGTTTTTTTTTAGCAAGGGAAATTTTGTTTGTTTGGCAAACGATAACAGCCGCAAATTCAAACAGAATCAAATAATGTTTCGCATACAGCCCTGAATTGTAGAGTTCTCAAGACCTATTGTTTTTGGTGAAGATCGGTTAAGGGAAAGGGGTAGTTTACCTGTAACGTTTTATGTTTTAACAAGGGTATTTCCTATGGCAAACGATAACAGCCGCAAATTCAAACAGAATGAAAAGATTATTTGCATACAGCCCTAAATTGTAGAGTTCTCAATACCTTTTGTTTTTGGTGAAGATCGGTTAAGGGAAAGGGGTAGTTTACCTACAACGTTTTTTTAACAAGGGTATTTTCTATGGCAAACGATAACAGCCGCAAATTCAAACAGAATCAAATAATTTTCTGCATACAGCCCTGATTTGTAGAGTACTCAAGACCTATTGTTTTTGGTGAAGATCGGTTGAGGGGAAGGGGTAGTTTACCAGCAACGTTTTTTATCATGCGTATTTTCTATGGCAAACGACAACTGCCGCAAATTCAAACAGAATCAAATAATTTTTTGCATACAGCCCTGATTTGTAGAGTACTCGCGACCTATTGTTTTTGGTGAAGATCGGTTGAGGGGAAGGGGTAGTTTACCTGCAACGGTTTTTTTTATCAAGGGAAATTTTTTTTTTTTTTGGCAAACGATAACAGCCGCAAATTCAAACAGAATCAAATAATGTTTCGCATACAGCCCTGAATTGTAGATTTCTCAAGACCTATTGTTTTTGGTGAAGATCGGTTGAGGGAAAGGGGTAGTTTACCTGCAACGTTTTTTTAACAAGGGTATTTTATATGGCAAACGATAACAGCCGCAAATTCAAACAGAATCAAATAATGTTTTGCATACAGTCCTGATTTGTAGAGTACTCAAGACCTATTGTTTTTGGTGAAGATCGGTTAAGGGGAAGGGGTAGTTTACCTGCAACCTTTTACGTTTTATTTTCTATGGCAAACGATAACAGCCGCAAATTCAAACAGAATCAAATAATGTTTTGCATACAGCCCTGATTTGTAGAGTACTCAAGACCTATTGTTTTTGGTGAAGATCGGTTAAGGGGAAGGGGTAGTTTACCTGCAACGTTTTTTTATCAAGCGTATTTTCTATGGCAAACGATAACAGCCGCAAATTCAAACAGAATCAAATAATTTTTTGCATACGTCCCTGAATTGTAGAGGTCTCAATGACTTTCGATTTTGGTGAAGATCGGTTAAGGGGAAGGGGTAGCTTACCTGCAACCTTTTACGTTTTAACAAGAGTAAAGTACTTGAAAATTTATTTAAACTTTTTGAAACAATGGTAATTGTTAAAAATAAAATAATTTTGTTGCCAGGCAATAAAATTATAATTTTTGCATTTTAATGTAATATAATATTTTTCATTTAATACAGCAATAAAAAGGCAGGTAAGACACAGCCTGGCTGTTTGGCTGAAAATGATTTTAAATATAAATCTTAGAATATGGAAGTCATGTATGGTTCTCCATACCGATATTTACTATTGAAATGGCTTCTTTGATAGTTTTTTTTTTTGTGGATATAAAGTGCAACAAAAGCAAAATAGAGATTTTTTTAGTTGGAGAAAAACACATCCAAGTGCGATTTACCTTTTCGCCATTTTGCAAGGTTTTATCAAACCAATACTTGTTTAAGGATCGTCCAGCTTCATCTTCAGGAAAATTGCTGTCCTTGTTCTGCAACTGACTTGTTCCTCTATTCACCATTATATCTCGGAAGGATTGAGATTTTTCGCTTGGCCATTGGCCAAGCTCCCATATCTTGTAGAGTACCACCGGGAATACGGTCTACATTGTTGCTAGTAATGGTGTGTCCTTCATCGCCTGTAATTTTCAAGACGGTACAGTGCAACATCATTCATGGTACTAGAACCAACTGAATCTTGTAACTGTACTTTGACGCTTTCACAGTTTGAAGTATTCACGTCGTTAACTTTACTGTATTTATCAACCGCAAGTTGATTCCTTGTTAATTGCAATATTTTGACACTCAGGGTTCGGTTTTCCTTGAATAAAAGACTTCAAAAACTCTTTGGAACTTGCAGTTCTTAATCTTATATTAAGAAAATCGTATATTCCTGTAGTTCGTAAGGAATAGTCATTATCAAAGAAACAAGTTGTTTGTAGTTTTATAAAGTGAAAACATTGTTTTCAAGTCTATGCTCACTTTGCCGCCCTCCTGGCTATGCCGCCAGGGGTGGCTGCCCCCCCCCCCCCAGCTTTGCCTCTGCATTGACTTTATATTTTGATGTGCCTTTTTGTTTCTGGTTCAGTGAACGTTTGCTTTAAAGAATTACGCCCCCCCTTCCGTGGTTTATCTGACACAGAAACGTGTCAACAACGCGGCTATAATGCTGGAGCTAAAAAGTTAGTTACAACTTAGAAGAGCTGCTTTAAAGTCAATGGTAAACGATTTCAGCGAGACCGGAATACTACTTCCGAATTATTTTGCAAGTTTGAGGATTTTCGCGTACCAGTTTTCAAAAATTTCACCATTCATTTCTTCATGGTAGTCACCACGTTTCTTATACTCAAATGCCCAGAAGTAGTTGACTACAAAATCTACTTCATTTCCAATGAGGACAGTAGTGAGTCTTTTGCCATATCTTGATAATGCGGCGCTTTGTTCTCCATTATCAATCCAGATAAATATGTTTGATTAAAAGACCGTATATTTTTTACAGGTATAATTCCTTGTATAGCTTGAATCGACCCACGTTTATCCAAATAATAAATTTTTCTGCTTTCCTTTGTAGGTAACTTGATGTTTTGTAAATAGTTTCTTCTCCATATAATATGTAATAACATCCCTTTTAATTACGACGCAAATATTTAAATCTTAAGTTCTTTTAGCAATTTATGAAACATTGTTGTACAAAAATTTGGCAAGTCATCGGTGACGTCTTTATTTACAGCTTCTAGAACATTATAAATTTTCGGTTTTTCATTGTTAAGGAAAAACTGTCGCTCCTTTATGCGTATTGCACTTTTATCAAACCCGTATATATTTTATAAAATACTTATTCTGATTTTTGTTTTTGTAAGAGATTTTAATTCGTGTGTCTTTTCAGATTCACTAATTACTCGATAAATACACCTGTCGCTCGTTCTCTTTGAGACCGTAGTTGTTGCACTACCTCCGAAATTGTTGGACTTGTTTGTAATCTAACTGTATGCGCGTGCCGTATGTGTGTAAAATCGTTTGCTTCTCACTGTTGCATACGTCGTTTCTCCTAGGTCTTTGTTTAGGCTAGTTCGTTATTTCCCCCCCCCCCCACATAGTATGACTGCTGAACACATCCTGATCGTAAAGTAAATGAAACACCCTCAGACCAGTGGCGTAGCTAGGCTTTTTGGTGCCCGGAGCGTGAAGATCGTCGGCCGCCTCACCTTCACAATTAAAGGGGGACAAAAGAGCAAAAGTGATCACCCATCCAGTGGACAAAGTACTTAAAATATGCAAATGTGTAGATTTTTATATGAAAGCACGTGCAGCAAATGTCTTGTTAAGTCAAAATTAAGAAAATACATATAATATTACCGATATTCAGTTTGTATACATTTATTATTAACAAATGTAGACTATAAAAAATGTAGTAATATAAAAAATTTTTAACGTAAAAATCTAATAAACATGCAAATTCCTTGTAGGTCTAAAGCGCATCGTGAAAATAATATCCTAAAGCAACATAAAGTTAAACAAAGAATTACATTAAAAGTAATAAAATAAATCACTTACCATTACAGGTTAATGGTTCCGTCTTCTATTAATAAACACTTAGTGTTTAATGAATATTTAAAACGAGACATTTAAAAAAATAACTTTTTGTGGTCTTAATTGCTGCAAAGTGGGTTATTAAATCACTATAATCTAAAGACGAAGCAAGCAATGTCGTTTTAATTGAGAGTATCGCTAGATTTGATACCCTGTCTTCAGATATTGTTGGCCGTAGGTATGATTTAATCAACTTAAGCTTACTAAACGATCTTTCACAAGAAGACACGGACACTGGAAAAGTAAGAAGAATTTTTAAAGCTGTTGCTAGTGTTTTGTAGGCTGCTAATGTCATTGAAGAAATGTATTGTAGCAGTCCCTGAGGTGTAAAGTCTTTTTGTTCTCCGTTAAATTTTCTCTTTTAAATAAAAGTATGACGTCTTTCAAGTCACTGAACAATTCTTCACTGTTTACGTCATGTGGGTACAGTTTTGCAAGCACAGTGCACTTAATATTGATTTGGGAAAGCTGTTCCTAAAAATGTATAACCCCATCATTTACTTACGCCTCAAATTTAGAGAGGAACCCAAAGTGTTTTGCTATCTCTTTTATGTTAAAGAAACGGCTTGAAATTTCAACTCACAGTTTGTCCAAATTTCTGTTAGAGATTTCTTGCCGTCGCATTTCTTGCCGAACGGTTAATGCAGAATAGTCTGCATACTCCCCTGGCATCGTGCAGTTCCTTCTTATCCTTTTTGTTATATTGACACTCCATTCATAACATACCTGCTCTGCCTTAGTAATGACATTGTCACACAGCTCATTCCTCCAAATTTTTAATTTGTCAATTAGCGTCTCCAGAAATGTCAATGCTTTATTTATCCAAAGCATAGTAAAGTATTTTAACACGTTATGTTCAAAGTATATTTTTATACGTAAAAAATTGATCCAAGTATTTTAGCAAAGCCAGAAAATTTCCAGGATTTGGATCGTTAGTAATTGACTCTCGATGTTCTATCAGTGTCAGATTTTGTTGTGCAACAGTTTGTACTGTGGCAATGACCCGTTCAAGGATTTCTTTCCATGTCTTAACTGCTTTACTCATTTGTTCCTGAAGTAGATCATCAATAAGTTTAAAGAATGTTCCATTCCAAAAATGCAGAGCGATGAGCAGGACTATTTTCATGATCCTGATTACGGGGATTTAACTTTCGCCAGGATGAAAACCCATTTTTACTATTAAAATAGCACCTTTGATAGATTTTTTTGTGGAAATAAAGTGCAACAAAAGCAAAATAGAGATTTTTTAATTGGAGAAATTACACCCAAGTGTGATTTACCTTTTCGCCATTTTGCAAGGTTTTATCAAACCAATACTTGTTTAAGGGTCGTCCAGCTTCATCTTCAGGAAAATGGTTGTCCTTGTTCTGCAATTGACTTGTTCCTCTATTTACCATTATGTCTCGGAAGGATTGAGATTTCTCGCTTGGCCAAGCTCCCATATCTTGTAGAGCAGCACCGGGAACACGGTCTACATTGTTGCTATTATAGTAATGTTCTGTCCTTCATCGCCTGTAATTTCAAAGCTATACGGTGCAACATCATCTATGGTATGATCCATGGTTTCAAGAACCAATTGAATCTTGTAACTGTACTTTGACACTCACAGTTTGAAGTATTCACGTCGTTAACTTTACTGTATTTTTAACAGCCATGTCGCTAATAACATCCATTTTATGATCGCAAGTTGATTCCTTGTTAATTGTAATATTTTGACACTCAGGGTTTGATTTTCCTTGAATTTAAGACTTCGTAAACTCTTTGGAACTTGTTGTAGTTCTTAATCGTATATTAAGAAAATCTTATATTCCTGTAGTTCTTAGGGAATAGTCATATCAAAGAAACAAGTTGCTTGTAGTTTTATAAACTGAAAACAATTTTTTCAACTCTATGCTCACTTTGCCGCCCGGGACGGCTACCCCCTTGCCCCTCCCCATAGCTACGCCTCTGGCTCAGACTACAATAACGAATATAGATTTGTCCACTTACAATGAAAATTGTACAGCACACACCTCAGACGTGTTACCGTGATAATGTGAATTGTAAATCAGACTTCGGCACGTCAAAAAAGCACATGCCAAATCATGTGGTTGCTGTCAAACCACCAAATTTTGACACGGTAAACCAGATTTGAGTGTTATACATGGTACAAACCAAAACTTCAGTTTTTCCGTACGGACAGAGGAAATTTGTTTGTTAGCAGTTTTTACTATCCTCAATATATAGAGTATGCAGTCAGTAGCCATGTTTTGATGCTATTTGCGAATCCATATCTCCAAATGAATAGAAGACAACTCATTAGATTAACCCTCTTGGGAGCCCATATGAGACGATATTAAGAAAACTATCGCAAAATTCGCCACAAAATCGAAGTTTTACTGTTTTTGATATTTTTACATTTGCGTATAATGTGTATAACAAGCCTAACAAAAATTCTCCAAACAGTTATTTTTCTCTTTCTCTGAGCATAATAAACGTACATTATAAAAACAAAAAAAATAAATGTGCTAAAAACATTTTGGGATTAAAAGAGGACCCCACTACCAACCGTGTAACCACTAGTTGTGGATTAATGGCAGTAAACGTTAGTTATCATCCCCAAACAGTGTTGTGTTTCCCGATAAGAGTGATAGTTTTTATAGTTTTATGACATGGTAGGTTCTGTGGAAAGATTTGAAGATTTGAATCAAAACGTGCCAAGGACTGAAAAAGGAGTGATTCACTGAGAGTACTTGTATTGAAATATAGCCTATGTTGTCATCAAAATAATGTAAATAAATAAAAAATAAGATACACTTACTATAATTAGGCCTATTATAAAAACAGTATAAAAGAATGAGTAACTTGAATTTGTTACCCTCCCCGAAAAAGAATACACCATTTTAATAAATAAGTTATGGAAGGCAATTGACTCTGGTTAGTTTTTATAGTTTGCTCTCTAAACACTACAAGCTGCAGCCACTAAATCATTAGCTATGTGGGATTTAGTGTTACTGAATGGCTGCACATATTTTTTTAACATGTGTATTCCACTACGTCAACTATAGTATGGAAGGTGAGATGTAACTGATAATATAATTGACACATTACAGTACCTTGTGCCCTGTACACATTAGGTCGTCAAGTATCTGATGTGGATAATAAGACAGATCAGGAAGAGTTCGTAAAATGGGGCTTCATACTTAATTTAAATAAATCAGGTACATAGTTGAATATAAATACATCACGCCTGGACAGAGATAAGATAGAATTATGTACTCAGTTCAGTGTTTCACAATTATAACAGTTTTATCTCATAAGAACAATTTGTGCTGACATAACTGTGAAGGTAAAACACCATGGATTAGTTGAATAGTCAACATTCAGAAAAAAAAGTCAGGATAGTTCTAATAAGATTGCTTTTTACTGCCTTCATTTGAAAATGTGAAGAGATCAAAAAAGCTTTCCATCAGATTATGTATATAGTTTGATATGAAAAAGAAATTCCTTTTTGCAGTTGTTAATAAGGATTAATGAGAGTCCTAATATTTCTATTATATTCAAGTGAAACTATGAGTGCTCAGACTGTGGCTGTGTACTTGAGATCTTCACATCTTCAGTTTCATAAAAGTGATGCAGTGCTTCCTATCTTTAAAATTTTAGTATAACTGATTTGGCTGCTGACACACGGGCCACTCTGTGGCGCCACTAAGTCGCGCCAAGTACCAGTGGCTCATGTGCAAGGGTTCGCTTCAGAGACGCACCACTCTCCATTTGCTCAGTGATAAAAGATTGTTTCATTTAGTATTTACATCAGTTTCATCATGGACTCTGACGAGGAAGTTCTTCTTCCTTCCGAATTCTTTTGTACACAAGAAGGATCAGTACCATGGCAAGACAGAATGGTATAGTGACCTTTTTCAGAGAAACCTTGCCTGATACTGTTTCTCTGTCAAACCGTAGTCATAATAAAAACTATTTTAATAACTTATTTTGTGTCTTATTCAAAATGTATTTTCCCTAAAATATATCTCTTAGTAGAAATATTTATATAAAAATAAAAATAGTTTCTATTTATATGAATATTGTTCGTCTGTCGCATCTAATTTGTTCAAAGATTTTGATAGATTATGTTAAGAACGTTACACCCACGTACATTCTCTTTACCTTACTCCTCCCTCCTAACATCCCTCTCTCTTTCACGTGTGCGCACACACACACACGCACGCACACACACACACACACACACACATATGCAATAATCGTATTCAGTAGATGAAATATTAACCAGTTTGGAGTTTTGTAATCGATTAAAACTATTAGTTTCCTGTAAGCCAGACCTAAACTTGTTTGCAACTGTAAACTGTGTGCATTGTTGGCAAGATTGTTTTGGCTCATAAGTATGTGCTCAAGTAGTGTTTGCATAAAACATTGTTTAGACCGTCCCGCCTGAATTCGCTAATATGCTATGTAATTTAGAAGTCATTACTCTTTTTCTTGTGTTGTAATTATGATAATCAACAGTAAACTATGGCTAAAGACTGATCTTGCAGGGGGAATATTGTTATATAATTATTTGTCACTTGTAGGAGTCATATGGGCTAGACGCAAATGTATACGATTGTTGCAGAGACTGATGTTAAAGTTTTTGTGGTGCAATTCCATACAATACAATAGTTATTAAAGAAAATATTACATTCATAATTACTCAATTATTATTGTATTATTTTTATATTATTATTAATAATAATACAACTTTTCGTACAAGAATATATTGTGTATTATTTTTTCAATATAACACTGTTTAAATACTGTTAATTTAAATAATTTTTAATTTGTAGATCTGATGATGTTTGTTAAATACTATTGAAACAGTGTTATATTAAAAAAATAATTAAAAATATATTCTTGTACGAAAAGTTTTATTATTACTAATAATAGAGAAAAAATATATAGAAAAACTTATTCAAAGCGGAATTGCATAAGTTCTTGCATTATACCTACATTTCTGTCATAATATAATTACACAATATAATGTCTACCAACTTTAGCCATTTATGACTTTAGTTGTTTTATGAAGTTTACACTTTAGTTTAGTGCAGTGGGCCTACTTTATTATTATTACTGCTATTATAATTTTTATTACATACTTTACTACAGTACTGATTAGAAACATACCTGATTTATTTTTCATCAGGCTGTCCATTTCACTGAAGCCTGATACAAAAATATAACAGAGCTGTTCCCATGCTCTCCCTTTTGCCATTTTGTTTGAATATTCATTGCATCTCGGGTCCCAAATTGCCGGTATCTGTTCCACTTCAATTATAAATCGATCAGAATCAAAATCCGACATGATAGTTAAAGTTTTTAAATAGTTTTTAGAAACAAAGTCTTATAAAGTTTAAAAACAAATAGTAAGAAAGCTCCAAAAGTTTTATAGAAATTACAGTGTTAGTATACGCTTCACAACACTACTCTGAACACTCCTGTGGCGCGACTGAAAGTGGCCCGTGTGCAAGCTCCAACGCCACAAATCGTCTCCATTCGTGGCGGGGACTGGCTTCTGCCTGCCACAGTCGCTCGTGTGCAAGGGTACAATTTAAAACCATGCAAAACAACCAGGCGCGACTGAGTGGCGCCACAGAGTGGCCCGTGTGTCTGCAGCCAAAGACCTCGTGAAGTCAGGTCTTGAAACATGATAGTTACACTATACAAAGCATGATACTGTTAAGACTTTACTTTTGAAGCCCATCCTGTTAAGATGGTATGCGTAACAGTCGATGCATTATTGTGTAATAAAGAAACTGAAGAATATTTTTTTACTTTTATAAAGAATAAATTACCAAATCACGTGGTGTTTCTTTTTTGTACAGCTTGTTGTTCTCATGTTTAAATTATGTATAACATTTAGCATACAGTTTTCAGTTTTCTTGATTTTAAGGATTCACAAGTAATTGTTATTTTTAAAGAAATTTTATTTATTCAAGTTCTCACATTCCATATGGAGGGGAAAACTTTGTTATTCATAAATCAACCAATTTTACAATTAAAACTAACAACAGAGCATAAAACTATTAACAATACATTGACTGTGTATCACATTATTGGATGAAATTTTCTATACTAGAAAAACCGAACTAGAAGTCAAAACATGAATTTCAACCAAACGTTTATATAAACTTTCTTAGCTGTTGTGTAAAATTGTTTGTAGTATGCATAAAAAATGAGTCATGAAATTCCTGATTCACTATGTTCATCTTGTTAACCATATTGTCTAGCTTGAAAACATCACTGCCATTCTCAAATATCGGTATGGAGAACCATACATGACTTCCATATTCTAAGATTTATATTTAAAATCATTTTCAGCCAAACAGCCAGGCTGTGTCTTACCTGCCTTTTTATTGCTGTATTAAATGAAAAATATTATATTACATTAAAATGAAAAAATTATAATTTTATTGCCTGGCAACAAAATTATTTTATTTTTAACAATTACCATTGTTTCAAAAAGTTTAAATAAATTTTCAAGTACTTTACTCTTGTTAAAACGTAAAAGGTTGCAGGTAAACTACCCCTTCCCCTTAACCGATCTTCACCAAAATCGAAAGTCATTGAGACCTCTACAATTCAGGGACGTATGCAAAAAATTACTTGATTCTGTTTGAATTTGCGGCTGTTATCGTTTGCCATAGAAAATACGCTTGATAAAAAAACGTTGCAGGTAAACTACCCCTTCCCCTTAACCGATCTTCACCAAAAACAATAGGTCTTGAGTACTCTACAAATCAGGGCAGTATGCAAAACATTATTTGATTCTGTTTGAATTTGCGCTGTTATCGTTTGCCATAGAAAATACCCTTGTTAAAAAAACATTGCAGGTAAACTACCCCTTTCCCTCAACCGATCTTCACCAAAAACAACAGGTCTTGAGAACTCTACAATTTAGGGCTGTATGCAAATAATCTTTTGATTCTGTTTGAATTTGCGGCTGTTATCGTTTGCCATAGGAAATACCCTTGTTAAAACATAAAACGTTACAGGTAAACTACCCCTTTCCCTTAACCGATCTTCACCAAAAACAATAGGTCTTGAGTACTCTACAAATCAGGGCTGTATGCAAAACATTATTTGATTCTGTTTGAATTTGCGGCTGTTATCGTTTGCCATAGAAAATACCCTTGTTAAAAAAACGTTGCAGGTAAACTACCCCTTTCCCTCAACCGAACTTCACCAAAAACAATAGGTCTTGAGAACTCTACAATTTAGGGCTGTATGCAAATAATCTTTTGATTCTGTTTGAATTTGCGGCTGTTATCGTTTGCCATAGGAAATGCCCTTGTTAAAACATAAAACGTTACAGGTAAACTACCCCTTTCCCTTAACCGATCTTCACCAAAATCAACAGATCTTGAGAACTCTACAATTCAGGGCTGTATGCGAAACATTATTTGATTCTGTTTGAATTTGCGGCTGTTATCGTTTGCCAAACAAACAAAATTACCCTTGCTAAAAAAAAACCGTTGTAGGTAAACTACCCCTTTCCCTCAACCGATCTTCACCAAAAACAATAGGTCGCGAGTACTCTGCAAATCAGGGCTGCATGCAAAAAATTATTTGATTCTGTTTGAATTTGCGGCTGTTATCGTTTGCCATAGAAAATACCCTTGTTAAAAAAACGTTGCAGGTAAACTACCCCTTTCCCTCAACCGATCTTCACCAAAAACAACAGGTCTTGAGAACTCTACAATTTAGGGCTGTATGCAAATAATCTTTTGATTCTGTTTGAATTTGCGGCTGTTATCGTTTGCCATAGGAAATACCCTTGTTAAAACATAAAACGTTACAGGTAAACTACCCCTTTCCCTTAACCGATCTTCACCAAAAACAATAGGTCTTGAGTACTCTACAAATCAGGGCTGTATGCAAAACATTATTTGATTCTGTTTGAATTTGCGGCTGTTATCGTTTGCCATAGAAAATACCCTTGTTGAAAAAACGTTGCAGGTAAACTACCCCTTTCCCTCAACCGAACTTCACCAAAAACAATAGGTCTTGAGAACTCTACAATTTAGGGGTGTATGCAAATAATCTTTTGATTCTGTTTGAATTTGCGGCTGTTATCGTTTGCCATAGGAAATACCCTTGTTAAAACATAAAACGTTACAGGTAAACTACCCCTTTCCCTTAACCGATCTTCACCAAAATCAACAGATCTTGAGAACTCTACAATTCAGGGCTGTATGCGAAACATTATTTGATTCTGTTTGAATTTGCGGCTGTTATCGTTTGCCAAACAAACAAAATATCGGTATGGAGAACCATACATGACTTCCATATTCTAAGATTTATATTTAAAATCATTTTCAGCCAAACAGCCAGGCTGTGTCTTACCTGCCTTTTTATTGCTGTATTAAATGAAAAATATTATATTACATTAAAATGAAAAAATTATAATTTTATTGCCTGGCAACAAAATTATTTTATTATTAACAATTACCATTGTTTCAAAAAGTTTAAATAAATTTTCAAGTACTTTACTCTTGTTAAAACGTATAAGGTTGCAGGTAAACTACCCCTTCCCCTTAACCGATCTTCACCAAAATCGAAAGCCATTGAGACTTCTACAATTCAGGGACGTATGCAAAACATTATTTGATTCTGTTTGAATTTGCGGCTGTTATCGTTTGCCATAGAAAATACGCTTGATAAAAAAACGTTGCTGGTAAACTACCCCTTCTCCTTAACCGATCTTCACCAAAAACAATAAGTCTTGAGTACCCTACAAATCAGGACTGTATGCAAAACATTATTTGATTCTGTTTGAATTTGCGGCTGTTATCGTTTGCCATAGAAAATACCCTTGTTAAAAAAACGTTGCAGGTAAACTACCCCTTTCCCTCAACCGATCTTCACCAAAAACAATAGGTCTTGAGAAATCTACAATTCAGGGCTGTATGCGAAACATTATTTGATTCTGTTTGAATTTGCGGCTGTTATCGTTTGCCAAAAAAAAAAATTTCCCTTGATAAAAAAAACCGTTGCAGGTAAACTACCCCTTCCCCTCAACCGATCTTCACCAAAAACAATAGGTCGCGAGTACTCTACAAATCAGAGCTGTATGCAAAAAATTATTTGATTCTGTTTGAATTTGCGGCAGTTGTCGTTTGCCATAGAAAATACGCATGATAAAAAACGTTGCTGGTAAACTACCCCTTCCCCTCAACCGATCTTCACCAAAAACAACAGGTCTTGAGTACTCTACAAATCAGGGCTGTATGCAGAAAATTATTTGATTCTGTTTGAATTTGCGGCTGTTATCGTTTGCCATAGAAAATACCCTTGTTAAAAAAACGTTGTAGGTAAACTACCCCTTTCCCTTAACCGATCTTCACCAAAAACAAAAAGTCTTGAGAACTCTACAATTTAGGGCTGTATGCAAATAATCTTTTCATTCTGTTTGAATTTGCGGCTGTTATCGTTTGCCATAGGAAATACCCTTGTTAAAACATAAAACGTTACAGGTAAACTACCCCTTTCCCTTAACCGATCTTCACCAAAAACAATAGGTCTTGAGAACTCTACAATTCAGGGCTGTATGCGAAACATTATTTGATTCTGTTTGAATTTGCGGCTGTTATCGTTTGCCAAACAAACAAAATTACCCTTGCTAAAAAAAAACCGTTGCAGGTAAACTACCCCTTTCCCTCAACCGATCTTCACCAAAAACAATAGGTCGCGAGAACTCTGCAAAACCGGGCTGTATGCAAAAAATTATTTGATTCTGTTTGAATTTGCGGCAGTTATCGTTTGCCATAGAAAAAAAATCTACAGACAGACAGACAGACAGACAGACACACAGACACACACACAGACACTTTTCGGAAAACGACTTTTTTTCATGTTTTGAGTGTAGTAGAATCAGAATCTGCAATAATCTCGAACACGATTTTTTTTGCCATCACCATACTTCCATTCCTTAAGGAATATGGAAGTAATTACCCTTGCTAAAAAAAAACCGTTGTAGGCAAACTACCCCTTTCCCTCAACCGATCTTCACCAAAAACAATAGGTCGCGAGTACTCTGCAAATCAGGGCTGCATGCAAAAAATTATTTGATTCTGTTCGAATTTGCGGCAGTTATCGTTTGCCATAGAAAAAAAATCTACAGACAGACAGACACACAGACAGATAGATAGACAGACAGACAGACAGACAGACACACAGACACTTTTCGGAAAACGACTTTTTTCATGTTTTGAGTGTAGTAGAATCAGAATCTGCAATAATCTCGAACACGATTTTTTTTGCCATCACCATACTTCCATTCCTTAAGGAATATGGAAGTAAAATTAAAAGATATATTTAATGTACTTTCATTCTAAGGTTTCCATTCTGTTCTGTTCAGTAACTTTGTTAATAGTAACTTTCTTTTGCCATTTAATTTGATATCCTTGTATTATTTATTTTTTATTATTTTAGACAAACATTTTAATTATCATCAGAATTTCCCTTTCCTATTCCCAATTCTGCAGGAGTCGTCATTTTTGAGACTAAATCAAAATCTTCCTTGTATTCATAAAAGTCTTACAATGTGGTTTTTTATAACGACTGGAGGATTTTAAAAGTCATTTAGTATTTGTAGATGTAATCTCATGGTTTAGTTGCTTTTGGATCCTATTGACCATGTGGTCATTAACTCTCAGGTTCTCTATTTAAATCTATTAGTAAAACTTTGCTGAAGACCACAGAGATAAGACAGCAGTGACATTAGTCTTCGTTCTTCGACACCTTTATATTATATTAAGACTACTACATTTTTCTTATTCTGTCACTCTTATTCATTCTAATATAATTACTTTTTTTTACATTTCCCTATTTATAATTCCATCCATCCATACAGATTCTGTGACTTTGTAATATTTCAAAAACATTTCACTTGAAATTTGATTTTATGTGTTTGAATTATTTATTGCTCTGCCTTAACTGTCCTCTACGTTCTTTATAGATTTATTTCATGGACTTACATTCTATCTCTTATTGTATTCCATTTCTATCTCTTGCACCACATCATCTCACGCCATCATCACATGAAGTGTATATTTTAATGCATCTCTTTATGAACTTTTTTTATTTCCGTGATTTTAATTTCATATTGTTTTGTAGGTTTCATTGCATTCATTTTTGAACTTTGCATTGCTATTTTATTTCTTTTCTGTTTAAGCGGTTAGCAAATAATTATGATTGTTTTGGAAAATCAAATTCTTTTGTCTTAACTAGTCTTGTTACTGTTATTTTCTCCTGGTTGAAGGGAATGGTGTTTATTTTAAATTTCACTTCATAATTTAATTTCCTGAAATTAAGTTTTTGACATGTAGTAAAAAAAAAAATCATCTGTTTTTGACATAATATGTTTCTTATCATCTCTGATTATTTTTTTAAATCCACACTTTGCTTGATTATTGCTGTATTTGTTTTCTAAGTCTATGATCACTATCTGTGTTAAATTTTCTTAACTACTGTATTGACAAATTAAGAAGTATTACAAATTTCCATTTCTCAGTGAATTTTCTCTGTCTGTTAAATGTTGTCTCATCCTTTTATTAATAGAAGGCATTTTAATGATTTAGTGTTGCCCTCTGCATAGTAATGTGTGATTTTCCATTTTTCTTTAGAACTGTACTCCTTGCGGCTATTCAGGTTGGTACTTATATGTGTTTTATCTAAGAGCGGTACTGTCGTGTACAATTTGTGTCTAATGCACTTGCTAGCAATAACCTTCTTCTCCAACTCGTTTTTGCAAATGAACACACAGTTATGATATTCAGCAAACTGTCTACAAATACGACAGATCTCATTGTATCGTAAGATTTCCTTGGCGCGTACACACACACACACACACACTCCTAGATAATGTATTTTTTTTGGTAGCAGCAGCTGTTGTGTTGTGTAATGCAGTTATTTTGGTTTTACCCACATGTTTGTTGTTGTGTTTTCCATTTGATTACTAAGGCTATGCAGTATTTTACGAATAGTGTTTAACACACACTTGATAATATATTTGGTACGTTTTCCAGAATAATCCAACACCATCTTCAAGCCAAAACTAATATAGCACATGTTTGAATATATTTGCAGACATTATTTTAAATATTATTACTATTAATAGGTAACAGTTAAAATTTTTAAATCACCTTGAAAACAAACCAAATTTCTTTGTTCAGTAAAATAATAAACTTCAGTGACTATAAAAAATTTGCAAAATTTGTTACAGCACTGGTTGGGACAAGACATTTGGTTACGTTCCTGTTGTTCTTGGGAATGGCCAATGCCTACGTGATGAGAACCAATATGTCTGTTGCCATTGTGGCGATGGTTAACCAAACAGCACTACCTAAAGATCCTACAGTACTAGATGATGAGTGTGGAACAGATTCTGTTTACAAAAATGTGTCAGCGGAAACAGTAAGTGACATTAAACATAACATTGATATTGTATATATATATATATAACATTTATTAAGGCATTTTGAATAAATTTATCATACTACAGTCACCAAATTGGCCAGGTTAAATTGAAATTGCTTATATTTTTCATTAACATTAAACAGCTTAATTTGGTGAAATACATATTTTACATAGAAAACTCGATGAGTATGTTGTGATGCACACATTGTGTGTAAAACAGGGTTTGTTTTTGTACCATATTATGTAAAGAGCTGAAGAAGGCTAAAGAAGGACAAATGGAAACCAGATTTCAGTAGTTGATAATAAAAGTAGGTAAGTTATTATAGCAATGCATAGCATATGCATATTACAGCAATTATTTATTTACACGCATTTTTAAAGTCAAGCAGTTTTTGCCTTGAAAAAATTTTTTCTGTGGATAAACAAACCAATAACCTTACATTAAAGTGGAATTTGTGAAAATATTTCATCTGGATAAAATCACCAATTTCAACAATAAATATTTATTCTTAATTTACACCTCATAAATTTATTCTCACGTTTAATTACTTTATGGTGGTGTGAAATATAGTAACAAATTGTTAATTATAATTTCAGAATAGTGGGTACCCTAATTAAATGACCATAATTAACCAGACAGTTGCATGTATTACTTGTATTGAGCATTCGATACTTGTGGTCCTCTTTTATAGATTTTGTTTTTCAAGAAAATTTTTGTTATGTTTGGAATATTAATTTTAAAACAAAGCAAGTAAACATAATTTTTTTGGTTGATTACCCAGTTTTATTGATATTATTGTTAATGTGTAATGTTTTGCGAATTCTAGAATGTAGCATGTTCAGTGATGATGCATCCCATGCTATAGAATGTGTGAATGTTTGGCATTAATAATAACAGTGAAACATGGTTACCAATCAAAGAAATTGTCATTATTAAGAGTTCTAACCATTCAAGTCTATGAGTAAAAAGTAAAATTAATATTCATTTTTATAGGACGGAAACTCTACATACCGGTACAATTCGTAAATTTTGTGCATGCAAGTTTATGAACCTGAAAGGAGAGTAAGAAATGTCTAGTTAGTGAAATATTGTAAATAGGAATAAACAAATTCAGAAATAATAACAGTGTTTAAAAAATGAAATAGATTGTTGTTTCTGCAACAGCGTGCTATAAGTATCTACATTAAATTATTTAGTACCCATATAATCTAAGATGATTAAAAAAAAGCCAAGGCTAAATAAAAAGGTGTGTGACAGTACTATTGTCAGCCAGTAAAATGTGGTAACTGGTGTTAACTCTTGTTAATAAGTGTTAAATTACTGTTGTTAACAGTTACTGCTGTTAATCAGTAACTGTTATTAATAGACAAAGGGTGACATTTTTCACTTGTTTCTTTTAGTTATTTGAATTCCCTGACATGTTCTAATTTATTTTGATATCTAACAGTTTCTCCCTCGCCATTCACAATTTTCTCCTAAACCATTAGACAATGAGTTCATAACTTGTTCCTATCATCTCTAATTTCAGTGTCACCCGTACATATTTTGAAATACGGTTTATGAATTTGTTGTCTGATGATTCACTTCAGATGACAGTATTGTTGTGCATATTTCCATATACAGAGAAAAAACATCAACTGGTTAATTCATTTTCCATTCAGTCATATCATTTTTACCATTTTTCAAAAACATTTTCATGCTTTTGTAATAAATATGTCTTTCTTAAAGCGATTTGAAATCATTTCAAATTTTACCTCTTCTTATACAATTAAACTTATATTAGTATTTCTATGTGTACTCATACCTATCCATTAAAGCAAGATATATTAGTTTTTTTAAAGGCACTGATTATGGTGGTGTTTAAATATAATATTTTTATTACTTCTAAAACCTTTGTTTAACTAATTGAAGTTAATGTACTGCAGAACAACTGAAGCACAATTGCATGGAGATTAAAAACAGAATGGTAATAGCATTGAACAGGTTAGTTTTTTTTTTGTGAAGTGAATTTCTTATCAAATTTTCAAACCCACTTTTCAAAGCAGTGATCAACCATGGTTTGTATTGTCGTTCATGATTTACAATGACAGCTGTAATTGAACAGGCCAAGTTACACAATGTGTCTGATCACATATGATGGACTTGGTTCCTTTTCTGTTTTCAGACAAAATGTTGTTTGTGCTTCTGAAATATGTAGGAAGATAAATACCATCTTCCATGGACCCAGTGTTGATTTTATTCATATTTTTCTTCATATGAGAATGGAATGAATAGGCAGTTTGGTTCTAATTTTTGTAGGTAATGGTGTTAAAAATGTGTATAGCCATATGAATCCTATCTGATGATGAATTACTAAAAAATGTTAGCATAATTTAAATGTATAGATAAAAATGAACTTATCGATATACAAAAATTGTGAAATCATGGAAATATACATTTTATATTGTTCTGTCCCTCACCAAAGCAGGTATTTGTTTTCACTGCATTGTCACATAACCACTCTCTCATGATTAGAATATTAGATGTAGTAAACTTAACTACCAAAGAACATAAATTTCAATACTCTTTAACTAGTTGTACAAAGAATATGAGGAATAGAGTTATATAAATTATAACCTTCAGCTTATACTCATCTTGTTTGTTAAAAATATTATGGGAGTTTGTCTCTAAATGATATAGAGAGATTTGTCATATAAACACACACACACAGATATATATGACTTAGCTATTTTTGCAGATTACAAAATTTGTGTTTGCAAAATATTGTTAAAAGAAGAAAATTATCAAAAATATAATATCCAAATAATAATAAAATGCTAATGATTAAGTTACTGTATAGTTTTTAAAAACCTTTATTGTGTGTGTGCATGGGCACGTGCGTGCGTGCGTGCACTAAGTTGTGTTCTAAGTAATGCATGTGAATTACAGCAGTTTGAGCTGTCAGCTATAAATAGCAATAGGTTCTTGCATTGTTATGGGTGTGTCGGAAAAGCTGTGGTGTGTACTTTTGTTAAATGGGTCAACCCTTAATTATATAATCTACATCTTTATGCTAAGATAGCTAAGAGGAAGAAGACTAAATGTTACTTATGTGACAAACTTTACCACTGCAATTGTGTATTTCTGTGGTTTTTTCAGTAACTACATTTGTTAATAAATTCTGAAATAAGACATTTCTTTCCTAGCATAGATTCCCAAGCACAAGATTAAAACTTAATTTTAAATTGAGCAAAGCTTCAAAAATGTTGATTTTATGTTACTGGAGTTAAAAATCAATTTGTGAAATTGGAATTATTTTTATTATTTAATAATAGATCTTTTTAATTGTTTTCATTATTAATATCAAAACTTTCACCCATTCTGTGATGTGACCTCCTCAGTAGTAAAATTAAGAATGGCTTTACCACTGAAGATGCCACATCATGGAATGGGTGACATATTTGGTATTAACAGTGGTGTAAACAAAAAGTGGTTATTAAACAGGAAAAGTGTTGTTACTAAATGTCCTGGCTACACAAGTGTATGTTTGTGTTATTGTTTTCTCCATACATCTGAAAATATGATAACTAAAATTAGGAATGAGAACAAATGCGGTCACAAATTTCAAAGTGTCCTGAAATATTTCGAGTATAGTAATATGACTAAACATACTTTATATGGAATATTATATTTCTTAGATACAAGGCTCTTTGATATAAAATCATCCTGAACTATCAGGTCAGTTCCCTTGCAGCTGTTAGGTGTTCTCATGCTGACAACTGCATCTCTTCTATTTCTCTGAAATTATACCTGTGATGTCTACTTATTGTGAATGTGCTGACACTTGAAGCAAAGTTTTTATGAAAAAATTACGTTTCTAAACTTGAATTAAATCAAGTTTTTGGTGAGAGGTGAAAATTGATAATGTTTGTATGCTAAATTTGTTTTTTTTTTGCGTGTTTGAGAGATAATAAAGATCCAAAATAAAGGTAATTTTCAAAAACAAAAAAGATTTGAACAATTGTTCCCTAAAACTGATACTTTAAGTATTTCACACAAAAAACTGTTTTTCACCTCTTTGTAATTTCTTGCTGCCCCTGACTTAACTGTAGACTCATCCAGATTCCACACATGTGCAAATGTTTGCATGCGCGCGCGCGCGCGCACACACACACACACACACAAATTGCATGAATATTTATATTATAAATTATTTATCCATACCCTATGCACTTATTCATAAATGCATATATTGTAATAAAATAATGAACTCTCTGTGTGTTTAATAATAATTGGTGTGGCTCTCGACGTCTTACTGGTCTGAAACACTTCCTCAGTTTCCCAGTTGATCGAGTCCCAAATGTAGCAAGACCTGTCAAATAGCGTTATGCTGTTGAAGAAATATATGTGTAGTTTCACCATAAGTTTTAAAACAAAAATTGTTGCTTGTTGAAGAGAAATAAAAAATAAAATTGCGTTTAAAAAAAATTTTCTTTTTATTAATTAATTAATTAAAATCAATTAATTATTAATGTGCTGTGAAGTTTTAAAATGTATATCACTCCTCTAAGAAATTTTATTGATGTTCTTGTATTTTCCAAATAAACTACAACCACTCATAAGATTGTCTCCAGGACAATCGATACTTGTTTACTTTTTCGTTTTGTAGGTTATCTTCCCTTGTATGTGGTAAAATCCTAGTAGTTTATTATTTAAAATTATATTAATGGTAATTTGTAATATAAATGAAAGAAAGAACTATTTTGTGGTGAAAAGTATTAATGTTTTATTAAATAATTGAAATATAGACTCTTTTCGATTATAATATCGACTCTCAGGGTATCGAAACAGTTACAAGGTTTGGTATATAAAATTCAACAAGGTTCTTTAAACAGCTAATTATTATCAAAGTCAGAGAAATCGGGCCAATATTTGAAAAGTATAACGTTACAACAAGTTAATTACTAATACTAGATACACACATTGAATAATAAATTTGAAATAATATAATTTGTTGTCACCAACACAGCTGACGGGAAACAAGGAGGCGTTGCTAACGAAAATCTGCAAATGGCTGCCGTCAAGTCGGTCAAAATGTCCTCCGAATCTGCGATGTTCCAAATAAGATATTTTCTGCTAGTATTTACGTCCTGGTGTCTGCAAAACTCCTTTCTGATGTTGTGTAGTGTCTTAAGTGAAGTTTCCGTGTTGTCTTTTGTATATCTGTGTAGTTATAAGTTCGTTCACTTTTTATGATTCCGACACTAATATATGGTTATGTGGTATACTGTTTTCTTGTGTTTTATAGTGTTTTCCGGTGTAGTTATGTGCTGTGCAGTGTTATTTAGTCTTTATATATTAATTTTGTCACTATGTGGACGTTCCAGAATGATTTTATACGCCACTCGCGATTTCACAAAAACGTACTGTTCATTTACTCGCCATTACCGTTTCTAGTTAGGTTAGCTCGGTTATAAACCGCTTGTCAAGTTCACCGTACAATTACCAATAATCAACTATCTTATTTCCTTCAGTTTCGACTAAACTCTTAGCCAATATAATATTATTCTTAACATTGTTCAAATATAATTTTGCATCTTGTGCATATTCCCAAATACACTATATAACTGCCTAAACTTTGGTTATTTATCAATTTTATTTACTAGATGTAATTTAAATTAATCCTTCAGTTAATTCAGCGTATTTTAAGATTGAATCATGCCGTTTTATAATGTTTTCTGTCCAAAATTAGTAATTTTACTTTCATTTTGTATTCAGTGAAAAATTAAAATTTAACTTCCTGTCATTATGCAAATTCAGCCATTTTTCAGTTATATTTATTATTAATAATCTTATATTGTATTAAAAGGTTTATATTCCCTTATTTTCTTGTAATTAATTGAATTGGTTAAATTCTAAAATATTATTTTGGATATATGACTCCCCTCTCCAAATTTCTGAGTTTAGTCATTTTAATTTTTATTTATAATTCTGAATATAATTTTATAAAATCTTTCTAAATGGTATGTGCAATTATATGGCTTCATCTCAGGTTTATTTTGTCTAAATCCCTTTTGTTTAATTGCATTTAAATGAGTAATTTCTCTGTTTTGATGGAGTTTGGTTTTCATTCTTTGGCCTAGATTTTTTAACAAGTTTTTTCTTACAAAATATTTTTACAAACAATAAATGATGTGTGATACCCTCTCTGACTTTTAAATATGGTATTATAAACTAAACATTTTTTCAAATAACACAACGATAACTAGTATTGGTTACAATACCATGAATAGTTAAACAAATAAGGAATATTTTCAAATAATTGGTTGTTTTCAAACTTCAGACATGTTTTACAATCAAATACTTATTTCTAACATTGAAATATGGTTCACAAAAAAGGTTTTTTACCAACTAACATCTTAATTACTTCTTACTATTAACACAAGTAATAATTATGTTTACAGTTCTGATGTTAGTTGTAAATTTAAATAAATGACCTTATATCTAATACATTTTTAACATCCTTATCCTATATTTACAAAAACCTTATATCTATATTCTTACTTGCTAACCACTATACTAAGTTGGATTATACAGTTTTTTACACTGTCTTTTAAATATTGTATTTGGGGAATTGTACCCTGTCATTAGTATAATTAAATCTGTTTTTTTTTTCTCATTATATAAAACAAAATGTCGCTTTAAACAGATTTATACCTTGTTACTATTCAAAGTAACATATTCACATAGTACCCATTTTAAGTCACTGAAAGTTGCATATTTCATTGTATTCAATGTTTGTGATTGCCAAGAATGAAACACAAGGTTTATTTTCTATAATACCTAAAACTAGCACTGGTTCACTTTACACTTTTATTTTATGTTATTTCTAAATGGCCGTGTAGTCTTATTAACATAATAAATTGGTTAGTGTTTTACAATGGAGATTTGTTCCTTGGGTACTATATTATTGTTTCATCTTGGTTCACTGGCAACTCTTACTTTACACACTTCTCTCTCTTAATTTTATGTACATGTTGTTACTATTTCGTTATACTTTTATTGGTATTTTACTATTTATTTTGGGGATATGGGGATTTGGGTGTCTTTTATAAGAGCATGCCATCTTCCTCAGGATGCTGCCTTCTTCTTCTTTCTTCTGTCTTCTTTTCTTCTGTCTTCTGGGACTGGTATCTTCTCCATCTTCTTCTTGATGCCATCGGGTTTCATGGGATTTCTTCATCTTCTTCGGGTTTCTTGGGATTTCTTCATCTTCTTCGGGTTTCTTGGGATTTCTTCATCTTCGTCATTGTAGAAATACATCACCTGTATTGGTTGATCTTGGCTTATTCAGGGTTTCTTTTCCATTTATATTTCCTCGTGGGTTTGGTCATATTCTGTGTTGCTTTGTTATTTACTTTTTACCTTCCTGGGTTATAATTTGAAAACCTTTGGTTATTAGACTGGTTTTGGATGACTCATCACTAGTAACTCATTTTATTTGAACTTGTATTTTTTTTAAATAATAATGATTGCTTTCCACAGTTGCTATGAATTAATTTTTTATATTAAACGTAATGCTTTCTTCCAGATTTAAATGTTATAATTTTATTATTCTAATGATCAAATGCCATTCAATATTATGCATATATCTGTCACGTTACAATATATATATATATATATATATATATATATATATATTTTTTTTTCATTAAATTACATTATAATGAGTGATAACGTGCATGTTACAATGTTAACCAAAAACATAGATCGAGTTATAATTTAACTAAATATAATTATTTCACTACGACTCCGAACACAAAACTTTTTATGGGTAAAAACGTAAAAGCTTTACCTTACAACCTGAACCGGTTTTCATTTTTAAAAAGCTTCTTCAGAGGTTGCCGCTGGTAGTACTGTCCGTCTTGTTGTTGGCGACGAAATTGATTTTCGAAAGATCGATGTTGTGTGTGTGAGGTGTGATATGTTCGAATAATGCGTGTGATTTGAATTGCGGCTGTTCGTTTAGGATGTCGTTTTTATTTGTTTTCGTGTGTTTGTGTATTTCCATTTGTTCTAGAGTGTCTAGTTTTTGGCCTTTTGTGTGTACGTATAGAATGTTCATGTTATTGTCGATGTTTTTGTATGTGTGGTTTGCAAAGGTGGATTCTGTAGTGGAGTGGAGTGTCTTTGTGTGTTCAATGTATCTTTGTTTGAAGCTACGTCCTGTCTGGCCTATGTAGTATTTGTTGCAATCTGAGCAATTTAGTTTGTAAACACCAGGAAGATCGAATTTGTTTTGTGCTTTGTGTGTGTGTTCTGTTTTGTTAGTAGTTTTGTATCCTGCTTTTTTGAATTTGTGGGCTATTTTTCAGTTTGTTTGTTGATGTATGTTAGTGTTATGAATTTGTTGTTTTCTGTCTTTGTCTGTTGTTTGTTTTGTGTTTTGTGTAGGAGTTTATTGATTATTGTTCTGTCGTATTCGTTGGATTCTGCTAGATATTTTATCGTGTTTAGTTCGTCTTTGTAGTCTTTTTCATCTAGGGGGATGTTGTTAAGTCTATGTATCATGGTTCTGAAGGCAGCTAGTTTGTGTTGTATTGGGTGATTGGAGGAGTTGTGTATTAGTGTGTCAGTGTAGTGTGTATTAGTGTGTCAGTTGTAATCAGTTTTCTGTACATACTGAATTTGTGCCTGTGTTCAAGTTTTGTGATGGAGAGGTCTAAGAAGTTTATGCTATTGTTGTGTTCGTATTTGGCAGTAAAGGTTATGTTTTATGTATGTTTTTTATGTGCGTTAGTAATTGTTCACATTGTCTTTCGTTTCTTTTGGTAGACTGACGTCTTATAAGTTTTGATCCCTAGTGCTAATAAGGTGTCTCGCCACCTCCTCCCCTTAAATTGTGTACCGTGGTCGGTAATAATGGAGGATGGTCTACCGATCTCTGGCACATACAAATCGATAATCGCCGCCAGAACCTTTGCTGTTGTTGCCCGATTAACCGGATATAGCTTTATATACTTGGTGTAGTGGTCCATTATGATTACCAGGTATTTATACCTGTGTCGACCACCGCTACGGGGAAATGGCCCGCAGATATCCAAAAACACTTTTTCCAGTTTTGCGTTTGAAGTTATCGGTATCATGATACCCTCTGTCTTTTCATTGTTTATTTTGGCGCATTGGCAGATCTTACAGGACTTGATGTACGTTCTCACCTTGCGGTTGATATTCTTGATCTTACAGTTTTCCTCTAGAGCCTGTATCACTTTTAATGCTCCCATGTGACCATACCTGACATGGTAATCGATGATGACCTCCTTTTTGATTTGGTGTGGGATTATCACCTTCCATGTCTCTTCGTCCAAAGCCGTTTTTATGAATAAGATCCCTTTGTTAAGATGGTAATATTTGGAAATGGTATCATCATTGGCTTCCAAGCGACTCATGATGTTTTTCAGCTTAGGATCAGACTGCTGATGGATTCGAATATTCATTAATAGAGCTTGTAGATCGGCTCTGGTCTTGAATATGTTATAAATTTTGACCAAGCTCTCCTTCTCTCCCTCGAAAGTCTGATCTTCCAGATTTATACGTGACAACACATCCGCTACCACGTTCTTTTTTCCTGGAATGTATTCCCATTTCAGATCATATTCTTGTAGGGCGAGTACCCACCTAGCCAATCGGCCGTGACTCAACTTGCACCTACGAAGGAACGAGATGGATTTATGATCAATTCGTACCGTGACTTGATATCCGAGAATGTACGTCCGGAACTTGCTGCATGCGAACACCACGCTCAGCAATTCCTTTTCTGTCACACTATAGTTCTTTTCCCACTGGTTCAGTGTGCGACTAGCGAAGCTTATTACCAGATGTTGTCCCTCCTCATCTTCCTGGTATAAAGTCGTTCCTAAGCTCAAATCGCTAGCGTCACAGTTTAAAAAGAATGGTTTCTTAGAATCTGGGTGACGAAGTATAACACTCTCCAGAAACTTCTCTTTTATCAAGCGGAAAGTAAGATCTTGATCTTCACCCCAAGTCCATTTGTTCTTAGCAGATAACTGTGGTTAAAACTTGGCGGTCAACTCGGAATATCGGCTCTGAAACTTCCTGTAATAGTTACAGAGTCCGAGGAAAGATTGTAATTGTTTCCTGTTTCTTGGTTGCGGGAACCTCTGAATTGCCTCCACTTTCTCTGCTGACGGGGTAATACCTCTGTCGTCTAGGTTGAAACCCAAGAATTGTACCTCGCGCGCTATGAACTTGGATTTCTCCAACTTCGGAGTTATGTTGTTCTGCGCTAACTTGCTTAGTACATAATCTACTCTGTAGCAGTGCTCCTCCCAGGTTTCGGATGTGATGAGTAAGTCGTCAACATAGACGGTGGTAAACTGGAGCGCTTCTTGTCCAAGAATCTGGTCCATGCATGCCACAAAGATGGCGACAGAATTGACAAGTCCGAGGGCAGTCTCTTGAACTGGTAATTGCGCCCTTCGAAAATGAACGCCACGTACTGGCGGCTTTGTGGATGCAGCTCTACTTGCCAATAACCACAGACAGTATCCCAGGTGCTAATAAACTTAGTGCCATGAAAACGTTTTAAGATCTCCTCTATTTCACCGGGAGAGGTTCTGTCATTCACAATCGTCTTGTTCAACTCGCGCGCATCTAAACAGAGCCGGACTTGTCCGTCTTTCTTTGGAACAGCAATAATTGGACTAGTGTAAGGTGATTGACTAATCTCAATTATGTCATTTTCTATCATCTTATTTATCTCTGTTCTCACGGCTTCTTTGAGCGACTGCGCGATTGGATATGACCTCCGGTTAAACTCTACGTTTTCTTTGAATCGAAGTTGGCACTGGTAGTTTTTTACCTTCCCTGGTTCATCTGAAAACACTGCCTTGTACTTCTCATATATTGTGATTAGACGATCAGCTAAATGTATAGGTATTTTCTTGTTATCGCTTCCGCACTGGAAATCCCGTATTTCTTGGATTTTAACTGACCATAAATCCTCTCCTCCATGGTTGTATATAATGGGTTTAGAAAGAGGGCTGTTTCTAATAATATTAATTTTACGAAGTTGTTGATGTATAGGGCTGGGTAGTATAATTGTGCCTCCTACTAGATTTGCGGTCCATGTTACTCCGTCTGGGAAAAGTGATACTTTATCTAAATTAAGATCGATTACTGCAGAATATCTTCTAAGGATATCGCAACCGACTAATATGTCAAATGGTAATCCGGTGGCGATTAAAAATTCCATGTCTAAAGCTATATCACGGCTAACGACACTTAAGGAAACTTGCTTCCTGATGGTTTTATTCTGGCGGCCAGTTGCACCTATTAACACAGTGTTGTTGACTGGTAACATTGGCAAAGTTTTTCCACATGCACTTTGTATTCTCTCCAATTCATTTGCGTTTATTATTGAAATATTGGCACCTGTGTCTATCATTATTTTAGTGGGAACTCCTTCCACCTCCGCTGTTATATAAAGTATTTCATTATTATTGTTGCTGAGACTCTTCTCGTTCTCTTCCAAAAGTTCCGTTCTAATATCTTTTAGATAGTGGTTACTTATTATAGTGATGTTTTTATGATTGTTTGCTTGTTGCAATTCATCCTTTTCTAACCCAGGAAGTATAAGCAGTAACGGGTCATTGTTGTTGATTACTGCCTCCTCCCGTTTAAAGCATTTTGGTCATTGTTCGTGTTAGTATTGACCGAGGCATCGTTCGGGAAACTCTGATCCGTTTCCTGACGCTCGGTACCCTGTGCAAGGTTTAGCGCCCTGTTTTGTTGTCGGCCAGGATCCTCCAGGCTTGTACTTCTTCTTCCCTGTTCGTGTCTTGGACCGTCCCGTTCCGCACTCCTCCATCTTCGGTCGGCGCCGTGGAAGCTGTTCCTCCGTGGTTGTTAATATCTCCTGGGTCCGCGATCTTCCGCTCTTATAAAATTAACCCTAGGGTGCGACACTCGGTTATTATTATTATTACTATAATTATTATAGTAATTTCGGTTGGGTGGGTATGGTCTGTCACCGTTATTGCTGGGGTATGGATTTCTCTGACTGTATGGGATACTATTATTAGGCTGATAATAATTATTCCTATTACGTCGTTGCATTTTTCCGTCTTTCTCTGGCTTTGTAGCTGTTGCCTAGCTCCAACTAGTGATTGGGCAGATTGTATTGGCCTTTCAATCGCTAATTAAAGCCCCTCAGTTGTGCACCAATTTGTAATAAAATAATGAACTCTCCGTGTGTTTAATAATAATTGGTGTGGCTCTCGACGTCTTACTGGTCTGAAACACTTCCTCAGTTTCCCAGTTGATCGAGTCCCAAATGTAGCAAGACCAGTCAAATAGCGTTATGCTGTTGAAGAAGTATATGTGTAGTTTCACCATAAGTTTTAAAACAAAAATTGTTGCTTGTTGAAGAGAAATAAAAAAAAAAATTGTGTTTAAAAAAAATTTTCTTTTTATTAATTAATTAATTAAAATCAATTAATTATTAATGTGCTGTGAAGTTTTAAAATGTATATCACTCCTCTAAGAAATTTTATTGATGTTCTTGTATTTTCCAAATAAACTACAACCACTCATAAGATTGTCTCCAGGACAATCGATACTTGTTTACTTTTTCGTTTTGTAGGTTATCTTCCCTTGTATGTGGTAAAATCCTAGTAGTTTATTATTTAAAATTATATTAATGGTAATTTGTAATATAAATGAAAGAAAGAACTATTTTGTGGTGAAAAGTATTAATGTTTTATTAAATAATTGACTCTTTTCGATTATAATATCGACTCTCAGGGTATCGAAACAGTTACAAGGTTTGGTATATAAAATTCAACAAGGTTCTTTAAACAGCTAATTATTATCAAAGTCAGAGAAATCGGGCCAATATTTAAAAAGTATAACGTTACAACAAGTTAATTACTAATACTAGATACACACATTGAATAATAAATTTGAAATAATATAATTTGTTGTCACCAACACAGCTGACGGGAAACAAGGAGGCGTTGCTAACGAAAATCTGCAAATGGCTGCCGTCAAGTCGGTCAAAATGTCCTCCGAATCTGCGATGTTCCAAATAAGATATTTTCTGGTAGTATTTACGTCCTGGTGTCTGCAAAACTCCTTTCTGATGTTGTGTAGTGTCTTAAGTGAAGTTTCCGTGTTGTCTTTTGTATATCTGTGTAGTTATAAGTTCATTCACTTTTTATGATTCCGACACTAATATATGGTTATGTGGTATACTGTTTTCTTGTGTTTTATAGTGTTTTCCGGTGTAGTTATGTGCTGTGCAGTGTTATTTAGTCTTTATATATTAATTTTGTCACTATGTGGACGTTCCAGAATGATTTTATACGCCACTCGCGATTTCACAAAAACGTACTGTTCATTTACTCGCCATTACCGTTTCTAGTTAGGTTAGCTCGGTTATAAACCGCTTGTCAAGTTCACCGTACAATTACCAATAATCAACTATCTTATTTCCTTCAGTTTCGACTAAACTCTTAGCCAGTATAATATTATTCTTAACATTGTTCAAATATAATTTTGCATCCTGTGCATATTCCCAAATACACTATATAACTGCCTAAACTTTGGTTATTTATCAATTTTATTTACTAGATGTAATTTAAATTAATCCTTCAGTTCATTCAGCGTATTTTAAGATTGAATCATGCCGTTTTATAATGTTTTCTGTCCAAAATTAGTAATTTTACTTTCATTTTGTATTCAGTGAAAAATTAAAATTTAACTTCCTGTCATTATGCAAATTCAGCCATTTTTCAGTTATATTTATTATTAATAATCTTATATTGTATTAAAAGGTTTATATTCCCTTATTTTCTTGTAATTAATTGAATTGGTTAAATTCTAAAATATTATTTTGGATATATGACTCCCCTCTCCAAATTTCTGAGTTTAGTCATTTTAATTTTTATTTATAATTCTGAATATAATTTTATAAAATCTTTCTAAATGGTATGTGCAATTATATGGCTTCATCTCAGGTTTATTTTGTCTAAATCCCTTTTGTTTAATTGCATTTAAATGAGTAATTTCTCTGTTTTGATGGAGTTTGGTTTTCATTCTTTGGCCTAGATTTTTTAACAAGTTTTTTCTTACAAAATATTTTTACAAACAATAAATGATGTGTGATACCCTCTCTGACTTTTAAATATGGTATTATAAACTAAACATTTTTTCAAATAACACAACGATAACTAGTATTGGTTACAATACCATGAATAGTTAAACAAATAAGGAATATTTTCAAATAATTGGTTGTTTTCAAACTTCAGACATGTTTTACAATCAAATACTTATTTCTAACATTGAAATATGGTTCACAAAAAAAGTTTTTTACCAACTAACATCTTAATTACTTCTTACTATTAACACAAGTAATAATTATGTTTACAGTTCTGATGTTAGTTGTAAATTTAAATAAATGACCTTATATCTAATACATTTTTAACATCCTTATCCTATATTTACAAAAACCTTATATCTATATTCTTACTTGCTAACCACTATACTAAGTTGGATTATACAGTTTTTTACACTGTCTTTTAAATATTGTATTTGGGGAATTGTACCCTGTCATTAGTATAATTAAATCTGTTTTTTTTTTCTCATTATATAAAACAAAATGTCGCTTAAACAGATTTATACCTTGTTACTATTCAAAGTAACATATTCACATAGTACCCATTTTAAGTCACTGAAAGTTGCATATTTCATTGTATTCAATGTTTGTGATTGCCAAGAATGAAACACAAGGTTTATTTTCTATAATACCTAAAACTAGCACTGGTTCACTTTACACTTTTATTTTATGTTATTTCTAAATGGTCGTGTAGTCTTATTAACATAATAAATTGGTTAGTGTTTTACAATGGAGATTTGTTCCTTGGGTACTATATTATTGTTTCATCTTGGTTCACTGGCAACTCTTACTTTACACACTTCTCTCTCTTAATTTTATGTACATGTTGTTAAATTTCGTTATACTTTTATTGGTATTTTATTATTTATTTTGGGGATATGGGGATTTGGGTGTCTTTTATAAGCTCATGCCATCTTCCTCAGGATGCTGCCTTCTTCTTCTTTCTTCTGTCTTCTTTTCTTCTGTCTTCTGGGACTGGTATCTTCTCCATCTTCTTCTTGATGCCATCGGGTTTCTTGGGATTTCTTCATCTTCTTCGGGTTTCATGGGATTTCTTCATCTTCTTTGGGTTTCTTGGGATTTCTTCATCTTCTTCGGGTTTCTTGGGATTTCTTCATCTTCTTCGTCATTGTAGAAATACATCACCTGTATTGGTTGATCTTGGCTTATTCAGGGTTTCTTTTCCATTTATATTTCCTCGTGGGTTTGGTCATATTCTGTGTTGCTTTGTTATTTACTTTTTACCTTCCTGGGTTATAATTTGAAAACCTTTGGTTATTAGACTGGTTTTGGATGACTCATCACTAGTAACTCATTTTATTTGAACTTGTATTTTTTTTAAATAATAATGATTGCTTTCCACAGTTGCTATGAATTAATTTTTTATATTAAACTTAATGCTTTCTTCCAGATTTAAATGTTATAATTTTATTATTCTAATGATCAAATGCCATTCAATATTATGCATATATCTGTCACGTTACAATATATATATATATATATTTTTTTTCATTAAATTACATTTTAATGAGTGATAACGTGCATGTTACAATGTTACCAAAAACATAGATCGAGTTATAATTTAACTAAATATAATTATTTCACTACGACTCCGAACACAAAACTTTTTATGGGTAAAAACGTAAAAGCTTTACCTTACAACCTGAACCGGTTTTCATTTTTAAAAAGCTTCTTCAGAGGTTGCCGCTGGTAGTACTGTCCGTCTTGCTGTTGGCGACGAAATTGATTTTCGAAAGATCGATGTTGTGTGTGTGAGGTGTGATATGTTCGAATAATGCGTGTGATTTGAATTGCGGCTGTTCGTTTAGGATGTCGTTTTTATTTGTTTTCGTGTGTTTGTGTATTTCCATTTGTTCTAGAGTGTCTAGTTTTTGGCCTTTTGTGTGTACGTATAGAATGTTCATGTTATTGTCGATGTTTTTGTATGTGTGGTTTGCAAAGGTGGATTCTGTAGTGGAGTGGAGTGTCTTTGTGTGTTCAATGTATCTTTGTTTGAAGCTACGTCCTGTCTGGCCTATGTAGTATTTGTTGCAATCTGAGCAATTTAGTTTGTAAACACCAGGAAGATCGAATTTGTTTTGTGCTTTGTGTGTGTGTTCTGTTTTGTTAGTAGTTTTGTATCCTGCTTTTTTGAATTTGTGGGCTATTTTTCAGTTTGTTTGTTGATGTATGTTAGTGTTATGAATTTGTTGTTTTCTGTCTTTGTCTGTTGTTTGTTTTGTGTTTTGTGTAGGAGTTTATTGATTATTGTTCTGTCGTATTCGCTGGTTTCTGCTAGATATTTTATCGTGTTTAGTTCGTCTTTGTAGTCTTTTTCATCTAGGGGGATGTTGTTAAGTCTATGTATCATGGTTCTGAAGGCAGCTAGTTTGTGTTGTATTGGGTGATTGGAGGAGTTGTGTATTAGTGTGTCAGTGTAGTGTGTATTAGTGTGTCAGTTGTAATCAGTTTTCTGTATATACTGAATTTGTGCCTGTGTTCAAGTTTTGTGATGGAGAGGTCTAAGAAGTTTATGCTATTGTTGTGTTCGTATTTGGCAGTAAAGGTTATGTTTTATGTATGTTTTTTATGTGCGTTAGTAATTGTTCACATTGTCTTTCGTTTCTTTTGGTAGACTGACGTCTTATAAGTTTTGATCCCTAGTGCTAATAAGGTGTCTCGCCACCTCCTCCCCTTAAATTGTGTACCGTGGTCGGTAATAATGGAGGATGGTCTACCGATCTCTGGCACATACAAATCGATAATCACCGCCAGAACCTTTGCTGTTGTTGCCCGATTAACCAGATAGCTTTATATACTTGGTGTAGTGGTCCATTATGATTACCAGGTATTTATACCTGTGTCGACCACCGCTACTGGGAAATGGCCCGCAGATATCCAAAAACACTTTTTCCAGTTTTGCGTTTGAAGTTATCGGTATCATGATACCCTCTGTCTTTTCATTGTTTATTTTGGCGCATTGGCAGATCTTACAGGACTTGATGTACGTTCTCACCTTGCGGTTGATATTCTTGATCTTACAGTTTTCCTCTAGAGCCTGTATCACTTTTAATGCTCCCATGTGACCATACCTGACATGGTAATCGATGATGACCTCCTTTTCGATTTGGTGTGGGATTATCACCTTCCATGTCTCTTCGTCCAAAGCCGTTTTTATGAATAAGATCCCTTTGTTAAGATGGTAATATTTGGAAATGGTATCATCATTGGCTTCCAAGCGACTCATGATGTTTTTCAGCTTAGGATCAGACTGCTGATGGATTCGAATATTCATTAATAGAGCTTGTAGATCGGCTCTGGTCTTGAATATGTTATAAATTTTGACCAAGCTCTCCTTCTCTCCCTCGAAAGTCTGATCTTCCAGATTTATACGTGACAACACATCCGCTACCACGTTCTTTTTTCCTGGAATGTATTCCCATTTCAGATCATATTCTTGTAGGGCGAGTACCCACCTAGCCAATCGGCCGTGACTCAACTTGCACCTACGAAGGAACGAGATGGATTTATGATCAATTCGTACCGTGACTTGATATCCGAGAATGTACGTCCGGAACTTGCTGCATGCGAACACCACGCTCAGCAATTCCTTTTCTGTCACACTATAGTTCTTTTCCCACTGGTTCAGTGTGCGACTAGCGAAGCTTATTACCAGATGTTGTCCCTCCTCATCTTCCTGGTATAAAGTCGTTCCTAAGCTCAAATCGCTAGCGTCACAGTTTAAAAAGAATGGTTTCTTAGAATCTGGGTGACGAAGTATAACACTCTCCAGAAACTTCTCTTTTATCAAGCGGAAAGTAAGATCTTGATCTTCACCCCAAGTCCATTTGTTCTTAGCAGATAACTGTGGTTGAAACTTGGCGGTCAACTCGGAATATCGGCTCTGAAACTTCCTGTAATAGTTACAGAGTCCGAGGAAAGATTGTAATTGTTTCCTGTTTCTTGGTTGCGGGAACCTCTGAATTGCCTCCACTTTCTCTGCTGACGGGGTAATACCTCTGTCGTCTAGGTTGAAACCCAAGAATTGTACCTCGCGTGCTATGAACTTGGATTTCTCCAACTTCGGAGTTATGTTGTTCTGCGCTAACTTGCTTAGTACATAATCTACTCTGTAGCAGTGCTCCTCCCAGGTTTCGGATGTGATGAGTAAGTCGTCAACATAGACGGTGGTAAACTGGAGCGCTTCTTGTCCAAGAATCTGGTCCATGCATGCCACAAAGATGGCGACAGAATTGACAAGTCCGAGGGCAGTCTCTTGAACTGGTAATTGCGCCCTTCGAAAATGAACGCCACGTACTGGCGGCTTTGTGGATGCAGCTCTACTTGCCAATAACCACAGACAGTATCCCAGGTGCTAATAAACTTAGTGCCATGAAAACGTTTTAAGATCTCCTCTATTTCACCGGGAGAGGTTCTGTCATTCACAATCGTCTTGTTCAACTCGCGCGCATCTAAACAGAGCCGGACTTGTCCGTCTTTCTTTGGAACAGCAATAATTGGACTAGTGTAAGGTGATTGACTAATCTCAATTATGTCATTTTCTATCATCTTATTTATCTCTGTTCTCACGGCTTCTTTGAGCGACTGCGCGATTGGATATGACCTCCGGTTAAACTCTACGTTTTCTTTGAATCGAAGTTGGCACTGGTAGTTTTTTACCTTCCCTGGTTCATCTGAAAACACTGCCTTGTACTTCTCATATATTGTGATTAGACGATCAGCTAAATGTATAGGTATTTTCTTGTTATCGCTTCCGCACTGGAAATCCCGTATTTCTTGGATTTTAACTGACCATAAATCCTCTCCTCCATGGTTGTATATAATGGGTTTAGAAAGAGGGCTGTTTCTAATAATATTAATTTTACGAAGTTGTTGATGTATAGGGCTGGGAAGTATAATTGTGCCTCCTACTAGATTTGCGGTCCATGTTACTCCGTCTGGAAAAAGTGATACTTTATCTAAATTAAGATCGATTACTGCAGAATATCTTCTAAGAATATCGCAACCGACTAATATGTCAAATGGTAATCCGGTGGCGATTAAAAATTCCATGTCTAAAGCTATATCACGGCTAACGACACTTAAGGAAACTTGCTTCCTGATGGTTTTATTCTGGCGGCCAGTTGCACCTATTAACACAGTGTTGTTGACTGGTAACATTGGCAAAGTTTTTCCACATGCACTTTGTATTCTCTCCAATTCATTTGCGTTTATTATTGAAATATTGGCACCTGTGTCTATCATTATTTTAGCGGGAACTCCTTCCACCTCCGCTGTTATATAAAGTATTTCATTATTATTGTTGCTGAGACTCTTCTCGTTCTCTTCCAAAAGTTCCGTTCTAATATCTTTTAGATAGTGGTTACTTATTATAGTGATGTTTTTATGATTGTTTGCTTGTTGCAATTCATCCGTTTCTAACCCAGGAAGTATAAGCAGTAAAGGGTCATTGTTGTTGATTACTGCCTCCTCCCGTTTAAAGCATTTTGGTCATCGTTCGTGTTAGTATTGACCGAGGCATCGTTCGGGAAATTCTGATCCGTTTCCTGACGCTCGGTACCCTGTGCAAGGTTTAGCGCCCTGTTCTGTTGTCGGCCAGGATCCTCCAGGCTTGTACTTCTTCTTCCCTGTTCGTGTCTTGGACCGTCCCGTTCCGCACTCCTCCATCTTCGGTCGGCGCCGTGGAAGCTGTTCCTCCATGGTTGTTAATATCTCCTGGGTCCGCGATCTTCCGCTCTTATAAAATTAACCCTAGGGCGCGACACTCGGTTATTATTATTATTACTATAATTATTATTATAGTAATTTCGGTTGGGTTGGTATGGTCTGTCACCGTTATTATTGCTGGGGTATGGATTTCTCTGACTGTATGGGATACTATTATTAGGCTGATAATAATTATTCCTATTACGTCGTTGCATTTTTCCGTCTTTCTCTGGCTTTGTAGCTGTTGCCTAGCTCCAACTAGTGATTGGGCAGATTGTATTGGCCTTTCAATCGCTAATTAAAGCCCCTCAGTTGTGCACCAATTTGTAATAAAATAATGAACTCTCCGTGTGTTTAATAATAATTGGTGTGGCTCTCGACGTCTTACTGGTCTGAAACACTTCCTCAGTTTCCCAGTTGATCGAGTCCCAAATGTAGCAAGACCTGTCAAATAGCGTTATGCTGTTGAAGAAGTATATGTGTAGTTTCACCATAAGTTTTAAAACAAAAATTGTTGCTTGTTGAAGAGAAATAAAAAAAAAAATTGTGTTTAAAAAAAATTTTCTTTTTATTAATTAATTAATTAAAATCAATTAATTATTAATGTGCTGTGAAGTTTTAAAATGTATATCACTCCTCTAAGAAATTTTATTGATGTTCTTGTATTTTCCAAATAAACTACAACCACTCATAAGATTGTCTCCAGGACAATCGATACTTGTTTACTTTTTCGTTTTGTAGGTTATCTTCCCTTGTATGTGGTAAAATCCTAGTAGTTTATTATTTAAAATTATATTAATGGTAATTTGTAATATAAATGAAAGAAAGAACTATTTTGTGATGAAAAGTATTAATGTTTTATTAAATAATTGACTCTTTTCGATTATAATATCGACTCTCAGGGTATCGAAACAGTTACAAGGTTTGGTATATAAAATTCAACAAGGTTCTTTAAACAGCTAATTATTATCAAAGTCAGAGAAATCGGGCCAATATTTAAAAAGTATAACGTTACAACAAGTTAATTACTAATACTAGATACACACATTGAATAATAAATTTGAAATAATATAATTTGTTGTCACCAACACAGCTGACGGGAAACAAGGAGGCGTTGCTAACGAAAATCTGCAAATGGCTGCCGTCAAGTCGGTCAAAATGTCCTCCGAATCTGCGATGTTCCAAATAAGATATTTTCTGGTAGTATTTACGTCCTGGTGTCTGCAAAACTCCTTTCTGATGTTGTGTAGTGTCTTAAGTGAAGTTTCCGTGTTGTCTTTTGTATATCTGTGTAGTTATAAGTTCATTCACTTTTTATGATTCCGACACTAATATATGGTTATGTGGTATACTGTTTTCTTGTGTTTTATAGTGTTTTCCGGTGTAGTTATGTGCTGTGCAGTGTTATTTAGTCTTTATATATTAATTTTGTCACTATGTGGACGTTCCAGAATGATTTTATACGCCACTCGCGATTTCACAAAAACGTACTGTTCATTTACTCGCCATTACCGTTTCTAGTTAGGTTAGCTCGGTTATAAACCGCTTGTCAAGTTCACCGTACAATTACCAATAATCAACTATCTTATTTCCTTCAGTTTCGACTAAACTCTTAGCCAGTATAATATTATTCTTAACATTGTTCAAATATAATTTTGCATCCTGTGCATATTCCCAAATACACTATATAACTGCCTAAACTTTGGTTATTTATCAATTTTATTTACTAGATGTAATTTAAATTAATCCTTCAGTTCATTCAGCGTATTTTAAGATTGAATCATGCCGTTTTATAATGTTTTCTGTCCAAAATTAGTAATTTTACTTTCATTTTGTATTCAGTGAAAAATTAAAATTTAACTTCCTGTCATTATGCAAATTCAGCCATTTTTCAGTTATATTTATTATTAATAATCTTATATTGTATTAAAAGGTTTATATTCCCTTATTTTCTTGTAATTAATTGAATTGGTTAAATTCTAAAATATTATTTTGGATATATGACTCCCCTCTCCAAATTTCTGAGTTTAGTCATTTTAATTTTTATTTATAATTCTGAATATAATTTTATAAAATCTTTCTAAATGGTATGTGCAATTATATGGCTTCATCTCAGGTTTATTTTGTCTAAATCCCTTTTGTTTAATTGCATTTAAATGAGTAATTTCTCTGTTTTGATGGAGTTTGGTTTTCATTCTTTGGCCTAGATTTTTTAACAAGTTTTTTCTTACAAAATATTTTTACAAACAATAAATGATGTGTGATACCCTCTCTGACTTTTAAATATGGTATTATAAACTAAACATTTTTTCAAATAACACAACGATAACTAGTATTGGTTACAATACCATGAATAGTTAAACAAATAAGGAATATTTTCAAATAATTGGTTGTTTTCAAACTTCAGACATGTTTTACAATCAAATACTTATTTCTAACATTGAAATATGGTTCACAAAAAAAGTTTTTTACCAACTAACATCTTAATTACTTCTTACTATTAACACAAGTAATAATTATGTTTACAGTTCTGATGTTAGTTGTAAATTTAAATAAATGACCTTATATCTAATACATTTTTAACATCCTTATCCTATATTTACAAAAACCTTATATCTATATTCTTACTTGCTAACCACTATACTAAGTTGGATTATACAGTTTTTTACACTGTCTTTTAAATATTGTATTTGGGGAATTGTACCCTGTCATTAGTATAATTAAATCTGTTTTTTTTTCTCATTATATAAAACAAAATGTCGCTTAAACAGATTTATACCTTGTTACTATTCAAAGTAACATATTCACATAGTACCCATTTTAAGTCACTGAAAGTTGCATATTTCATTGTATTCAATGTTTGTGATTGCCAAGAATGAAACACAAGGTTTATTTTCTATAATACCTAAAACTAGCACTGGTTCACTTTACACTTTTATTTTATGTTATTTCTAAATGGTCGTGTAGTCTTATTAACATAATAAATTGGTTAGTGTTTTACAATGGAGATTTGTTCCTTGGGTACTATATTATTGTTTCATCTTGGTTCACTGGCAACTCTTACTTTACACACTTCTCTCTCTTAATTTTATGTACATGTTGTTAAATTTCGTTATACTTTTATTGGTATTTTATTATTTATTTTGGGGATATGGGGATTTGGGTGTCTTTTATAAGCTCATGCCATCTTCCTCAGGATGCTGCCTTCTTCTTCTTTCTTCTGTCTTCTTTTCTTCTGTCTTCTGGGACTGGTATCTTCTCCATCTTCTTCTTGATGCCATCGGGTTTCTTGGGATTTCTTCATCTTCTTCGGGTTTCATGGGATTTCTTCATCTTCTTTGGGTTTCTTGGGATTTCTTCATCTTCTTCGGGTTTCTTGGGATTTCTTCATCTTCTTCGTCATTGTAGAAATACATCACCTGTATTGGTTGATCTTGGCTTATTCAGGGTTTCTTTTCCATTTATATTTCCTCGTGGGTTTGGTCATATTCTGTGTTGCTTTGTTATTTACTTTTTACCTTCCTGGGTTATAATTTGAAAACCTTTGGTTATTAGACTGGTTTTGGATGACTCATCACTAGTAACTCATTTTATTTGAACTTGTATTTTTTTTAAATAATAATGATTGCTTTCCACAGTTGCTATGAATTAATTTTTTATATTAAACTTAATGCTTTCTTCCAGATTTAAATGTTATAATTTTATTATTCTAATGATCAAATGCCATTCAATATTATGCATATATCTGTCACGTTACAATATATATATATATATATTTTTTTTCATTAAATTACATTTTAATGAGTGATAACGTGCATGTTACAATGTTACCAAAAACATAGATCGAGTTATAATTTAACTAAATATAATTATTTCACTACGACTCCGAACACAAAACTTTTTATGGGTAAAAACGTAAAAGCTTTACCTTACAACCTGAACCGGTTTTCATTTTTAAAAAGCTTCTTCAGAGGTTGCCGCTGGTAGTACTGTCCGTCTTGCTGTTGGCGACGAAATTGATTTTCGAAAGATCGATGTTGTGTGTGTGAGGTGTGATATGTTCGAATAATGCGTGTGATTTGAATTGCGGCTGTTCGTTTAGGATGTCGTTTTTATTTGTTTTCGTGTGTTTGTGTATTTCCATTTGTTCTAGAGTGTCTAGTTTTTGGCCTTTTGTGTGTACGTATAGAATGTTCATGTTATTGTCGATGTTTTTGTATGTGTGGTTTGCAAAGGTGGATTCTGTAGTGGAGTGGAGTGTCTTTGTGTGTTCAATGTATCTTTGTTTGAAGCTACGTCCTGTCTGGCCTATGTAGTATTTGTTGCAATCTGAGCAATTTAGTTTGTAAACACCAGGAAGATCGAATTTGTTTTGTGCTTTGTGTGTGTGTTCTGTTTTGTTAGTAGTTTTGTATCCTGCTTTTTTGAATTTGTGGGCTATTTTTCAGTTTGTTTGTTGATGTATGTTAGTGTTATGAATTTGTTGTTTTCTGTCTTTGTCTGTTGTTTGTTTTGTGTTTTGTGTAGGAGTTTATTGATTATTGTTCTGTCGTATTCGCTGGTTTCTGCTAGATATTTTATCGTGTTTAGTTCGTCTTTGTAGTCTTTTTCATCTAGGGGGATGTTGTTAAGTCTATGTATCATGGTTCTGAAGGCAGCTAGTTTGTGTTGTATTGGGTGATTGGAGGAGTTGTGTATTAGTGTGTCAGTGTAGTGTGTATTAGTGTGTCAGTTGTAATCAGTTTTCTGTATATACTGAATTTGTGCCTGTGTTCAAGTTTTGTGATGGAGAGGTCTAAGAAGTTTATGCTATTGTTGTGTTCGTATTTGGCAGTAAAGGTTATGTTTTATGTATGTTTTTTATGTGCGTTAGTAATTGTTCACATTGTCTTTCGTTTCTTTTGGTAGACTGACGTCTTATAAGTTTTGATCCCTAGTGCTAATAAGGTGTCTCGCCACCTCCTCCCCTTAAATTGTGTACCGTGGTCGGTAATAATGGAGGATGGTCTACCGATCTCTGGCACATACAAATCGATAATCACCGCCAGAACCTTTGCTGTTGTTGCCCGATTAACCAGATAGCTTTATATACTTGGTGTAGTGGTCCATTATGATTACCAGGTATTTATACCTGTGTCGACCACCGCTACTGGGAAATGGCCCGCAGATATCCAAAAACACTTTTTCCAGTTTTGCGTTTGAAGTTATCGGTATCATGATACCCTCTGTCTTTTCATTGTTTATTTTGGCGCATTGGCAGATCTTACAGGACTTGATGTACGTTCTCACCTTGCGGTTGATATTCTTGATCTTACAGTTTTCCTCTAGAGCCTGTATCACTTTTAATGCTCCCATGTGACCATACCTGACATGGTAATCGATGATGACCTCCTTTTCGATTTGGTGTGGGATTATCACCTTCCATGTCTCTTCGTCCAAAGCCGTTTTTATGAATAAGATCCCTTTGTTAAGATGGTAATATTTGGAAATGGTATCATCATTGGCTTCCAAGCGACTCATGATGTTTTTCAGCTTAGGATCAGACTGCTGATGGATTCGAATATTCATTAATAGAGCTTGTAGATCGGCTCTGGTCTTGAATATGTTATAAATTTTGACCAAGCTCTCCTTCTCTCCCTCGAAAGTCTGATCTTCCAGATTTATACGTGACAACACATCCGCTACCACGTTCTTTTTTCCTGGAATGTATTCCCATTTCAGATCATATTCTTGTAGGGCGAGTACCCACCTAGCCAATCGGCCGTGACTCAACTTGCACCTACGAAGGAACGAGATGGATTTATGATCAATTCGTACCGTGACTTGATATCCGAGAATGTACGTCCGGAACTTGCTGCATGCGAACACCACGCTCAGCAATTCCTTTTCTGTCACACTATAGTTCTTTTCCCACTGGTTCAGTGTGCGACTAGCGAAGCTTATTACCAGATGTTGTCCCTCCTCATCTTCCTGGTATAAAGTCGTTCCTAAGCTCAAATCGCTAGCGTCACAGTTTAAAAAGAATGGTTTCTTAGAATCTGGGTGACGAAGTATAACACTCTCCAGAAACTTCTCTTTTATCAAGCGGAAAGTAAGATCTTGATCTTCACCCCAAGTCCATTTGTTCTTAGCAGATAACTGTGGTTGAAACTTGGCGGTCAACTCGGAATATCGGCTCTGAAACTTCCTGTAATAGTTACAGAGTCCGAGGAAAGATTGTAATTGTTTCCTGTTTCTTGGTTGCGGGAACCTCTGAATTGCCTCCACTTTCTCTGCTGACGGGGTAATACCTCTGTCGTCTAGGTTGAAACCCAAGAATTGTACCTCGCGTGCTATGAACTTGGATTTCTCCAACTTCGGAGTTATGTTGTTCTGCGCTAACTTGCTTAGTACATAATCTACTCTGTAGCAGTGCTCCTCCCAGGTTTCGGATGTGATGAGTAAGTCGTCAACATAGACGGTGGTAAACTGGAGCGCTTCTTGTCCAAGAATCTGGTCCATGCATGCCACAAAGATGGCGACAGAATTGACAAGTCCGAGGGCAGTCTCTTGAACTGGTAATTGCGCCCTTCGAAAATGAACGCCACGTACTGGCGGCTTTGTGGATGCAGCTCTACTTGCCAATAACCACAGACAGTATCCCAGGTGCTAATAAACTTAGTGCTATGAAAACGTTTTAAGATCTCCTCTATTTCACCGGGAGAGGTTCTGTCATTCACAATCGTCTTGTTCAACTCGCGCGCATCTAAACAGAGCCGGACTTGTCCGTCTTTCTTTGGAACAGCAATAATTGGACTAGTGTAAGGTGATTGACTAATCTCAATTATGTCATTTTCTATCATCTTATTTATCTCTGTTCTCACGGCTTCTTTGAGCGACTGCGCGATTGGATATGACCTCCGGTTAAACTCTACGTTTTCTTTGAATCGAAGTTGGCACTGGTAGTTTTTTACCTTCCCTGGTTCATCTGAAAACACTGCCTTGTACTTCTCATATATTGTGATTAGACGATCAGCTAAATGTATAGGTATTTTCTTGTTATCGCTTCCGCACTGGAAATCCCGTATTTCTTGGATTTTAACTGACCATAAATCCTCTCCTCCATGGTTGTATATAATGGGTTTAGAAAGAGGGCTGTTTCTAATAATATTAATTTTACGAAGTTGTTGATGTATAGGGCTGGGAAGTATAATTGTGCCTCCTACTAGATTTGCGGTCCATGTTACTCCGTCTGGAAAAAGTGATACTTTATCTAAATTAAGATCGATTACTGCAGAATATCTTCTAAGAATATCGCAACCGACTAATATGTCAAATGGTAATCCGGTGGCGATTAAAAATTCCATGTCTAAAGCTATATCACGGCTAACGACACTTAAGGAAACTTGCTTCCTGATGGTTTTATTCTGGCGGCCAGTTGCACCTATTAACACAGTGTTGTTGACTGGTAACATTGGCAAAGTTTTTCCACATGCACTTTGTATTCTCTCCAATTCATTTGCGTTTATTATTGAAATATTGGCACCTGTGTCTATCATTATTTTAGCGGGAACTCCTTCCACCTCCGCTGTTATATAAAGTATTTCATTATTATTGTTGCTGAGACTCTTCTCGTTCTCTTCCAAAAGTTCCGTTCTAATATCTTTTAGATAGTGGTTACTTATTATAGTGATGTTTTTATGATTGTTTGCTTGTTGCAATTCATCCGTTTCTAACCCAGGAAGTATAAGCAGTAAAGGGTCATTGTTGTTGATTACTGCCTCCTCCCGTTTAAAGCATTTTGGTCATCGTTCGTGTTAGTATTGACCGAGGCATCGTTCGGGAAATTCTGATCCGTTTCCTGACGCTCGGTACCCTGTGCAAGGTTTAGCGCCCTGTTTTGTTGTCGGCCAGGATCCTCCAGGCTTGTACTTCTTCTTCCCTGTTCGTGTCTTGGACCGTCCCGTTCCGCACTCCTCCATCTTCGGTCGGCGCCGTGGAAGCTGTTCCTCCATGGTTGTTAATATCTCCTGGGTCCGCGATCTTCCGCTCTTATAAAATTAACCCTAGGGCGCGACACTCGGTTATTATTATTATTACTATAATTATTATTATAGTAATTTCGGTTGGGTTGGTATGGTCTGTCACCGTTATTATTGCTGGGGTATGGATTTCTCTGACTGTATGGGATACTATTATTAGGCTGATAATAATTATTCCTATTACGTCGTTGCATTTTTCCGTCTTTCTCTGGCTTTGTAGCTGTTGCCTAGCTCCAACTAGTGATTGGGCAGATTGTATTGGCCTTTCAATCGCTAATTAAAGCCCCTCAGTTGTGCACCAATTTGTAATAAAATAATGAACTCTCCGTGTGTTTAATAATAATTGGTGTGGCTCTCGACGTCTTACTGGTCTGAAACACTTCCTCAGTTTCCCAGTTGATCGAGTCCCAAATGTAGCAAGACCTGTCAAATAGCGTTATGCTGTTGAAGAAGTATATGTGTAGTTTCACCATAAGTTTTAAAACAAAAATTGTTGCTTGTTGAAGAGAAATAAAAAAAAAAATTGTGTTTAAAAAAAATTTTCTTTTTATTAATTAATTAATTAAAATCAATTAATTATTAATGTGCTGTGAAGTTTTAAAATGTATATCACTCCTCTAAGAAATTTTATTGATGTTCTTGTATTTTCCAAATAAACTACAACCACTCATAAGATTGTCTCCAGGACAATCGATACTTGTTTACTTTTTCGTTTTGTAGGTTATCTTCCCTTGTATGTGGTAAAATCCTAGTAGTTTATTATTTAAAATTATATTAATGGTAATTTGTAATATAAATGAAAGAAAGAACTATTTTGTGATGAAAAGTATTAATGTTTTATTAAATAATTGAAATATAGACTCTTTTCGATTATAATATCGACTCTCAGGGTATCGAAACAGTTACAAGGTTTGGTATATAAAATTCAACAAGGTTCTTTAAACAGCTAATTATTATCAAAGTCAGAGAAATCGGGCCAATATTTAAAAAGTATAACGTTACAACAAGTTAATTACTAATACTAGATACACACATTGAATAATAAATTTGAAATAATATAATTTGTTGTCACCAACACAGCTGACGGGAAACAAGGAGGCGTTGCTAACGAAAATCTGCAAATGGCTGCCGCCAAGTCGGTCAAAATGTCCTCCGAATCTGCGATGTTCCAAATAAGATATTTTCTGGTAGTATTTACGTCCTGGTGTCTGCAAAACTCCTTTCTGATGTTGTGTAGTGTCTTAAGTGAAGTTTCCGTGTTGTCTTTTGTATATCTGTGTAGTTATAAGTTCGTTCACTTTTTATGACCCCGACACTAATATATGGTTATGTGGTATACTGTTTTCTTGTGTTTTATAGTGTTTTCTGGTGTAGTTATGTGCTGTCCAGTGTTATTTAGTCTTTATATATTAATTTTGTCACTATGTGGATGTTCCAGAATGATTTTATACGCCACTCGCGATTTCACAAAAACGTATTGTTCATTTACTCGCCATTACCGTTTCTAGTTAGGTTAGCTCGGTTATAAACCGCTTGTCAAGTTCACCGTACAATTACCAATAATCAACTATCTTATTTCCTTCAGTTTCGACTAAACTCTTAGCCAATATAATATTATTCTTAACATTGTTCAAATATAATTTTGCATCCTGTGCATATTCCCAAATACACTATATAACTGCCTAAACTTTGGTTATTTATCAATTTTATTTGCTAGATGTAATTTAAATTAATCCTTCAGTTCATTCAGCGTATTTTAAGATTGAATCATGCCGTTTTATAATGTTTTCTGTCCAAAATTAGTAATTTTACTTTCATTTTGTATTCAGTGAAAAATTAAAATTTAACTTCCTGTCATTATGCAAATTCAGCCATTTTTCAGTTATATTTATTATTAATAATCTTATATTGTATTAAAAGGTTTATATTCCCTTATTTTCTTGTAATTAATTGAATTGGTTAAATTCTAAAATATTATTTTGGATATATGACTCCCCTCTCCAAATTTCTGAGTTTAGTCATTTTAATTTTTATTTATAATTCTGAATATAATTTTATAAAATCTTTCTAAATGGTATGTGCAATTATATGGCTTCATCTCAGGTTTATTTTGTCTAAATCCCTTTTGTTTAATTTCATTTAAATGAGTAATTTCTCTGTTTTGATGGAGTTTGGTTTTCATTCTTTGGCCTAGATTTTTTAACAAGTTTTTTCTTACAAAATATTTTTACAAACAATAAATGATGTGTGATACCCTCTCTGACTTTTAAATATGGTATTATAAACTAAACATTTTTTCAAATAACACAACGATAACTAGTATTGGTTACAATACCATGAATAGTTAAACAAATAAGGAATATTTTCAAATAATTGGTTGTTTTCAAACTTCAGACATGTTTTACAATCAAATACTTATTTCTAACATTGAAATATGGTTCACAAAAAAAGTTTTTTACCAACTAACATCTTAATTACTTCTTACTATTAACACAAGTAATAATTATGTTTACAGTTCTCATGTTAGTTGTAAATTTAAATAAATGACCTTATATCTAATACATTTTTAACATCCTTATCCTATATTTACAAAAACCTTATATCTATATTCTTACTTGCTAACCACTATACTAAGTTGGATTATACAGTTTTTTACACTGTCTTTTAAATATTGTATTTGGGGAATTGTACCCTGTCATTAGTATAATTAAATCTGTTTTTTTTCTCATTATATAAAACAAAATGTCGCTTTAAACAGATTTATACCTTGTTACTATTCAAAGTAACATATTCACATAGTACCCATTTTAAGTCACTGAAAGTTGCATATTTCATTGTATTCAATGTTTGTGATTGCCAAGAATGAAACACAAGGTTTATTTTCTATAATACCTAAAACTAGCACTGGTTCACTTTACACTTTTATTTTATGTTATTTTTAAATGGTCGTGTAGTCTTATTAACATAATAAATTGGTTAGTGTTTTACAATGGAGATTTGTTCCTTGGGTACTATATTATTGTTTCATCTTGGTTCACTGGCAACTCTTACTTTACACACTTCTCTCTCTTAATTTTATGTACATGTTGTTAAATTTCGTTATACTTTTATTGGTATTTTACTATTTATTTTGGGGATATGGGGATTTGGGTGTCTTTTATAAGAGCATGCCATCTTCCTCAGGATGCTGCCTTCTTCTTCTTTCTTCTGTCTTCTTTTCTTCTGTCTTCTGGGACTGGTATCTTCTCTATCTTCTTCTTGATGCCATCGGGTTTCTTGGGATTTCTTCATCTTCTTCGGGTTTCATGGGATTTCTTCATCTTCTTCGGGTTTCTTGGGATTTCTTCATCTTCTTCGGGTTTCTTGGGATTTCTTCATCTTCTTCGTCATTGTAGAAATACATCACCTGTATTGGTTGATCTTGGCTTATTCAGGGTTTCTTTTCCATTTATATTTCCTCGTGGGTTTGGTCATATTCTGTGTTGCTTTGTTATTTACTTTTTACCTTCCTGGGTTATAATTTGAAAACCTTTGGTTATTAGACTGGTTTTGGATGACTCATCACTAGTAACTCATTTTATTTGAACTTGTATTTTTTTTAAATAATAATGATTGCTTTCCACAGTTGCTATGAATTAATTTTTTATATTAAACTTAATGCTTTCTTCCAGATTTAAATGTTATAATTTTATTATTCTAATGATCAAATGCCATTCAATATTATGCATATATCTGTCACGTTACAATATATATATATTTTTTTTCATTAAATTACATTATAATGAGTGATAACGTGCATGTTACAATGTTAACCAAAAACATAGATCGAGTTATAATTTAACTAAATATAATTATTTCACTACGACTCCGAACACAAAACTTTTTATGGGTAAAAACGTAAAAGCTTTACCTTACAACCTGAACCGGTTTTCATTTTTAAAAAGCTTCTTCAGAGGTTGCCGCTGGTAGTACTGTCCGTCTTGTTGTTGGCGACGAAATTGATTTTCGAAAGATCGATGTTGTGTGTGTGAGGTGTGATATGTTCGAATAATGCGTGTGATTTAAATTGCGGCTGTTCGTTTAGGATGTCTTTTTATTTGTTTTCGTGTGTTTGTGTATTTCCATTTGTTCTAGAGTGTCTAGTTTTTGGCCTTTTGTGTGTACGTATAGAATGTTCATGTTATTGTCGATGTTTTTGTATGTGTGGTTTGCAAAGGTGGATTCTGTAGTGGAGTGGAGTGTCTTTGTGTGTTCAATGTATCTTTGTTTGAAGCTACGTCCTGTCTGGCCTATGTAGTATTTGTTGCAATCTGAGCAATTTAGTTTGTAAACACCAGGAAGATCGAATTTGTTTTGTGCTTTGTGTGTGTGTTCTGTTTTGTTAGTAGTTTTGTATCCTGCTTTTTTGAATTTGTGGGCTATTTTTCAGTTTGTTTGTTGATGTATGTTAGTGTTATGAATTTGTTGTTTTCTGTCTTTGTCTGTTGTTTGTTTTGTGTTTTGTGTAGGAGTTTATTGATTATTGTTCTGTCGTATTCGTTGGATTCTGCTAGATATTTTATCGTGTTTAGTTCGTCTTTGTAGTCTTTTTCATCTAGGGGGATGTTGTTAAGTCTATGTATCATGGTTCTGAAGGCAGCTAGTTTGTGTTGTATTGGGTGATTGGAGGAGTTGTGTATTAGTGTGTCAGTGTAGTGTGTATTAGTGTGTCAGTTGTAATCAGTTTTCTGTATATACTGAATTTGTGCCTGTGTTCAAGTTTTGTGATGGAGAGGTCTAAGAAGTTTATGCTATTGTTGTGTTCATATTTGGCAGTAAAGGTTATGTTTTATGTATGTTTTTTATGTGCGTTAGTAATTGTTCACATTGTCTTTCGTTTCTTTTGGTAGACTGACGTCTTATAAGTTTTGATCCCTAGTGCTAATAAGGTGTCTCGCCACCTCCTCCCCTTAAATTGTGTACCGTGGTCGGTAATAATGGAGGATGGTCTACCGATCTCTGGCACATACAAATCGATAATCACCGCCAGAACCTTTGCTGTTGTTGCCCGATTAACCGGATATAGCTTTATATACTTGGTGTAGTGGTCCATTATGATTACCAGGTATTTATACCTGTGTCGACCACCGCTACGGGGAAATGGCCCGCAGATATCCAAAAACACTTTTTCCAGTTTTGCGTTTGAAATTATCGGTATCATGATACCCTCTGTCTTTTCATTGTTTATTTTGGCGCATTGGCAGATCTTACAGGACTTGATGTACGTTCTCACCTTGCGGTTGATATTCTTGATCTTACAGTTTTCCTCTAGAGCCTGTATCACTTTTAATGCTCCCATGTGACCATACCTGACATGGTAATCGATGATGACCTCCTTTTCGATTTGGTGTGGGATTATCACCTTCCATGTCTCTTCGTCCAAAGCCGTTTTTATGAATAAGATCCCTTTGTTAAGATGGTAATATTTGGAAATGGTATCATCATTGGCTTCCAAGCGACTCATGATGTTTTTCAGCTTAGGATCAGACTGCTGATGGATTAGAATATTTATTAATAGAGCTTGTAGATCGGCTCTGGTCTTGAATATGTTATAAATTTTGACCAAGCTCTCCTTCTCTCCCTCGAAAGTCTGATCTTCCAGATTTATACGTGACAACACATCCGCTACCACGTTCTTTTTTCCTGGAATGTATTCCCATTTCAGATCATATTCTTGTAGGGCGAGTACCCACCTAGCCAATCGGGCATGACTCGACTTGCACCTACGAAGGAATGAGATGGATTTATGATCAGTTCGTACCGTGACTTGATATCCGAGAATGTTCGTCCGGAACTTGCTGCATGCGAACACCACGCTCAGCAATTCCTTTTCTGTCACACTATAGTTCTTTTACCACTGGTTCAGTGTGCGACTAGCGAAGCTTATTACCAGATGTTGTCCCTCCTCATCTTCCTGGTATAAAGTCGTTCCTAAGCTCAAATCGCTAGCGTCACAGTTTAAAAAGAATGGTTTCTTAGAATCTGGGTGACGAAGTATAACACTCTCCAGAAACTTCTCTTTTATCAAGCGGAAAGTAAGATCTTGATCTTCACCCCAAGTCCATTTGTTCTTAGCAGATAACTGTGGTTGAAACTTGGCGGTCAACTCGGAATATCGGCTCTGAAACTTCCTGTCATTAGTATAATTAAATCTGTTTTTTTTTTTCTCATTATATAAAACAAAATGTCGCTTTAAACAGATTTATACCTTGTTACTATTCAAAGTAACATATTCACATAGTACCCATTTTAAGTCACTGAAAGTTGCATATTTCATTGTATTCAATGTTTGTGATTGCCAAGAATGAAACACAAGGTTTATTTTCTATAATACCTAAAACTAGCACTGGTTCACTTTACACTTTTATTTTATGTTATTTCTAAATGGTCGTGTAGTCTTATTAACATAATAAATTGGTTAGTGTTTTACAATGGAGATTTGTTCCTTGGGTACTATATTATTGTTTCATCTTGGTTCACTGGCAACTCTTACTTTACACACTTCTCTCTCTTAATTTTATGTACATGTTGTTAAATTTCGTTATACTTTTATTGGTATTTTACTATTTATTTTGGGGATATGGGGATTTGGGTGTCTTTTATAAGAGCATGCCATCTTCCTCAGGATGCTGCCTTCTTCTTCTTTCTTCTGTCTTCTTTTCTTCTGTCTTCTGGGACTGGTATCTTCTCCATCTTCTTCTTGATGCCATCGGGTTTCTTGGGATTTCTTCATCTTCTTCGGGTTTCATGGGATTTCTTCATCTTCTTCGGGTTTCTTGGGATTTCTTCATCTTCTTCGGGTTTCTTGGGATTTCTTCATCTTCTTCGGGTTTCTTGTGATTTCTTCATCTTCTTCGTCATTGTAGAAATACATCACCTGTATTGGTTGATCTTGGCTTATTCAGGGTTTCTTTTCCATTTATATTTCCTCGTGGGTTTGGTCATATTCTGTGTTGCTTTGTTATTTACTTTTTACCTTCCTGGGTTATAATTTGAAAACCTTTGGTTATTAGAGTGGTTTTGGATGACTCATCACTAGTAACTCATTTTATTTGAACTTGTATTTTTTTTAAATAATAATGATTGCTTTCCACAGTTGCTATGAATTAATTTTTTATATTAAACTTAATGCTTTCTTCCAGATTTAAATGTTATAATTTTATTATTCTAATGATCAAATGCCATTCAATATTATGCATATATCTGTCACGTTACAATATATATATATATATATTTTTTTTTTCATTAAATTACATTATAATGAGTGATAACGTGCATGTTACAATGTTAACCAAAAACATAGATCGAGTTATAATTTAACTAAATATAATTATTTCACTACGACTCCGAACACAAAACTTTTTATGGGTAAAAACGTAAAAGCTTTACCTTACAACCTGAACCGGTTTTCATTTTTAAAAAGCTTCTTCAGAGGTTGCCGCTGGTAGTACTGTCCGTCTTGTTGTTGGCGACGAAATTGATTTTCGAAAGATCGATGTTGTGTGTGTGAGGTGTGATATGTTCGAATAATGCGTGTGATTTGAATTGCGGCTGTTCGTTTAGGATGTCGTTTTTATTTGTTTTCGTGTGTTTGTGTATTTCCATTTGTTCTAGAGTGTCTAGTTTTTGGCCTTTTGTGTGTACGTATAGAATGTTCATGTTATTGTCGATGTTTTTGTATGTGTGGTTTGCAAAGGTGGATTCTGTAGTGGAGTGGAGTGTCTTTGTGTGTTCAATGTATCTTTGTTTGAAGCTACTTCCTGTCTGGCCTATGTAGTATTTGTTGCAATCTGAGCAATTTAGTTTGTAAACACCAGGAAGATCGAATTTGTTTTGTGCTTTGTGTGTGTGTTCTGTTTTGTTAGTAGTTTTGTATCCTGCTTTTTTGAATTTGTGGGCTATTTTTCAGTTTGTTTGTTGATGTATGTTAGTGTTATGAATTTGTTGTTTTCTGTCTTTGTCTGTTGTTTGTTTTGTGTTTTGTGTAGGAGTTTATTGATTATTGTTCTGTCGTATTCGTTGGATTCTGCTAGATATTTTATCGTGTTTAGTTCGTCTTTGTAGTCTTTTTCATCTAGGGGGATGTTGTTAAGTCTATGTATCATGGTTCTGAAGGCAGCTAGTTTGTGTTGTATTGGGTGATTGGAGGAGTTGTGTATTAGTGTGTCAGTGTAGTGTGTATTAGTGTGTCAGTTGTAATCAGTTTTCTGTATATACTGAATTTGTGCCTGTGTTCAAGTTTTGTGATGGAGAGGTCTAAGAAGTTTATGCTATTGTTGTGTTCGTATTTGGCAGTAAAGGTTATGTTTTATGTATGTTTTTTATGTGCGTTAGTAATTGTTCACATTGTCTTTCGTTTCTTTTGGTAGACTGACGTCTTATAAGTTTTGATCCCTAGTGCTAATAAGGTGTCTCGCCACCTCCTCCCCTTAAATTGTGTACCGTGGTCGGTAATAATGGAGGATGGTCTACCGATCTCTGGCACATACAAATCGATAATCACCGCCAGAACCTTTGCTGTTGTTGCCCGATTAACCGGATATAGCTTTATATACTTGGTGTAGTGGTCCATTATGATTACCAGGTATTTATACCTGTGTCGACCACCGCTACGGGGAAATGGCCCGCAGATATCCAAAAACACTTTTTCCAGTTTTGCGTTTGAAATTATCGGTATCATGATACCCTCTGTCTTTTCATTGTTTATTTTGGCGCATTGGCAGATCTTACAGGACTTGATGTACGTTCTCACCTTGCGGTTGATATTCTTGATCTTACAGTTTTCCTCTAGAGCCTGTATCACTTTTAATGCTCCCATGTGACCATACCTGACATGGTAATCGATGATGACCTCCTTTTCGATTTGGTGTGGGATTATCACCTTCCATGTCTCTTCGTCCAAAGCCGTTTTTATGAATAAGATCCCTTTGTTAAGATGGTAATATTTGGAAATGGTATCATCATTGGCTTCCAAGCGACTCATGATGTTTTTCAGCTTAGGATCAGACTGCTGATGGATTCGAATATTTATTAATAGAGCTTGTAGATCGGCTCTGGTCTTGAATATGTTATAAATTTTGACCAAGCTCTCCTTCTCTCCCTCGAAAGTCTGATCTTCCAGATTTATACGTGACAACACATCCGCTACCACGTTCTTTTTTCCTGGAATGTATTCCCATTTCAGATCATATTCTTGTAGGGCGAGTACCCACCTAGCCAATTGGCCGTGACTCGACTTGCACCTACGAAGGAACGAGATGGATTTATGATCAGTTCGTACCGTGACTTGATATCCGAGAATGTACGTCCGGAACTTGCTGCATGCGAACACCACGCTCAGCAATTCCTTTTCTGTCACACTATAGTTCTTTTCCCACTGGTTCAGTGTGCGACTAGCGAAGCTTATTACCAGATGTTGTCCCTCCTCATCTTCCTGGTATAAAGTCGTTCCTAAGCTCAAATCGCTAGCGTCACAGTTTAAAAAGAATGGTTTCTTAGAATCTGGGTGACGAAGTATAACACTCTCCAGAAACTTCTCTTCTATCAAGCGGAAAGTAAGATCTTGATCTTCACCCCAAGTCCATTTGTTCTTAGCAGATAACTGTGGTTGAAACTTGGCGGTCAACTCGGAATATCGGCTCTGAAACTTCCTGTCATTAGTATAATTAAATCTGTTTTTTTTTTCTCATTATACGAAGTCCATTTGTTCTTAGCAGATAACTGTGGTTAAAACTTGGCGGTCAACTCGGAATATCGGCTCTGAAACTTCCTGTAATAGTTACAGAGTCCGAGGAAAGATTGTAATTGTTTCCTGTTTCTTGGTTGCGGGAACCTCTGAATTGCCTCCACTTTCTCTGCTGACGGGGTAATACCTCTGTCGTCTAGGTTGAAACCCAAGAATTGTACCTCGCGCGCTATGAACTTGGATTTCTCCAACTTCGGAGTTATGTTGTTCTGCGCTAACTTGCTTAGTACATAATCTACTCTGTAGCAGTGCTCCTCCCAGGTTTCGGATGTGATGAGTAAGTCGTCAACATAGACGGTGGTAAACTGGAGCGCTCCTTGTCCAAGAATCTGGTCCATGCATGCCACAAAGATGGCGACAGAATTGACAAGTCCGAGGGCAGTCTCTTGAACTGGTAATTGCGCCCTTCGAAAATGAACGCCACGTACTGGCGGCTTTGTGGATGCAGCTCTACTTGCCAATAACCACAGACAGTATCCCAGGTGCTAATAAACTTAGTGCCATGAAAACGTTTTAAGATCTCCTCTATTTCACCGGGAGAGGTTCTGTCATTCACAATCGTCTTGTTCAACTCGCGCGCATCTAAACAGAGCCGGACTTGTCCGTCTTTCTTTGGAACAGCAATAATTGGACTAGTGTAAGGTGATTGACTAATCTCAATTATGTCATTTTCTATCATCTTATTTATCTCTGTTCTCACGGCTTCTTTGAGCGACTGCGCGATTGGATATGACCTCCGGTTAAACTCTACGTTTTCTTTGAATCGAAGTTGGCACTGGTAGTTTTTTACCTTCCCTGGTTCATCTGAAAACACTGCCTTGTACTTCTCATATATTGTGATTAGACGATCAGCTAAATGTATAGGTATTTTCTTGTTATCGCTTCCGCACTGGAAATCCCGTATTTCTTGGATTTTAACTGACCATAAATCCTCTCCTCCATGGTTGTATATAATGGGTTTAGAAAGAGGGCTGTTTCTAATAATATTAATTTTACGAAGTTGTTGATGTATAGGGCTGGGAAGTATAATTGTGCCTCCTACTAGATTTGAGGTCCATGTTACTCCGTCTGGGAAAAGTGATACTTTATCTAAATTAAGATCGATTACTGCAGAATATCTTCTAAGAATATCGCAACCGACTAATATGTCAAATGGTAATCCGGTGGCGATTAAAAATTCCATGTCTAAAGCTATATCACGGCTAACGACACTTAAGGAAACTTGCTTCCTGATGGTTTTATTCTGGCGGCCAGTTGCACCTATTAACACAGTGTTGTTGACTGGTAACATTGGCAAAGTTTTTCCACATGCACTTTGTATTCTCTCCAATTCATTTGCGTTTATTATTGAAATATTGGCACCTGTGTCTATCATTATTTTAGCGGGAACTCCTTCCACCTCCGCTGTTATATAAAGTATTTCATTATTATTGTTGCTGAGACTCTTCTCGTTCTCTTCCAAAAGTTCCGTTCTAATATCTTTTAGATAGTGGTTACTTATTATAGTGATGTTTTTATGATTGTTTGCTTGTTGCAATTCATCCTTTTCTAACCCAGGAAGTATAAGCAGTAACGGGTCATTGTTGTTGATTACTGCCTCCTCCCGTTTAAAGCATTTTGGTCATCGTTCGTGTTAGTATTGACCGAGGCATCGTTCGGGAAATTCTGATCCGTTTCCTGACGCTCGGTACCCTGTGCAAGGTTTAGCGCCCTGTTCTGTTGTCGGCCAGGATCCTCCAGGCTTGTACTTCTTCTTCCCTGTTCGTGTCTTGGACCGTCCCGTTCCGCACTCCTCCATCTTCGGTCGGCGCCGTGGAAGCTGTTCCTCCGTGGTTGTTAATATCTCCTGGGTCCGCGATCTTCCGCTCTTATAAAATTAACCCTAGGGCGCGACACTCGGTTATTATTATTATTACTATAATTATTATTATAGTAATTTCGGTTGGGTGGGTATGGTCTGTCACCGTTATTGCTGGGGTATGGATTTCTCTGACTGTATGGGATACTATTATTAGGCTGATAATAATTATTCCTATTACGTCGTTGCATTTTTCCGTCTTTCTCTGGCTTTGTAGCTGTTGCCTAGCTCCAACTAGTGATTGGGCAGATTGTATTGGCCTTTCAATCGCTAATTAAAGCCCCTCAGTTGTGCACCAATTTGTAATAAAATAATGAACTCTCCGTGTGTTTAATAATAATTGGTGTGGCTCTCGACGTCTTACTGGTCTGAAACACTTCCTCAGTTTCCCAGTTGATCGAGTCCCAAATGTAGCAAGACCTGTCAAATAGCGTTATTCTGTTGAAGAAGTATATGTGTAGTTTCACCATAAGTTTTAAAACAAAAATTGTTGCTTGTTGAAGAGAAATAAAAAAAAAAATTGTGTTTAAAAAAAATTTTCTTTTTATTAATTAATTAATTAAAATCAATTAATTATTAATGTGCTGTGAAGTTTTAAAATGTATATCACTCCTCTAAGAAATTTTATTGATGTTCTTGTATTTTCCAAATAAACTACAACCACTCATAAGATTGTCTCCAGGACAATCGATACTTGTTTACTTTTTCGTTTTGTAGGTTATCTTCCCTTGTATGTGGTAAAATCCTAGTAGTTTATTATTTAAAATTATATTAATGGTAATTTGTAATATAAATGAAAGAAAGAACTATTTTGTGATGAAAAGTATTAATGTTTTATTAAATAATTGAAATATAGACTCTTTTCGATTATAATATCGACTCTCAGGGTATCGAAACAGTTACAAGGTTTGGTATATAAAATTCAACAAGGTTCTTTAAACAGCTAATTATTATCAAAGTCAGAGAAATCGGGCCAATATTTAAAAAGTATAACGTTACAACAAGTTAATTACTAATACTAGATACACACATTGAATAATAAATTTGAAATAATATAATTTGTTGTCACCAACACAGCTGACGGGAAACAAGGAGGCGTTGCTAACGAAAATCTGCAAATGGCTGCCGCCAAGTCGGTCAAAATGTCCTCCGAATCTGCGATGTTCCAAATAAGATATTTTCTGCTAGTATTTACGTCCTGGTGTCTGCAAAACTCCTTTCTGATGTTGTGTAGTGTCTTAAGTGAAGTTTCCGTGTTGTCTTTTGTATATCTGTGTAGTTATAAGTTCGTTCACTTTTTATGATTCCGACACTAATATATGGTTATGTGGTATACTGTTTTCTTGTGTTTTATAGTGTTTTCTGGTGTAGTTATGTGCTGTCCAGTGTTATTTAGTCTTTATATATTAATTTTGTCACTATGTGGACGTTCCAGAATGATTTTATACGCCACTCGCGATTTCACAAAAACTTACCGTTCACTTACTCGCCATTACCGTTTCTAGTTAGGTTAGCTCGGTTATAAACCGCTTGTCAAGTTCACCGTACAATTACCAATAATCAACTATCTTATTTCCTTCAGTTTCGACTAAACTCTTAGCCAATATAATATTATTCTTAACATTGTTCAAATATAATTTTGCATCCTGTGCATATTCCCAAATACACTATATAACTGCCTAAACTTTGGTTATTTATCAATTTTATTTGCTAGATGTAATTTAAATTAACCCTTCAGTTCATTCGGCGTATTTTAAGATTGAATCATGCCGTTTTATAATGTTTTCTGTCCAAAATTAGTAATTTTACTTTCATTTTGTATTCAGTGAAAAATTAAAATTTAACTTCCTGTCATTATGCAAATTCAGCCATTTTTCAGTTATATTTATTATTAATAATCTTATATTGTATTAAAAGGTTTATATTCCCTTATTTTCTTGTAATTAATTGAATTGGTTAAATTCTAAAATATTATTTTGGAATATATGACTCCCCTCTCCAAATTTCTGAGTTTAGTCATTTTAATTTTTATTTATAATTCTGAATATAATTTTATAAAATCTTTCTAAATGGTATGTGCAATTATATGGCTTCATCTCAGGTTTATTTTGTCTAAATCCCTTTTGTTTAATTGCATTTAAATGAGTAATTTCTCTGTTTTGATGGAGTTTGGTTTTCATTCTTTGGCCTAGATTTTTTAACAAGTTTTTTCTTACAAAATATTTTTACAAACAATAAATGATGTGTGATACCCTCTCTGACTTTTAAATATGGTATTATAAACTAAACATTTTTTCAAATAACACAACGATAACTAGTATTGGTTACAATACCATGAATAGTTAAACAAATAAGGAATATTTTCAAATAATTGGTTGTTTTCAAACTTCAGACATGTTTTACAATCAAATACTTATTTCTAACATTGAAATATCGTTCACAAAAAAGGTTTTTTACCAACTAACATCTTAATTACTTCTTACTATTAACACAAGTAATAATTATGTTTACAGTTCTGATGTTAGTTGTAAATTTAAATAAATGACCTTATATCTAATACATTTTTAACATCCTTATCCTATATTTACAAAAACCTTATATCTATATTCTTACTTGCTAACCACTATACTAAGTTGGATTATACAGTTTTTTACACTGTCTTTTAAATATTGTATTTGGGGAATTGTACCCTGTCATTAGTATAATTAAATCTGTTTTTTTTTCTCATTATATAAAACAAAATGTCGCTTTAAACAGATTTATACCTTGTTACTATTCAAAGTAACATATTCACATAGTACCCATTTTAAGTCACTGAAAGTTGCATATTTCATTGTATTCAATGTTTGTGATTGCCAAGAATGAAACGCAAGGTTTATTTTCTATAATACCTAAAACTAGCACTGGTTCACTTTACACTTTTATTTTATGTTATTTCTAAATGGTCGTGTAGTCTTATTAACATAATAAATTGGTTAGTGTTTTACAATGGAGATTTGTTCCTTGGGTACTATATTATTGTTTCATCTTGGTTCACTGGCAACTCTTACTTTACACACTTCTCTCTCTTAATTTTATGTACATGTTGTTACTATTTCGTTATACTTTTATTGGTATTTTACTATTTATTTTGGGGATATGGGGATTTGGGTGTCTTTTATAAGAGCATGCCATCTTCCTCAGGATGCTGCCTTCTTCTTCTTTCTTCTGTCTTCTTTTCTTCTGTCTTCTGGGACTGGTATCTTCTCTATCTTCTTCTTGATGCCATCGGGTTTCTTGGGATTTCTTCATCTTCTTCGGGTTTCATGGGATTTCTTCATCTTCTTCGGGTTTCTTGGGATTTCTTCATCTTCTTCGTCATTGTAGAAATACATCACCTGTATTGGTTGATCTTGGCTTATTCAGGGTTTCTTTTCCATTTATATTTCCTCGTTGTGGGTTTGGTCATATTCTGTGTTGCTTTGTTATTTACTTTATACCTTCCTGGGTTATAATTTGAAAACCTTTGGTTATTAGACTGGTTTTGGATGACTCATCACTAGTAACTCATTTTATTTGAACTTGTATTTTTTTTAAATAATAATGATTGCTTTCCACAGTTGCTATGAATTAATTTTTTATATTAAACTTAATGCTTTCTTCCAGATTTAAATGTTATAATTTTATTATTCTAATGATCAAATGCCATTCAATATTATGCATATATCTGTCACGTTACAATATATATATATATTTTTTTCATTAAATTACATTATAATGAGTGATACGTGCATGTTACAATGTTAACCAAAAACATAGATCGAGTTATAATTTAACTAAATATAATTATTTCACTACGACTCCGAACACAAAACTTTTTATGGGTAAAAACGTAAAAGCTTTACCTTACAACCTGAACCGGTTTTCATTTTTAAAAAGCTTCTTCAGAGGTTGCCGCTGGTAGTACTGTCCGTCTTGTTGTTGGCGACGAAATTGATTTTCGAAAGATCGATGTTGTGTGTGTGAGGTGTGATATGTTCGAATAATGCGTGTGATTTGAATTGCGGCTGTTCGTTTAGGATGTCATTTTCATTTGTTTTCGTGTGTTTGTGTATTTCCATTTGTTCTAGAGTGTCTAGTTTTTGGCCTTTTGTGTGTACGTATAGAATGTTCATGTTATTGTCGATGTTTTTGTATGTGTGGTTTGCAAAGGTGGATTCTGTAGTGGAGTGGAGTGTCTTTGTGTGTTCAATGTATCTTTGTTTGAAGCTACGTCCTGTCTGGCCTATGTAGTATTTGTTGCAATCTGAGCAATTTAGTTTGTAAACACCAGGAAGATCGAATTTGTTTTGTGCTTTGTGTGTGTGTTCTGTTTTGTTAATAGTTTTGTATCCTGCTTTTTTGAATTTGTGGGCTATTTTTCAGTTTGTTTGTTGATGTATGTTAGTGTTATGAATTTGTTGTTTTCTGTCTTTGTCTGTTGTTTGTTTTGTGTTTTGTGTAGGAGTTTATTGATTATTGTTCTGTCGTATTCGTTGGATTCTGCTAGATATTTTATCGTGTTTAGTTCGTCTTTGTAGTCTTTTTCATCTAGGGGGATGTTGTTAAGTCTATGTATCATGGTTCTGAAGGCAGCTAGTTTGTGTTGTATTGGGTGATTGGAGGAGTTGTGTATTAGTGTGTCAGTGTAGTGTGTATTAGTGTGTCAGTTGTAATCAGTTTGTTTGTTGATGTATGTTAGTGTTATGAATTTGTTGTTTTCTGTCTTTGTCTGTTGTTTGTTTTGTGTTTTGTGTAGGAGTTTATTGATTATTGTTCTGTCGTATTCGTTGGATTCTGCTAGATATTTTATCGTGTTTAGTTCGTCTTTGTAGTCTTTTTCATCTAGGGGGATGTTGTTAAGTCTATGTATCATGGTTCTGAAGGCAGCTAGTTTGTGTTGTATTGGGTGATTGGAGGAGTTGTGTATTAGTGTGTCAGTGTAGTGTGTATTAGTGTGTCAGTTGTAATCAGTTTTCTGTATATACTGAATTTGTGCCTGTGTTCAAGTTTTGTGATGGAGAGGTCTAAGAAGTTTATGCTATTGTTGTGTTTGTATTTGGCAGTAAAGGTTATGTTTTATGTATGTTTTTTATGTGCGTTAGTAATTGTTCACATTGTCTTTCGTTTCCCCTGTATAGTATGTCATCAACGTATCTGTGCCAATATAGTATTTTATGTGAGTGTCTGTCATTGTTTGTGAGGATTTTTGTTTTTTCTAAGTGTTGGAAGAAGACTTCTGCTAGAATGCTGGATATGGGTGAGCCCATGGGTAGACCATCATTCTGTGTGTAGAATTTATTGTTATATGTAAAGTAGTTTTGTTTTGTGATAATGCTCAGAGTTTCTGTTATTTCGTTGATAAGTTCGTCTGGTATGTTGTTCTGTTTGAGTTTGTTTTGTAGGATGGTGATTGTTTCAGAGATGGGGATGTTTGTGTACAGGTTTTTAATGTCAAAGGAGGCTAATGTGGCATTATGGGGGATGTGTATGTCTTTTATTTTTGTTACTAGGTCTGTGTTGTTTTTTACTGCAATGTTGTTGTCTAGTTGTGTGTGTTCTCTGATAATTTTGTCTAGATGTTTTGCGAGTTTGTATCGTAGTGAAATAATTATATTTAGTTAAGAAACGGACATGTTATGAACAACAAAATTCAAGAATTATAATTTAAAACAAAATGTAATTATATTTTTGTTTCAGAGTAAACGAGAGGGAACATTTATGTGGGATACAGAGTTGCAAGGTTATATTTTAAGTTCATTTTTTTATGGCTATGTTGTCACGCAAATCCCATTTGGAATATTGTCAAAGAAATATGGTGCTAAATACTTTTTAGGTGTTGGTATGTTGATCAATTCAGTATTTGGCTTATTTGTGCCCATAGCAGCCCAAGATTTGGGTATTGGTGGACTGATGATTGTTAGATTTATCCAAGGACTTGGCGAGGTATGTTATCATGAATCACTATAACTTGTTATGTATTATATCACTGTGTGTGTGTGTGTACTGGTGTTAATGTATCTGAGTATCTAGATGATATAAGTGTAGTGTTTCTGATTTTGCATCTCGCTGTTATAATTAGTATATAGACATATAGTAGGTCTGTTTATAGATTTGTATAAGGTTGTACCTGGTGAGAAAGTTTTAACTCATGTTCCATAATACTTTATATGATGACCATATAGAATCTCAAAATATATGGCTGTACCATTCAGCTTTTAATAGAGATTTTAAATTAAGGCTTATTATGACTGTTAGTTTTATTAAAGTTACTCAGTGAAGAAATTTTTGTATCCAGTATTGTCAGTGGGCCTACTGTCCTTCTGCAAAATGTGTCTTAACTGCTCTGGTTAAGATTTTCAGTTCAGAGTAGTTATCCTCTAAAATCCTGAAAATTCTATTGTACATATTTATTGATCAGTGGCATTCCAACAACCAGAGGTGCCCCTCTCCCCACAGCCATGGTGCAATTCCTCCCCAAGTATTCCAGAATCCCCCAATTTGATTTCGTGGGTATGGAGGGATCACAATACCAGGGTATGGAATAACCCCCCAGTGAATGGTGTATCTTGGGACTTTATCCAAAATTTTTTGAATAAAAAAAACTAACGTTCTTTTTATCAATAACAAAAGGTTTTTTAGTATACCTGATCAATAGCTAAATTATGAGAAATGTAAAAGCCTGGTCAAACCTGGCTGAACATAATTAGTAGTACATTATGTCTTATAAAGATAATCTAACTTGATTTTGTAATTGCATTTTTTCTTCACTGATTTGTTTGATTTACGAGGGTTGTAAGGGAGTAATTGAGCCCCTGGTTTGCAACTGGCTTAAATTCATGTAACTTCTATTTCCAACAAAGGATTATGAAAGGAAAAAGGTGATTAATAATGGCAGGGAAGGTTTAATAATAAAATACAAAATTACTAAAAGTGGAAACACAATTTTGTGAGATATATATGAACAATGATTTAGTTTACACTGGTTCTGAAGTCAGTTATTCAACAACATAGATTGTCTATTTTTGGTTGTTTTAGCAAACGAATCAATTATCTCATCGGTAAATTCCAGGGGGGGATTAAAAATATGTGGAGGGGATTTGAAAGCAAAAGAAAACGTTTGAGTACCATGGAAATCCCCCCCCCCAAAAAATATTACAAAAATCGCCTAGAAAAATCCCTCCCTCCAAAATTCCAGAGTTGCGACTTGCACCATTGCACCATACTATAGGCACCCCTGCCAACAACTTATAATCATCTAATTTTATTATACAATTTTTATTGTAATTATTTACTGTAAATCTTCAGTGATTTTCATTAGTACATTATACTTGAGATGAATAAACTGCATTTGTAATGAACATCCACAGTCAGTATTTATATAAATAGTACTGAAAGGAATGATAAATGTTGTTTATTATATATACAATTGTTTAAAAAATAAATGTGTAAGGGAAAACTGCATATGTAAGTTTCCAACATGAAGAAGTGTTTTCAGGAAAGTTGTATTAGCAGACTGTTGTATTCAGGCCACACAAACTGATTGATGATAGATAACGTAAAGTACTGTATTTATTATATGTGTTGAATCTGTGTAGGTGTGGTCCTTATTATGTGCCAGTGATGTGTCTGATTAATCATATTAGTTGTTGGCCTGTCATATTAGTTGTGTACCAAGCCAGAATGATAACGGAAGCAATAAAGTTTAAAGAACATGACCAAATTTTATAGTAAAAATTAATGAGTGTATGTAAAAATATTTAGCAGCTAGTGAATTACAATATCTCAAGCATAGAGCAAATGATAATCAATCTGTTATATCAAACAAGTTAACACAACCTCCAAAATTTGTAACCAAAACGGTGATCCGCACAGTAACTAAATTTGCAGTTCACATGCCTTAACTCACTACATGTTCATGCCGTATAATAAGCCAGAACATTCAGTACATAGTCTACATTTTTTAAGTCTCGTACAGCTCGTTAAGGCAGGAAAATGTTGCAGAAACTGCTGATTTGGTCTCCTTGAGATCCTCCTTTGGGCACTTTCTAATTCTGTTTTATGTATACATATTGTCTTCCTATCCCAATAAAACTGTGTAAATATTTTCAAATGATTGTGATTTTCTGTTCCACTATACAGTAGATGATGTATTCAGAAAGTGATTTACATAATAATATATGAAATTACTAGAATTATAAAAGTTAGTTTTTAAATTGAAATGTTACAATTTGATTTTTTTTACTAAACTACATGTTGCATATATAATTTTTTATATCAGTGTTGTATGGGAACTTGAAAATCATTAATAGAATAGACAGCCTGTAAAAGGTAATAACTGTAATAGCAATAAAAAATTAAGTTATTATTAAATAACAATATTTTTCATTTAAGCGGAGCATTAATTTAATAAAAGTATAGAAGAATATTGTTGTTGTTGATAGTTACTAGTAACATTATGTTGTGTCATTTATTACAATATTTCAAAAGGCTTCAAACAGTATTAAAGTGTATGCTTGGGCCTTTTTATTAAACACCACTATAAATGGTTGAAATTTTCCAGAACTAGGTCTGTAAAAAATGTTAAATAAAACTGTTTTTATTAAATTAACTTAAATTTGTTATTCTTTTGTTGTTTAACATCTTTATCTGGTGACCAAACTGGCTTAGGCCGGTCCTACATTGGAAGCATTTTCAAACAGTCTTGAGGAGAAAGGGTTATAGTATTATCAAATAGCGAGTGCAGCTGGGCGAGGGTCAGGCTCACTCACAAACACGCAGCCTGCACACACACAAGATCACTGTCTTTATGATTCACACCTATGAATCATCTTACAGTCAATAATTTTGTACCAAACATAGCTGATATTTTGGGCTTCATTTCAGTAAATTATAGACTGTTTGGTATCATTTTTCTTGTAATGGTGTGTAGAATTGATATATATTAAACATTTTAAGATAAAATGTCAAATAAAATAAATCAAAGTTTGATCAACTGAAGTCCACTAGGTGACTAATGGGGCGAGAATCCGGCCGGTCCTAATCCCATGCGCTTTGTGTGTGTGTGTGTGTGTGTGTGTGTGTGTGTGTGTGTGTGTGTGTGTGTGTGTGTGTGTGTGTGTGTGTGTGTGTGTGTGTGTGTGTGTGTGTGTGTGCGTGGTTTGTGAGTGGGCCTGACCTTCGCCCAGCTGCACTCGCTATTTGATACTACTATAGTGTTATTGAAATGCCACAGACAGGGCTTTGACATAGCTGCAAATATGTCTGGGATTTAGCAGGGTGTATAGTCTACAACAGAGAAAACACAGGCAACAGCAGAGTACTTTCACTGCACTGCCTACAATTTAAACTTAGTTTTTTAAATGATTCTGTATCAAGAAAACACTGTTTTTTCTGCTGTAGTTGAAAAATCATGTTTACTTAGGCACAATGTTTAAAGATGGTAAATTTAAAGATGGGCTTCTTAGTTCAACTTGTTATACTTAAAAAAAAACTTTGCCCTACATGCTGGTCATCAAGGGTTGATTTTTTAAAGGCACTAAGATACAGTTATATTGATGTCATGAAGGTGCTTACCAAAATAACCAAGTTCCTCCAAAGCAGAAGAGATGACCCAAGCTAGTTCATTGAAAAATCACTAGGGGAACTTCAAATTTGTATTTCAAGTTGTCTCCAAAGTACTCCAAAGATCTGACATAAACCTTTCCAAAGCAACTGCTGTGGTAAAGAATATGCAAAAGGAGCTAACTGATCTGAGACACAATTAAGATACTATAATGGACACAGCTACAGCCATTGCTCAAGAGTGGGGTGTTCAAACTGACTTCAAAGACAAAAAAACTCGCAAGATAAAAAACTCTCTTGATGATGAATTAGCTGAGGATTAACGGCTTACTAATCCTAACCTCCACTTTAAAACCATTATATATTATGATACCCTGGATATCATGAGCAATAAAACAAATGTTAGGTCTGAGAATATGATAATTGTAGCCAGAATTTTTACAGTCATCACTCCTGAGTCCCTTTCATCAGTTTCAAGTGAACAATTAAACCAGAAAGCAACTAAACTCTATCTAGAATACAGTGAGGATTTAACTCCAGATTTTTCCACCATAAAGTTTAAGTTTTAGGAGAACTCTTAAGAGAAGACATTAAGAAAAAGAAGTCCATAAAAGGGATGATGGATTTTTTGTTTATTGAAAATGTCTCAGTGGCCTGCAGCATTCCAGATGTCTGCACTTTTTATTTGTTGTTCCTAGCATTGCCAGTGAGTGTGGCTGCAGCGAAAGTCTCTTAATTAGTTTATATTCTAAAAACTAAGATTGTGTGTAACAACAACCAAATATGAAACGGAAGACCTTCATTTTCTTTTTCACATTGCAGGGACCTATCGTACCATGTACTCATGCCTTGCTTGCAAAATGGATTCCTCCAAATGAAAGAAGTCGGTTGGGTGCTTTTGTTTATGCAGGTAAATGATAGTTTTATAATATTAATGTAAATATTGTGTGTGTACACACGTGCACGTGCATTTACAGAGAAACTTCTCTATAGCAAACACTTATTACACTGAAAAAATTGTCTGTTTTTAAGAAGTGTTCAGTTTTGAAACATTCAGGTTATAAAACAGTCTAAAAACTCCACAAAACAATTATCTGTTAAAACTTAAGTATTATAGACCTGCTCGACTAAATAGGCCTCACTGATTGTCATATGGTACAGTGAAAAACAAAATACAAGACACCGATGAAACCACTAATCACCAGCTTTAATTAATCACAAATACAGTTTATAATCAACTTTTGCAGTAATCCGAAGAAAATTTGTCCACATGCAATAATAATGTCAACTAATAGAGTCCTGCACAATTATAAAACAATTAACACTTCGCCACAATACTTCGAACCTCACTTGAATAAATCACCACTTAAACTGAAACTAAGCGGCAGCTGTTGTTGTTTAAATAGATAGCACAAGTGTTCCACAATAATCCATAACAAAACGTCAACATTACTCAAAAACACTAGAGCGTAATTGATTGCGGCCGTGAACACAGTGCGTGACTGGTGAAGTCTGGAACAGCCTCGATGGTTGACACATGTTAAGTGTCATGTAATTGTCTTTCTTCTTAAAGTAGACGTACACATACAAACATTACAGCTGGGTTCTGCTGGGATAGCCGAGAAACTTGTAGAACATTCTGTAATGGTGTAACACTATTGGGTCAATCCATATCAAATCAACCAATGATGGTTGCTATCAAAATTTATTTATACCAGCTGTGAAAATTTGATCACCGAGACTTTACTAGTTTTTCAGTTACTTTTTTTTTATATGGTGAAATTCGGTTTATTAGCAACTAAACGTATGGTTCATTCTAACAACTAAACTATATGTTAGGTATTAAAACAACAATAAAAGGACTTTCAGTTCAATTGTGCCTGTTGTTTTATTGTAATAATATTTTACTGGGACAAACTAATTCTTAATCATGTTTTTAAGGAAATAATTTTTAAAAAATAAACGCTGTTTTGTCTTATTTAGTTTTTGAGCTTATGCAATTTATAAAGTAGTCTCCTATTTTGCTTACTGTTTAACCAAAATTCAAAAGAATAACTCTCTGGGAGTTGAGCAATACACATTCCATTCAAGTCTCAACTTGTTGCTCAACCAGTAGGTACTGTAGCTGCCAATGCATTCAAGTCTGAACTTGTAGACTCCCCACCATCCAACCAACTACTGCATTAGTGATCATTGTGAAAGCAGTAGAAGGAGCAAAACTGAACACAGATTACAAAGATTTAATAGATTTCCTGGTTTGTGACTCTCAAAATAGTGACTGTATGCTTGATGAATGTCAGTTCTGTCCAGGAAAGGATTTCGTACTTGAACGTTTAGGCAGTGAAACTGATGATTTTCCTGATGATGTCACTTTTAAACAATGGGTTAGTACCGATCGAGCAGAGCTTATCACTCGGTTCATGCCATTTGACGAATTTCTCCAGGACTTAATTGAAAAATTGTTAGCATTGAAAAAACATCACTTCATTTCTAAAGCTCAGTCTAATTACTTAAAATAACTGAAAGAAAACTTATCAGAAGATGTTTGTGTAACTCTATGTGATTTTGCTGAGAATTTCACTTTCGTGATACAAGACGAAATTCAGAGTTTTCATTGGTCCAATCCTCCAGCAACATTACACCCTTATGTGTTTTATTATAAGAAAAATGATGATAAGATTTGCTGCAAGAGTTTATGTGTGATCAGTGACAACTTGGACCACAATACTGCTGCTGTACACACTTTTCAAAAATACTCAGCTGAAGAAGTTAAGAAAGTAGCACCAGCAGTAAAAATATTGTGTACTTTAGTGATGGTGCCAGCAGCCAATACAAGAATAAAAAAAACTTTACCAACATTTGTCACCATACAACTGACTTTGGTCTTGATGTTGAGTGGATTTTTTTGCTTCCTCAAATGGGAAAAACACGTGTGACGGAATTGGTGGTACCACATTTAACAGCTGAGGAAATGTACAGGTTTTGCCTTGAGAATGTATCAGGCATCCATTTTATTTATGTACCATCAGAAAAAGTGGAATCAAACAGCACAAAATTACAGAGGAGATTCTTGTAAGCAAATTCCACAGACAAGGTCATTTCATAGATTTCTACCTCTAACTCAAACAAAAGTCATATGTTATATGTACTTACAGTCAGGAGAGTTTACTGATTGCAGCACTACAGAAATTCCAGAAGAAAGTATATTTTCATTGAAAATACAAGATACAGTAGCTTGAATTTACGACAAGAACTGGTGGAACAGGATAATTGAAGAAACAATTGAGGAAAACAACGATCTTTTTATTCACTTTTTTCATCCACATGGCCCCAGAACTTCTTTCCAAATCTCTAAAGATGACAAAGTTTGGCTGCCAATTAGTAAGGTCCTAAGGAAACTAACACCAATAGAGTTCACAACTGCTACAGGTCGAAGCTTCAATATCAGCGAAAAACTGTACAGAAATCAGTCAACTTTTTTCATCAATTACATTTTAAGAAGATAAAAAAAGGATTAATAGTTGTTTGTGTTTTTGCTTAAAGTGTGAACTGTATAAATAAAAAAATATACTAGGATAATGTTACTAATGTATTATTTAGATTTACAACACAGTTTTTATAATATTTGCACATCGCACCACTTCTTGTGATTTCAGTACTTAAAAAAAGTTATAATTCAAAAACTAGTAAAGTCTCAGTGATCAAATTTTAACCACTTGTTATTACACAAATAAAGATTGTTTTGTGAAAATTTGAGATTTTGCAAGTGTGTCCCTTCTGAGATATTTCAGGTTGAATATAGCCGATTTTAGAAAAATCGCAATTGTTGAAGACCCATAAAGAAAAAAGGATGAGACTCTCAGGTATCAAACTTTTTCAGGAAGTAGTATACTATGGAGCCTATATCTAGAAAAAAAAATTAAAGGTGAGTCTTAGGTTTTTCTTTAAAATTTTTAATTTCAAATATGACAATTTGCGTTTTTAAAACTTTAACTTTCAACAATTTTCTTAAGGTATTTGTAGTGCAGTAGGCTTAAATGTGCACAGGACATACAATGTTGAACATTTAATTCTCTTCAAAATGGTTTTTGTTTGAAATCAATACCTTCAAAAATAAAGGAGCTACAGAGTTTACCGCAAACCTTTGTAAAGTGCAAAATAGGCTAACGCACCTATACAAAATGGCCGTTCAAAAAAAAAACCTAACATCTAAAAAATGAATGAATGCTTGTTTTCTACTCTCTGAATATAGTACAACTTTGTGTAAAAAAATTAAAAAATAATAAATTTTGTCAGCAACCTTTTAATCTGAAATTGGGTGATTTCAAATAGATTGACCCTATTGTGCTTTTCATACAATACCAAAGAAGAATGTAGAGCAATTTGTGGCAATTTATGGCAGTAAGAATATATAGTACGTAATGCAAAAATAAATGACCTAATATAAACTACAATTTTAAAATAACAATAAATTTAAGAAAGTAGTGTAGTAAAACATACTCTATGCTGCATGATTATTTTGTTACAAAATACAAAAATTGTTTGTACACATGAGCGTTGCATCGTATTTAAAATTATGGTACAGTGTTGTAATTTCTTCTATTCTAATTATAATTGGTGGATTCTTTTAATATTAAGAAGTAATATAAACATAAACTTATTACCATTCAATTGTAGAAACAATATAATTTCAAAAAGAAAATAAAAAATCATGGTTGAATTTTGTTCTTCAAATAAAATTCAGTTTTTTTTCTTTCCATTTATTAAGCGGTTATTAAAATCACATGCTCTTGTATGTCAGTTGCATATGATTGTAATCCTTGAAAATCTGAATTTACATAAAAACCTATTTTAGTACTTTTAAAAATCAGTTTTAAGTTTCAAAATTTCTAAGGATTTCAATCTAGTCAGCATTCACATTATTGTCTTGATCACCATCATTGTAAGTTCCTTTATAGGGTTTAGTTTGATGCGGCATGAAATCATCTAGTATTTCACTGGTAAGTGTCAGTGGATCTTCTAATGTTGATGAATCATGTATTATCTATTAAACAATATTCTGGACACTTGTTGAGATTATTTCAATTTATCACTTTCTAACACACACCATAAATATCATCATCATCATCATCATCATCATCATCATCCTTTTTAAAGCTGAGCCATACTGAAACAGTCGCAAATAGTTAATAAATTTAATGTTTTTGATGTCTGAACATAATTAGAACGTAGAATGCATAACATTAATTGACTCCAAAAGTTATTTATGATATATCATTAACTCATTTCAACAAGAAGAATAATTTAATTGAATTTAAAATAATTTAATCTCCTAAATTTTTTTATAGACTTAGTTATCATTAAAGGTGTGCAACTTTGTTTATTGTACAGGTGCTCAGTTTGGAACAGTTGTGTCTATGCCATTAAGTGGTATTCTATCAGATCATGGATTTGCTGGCGGCTGGCCATCAATTTTTTATGTGTTTGGTACAGTTGGAGCTTTGTGGTCTATTTTATTTCTCCTTGTTGTACATGAAGATCCTGAATCTTGTCCAAGAATAGCTGAAGACGAACGAAAATATATTATTAGTTCTCTGTGGGGTACTGCGGGAATTTCAGTAAGTAAATGTGGAAAATAATATCGTGAAAATATTTTTAATATATAAAGGGTACTTCTTTTATATATTAAGGTACATGTATAAATAGGAAATGTATCCATCAAATAAGTACTGTTTGGCTAATAAGAAATTAGGCAATTAAAAAGCAATTATTTTATTACCATTAAATTATTGCCAGAGTTTCTTGTTACTATCTGTTTTTGCAGTGCAGACTCACCTTTCATCACCATTGCAATCCTTTTTAGAAAACCATTTCCTTTTTCATCAAACCACTGTGAAAATTCCATGTGTTTTCATTTTGGTTCATAATTTTTGGCACCCATCTACAAACATTGTCTGTAGTGCAGGTTTTCAGCCATGATTTCATATAACAAAGATCTTGAAGTGACAAGAAATTGGATAGGCAATACAGACATTTTAATCTTCTATCAAAGCAAACCTTCTCTTGAATATTGTGTAGAAAATTATCATTGACTAGGCGTGGGTTCCCACTATGCTCCTTGTCATGTTCTCCCTTCCGTCATTAATCACACTAACCCTCTTTCCCACTATATCTTCATTTGTCACATTCAGTTTATTAATTTAACCGATTTGGTAATTTGTTTTGTGTCATCAAACTTTTTTTTTAATTCAAAGAACCTAACTACTGGTCTATTTCAGAATTGATAGGGCTGATTAAACTTTTTGTGCATGATAACAAATCTGTAATGATTATCAACATAAGTATAAGCAAAAAAATGACTGAGCTTCTTCATTCTTGAGTAGTGAAAGTAACTATGCTTGCACACAGCCCTGACATCAAGATGTATAGAAGATGTGAGCAAATGGTATTTGTTTTCTGGATGCATATGAACTGCAGAATGATAAAAAATATACGATACATAGTATTCCAGTTACAACTAAACTGTATTAATGAAAAGTAGTTTAATTTGTTGTTAAATTTAATTTTTCTATACACTGAATAAGTCAATTCATGCAAGTTTAAAGTTATTGGAGTTGTTAATTTTATTTATAATTTTATATTATTAGGGTTCATAGCACCAAAATAACATTAGATGTCTATGGCTCACATTGTGCCTAAATCTGTGTAAGGTGTAGAATTGAGCCTAGTTACTGCTGTTCAGCTTTTGTCATGGATTTCTGTACCTGTCTGCTCCTTTTTGTGTATAGTCAGATATAAAATCTTAAAAAAAATAATACGATTGTAAAATATGGAATGGGTTATTAAACTAGAGAGTAAACAAAATTTTGAAATGTTATTGTCCATTATAGGCTTACTTGTAACAAATTTTTTTGTTACTTTGTGTGTGAGTGTGTGTGTTTTACATCAAGAATGGTTATTATTATTATTATAAATATATTATTATGTTAATGAGGTGTATTCTTAATATAATATTGTGTGTAGTAATTATTTCTATGTTGTACGTATTTTCTTTCGATGATAACAGATTTTGTGGAAATTAGATCCTGGTGATGATAAAGTTTGTCAGAATATTAAAACAAATGTTTTAGTATTAACAGAACTCAAAAAAGCCTTTCATTACTGGAAGTTATCAAAAAATTAATTTTTTGTCAAGTGATTTTTGGCCTATCCTATAGTTTGTGTCTATTATACTGATTTAACAACTGACAATATCATGTACATTCACATGAAACATTTTTGTCTAGTCGCCTCCTGTACCTTGGATGTCTATAATAAAATCACTTCCATTTTGGGCTATACTCATATCACATATGGGGCAGAACTATGGATATGAAACTCTTATGACAGAACTGCCAACATTCATGAAACAAGTTTTACATTTCAACATTAAAGAGGTAAGATATTTATGCACCTCATTAACTGTAATTTGCTGGTTTACCAGATGTAGTTTATATTTGTGTTTTTTTAATTTTTTTGAATGCATCAGATCCTAAACAGAAAACTTATCATTATGTGTTACTACATTTAGAAGCAGGGCCGGTCCTTGATGTAAGCAAAGTACGCGGCCGCGTAGAGCGCCAGGCAAGGGGGGCGCCGAAGGCGCCCGCCACGGCCTCAAACTATGTAGACCCAGAAGCCGCAGAAATAGTTTCAGTAAAGACAAGAAAACATAGATAAGATAAATCATTGATGGTGAGATTCGTTAAATTTGTAGAAATGAGGAAGTGTCAATTAAAGAACATTTTTTAGGTTTCGTACCTATCACGGATTCTACAGGTGAAGGCCACACAGAAATTTTACTCAATGAGCTATCTACACGGAACATACCTTTAAAGAACATGAGAGGCCAGGGATATGATAATGGCTCCAACATGAAAGGAAAGCATGTTGGAGTTCAGAAAAGGATACTTGATTTGAATTCTCGGGCATTTTTTGTGCCATGTGGAAACCAATCGCTTAATGTAGTGGTTAACGATGCCGCCCTGTCTTGCCCTATTGCAGTTGACTGTTTTAGTATCATTCAAGAAATCTTTAACTTCTTCTCAAGTTCAACTCACCGATGGAGTATTTTGGTGAAACACGCATCAACTCTTACAGTGAAACCTCTGAGCAATACTTGGTGGGAGATGTGCCTCTGAGATATCATATTGAGGAAATATACTTTGCCGTGTATGAAGCCTCTCAAGACCAGAAACTCAATGCATTTGGCAGGAACACTGCTTTAGGAATCGCAAAAAAACTACAAAGTTTCAAGTTTCTGTGTTGTCTAGTAACTTGGCATGAGATCCTGTTTAAAATAAACATGGTGAGTAAGGCCTTGCAAAAAGTCACATCAGATCTGCAAAGCTCAATGGATCTCGTTAAAAGTGTACAGAGATTTCTAGAAAAGACGAGATCTGATGAATGCCTCAATAACGTCATCACAGATGCAAAAGAACTTGCAGAAAAAATTGGTGTTGCTGGTGAGATTGAAAAAGAAACCCAAGTCCGTCCAAGGAAAACAAAAAGGCAATTCTCCTATGAGATTGAAGATGAACCTGTTCAGGCTGGGAGAACATTGTTCAAAGTTAATTTCTTCTTTGTTGTGCTTGACACAGCAATATCCTTGCTTAAAGAGAGGTTTGAACTCATGGAGAACCACAGCAAGAGTTTCAGATTTCTTTATGACATTGGAAATCTACAGACATGGGATAGGAGGGAGTTGAAGGATGCCTGTACACATCTTCACAGTGTTCTAAGTGATGGAGAAGAATGTGATATAGGCGGAGTTGAACTATTTGACGAGCTGCAAATTTTTGCACCAATGCTGTCCTCTGGAAGCTCTCCAGCTAAAGCCTTGTCATTCATAACCAAAAATGGTTATATGGACACCTTCCCAAACGTTTTTGTTACTTTGAGAATTCTTCTGACACTCCCAGTTTCAGTGGCCAGTGGTGAAAGAAGTTTTTCTAAGTTGAAACTGATAAAAATTTATTTAAGATCAACTTTGTCCCAAGAGCGTTTGAGTGGACTGGTAACAATGGCCATTGAAAATGACTAGCTAAATGAAATGGACACAGATTTGATACTCAATGAATTCGCAGAAATTAAAGCCAGAAAAATCTCTTTTTAATGATTTATGTTGTTTAGCTTTGCCTTCACTAATTATACTTGTAAATAAAATTTTGATTTCTTGTAACCTGACTTGTGGTTGTATTCATTGACTTTCCACCATTTCAAATTTAACGTAAGTGTATTATTAGATTTATGTATTTATTTTCTCAAGGTCTAAAAAATTGTTTACAGGCAATTGTATTGTAATTAATACTATATGCTCAACAAAGATATCATAGTAAAGTTAACAAAATCATCAATCAAACACAATTTTTAAGTTAGGCCTACATTGAACTAGTTTGAGCTTAAAACAACGTTAGCAATAGTTTTTCAATCTCCAACAAATTACTGTGGAAAAAAATAAAGCCCACATGCCCCTTATAAAATTAGGAAGAAAGGTAATTTAATTTACAGATTCATAAAAAATCTTAAGATAAAAATGGTGTTGAAATGGCTTTAAGATTATAATTTTAATACTACTGTAACAGTCAGCAAATATTTATACAAATAGCTGTAACGGTACAGAATTGTGTGTTAGAGACAGCAAAGACTTAAATCAGTTAATTTCAAAGCAGCTAGTATTCACCCAAGGGGTACCCCCTAGTAACCAGCAAAACATACAATGTTATTGTATGTTTGTTGATGTCTAGACAGCCAAGCCAGACGCATTACGCAACAGCTTGCCAGCTCAGTCTTTGTGTGTGAATCACAGTAAGAACACTCCTTCACCAGTGTTTGCATCAGATGGTAGTCTGCTAGTTCTACAAGTAAAATGGTGGCCTCGGGTGAAAGATAGGCCGAAATCATTATAATCGGCCTATCTCGTAAAGTGTGAACATTGTAGCAGTATTAAAATACCGTTTAATAGCAGTGGTAATAGACAGTGTACGAGCGAAAGAAAGTCGGACGACTAGAATAATGTATATTACAATGTACATAACGTATTAACCAAAGTAATGAGTGAACATTAAAAAAACATACTAAATTCAATACAAACAGTTACGTGAGTGCGGCAGAACGACACGAGTGTACGACTAACCACAGGAACCCGCAGCGGATGGGTAATATGTACTGACAATTTTTATTAACAGAAATCAGAACCATTCTAATCCAAGCTTAAATACAAGTTAATAGTTCTAAATTAAAACATTTTATGAATGAGATCTCTAAGGGAACAGATATAATTCGAAGTTATGTACTGGTTCATAATAATTTGTCATAGGTTAGAAATGTTTATTTTATTAATGTGTAAATTCAGTTTTGTCTTAAAATAAATTTAGATTTTGTTTTAATATATAACCATGTGTTAGAGTAAGTTAATATGCCATAACCATTTCCTATTCTGTGCTGAAAACCTCGTCAAACGTTCTATGGGATTTTCTGAGTTTTAAGGGTGGTCAGATAGCGGGATTGTGTTAATTTTTATAAGGGCAAGAGTGTAAAGGTTTCGATATTAATCCATAAAATATCGTGGCGACCCGGGTAAATTAATAAGGTAAGTTTTATAAAGGGATTATGACGGTAGGTAAAATTCTGGCAGCAGTGAGCAGAAGGAATCTTCTGATTGTATTATTTAATAATGGTAAAAGAAAAAGACCGTTACATTGGCGACCCTGCCAGGATTCGAACCTGGAATCTTCTGATTGTACTATTTAATAATAGTAAAAGAGAAAGACCGTTACATTGGCGACCCTGCCAGGATGTTCGTATAAATATTATATGAACTAGACCTGTTTTGAGGCACAGAAAATAGGTTGTGGTAATGGCGTATGTGTGAATAATTATTGTAGTTTTTATAAAAGGGGTTATTTGAGAGAGGGCGTTTTTGTAAAATATATAAACGGGTAATGAAGTTATATATAATTAGTATAAGAGGTTTATAATTGTGTAGAGCAGTAAATTAATACTGAATACGTATAAGATTAAAATTTCTATGTAACATTCCATAAATAAGACAAAAATGGCAGGTAATAATAATGAAAGTACTGTAAGCGAAATAATTGATTTTAATGAATCAGCTATTAGGAATAGCCTTGAAATACATTCGCGGTCGCCACAATGTAAAGGTCTTTCTCTTTTACTATTATTAAACAGTACAATCAGAAGATTCCTTCTGCTCACTGCTGCCAGAGTTTTACCTGCCATCATAATCCCGTTAAACTTACCTTATTAAACTGCCCAGGTCGCCACGATATTTTATGGTTTAATATCGAAACCTTTACACTCTTGCTCTTATAAAAATGACATTATCCTGCTATCTGACCACCCTTAAAACTCAGAAAATCCCATAGAACGTTAGACGAGGTTTTCAGCACAGAATAGGAAATGGTTATGGCGTAATGACTTACTCTAACACATGGTTATATATTAAAACAAAATCTAAATTTATTTTAAGACAAAACTGAATTTACGCGTTAATAAAATAAACATTTCTAACCTATGACAAATTATTATGAACCAGTACGTAATTTCGAATTATATCTGTTTCCTTAGAGATCTCATTCATAAAATGTTTTAATTTAGAACTATTAACTTGTATTTAAGCTTGGATTAGAATGGTTCTGGTTTCTGTTAATAAAAATTTTCAGTACATATTACCCATCCGCTGTGGGTTCCTGTGGTTAGTCGTACACTCGTGTCGTTCTGCCGCACTCACGTAACTGTTTGTATTGAATTTAGTATATCTTTTTTAATGTTCACTCATTACTTTGGTTAATACGTTATGTACATTGTAATATACATTATTCTAGTCGTCCGACTTTCTTTCGCTCGTACACTGTCTATTACCACTGCTATTAAACGGTATTTTAATACTGCTACAATGTTCACACTTTACGAGATAGGCCGATTATAATGATTTCGGCCTATCTTGCACCCGAGGCCACCGTTTTACTTGTAGAACTAGCAGACTACCATCTGATGCAAACACTGGTGAAGGAGTGTTCTTACTGTGATTCACACACAAAGACTGAGCTGGCAAGCTTGCGTAATGCGTCTGGCTTGGCTGTCTAGACATCAACAAACATACAATAACATTGTATGTTTTGCTGGTTACTAGGGGGTACCCCTTGGGTGAATACTAGCTGCTTTGAAATTAACTGATTTAAGTCTTTGCTGTCTCTAACACACAATTCTGTACTGTTACATAGCAAATGCAAGTTTGTGAAATTTTCAAACAAGTATCATGATTTTTTTAATAAAAGTAGTGTGTTTCTGAAGCCTTCATTTTCAAATGTTTCCGGGGGGGGGCCTCTACCTGGGGGGTATTCCATCCCCCCCACGGTAGAAGGGGCGCCGAAATATTGTTTGCTTACGCTAGAAAAATGTCTAGGGCCGGCCCTGTTTAGAAGGAATGATCATGAGAAGTGCGATCATGATCACCTTGTGAAAGATAGTTTGTATTGATTTTTTGTTAGTAATATTGTTATAATAGTTTCATGGATCCTGTACAGTGGAAACAAAATAACAGACACCAATGAAGTTGCTAATTACCAATTTTAATTTGTCACAAACAATTTGAAATCAACAAAGGCACTCTCATACAATAATTCAAGTTAAATTTGTCCGCACGTAATAATTATGTCGCCACACTAATTAACACAATAATTACTGTCCACTAATCCGCAAACAATCACTTGATCCATAATGAATAAATCGCCAACTATAACTGACTGCTAAGCTGGCCACTGTTGCTTATATATACCCCGCAGTTAGGTCCAGAGACATCTATTACTTTCCCAGGGGCGCACCGAGAATAATTATGTAGTTATAGGTTCTGGAACAATCTGGAGACTGGAGACATGATTAATTGAAGATAATATTTGATTAACTGAACTTCAAAAATGGCCATTTTGTAACTGCAGTAGACATTGGTATTGTCAAAAGAATTCGTAAAACCACAGTTTTAAACATTTGTTATGTCAAATCGTGTTTGCAGTGTGTCACCAATCCCTAAGTCTTCTGGTACAGATATGACAGGCATCTTCAGTTCTTGTTAGAGCTTCTTTGCAGCTATATCACGGTGTTGTGAATCTTTGACTTGCACAGTGAGAACTTTTTGTATGTGGTTGCATCTATGGAGAAGTTCTTCATAGCATTTGTCCATCAATGTTTTTTTGTCATAAAGCAAGAGAGAGTTTTCTTCATATTTTCTTAACTCTTCATATTGCTGGATCATGTCAGTAACCACATAAAAGTATTATATATCTTAGAAACATTTGCATGTGAATTTATATAACCTGTTCATTCTCAAAAAAGGTCTTTTTCCTTGCATTTCAAACTTACATAAACTCTTGATGTATCAAGTTCAGCTATTTCATGCCATAGTCTTTGCTAATATAATACTAGTGCGTCTGTATTCAGCAAGCCATGAAAACAACGCTTCAAAGTGTTTGGTTGGTGATCCCAACTCTCCACCTTCTTTCCCCCTTAACTTACTTGTGAAGTTGTTCTTCACTAATGTGTCATATTACACAATAATAAAAATTACAAGCTCTTGTGACAGATTGAGCATATTCACTTGCAGTTTTGTAATTCACTTGCTCATGTCTGAAAGCTCTTGAAGGCATTCTGAAACTTCTTTCAGCTGATATCGAACAGACATTCCCATCTTGTTTCAGATAAAGGATTTAGTGTAATGTTCGCTCCTTTTTTTTGACTGGCAAAATTGGCTCTTCTCCTGTAGTTTTTCCAACTGGTGAATATCCTACAAAAAGCTCCTCAATGCTGCCAGACTGCATTACACATCTTAACACTAAGGCTCGATGGACACATCCGGTTTTTTACCGTACGGTGCAGCTGCATGCTCGCAAGTGTGGCGTGGAGTACTGGAAGGGATATGAATCATTGCACACACACCTCCGGCGACACTCCTGCGAAGTTGTCGCACCGCACGTCCACTGTGAGTGCATTCTTCGCCGCAGTTCCCCTCCTTACCGCAGCAGTGCTGCACACACTACTCTGGCTCTCAGTACATTGTTGTCTATTGAGCAGTGCACACGTCCAGTGATCTGACGTAATTGTAGTTATGGCTGGGTCATATTCAGAGGGTCTTTTGGGCATATAGCTGTTTATTTGTGAAATAAAAAAATATCCTTAGCTATCCTAAAGAGTTTATAGCTAACATTTCCTATGGAGGTACAGACAGTATCTTCCATGTATCTCGGTATTTTATCTTGTCGCTTATTTTCCCTTCAAGCTCATCAAATGAATGAACACTCATTCGAAAGTAATTGAAAAATTTACCCGAATTTTTTCTGAAATCACCAAAAGCCATTCGAAATCTGCCTGTAACAAGTCTTGAGTCAGTAAATGGATGGACCCAAAACCATCTCCAATTCCAAACAAAACATCTGTTCTTTAAATAAGAGAACATTACATGTTTTCTATGACATAAATGCATGGCTGTATGTGGCAAAATGTGGCTGCCGACTGCGGCTAGGTGACTGCTAGTTACATGTGTGTGCATCGAGCCTGTGTTTTGTGTTGCAGCAACGTGCACACAGCGACACCGCACATTAAAAAACCTGATGTGTGCATCGGGCCTAAGGACATGTGTCTGATGCAACTCACATCTCTGGTACAATCAAGAATTATTAAGTAATATTTTGCTTCTTGAGCCTTGTGTATAAATTTTGATTCAACTGATTATATCATGAATTCAGTCGGTTCATTCTGGACAGTTTTTTCAGATAGTGGTTTGGAAGTAGTGTTTTTCTATTTTGTAAGTACAAGTGTTTCTGATAACTGGGTCAAATTTGACCAACACCTTTATAGGTCCTCTAAAGTTCCCACTGGTTTTTCCCCTTCCAAACTTTTTCTGTGGTCTCTAAATATGAGGTTATGAGTTGCTACGATCATAGCAAATATCTATCTTCTTCCTGCTTGAATTTGAATTAGAAGCTCATATTATATAGTTGTTCCACACTTCAGCCATGTTTCTAATTCAAACCATTTAATAGCATTGTCCATGTGATCATTGATGTTCTAATGAGATTTTAAGCCAGCACTGATATTCATTCAGTTTTTTATACCACCATGACATAGTAAGGAAAGAGGCCTATTTAAAGGTGAGAAAAAGTTAGCGTGCAAAACAATACATTAACCAGAACGGTGTTGTTTTCATTGTTGCTTCGAACTCTGGTGTATTAAAAATTAGAGAAATGTCTGTTATTTGTGTCCATTTGGTAAGTTATCTTATCGACTCAGAATGGGCCCTGAAGAGCTAAATTCATTCTGTCTATCACAGATTGGGCATAACAAGTTACCAAGATCACTATGTACACTTGAATGTGGATGCTTCTAATGCAGCAGAAGTAGGCCTATTATTATTATCTGGCAAAAACTCAAATTTTTTTTTTTTGCTTATTTTTTTAAAGCAAATGTCTTCTATCTTCATACTTGAAGCCAAAGGTCCAGTTACAGAAAAGGTTTCTGATTCAGGAGTGTCCTTTTCCACAAATCTTGTCCTGGAACTAACAATTTTTATATAGTACCACTAGTTGTACTTTTGTAGTCCACCCATGTTGCCTTTTTCTTCGTTTTCTAATGGCCTGACTCAGATATGTCTTGGTCTCTCTTTACATTTCCCAACATTTTGCTATAAAATAGAACAGAAATATGAATTTTTTTAAAGACACATTAACACAAACACAAGTACAGAAGCGAAATTATATATATACAAAATAACTGATAACCTAACTATAACATAACCTTTTTACAATACAAGATCAACATAGGCTGGACTAAGTAGGAAAGAGTATCCATGTATTGTCAGCTGTCTTGTTAGTTTTTTGCCATTGCTTAATGCTGCATTCATTGCTACATGGAGCAGATGTGCAGACTTGTAGTAGTGTAGTTGTAGCTGGTGTGCAAAATGTCATGTACACACTGCTGATTAGCCAATCAGTAGTTTATTCACTAGCCAATTAGAATTTGTTGTAAGTGGACCATACAGTCTGAAAACATTTTATAATACCTAGAATAATGTTTTATTACAAAGTGACAAATTTAACGTACTTGTGTTAAGTTAATTGAAGTTGATAGGCCCTAGGTGATGCCTTCATCGACTATACAGAATGATCGCCCACCTCTGCCCCGTAGTTCCTTAGAGAAATGTATTGTTCAACCATATACCAAAAGGTCTACAGTGATGACTGCGACATGTTTGCAAATACCAATAATGAAAACGTCCTTCATTTCAGATATGTTCCCATCAATATTGTGGACGTGCTTCAAAGCACAAATTACACAGCACCACCCTTCTTATAACACTGTAATTTTTTGCCTTAGGAAGCCCATTGCTATAAGCTATGGTTTACCATCCTGCATATAGTAGCTGCATCTTGTTCAGACTATCTTGTTCATATCATGGTTTTCATATTTCTGTTAGTTCATATCACAGTTGTGCAAAATCTGTGAAAAAAGTATCTGTAATAAGAGCCCTCAGACCTCAGAAAGCTCCTAACATTACGTCTAGCTTTGGAATTGATCAGTTTTTCTTGGTGCTTACTTTATCAGGATCCATAAAATCCATACAGTGTTCAGGCCATGTGGTCCAAATATTGTAATTTCTTCTATGATATTACACTCTCTCATCTATGAAGAGTGATAACTCTGCAGATTCAGTTTCAGTTGTCGAGGATGAATTCTGATTATAAATGAATGGCACCATCCAAGTATAGAAGATAAGTTATCTTCCATCATGCCTTAGGGAGTCAGAGCCAGTAGTCTTTCAAATGTGACTGGTGTATTGTAGAGTCTGAATTGAATTACTTTCATCTGAAAGATGCCACCTGGTTGAGACTTGGTGTCTTTTTCTTGCTGAAATTCCATCTCCTGGTATCCACTCTTTATGTTCAAGGTAGAAATCCTCTGAGTATTAAACAGTGTGTCCAGTCCAGCTCAGTGCAAGGCAGCAGTATCTGTGTTATGTTTTCAACATTTGGTAGCCAACACAAAAATGTAATCCATCATTGTTCTACATTACAAGGACTTCGGGAGAAAACTAAACCCTCACGATACATGTAAACTCCTTGTGTTAGTTACCAGCCAAAACATTTACTTTTGCTTAGCCAGTGGAGGTACTGGAGAAGGTGCAGGTTTTTGGTATGTCCAGTATTGACATGAGACATTCTTATTAATAGACATGCAAGTATTAGGCAAGAACATCCTTCTCAACTGAAGAAATCCTTTAACTATGAAACTTCACTGTTTTTCTGAATTTAGAAATTGCATGTTGTCTAGGAACATTATTTTTTCAGCTACTCAGCACAAGTGTGTTATACTGTCTCTCTCTTTCAAATCTCTCTTTAACATACTTTCTGTTATGTGCTCAGTTTCATGTGCGGTTCTCTTTATTTACTATTTTCTTCAATGTACAGTCCATCCCTGTCTACACATTCCTGTGTACGCAGTGGCGCACCAACACAGTGTGCAATGTGTGTGGCACACATAAGCACCAGGATAGTAAAGGCACCAACAATTTCAGGCAATGAGGAAATATTTGAAAGAGAAATTATTCATTAAGTTAATTGTATTATCCTTTTAACAGCTCCTAACATGTTAAGGTGCACATCATTTTAAATTGGTAAAGTGCTCAGAAAGGTTTCATATGCCTATGTCTGTAAGTAATGGGACTAGCATTGTGCATACAAATACTTTTTGTTCAGTAAACTTATAATTAATATATTTCGTGTTTCATTTGTACCCACTGATACGTTTTTATAAAGCGATTTTTTTTATTGTGGGGGGTAAGATATAGGAGCGCTAACTAAAGTTTTGCACACAGGTGCCGGACACTACTGGTGCGCCACTGTGTGTACATTAAGTTGTGGCACATGCAAATATCAAACATTGGATCCTTGCTGTGAAGAAGGGCTACTACAGCCAATACTACTTTTTCTTTGATCTTACATTCTGAATGTTTGTATACTTTTGTGCTTGATATTGCCTGTTCTACTACTTTTACAAACTCCTTCTCATGTTCCTTATTTAACTGTTCAATTTCAGATAGAATATTCTTTCTAATGTTTATTTTACACAATTGACTCATCTATAGTTGAGACAGATTTTTCTACCTCAGATATTTTTGTTGATATTGACTCCCCTATTTCTGATAGTGTCACCTCTTGTCCACCCAAATCACCACATTATTGACCCAAGTCACTGTGTAGTAGACCCAGTTTTGAGTAGGATGTTTCACTATCTGTCCTGATTCTTCATCATGTTTTAATGTCTTCTGTTTCACAATTTCATTCCTCTCTTTCCTGTCTGTATTCTCTCTGACAATTACTGGTTTGTGATTGTGTTGATCTGTTTCAGGCAACAGTGCTTTCTGGTGTTTTCTACTATTTTTACCCTCCCACTATTTCTACTATCTTACGCTTCCCGTTGGTGTTCCTCTCTCTGACACTTGTTTTGCTCTGCATCATAATTTTAAAAGCTCATAGCATAAGTATTTGACTAGTATCCATTTTAGCTGTAGGCTATTCACTTATCGTTAGACAACTCACAGTGCTTATTTACAGTATGAGTTCTTTGGTTTCCACTACTAAAGGGTCTCACTTGTGATACTAAATATTACATTACATGGTTTGCAATCTTCAAGGTAAAAGCTCAATTCCAGAGACAGTGTTTTTATTAAATACTTTAGTTGAAATCATCGTTTACTCTTCAGAGTACAGCAATACATAATTCACAGTTCACAGTAACAATAAAGTCTCTAAAATTATTAAGTTTATTAAACTGCAGCTAACATAAATAAACAGTTAATATTGTCCACACAAATCAAAAGACACGCTGTTTTCACTAACTCTTTTTTCTGAACAACAAGGTAAATAGTTGAGACCTTCTACATCTTAAGTAAGATCATGCTGAAACTATCAGGGCAAGTGACTATACTGGTCATACTATTTATAACTCATTGTGAGCCACATTGTTATTTAATGAGGCATCAACAACTCACTGGATAATAATATTTGCGTGCGTGTGTGTGTGTGTGTGTGTGTGTGTGTGTGTGTGTGTGTGTGTGTAGTACTGTTTAATGTTGTACACTGATACCAAAAATCTCTACAGTGATTCATGATGTAAACAATTAAAAAGGGTGTTATGTTTTGTTTTGTGAACTAGTGACAAGTTTTTATGTGAAAAAATGTTGCAAATAATAACATTTAATTAGGGTATTGTAAATGTTATTACATTTGTTTGAAATATTAAATTCTATGTGGTACCTATAAGGTTTTAGTTATAGAAATATATTTAAGAAATATCATTATTATTAAACTACTGGAATCGCCATTGTATTTCTATAATTTTTCATCTCACTGAGGATACTAAATTTTCACTAAACATCATAGTTTTCAATTGTATACTCTTAATTTATTAGTGCAACTATATTTTATATGAAAATTTTAATAACAGTACTAACAATGATATGTATGAAGGAACTGGGTGATGTATAAAAGATTTCTGATTAACAATTTATATGATTTTAAATTCAAACCAATAAGTTGCATTCTGCTGTTAGTATTATCCACAACTAAAGAAATTGTTCTGAAACTAACACAACACAACAAGAAATCACTTTATAATCCATGATATAAATAATATAACTGGGAAAGTACAATAGAGTAATATAAAATTATTTCAAAACTTTTTAATTAGTGGTTCAAAATTACTGGCTTTTTAAATTCATGAAAATACATAAACAAATTTTATAATTTTTAGTATTAGAATTTGCTTGTTTTGCATGTACCCGACTCATAGCCATATTACAATAATTTATTTGATTTTTATAAATAGATATACTCAGCATAGTTGTAATTTTGTTAATAGAATGGCGTATTATCGGCACTTCCATATTTAGCCATGTGGCTGTTTTCTATGTGTGTGAGTTACATAGCGGACTCCATGATTACTTCAGGACGGTTTACTCATACAGTTGTTAGAAAGATTGTGAATGGAATTGGTAAGCAACTGAAAACTTCATACTAATAATTTTGACAAATAATAACTACGAATTTATAGATATATTTTAATATCTGTAGTGTATTCATGAATAGTAGTCTTTATTTTTATAACATCGCTCATGGTACTCAGTTTTTTAAATAAAATTTTTATATTTTATAACACTTAAAAGATTATTAATAAAAAGGGAAAACAAATAAAATTTGTTTCTACCATCTCAATACACTATTATATTTCTCAAGAGTGCAATTTTTTTGTGCTTACTATAACTTCAGTACTGGTATACAGAGGTCCAGTTGGTTTCACATTTGTATGAAACATTTTCATATCTTTTTCTCAAATGAAAGTGTCATGTTCAGTAATGTGTCTTTATTCAGTTTCAGTAATTAATTATTAAAATTACAGATCATTCATTATCTAAATTTTAAATTTCAGGGCATACATGTACAATAACTTTAATTTACAGCTTTTCTTTAAAAATAAAAAAAAAATACTGTAAAATGAAAGAGTTTCTCATTTCAGAAGTACAATTTGCCCATGGGGGAAGAATAGTTATAATTGAAGTTCATCCTTAGTACTCACATAAATAATTGAACTCATGTAATAATTGCACTGTGATGTGTTTTATGTTTTGCTAAGAAATATAAAGCTACACAAGTATGTGATACAAAAATTTGTATAAAGGGGGACTCACATAATTGTGAGGTTGTTTAAATTTTTATCTAATTTGTTTTTGTATTATATTACTTTAAAATAATGAAAAGTCCAGTTTTTAATAATATTAACTCTGATATTTAATCTTGGTATTTGAGAAACTAACAATTGTAATAGGTTCTTTTTTGCATTGAATGTGTTTACACTTCATGAACTCTGTGTGTGTGCGTGCGTGTGTGTGTGTGGGGGTATTTAAACAAGTATACTTTTCTACTAGTGAATTTGTATTTTAAAGAACACTGGTTAGTAGTTTATAACACAGTTTCAAGAAGAATAACATTTCATACTATAACATTAAAACTTTTACAGACCGAATCAGCTTCAGTAAAATTATTTTCCAGGCTGTTGGGACGTGGTCCTCTTTTTATGAAGCCAGATGTTTCAATGCAGCAGCCAACTTCACTGGATCTTCTTAGATGATTTGTGTCATAAATCTACATAAGATCCACTGAAGATGGCTGCTGCAGTTACAGTTAAAACATCTAGCTTTATAAGAAGAGGACCAAGGCCCAACAACTTGGATGATAATTTTACTGAAGTTATATGAGATATTGTTACATCCCAACAATCTTTCCATTTTATAATATTTGTAAAACATTAATATTATTGCTGTTGACAATTACTGTTGAACCATAATTTTCCATATTAATATAAAACTACAGTAAGAATGTATCGATTTTACATTACAGGACAATATGGACCAGCTATTGCACTCATAGCAGCTTCTTATACAGGATGTAACCCATATCTGACAGTAGCTATTCTAACAGTTGGTGTTGGCTTAAATGGTGGAATTTACTCAGGATTCAAAGTAAATCATTTAGATATATCTCCAAGATTTGCTGGCATCCTAATGTCTTTCACAAACTGTCTGGCTAATCTTGCTGGCCTCTTAGCACCCATAACTGCTGGTTACATTATACATAAAAGGGTAAGAGATTATGTATAAGTTAACTTTATGTTAGTTGTAATTATTAAGTTCAAAAATGAATTTTAAGTTAAGAAAATTATATTTTTGATATCTTTGTGTGAATGTGTATACACTTTTATGAAAGTGGGATTGTTTGGTGTTTGTAGGATATAATAAATTATTCATGTTGCTAACACTGATACAACATATGCACAGAATAATACACCTAATTACAACTGACATAAGTACTATAGTCCTATAGTCAGTTAATTGCGAACTAACATTTATTTGATTGGTTGTGATTTAATTTGCAAGGTTATTCAAATAAATACAAAATTAAAAAAAATATTTGTTCAGTTTTGTTTTGGTCTCCAAGTGTTAGGCCTCAGTTAGCTGTTGTTTCTTTAGCTAGTCAAGTGTTTTGGTATATATGTGGTACCCCTTCTTCATGGGCCCATTGATAATGATGAATTCGGTGTTTTTTAGTTAACTGTTTATAATCATTTGAAATGACTTATAGCGTCTTGATTGATAAAACCGTAGCAAAAAATTATAAAATCAACAAGAAAAAAACAGAATGGAAAGCTGCACATCTGCTAGTTGATCGCTGTGATAAAGAATCTGCTCTAGCAGTCTGCAAAATATTTTTCAGTCATGTGTGAAATACGTCTTCCATATGATTGGCTAAGACTCTGTCAGTCCAAAACTTTCTAAACTGTTTCAGATGATTATAAGCAGGCAACTAAACCCAGAAAACTTTCTGTCAGTGGTGGCAAAGTAACATGGTAGTTGAAGAAGAAGAATTTTCATTGTCGTGAAAATGCTTCTGAAACATCTGACTGTGAAGAAATAAGGAAAGATATGTTGTGAAAACTTGACACTGATTGAACATATTGTCAGTTCAATATAAAAAAATGAACATATTGGTATAAAGTAGTATAAAAATATAACTAATATAATTACTACAATATTATAGTCAGAATTATGAAGTGACGGAGAATAATTTCAACTGGTAATATGTAAATGGGCCTACAGAATACATAAATATTGTCCAAAATGAAAAACACGTAAATTACTGTACAACAATATTAAATATAAAACACTTTAGTAACTAACAACCTGTAGTAATAATAGAATTGTCTAATAATTTGAATGAATGACAAAATAAAATGTTTTAAGCACAAATATGACATGAATTTCTAGTAAGACATAACACATTAGGATATAAATGATTTATAAATATCCTAAAAGACAAAACTGATACAAAATTAAAAAGTTAAATAAAGAAAGTTAAGGGTTTGAAGTGTAAAAACTGAGTTGTAAAAATTGGATTATAAGGTTTATGAGATGTAACCTTAGTTTTAATAATTCAATTTAAAAAAGTAATAAATAATTTTTTTCAACTGTTATCTACAAACAGATACATTTCAAACCTTTTAAACTAATTGGTTACTTTTTATTGCTTTGCTGTAGTGAAAATATGGTTACTTAGGTTAGCATTTAATAAAGTAATGTATATCGAACCAATTTTTGATGGTTTCTTTAAAGCACTAAAGAGGGCAATCAGTATTTTGTTCAGCCATACCAGAGACACTTGAGAATGCACAGAAATAATATACAAGAACTCTTGTAATCACTATTAGCCATGCAATATGCATCCCTGTTTCTACCTGAAACTAAACTTTTTCTCTTTACAGATTAAAATTTTGCCATATTTAATTCCTAATATGATCCTGTTCTATTTTTTACAGCCAACACAAGCTGCCTGGCGTGAAGTATTCTGTATATCAGCAGGGGTATATATAATATGCAGTACCTTCTATCAGATCTTTGGTTCTGGAGTCAGGCAGGCGTGGGATAATCCACAAAAAGACAAAGTTAAGCATAAACAAAATCCTAATATTGAAGAGACTGCACAATGATTGTATATAATAAATTATTTATAATATTGACAACATAATTACTTACTGTAATATATATATATATATATATATATATAGTGTTACTTTTGTACAAAAAAAATCGTAAATATGAAGGATGAATTTTTTTCATAATTCACTTCAGTAGAGTAATTTTTTTGTAATTTAATTTGTTAATTCATTTAAGAAAGTATCTGTTATATTTATGCTTTTTTTGTTGTTTATTAGTTATAACTAGGAAGCTATGTCTTAGAATGAAATTTGGAATAAGTTTTGTTAAATGCTTGTATTTAAATTTTAAGTGTTTTATTATTCAGTTTTCCAGGAGTTACTGAATTCTTGTTGATCAAGTAACTATATTGATGTTAAAAAAATATGCATTTGTTATGTAGGAATGAAAAATCATAATTTTAGTGGAATGTCATTTTAAATGACGGAGTGAGTGTTCTCAGAACCAAATGAAATTATTTTGCAAAACTTATTATTGTTATAATTTTATAAGCATGACGCAAGAAAAAACAATGGAAATTGAACATTTATGTCAAGTATCTGTTTAACATATTTGACCATTAAAATGACAACTATTACTGTTTATTTGTAGTAATGTATTATATATTATGGACAAGTGTGGTAATTTTGTTTTATAGATGAGTGACTGTTGAAGATGTCGTGTTATTTTTGTATACTGTGTGCGTATGTTGAATGTTGGATTTCAGCGTGATTGAAATATTGTTTTATACTATTTATGAGAAGAATACTATAACCCCTAAGTGTGACTTGATGCCATAATATCTGAGTTAACTGTAATTAGAGTAGAAATAGATTCACATTACTGTTAAAACATAATAAAGATGGTTTAAGTAGATAGTAGAAAGATTTACTTCTTTGAAACTATTGGCCTTTCTCTGTAACTTAAAACATGTATTTTTTTTTCAAGTAGTCTAATGGAAATTGTAAACACTGTGATGGCAGAAAGTACATTCTATTCTTTAAAGTAAGGCATACATTGTGAAATATTAATGTATTATAAACATTTTTTTTAACTTCATTGCTCAAATTAAGTGTAAACACTTTCGGATAAATGTACTTCTCTGTGATGTATTCAATGCCTATTTAATGCCTTAGAACAATACACTGGCATTCTGCTAGCTTTATCTTATATTCCTTGTGAAGATGATTTTGTGTCCACTATTTGTCTGAAGTTTATAATCAGGAGTGCCAAATTATAAGGAAGTATATTTTAGTATTAACATAATTGGACTTTGTAATTGACATTGTGGAATATCCAGTATATATATAAAGTAACTTTATATATTAAATGGTATATTTTCTGCATTATTATGTATAAGTGTTGATAACACTTTTTCCATACCAGTTTTTAAAAATGATGTAATGAGGAATAAGTCAATAATAAAAAATAAAGTTACTACCGGTACTCATTAAACAAAACAGGAACTCTGCTGTGTTTTAACTTTATATAGTTTATATATTTTGTCAGTCATTTTAGCTGCTGCAATCATTTTCATTACAAATTGTTTTTTTATTAACTATTTTATGCTTTATTTATTCTGAAATACACTTTTTATAATCACACTATTTTCTCAGAAACTGAGGTTCTTTCTAGTTTTTGAATAGAAGGTGGTGCAACAACTTAATGATTTGTCAATTATGTCATTAATAAAACACAATTCAAAAGGAAACTATATTAGCATAGTTAGTAGCGTCTGGTTGTACTAATATGGTGAGAGGTCCCAGGTTTAATTCCCAGATGTGCCATAAAATCAAGGTGCATTTTTCCCCCAGGTTAACTCACCCGATAGAAATAAATACCTAGGATTATAATGGATAGCTGAAGCATAGTGGTGGCCACAGTGCTTTCCTTGTACATCAGAAAGCTCCTATAAGTTAGTTTAACCTACCTGACTCTTAAACTACTTTGGTGGTGCAATAAGGACCCATTATTAATTACTGCAGATTAGGTAATCCAAATCAAAATAACTGGCAGTTAATCAAGATAGCCTTGACTGAAAGTAGAGAACTATGTACTCAGTATCACAGTCCCTGAGTTACTGTGTACTGTAACCATAATACACAATATTCTCTTGCCAAAGTATTCCTATCTTCGAGTGTATTTTTACAATGTTAATAGCTCTCTTTAGCTTTATTATAGTGTGTTCAATAATAAACATGTGTAAGTATTTTGTCATGAAGTACAGTCATACGGAAAGTCTTTAAATTTGTTAAAGAGTGATTAAGATGTTGAATAATGAACTGTTTCAGCACTTATTTTTGAACTTTTAAATAGGCAGAGGTATTCAAGTGAATATACTTCCTTAACTTTTTAACATGTGGACATTTAACTGATTTCTAGAAAATACTGTTTAATTATTTTCTATTTTATATATTTTAGCAACTTTCTTGGGTGTGGGAAGTTGGTAAAACTCTAGAATAGTATACATCCATAATTTATTTATAGGAGATTAATACGAGGGTAGGCTGAAAAGTAATGCACACATGCTTGTAGAACACGAACAAAATTACCTACAGAAGCGCACCTGGTGGCATTCGGGAGTAACATTCCCCCTCCAAACGCATGCGCAGTTTGAAGGAGTTTCGTACAACAATACGCTTTAAGTAGCAGAAGTATGGAGACGTGTTGTAGTGCTATGTCAACGCGAGTTAAACAGCGTGCGGTTATCGAATTTTTAACTGCTGAAAATGTGATTCCTAATGAGATTCATCGTCGTTTAAAGGCTGTTTATGGTGATGATGCTGTTGATAGGTCTACTGTGAATCGATGGGTAATAAAATTTCGTGGTTGCGAGTCTGGAAAAGCCGTAATTGATGACGAAAAACGCAGCGGATCACTGCCACAGATGATGAACATTGCAAACTCGTCGACGATTTGATTCAAAATGACTGGCGAATCACTCAAAAGCGTATCGCAAACCATATTGGAATATCAAAGGAATGTGTCTATGAACATGACAACCCTCATCCACACACCTCGCGAACAACCCAAGAGGCTCTGCGAAACCTGAAGTTTGAACCGATTCCACACCCTCCCTACTCGCCTTGCGATTTATATTTTTTTCCTCTACTCAAGAGAGACCTGAAGGGTAATCATTGCACCTCGGACGATGAGGTGAAGGCAGCTGTCACGTCATGGATTCGAGAAAAGTCGGAAGAATATTTCAGTGACGGGATAAAAAATCTTGTTACGCGTTGGGAGAAATGTGTTAGACTTAACTGCGACTATGTTGAAAAATAAATATATAATTTTGAAGCTAATGAAATGTACTTTTATTTACTTTTTGCCCCATCTTGCTATTTCTTTTCGTTCGTGTTCTAGAAAGCATGTGTGCATTACTTTTCAGCCTACCCTCGTAATAGATGCCATGGCTTTTCTGTTACTTTTAGTAAAGTTCGTATGTCCTGTTGTAATTTCTTCTTAATATTGTTCAGTATATCAATCACATTGTCTATACCTGTTTCATGTCCCTTTCCTGCTGTTGTCTCAGTGTTACCATGTGAACTAATAACATGTTTATTGACAGTAATTGTAGATGGGATGGGATGAAGTCCACCAGTTAAATTACTCCCTAATAGCAAGTGACTTGGTTCATGGTCATTTGGTCATTTAATCCTGTATTTGTAGTGTCATTTTTCAATCCCTCAAATTAAATATTATTACATATGAAGTTACTGTTACAAGTAAATAGTCAGTTTTTAATGGAAGGTAAATTCAATTGAGTGAGCATAGGAAACTAGGTTTTCACTTAGATGAGACATCTGGAATATAACTGACATCTGGTAAGCATGAGCATGCTTAAGTCAGGTCTACTGTACTGATTTGTTTACAAAATTCAGCTTTGCACCTTTAACCAGACAGACTTGTTACCCAATTATAAAATGTGAAGTGTTACTATACACTGTGTGCACAATGAAACACTGTAATGATTTTTCTAAAAGAGTAGAGTGATAACATAACACGGACTATACTGAACCATTATTTCATTTGTCAGGAACATTGAGTAGTGTGTAAGGAAATATAGACAAAATTTTAATGTCTGTTTATTTGTTCATTTGGGTATTATAGTGTAATTAATGTCACAGGTATTCAACACTTATGCCTTGCCAACATGTAAACACACACACACACATTATATGTTGTACCCTGTGTGTGTTGTACAGTATTTACCAAATCAGTGCTTCTGTTGCCGATGCGCACCTGACTACTCTTGTTCCATATGAGAGTTATGGTCTTTCCTTTGTTCACACATGTGCCTCCTCTTATAGCTTTCTAAGACTTTCATATGTATTTACTAGTAGTTATATTGGTAAATATGACAAAGTTAAAAGCTTATATCTTCCTCACATCTGAAAATGGCGAGTAATTATCTTACCTTTATTATTTCTTAAAAATTCTCTTCTGTATATAGACTGACGACCTCTTTTTGAGATCGGTGATGAAATGATTTCGGCATACATCGGCTTAATTACAAGACTATCTATGTCACTATTTGTTCTTTTGAACTTGGTATACCTGTTATCGCAAATGAAGCTCTGACGTCGATGAGAAGTCCGTGACGATAAGACGCCCTTTTCTACTGAGCATCAATTGTCTCCTTGGAAGGTGGCAAGGCGAATAGGTGTTTATCTATTTTAATTCCCTGGGTTGAGATATCAAAGGTACATATGCCTTTGAACTATCTGTTGGAAGTAAAAACAGATAACCACATCGTCCTATTTGTACACTGTACATCTAAAATTATGTAGCCTGAGCTACAGTTGATCGTAACTTCTGAAGGGTATGAAACGGGTAACATTGAATTTGATATATGCTTTTTCGTTCTTTCATAATTTTCAGCTTTAATTATATGTAATTCTGAAGTTACATTGATAATATATCAGAAATAAATTTTGTGTGATGAATATTCAGAATTGTGTAAGCCCAGTATTATTATATTGTAAATGAAATATAATCTTGACTTAAAAATAAAGAATGAATGAAACATATTTACACATAAAATGGGCGTGGTGTGTGAAAAATTGTGGGTTGAAGGAGGAGAAAATTATAATAATGAAATGAAATATTCATTTTTATCACATATCAAACTACAATTTGCCCTGGCCTTCTGATGATTGTGCAGCATATGCTGAGTTTAGAAAGAAATTAACAAACGATTAGTATTAACTGTAGTTTAAATCATTGAACTTTGTACTCGTTATGAACACATGGTTTGCTGTGTTAGTACGTTATATTGTATGTCTGTATGTATATACCACATACATGCTGCACACACAAAATTTTTATATGTATGGTATTTATAAAAGTGCATATTTCCTATTCATATCTACGTTAGTGTTATGAAACATTCCATTATGATGTTATGAACTCCATAATTGTGTGAGTTTGTAAAGAACAATGTTTTGTATTGTTTATACCAAAGATCAAAAGTTATTGATTTGTTTGTAGATTGAACATTTGAGTCATACAATATACAGTAATATGTATACATCTTAGCTATTACAGGCTATAAGTCTAGCAGATTACAGTAGTAAAATGCTTTTCATATTAGAATGTTTGATAAATATAAATTATATTAACCTCAACTTTTATTAGTAATTTAATCACATTAATTTTAACAAAAATGTTAAAGAAAAGGCGTCAAATTATAATATTAATTGTATGTGTAATTTCAATCTTCTGATATACTGTTACAGTGAATGGTGAAAAAATAATACTTTGCATATAACCTGTAATGATAATTCAGATATATTATATGCAATCAATACATATTATATTTCATCTTAAACAGGAAAACAAATTTCCAATAAGGGTTGGAGAAATTATGATGTAGGCAACATACTTTTAATTATAGCGTGTAACGTTCTTGTGCAAAAACGGGATGACTGTAATATAATAACAGTCTTGTATTAAATAGAAAGTCATGCAAAAGCCAGTTAACTGTTTTAAATTATTCAGATTTGTAGACAATAAACTCTATAATGTTTATAAATACTAGGTAAATGATTTATACTTGAAAGTTAGAGCTTATATTTGTATACAAGCAATCAAGAGCAACTCAGATTAGATTAGTTAATGTGTTTAATAATGTAGTACCTGTAATCATTGTTATAAAGAAATAAATTTATTTTAGAGTATTGTAGTGGTTATGAAGATTATCCTTTATTTGATTACTGTGAGGAGTGACATTTTTTTGTTACTAAAATTAATTTATTGACTTTTTGTAAGAGACGGACATGGCAGCTGTTCTAAATAAAATGTATTGTTTTTTAATATGTGAATAATTATTGAATATTTCCTTATACCATATTACCATTGTGTACCTGACCCTTCATTTTATATTTTTCTTATGTAAGTAATTTAATTACTTTGTCAATATGAATTAGGCCATTTCTTTGCTAAAGGAATTATAATTTATATTTAAAAATACAGTTCAGGACAGCAGTTAAAAATGACATTTCAGGGCAGTATGAAAAAGGACATTGCCTTAGAACTCATTCAAAAGAATTAATTTGTCTGAAACATTGTGCATTATGTTCTTCATATATAATACATTTCTACACATAATACTAACATTTCTATAAACTAAATAGAAATTGCCCTTATAAAAAGCCCTATAAAGTGGGGCTTGAACATCAAATTTTACTTTGGTAAATGAATAATTTGTAACATTCAAATAACACTAAAAATATGTAGTAATTGGATTTTCATGTTGCTAATTATAAAATTCAAAAACTTCATACTTATTTACACCGGAATTGCAATAACATGATTAAAATGTGAACAATATTTCTAGTTATGTGACTTTAACATACTTAATTATATATTGCAACAATACATATATTTGCCCAGGGCGGTATGTTTTGTAAATAATTAGTGTAAAAAGAATACGATGAACAGTTTTAAACAATTTTGTGCGGGAGAATACAGGCTGGGGCCTGTGGAAAATGACACCTGCTTCGGTAGCATAAAAGACGGCGTTTGTGTGTATGTGTCAGGGGCGGATACAGACTAACATTTTAGGGGGGTCATAACTAGGTTTACCATAAATTTTCAGAGCCGACCCCAGTCACGTGTGGGGGGGGGGGGTAGAGAGATTTCAGAGCCAACCCTGAACACATTTATCAGCAAAACTGTAGCAGATATTTACACATGTGTGTGTTAATTTCGTGGAAAATACAAGAGTAATAATAACTGCCTTAGGTTTATTTCAATTTATTATTTATATTAATTAATTGTGCAAAACAATAAAATGGAGAAAAAATTAACAATAAAGTAAAGTGTTTTACACAAATTTTCCAGAAAAGGTTATAGATTTAAAAAATATTCTAATTTCGTTAATTAAAAATATTCCTAAACAATAACATATGTTTCAAAAGAGATCTATGAACAATAATGTAAGGGTCTTAAATTAAAACAACATGTCAATGTATTTAAGAAAGCAAACAGAAACAAGGAACAAAACAAACAGTATAAACTCGGTAAGGATAAATATTTACAATAAAAATTTTTGGCTCCTCTTTGTCTTAGCGAATTAAAGAATAATGGCTTCTGGGTCCAGTGGAATTTCTTGATGGACCGACATGAGAGCAAGCCCAGTGAGTCTTTCTTCACCGATATTAGCCCGAAGCCAAGTCTTCAGCCGACACAGGGTAGAAAAACTGCACTCTGTGGTCGCTGCACTGACTGGAAGTGTAGCCAGAATCCGCAGAAGTTTATGGATGGTGGGATACATGTCAATATTGCAGTTTTCCAATGTTTCCAAAACGGAATCTGGAGGTTTTTCACGACCCGCTTCCACTTTTGAACCCACAACGAGAACTCTTGCTTTACAGTTATAAAAGTAGCAGACTGTCCAATAAGATCCTGGTAAATATTTACAGTTTCCCTTATAGCGGCGTCATCTTCTGGTTTTATTTCAGTTTTGGGCAAAATGGCTCGAAGATTAAATAAATTCATGACTTCCGTTCTAAGTCTGTGATGACGTTGTCCAAAAGTGGTATATAAACAGATCTTCGGAAGTATTCCTCACACGACTCAGCAGCGTGGTTTTGATGGCTGGTTTGGAGGGAGACAAGTCGTGGTATCTTTAAATCAACATCTAAATTTTCAGCTATTTCCCGTACTTCATAATAGAGGCCACTAAAGATGGGTTCAGCTTTTTCTCGCTTTTCTTGAAGTACGCTTTTAGTGTCTTCTATTGCATCAGTACCCTTTTTTAAATCAAGTTTCCTTGACTAAAAAAAAAAATCATTAAGGTTTTGGGGGCATGACCCGACCTGCATTGAACAACGAGAAGGGGAGACACGTACGAATTGTTGGTTGTCAATTAAACAGGTTTTAACCGGATTAAAATAAACTAATTAATACGTTTTAAACCTGTGAACAAAGACTTACCTCAATTATAAAGACACCATTACGTTAAGAAATTTTAAACGAGTATGGTGATATAAAATTATTGCAAAAATGTGCAATAATAAAGACGCTAACTAATGTAATGTTAATTACTAGTGTAATTAAATAATAATTAATAAGTGTGGTATATGTGAGTGACCAGAAAAAAATTACGCAAACAATGGTGTCACTCATGCTACGAGGATGTTCATGAAATCGCGAAAATGAACCAAAAAGTGATGTGTAATTAAAAGGACGCTTTGCATGAACTGACAATATCTAACATGTCGAAAACAGTCCTGAACCTGTCAGATCGCCATCCAGTATAAATACCACCAGCAATTTTGGGCTGGTCTCAGACTTAAGAAATCTTCACACAACGTCACGCTGCCGGTTTACCGACTGATCAGGACCACACACACCAAGACGTATGGAGGAACTCGAGCATCACCAACAACAACCCGTAGAGACAACGAACACAGCATCAGCATAATCATCATCATCATCAAATTCTCAGGATTTTGGACGCACACACACACGCAGTGGTCGGCAGATGTATGCAGGTGATAAAAAAAAAAAAATTATATTTTTTGTTGTGAAAAGAGCTCTCGTAAAGAACTTACCTCTGAACAGTAAATAATTAAAGTTTGAAAGTTAAATAGTAGTTAAATAAGAGAATTAAATTTAACAAGAAAATCTAGAAAAGAAATACTAATCTTTTGTTGTATGTTAAAAATTTGGGTGTCAGTAGAAATAAATGATAGATTGGAAGTAAATGTTATATCATTTTTATTTTGTTTATAGCAACAATAAATGTTATTCTTGAGTCTTAATATTATTTTGTTTGTAAATGAGTTGCTATTATTATTTAAAATTTGAGTTAATTTCAGACACACAAAAATAAAAAGGATTTAAATAACTTGTTTAACATGTTTGTTTAGCTAGTAAGATTATATGGTTGTTTATTTTTTTGATATGTTATGAACAGCATAGCAGGTTACATTATATTTGTGAAGCTTATAAAAGTGAATATTTATTTATCTAATATTTGAATATTTTTCTATTAAGGTTAATAAATCATAGAATGATTATTTTCAAAACGGTTTTAAATATATATTTCATGTCATCAACATCTCACTCCTAAATACCACTATTATATTAACGACTCGGAACACAAAGTTTTTTATAAGTAAAAACAAAGTTTTACCTTACAGCCTGAACCGGTTTTGGCCTTTAAAAGGCTTCTTCAGAGGCTGCCGCTGGTAGCACTGTCCGTCCTGTTGTGGGCGACGGAATCGAATTTCGAAAGATCGATGCTGTGTTAAATATATTACGAGATTAAATACTAGAAACAGCAGTTTAGTGTCTGACAACAATTTAATACTATATTAAACATTAACAAACTTAACACTTAAAACATATAATTAATTTTTATAAGTTTCTATAAAAAAAACTGAACCATCATTCTTTCATTTGTAAACTTCTTAGTGTTTGACATAAAAATCATTGAATTCATCGTTCTTGAACAAGTTTCAAGTAAAAAACTCCATTGCTCTCTATGAATAATGGATTAATAGAAAGAAACTGTGTGTGACAAAATGGCATTGTATCTGATATAGCTCACTGGTTCAGTCTTCCAAATACCAGACATTGTGTCTGCTGTTCGATGTAGACAGACTCTTTAATTCAGATAGACTTGTTAAATGGATACAGGTATTAATAAATTTTGTGAAGAACGTAATGTATATTTTTTTTATTTACATGCAGAAATTCTAAAAGTTCATATACATTTCTAATTTCTTCTGTTAAATACACTATAATATATTTGTTTTATATATAATGACAGTAACCATCAGTACATGCTGTAATAATAAGATATATGTGTATGTGTGTGTGTGTGTGTGTGTGTGTGTGTGTGTGTGTGTCATAAATTATTTACACACGTGTATATATTGTTTATTACATAATCATCATCAGTTGATATAGTTTTAAACCTCACTGAACAGTTTTAAATTTCATGACTCGAATTGAGAATGTGTTGATGAACCTCTTACAGCAACTCTTTATATCTTCAGACTGTGTGTACCATTTAGAGCACTATCAGTGAATAGTATGTGTCTGTATGAGGTAGCAATTTCAAATAATTAACACAGTATATTCAGTTCTTACTGTGAAATATTGTTTATTAATACTTTGGCCACAGTGTCAACTTTCAATAACAGTGAGGTAATAACTTGACTATTGTACGAAAAATTATTTACTTTTTCTGTGATTGTCAGATTTTTCTAGGTTACTTAGGTATATACAAGTATATAAAAATATTAGTAATACATACACACTAATTCAGTATAATAGTTACATTTATATGCATTTATCCTTAAAATCATTGCCACATATAAATTGCACTAAAAATATATAAGTAAAACAATTTTAAATAACTTTACAGCACATTTGAATCAAACAAGTTGATTTTAGTAAACACCAATTTATCTGAAATAAAGATTTTGAAAACATTGAGTAGGTAATGAGAGTTTGCAAGTTCTCTGTCTTGCTAATCAATTATAAATTAAGTTTTTAACTTCACAAAAAGAAACTTGATTATCTACACAATGGCATTGTGATTAGGCATTTTTTAAACTCAAAATAACATATAATTAAAAATCATCATTTTATAGAGTTCCTGAATACAAAAATAGTATTGAGGAACTGGTTACAAAAACCTGAATTAAGACTTTATTGAATGCATTTGGAAGTTCTACCCCATAATACTAATAAATTTTTAATAACATTTTTTTTTAGTATGATACTTGCATAATATTGTGTGAATGGCAGACTTATTTTCTTATACTCTGCACTCTGATTCATGTACCTAACTCCTTTAATACCAGTATAGTAATACTGCATTTTGAAATATTATAAATAAATGCCATCTAGGATTAAAACTCCTTAATATTGTTATATTACTCTTACATTATCTGAAAAGTTTGTTCTGGTAGATTCAAAGAAAATTGACAGATGACATTATATCTGCACACAACCCACATGTGTTCTGTAATCCAGACCTGACAGATGAAGCAGCCAAGATTGTGGATGTCAAAATATCGTACAAGAAAGGAAAGATTTTTACTGTAACTGCTTAAAGTTTGAAGGGATTGTGAGGAATTATTTTTTCAGATTTATAATATAAGGTATTGTAGTTTTTAACAATTAATATCTTCATTATTTAATTAATGGAAAGGTAAGCATTGCCTTCCTTTCAATAAGTAGACATATTTGTAATCATTTATATTTAAACAAAGTGCATTTTGACTCCCACGTAAACTTATTAATTCATTATACTACTTTTCTTGATTGGCACATATACCGGAAATTTTCTTTTTTGTAAACAAAGTTGTTTATACCATCATATATGGACTTGTTTAGTACAAAATCATGCACAGTGAATGATTTCATGGTATACTTTGTACAGAATCAAATGAATTATTACAAAATGTAGGAGTATAACAAACAAACAAACAAACAAACAAAAAAATAGTTACGGTAATGAAAAGTATACTGATTGTTTACTTGTATCAGTAATTATTTGGTTTCAAATCAGCACATTGTTGAAAAAGATAATGTGTTTGACAGCAGCAACTCCTTAGGTCAACAATATTCGTATCATGTCAGTACAGCAATATGAATACATAAATAAATCTACAGAAGAGTTTACTTTTTTTGGAAAAAGAGTGTACTGTATTTTGAATACAGCCACTGCTATAGTGGTTCCCTCCCACATGCAGTTTAATATGTTCTACACTGTTTAATATTTCTGATACAGGCATAAATAGTAAAAGTGGTAAAAGTATACACTTTGCAAAAACTCACCGGGTACTCACATGATATCGGTAAAAAAAGCGTTTTGTAGAAGTGTTGCATACTTTTTTTAGAAGTATAACGGGTTTCTGAACAGTTTCCTGGCCCTCAGCTAAAGCAAGGCTATACTTAGAAATGTCTTAAGATAACTAACAAATTTATTTACTAATCACATTACTAATTTTAAAAACTGGTGTTCTTTGAATACAAGTGGAAAATCCTAAAGGTGTTTCTTTGCCAAAGAAAATATGAATAATAATTTTTTACCAGATAATTTCTTTATTCTCTACAGATTATAAAGTTTAAAGAAACTGCAGCTGTAACTTGGGTATACATATGAGTGTTGCACAATACCTATACACTGTCTTGGAGACAAAAACAAAGGTTGATTTTGGCAACGATAAACACATATTAACAGACCATTAATATATTTTACAGTGTCTGCTTATAAGAATTTCAGGTTTCTATTCCCAAGTAGCCTACGGCTTTCTCTTTGATATAGGTGCCCATGTGAAGTGCACATTTTGAAGAAAATGGTATCACTGGTCGTGGTTTCAAATATGAATAGATTATTAAAATTCAAAATCAATTTTGTAAGAAAATATAAAAATATTAGTAGAGTGAATTGTATTAAAGCATAATTTTACTTGTTTAAATTCTATTATTCTACATTTTAAATTTATACTCCTCCAGAGATTTAAAGCAACATCAATGTTTTTCAGCTTGGGAACTATTAATTTCTATAATTTGTATGCATTTATGTGTCGCAGTAAATAGTACTTAACAGTAAACATAGTCAGTCTGACATGTCAGTCTGTATGGGCTGTCTTTAAATTCAGTGACTGGCTAACTTTCATTTGTGACGTTCATGTATTATTGTCAGTTGTGTCTAAATTAAATTGGTGTTTAAAGTTCATAGTAAAAGAACTGGGATATTACCTACCTTGCTCTGTGGTTTTTAGCTATAAATTGTCTACCATCCCATGTGATCTCATAAGTTTGAGATGACTGCTAGTCTCCAAGCAGCAGATGGTACTTCATATGTGAAGTACCCGTACAACTTTGTGTTCCGAGTCGGTAGTGAATTAATTATATTTAGTTAAGTAACGGACACGTCATGGACAATGAAATCCAAGTCTTGGATATAGTTATAGTAGACTGCATTTGGAAAGCAAAATATTAAGTAGCCTAATTATAAACTTGCAGAAAATATAATTGCTATATAACTACTTGTACACTAGTGTAGAAAGAAAATGAATGTGTAACGTATATGATTTTTTCATCTGAAGAACACTACCATAACAACAAAATGAAAAAAACTTATTTATATATTCAATAATGATTTGCTTTTCATTCTTATTTTGTAATTTATCAGTTTTCACTTATTGGAAAAGTCCATTTTTATTTTTCACTAAGTTTTTTAATTTTTTATGTTAATGTTGTTAACTTTAATTTATATAATTAGTAAAATAGTTTACCTTTTTCTTGTCCGTCTGGTGGCCTTTTCTCTATATTTCATTCAACGCGTTTCAGGACATATGCCCCATCATCAGGATATCCCTTGTTGAAGTTCGTCGATCGTTAAAATATTAAAAACACTGTACTCACAATTCTACACATAACAATAAATATAATATAAACATAAAAACACATAAAATACCCAGATTTTAGACACACACGATATCGGTGGTGCGCACCACGACATGCTATAGTCGACTGCAGTGTTCATGTTGTTATATGTCGTGCACTATGGACCTTGTTCTGTATTCTTATCGCTGTGTCGTATAATAGATTGGACTGGAAATTCAGCTGATCGTTAAGGATGACTTCTTCTGTTTTTTTATTTTTGTAAGCTTTATATATTTCGTATTCTTCGATAGCATTCATATAATTTCCTTTTCTGCATATATGGAGGGGTTGAAAGTTCGTTGTGAAATCAGTATAGCTATGGTTGTTGTCCATCAGATGGCGCGCGTAATTTGATGCTCACGATAAATGCTGAATCACATCATCCCTTTTCTCAGAAAATGGCAGCTTATCATAGTTTAATACATAGGTTACTTTCCATACCATTAGAAGACAAAGATTTTCACGAAGAACTGAACACAATCAAATACATAGCTAAGGCCAATGGTTATAAAAGATCAATCGTAGATAATTTAGTCAAGAAACACAGAAAGAAGAAAAACAACATAGAATTACAAGAAAATAATAGAAATAAAATTAGGTATATAGCATCAGAATATGGTAACACCCTACCCAAAATTTTAAACAAAGTATTCGGTGGGATAAATATTAAAATGGCTTACCGAACTAATAATAACGTTAATAAGATACTCTTACCTAAACATTCAAAATCAATTGAAGACAGGACGGGCGTTTATAAGATAATATGCAATGACTGCAACAGCTTTTACATTGGCCAAACTGGTAGACCTTTTAAAAGACGATTCAAAGAACATTTACCTAAAAAAGAATTTAGTAAAACAGTGTCAAATTACGCGCGCCATCTGATGGACAACAACCATAGTTATACTGATTTCACAACGAACTTTCAACCCCTCCATATATGCAGAAAAGGAAATTATATGAATGCTATCGAAGAATACGAAATATATAAAGCTTACAAAAATAAAAAAACAGAAGAAGTCATCCTTAACGATCAGCTGAATTTCCAGTCCAATCTATTATACGACACAGCGATAAGAATACAGAACAAGGTCCATAGTGCACGACATATAACAACATGAACACTGCAGTCGACTATAGCATGTCGTGGTGCGCACCACCGATATCGTGTGTGTCTAAAATCTGGGTATTTTATGTGTTTTTATGTTTATATTATATTTATTGTTATGTGTAGAATTGTGTGTACAGTGTTTTTAATATTTTAACGATCGACGAACTTCAACAAGGGATATCCTGATGATGGGGCATATGTCCTGAAACGCGTTGAATGAAATATAGAGAAAAGGCCACCAGACGGACAAGAAAAAGGTAAACTATTTTACTAATTATATACTATAAGTGGCTTGGATACCGAAAAACATGGATCTAAAACTTTAATTTGCCTTATTTTTGTCTGTTGTACCACATGATGCATTTTGTCAACACTTCATCTACTTCCTTGTATATTACATGATTTTCCAGGAAAATTTGTAGCAGAATAACATTTTATGTCTTTCGTTCCCTTAAGTTTTCATCTCCTATATTTTCAATTGCAGTTATTTTGTATGGTTATTTCAATTTCTACTTAAAATTGTTGTTTTTTATTTCATCAACAAGTGGGTAATGAATTACAAAAGCTGATGAATTTGAGTGATGGATTAAGGAGGTTTTACTGTATTTCATTTATCTCAACTACAAACAAATCAAAAGTTTTATATGGGATTTGAGGATACGAACCTCAATACACAACATTCAGTAATAAATGAAATTTGTCTACTTAATGGTTTTTGCTAGTATGTTATTACAAGATATATATGAAATTATCATTGTTGATGCACTTAGCAATTTATGATGTTATGAAGTGTTAGCTTCTCAAACAGTGTCATAGCCAATGGGGGTTACTGTGAGGTTCTCCCATTGGGTTAGTCACCAATAAGGTTTTTTTGAAGTCTGCAGGTAGGCAGTACAAACTTCATTACATGACATTTATAGTAGGTATGCTGATTTGTCTACTGCCACCAATGCTTCTATCCTTGTTTATTGACCATCGAATAATCTTAGGCATTAACATCCCTGGGAAACTCCTAGATAATATAACACCCCGAACGAAAAATCCAGGCTCCCAAATAAGATATTAATCATAAATTTTTCTATGTGTATAAGGCTGCTAGACTTAACAATCTATGACTTAATCCTTGATTAAATATGGAGGAAACTATTTTATATTTTATATAAGAGGTAATTTTCTTCATTTAAAAGTAAACATCCTTAGATTACTTTTGTAGTGTCTCATTTTTTATGCATAAATCAAATTGAAAATTAATAAAAAGTTACTACAAATGTATAAATTTCTATGACATAATAATGGCAATTTAATGGTATGCTTTATGTGACCAATTGTCACTATTTATTGCAACAGCAGCAGTTGTGTTTAATTTCATCCTTAAAAGTGCACTACCATAAAAGGGCACTCCATGATTTTTTGTTTATTCCATAATGATTTTTTCACTCCATGATGTGTTAAATGTTTAATACACTTTAATAAATCCAAATCAATATTTTTGCACCATAAACTTTGAAAATATTTTTGTTTTCTTTAAAGGACATACTGGTATATCTTTTCTTAATAAAAGCTTGGTAGCGTTTACATAACTGCAAACTGTCTTACTTCAATAGGAATCTAGAAAGTCCAAACTATTTGCTACAACTATTTGTTATTCTAATCTACTTAACTGTTTAATATAGAATATAAGACTACATATTTATAGGCTCAATCCAACCTGAGCAATTAGATTGTGCCTTGTATACTTTATATTTATTTTGTTACAGTAAATGCCTTAAGCATTTTGTAGTATCACATAATAATACAATATTATATTATAATAATAATATTATAAGCTTAAATACAATATTTTGATTTTTTTGTGTTAACAGAACAAAATAATGTAATGGGGAACTTTAAACATTGCTAAATAAATAGGAACTAAGTTTATAGTTGTATGCCTGCTTCTTCTTGCAGGTTTTTTATATCTTAATGGTAAGAACTAGTAAATTATTAACATGTTTACATTGTTTTACATTTTTGTAATTTTCTATAATATTTTACTATCACTTGTGAGAATTAAGAAAGTTACACAATATGAACGTTACATACATCGATAATAAATATTTTGTTCCCCAACAATATTACAGCAGTAACCTGTACCACTGCTATGCACTCTCTAATAATTGACTAATGTATTTACATAAATTCTTTGCATTTAACTTATAACTCTTCCACACTTGCAAAACTTGGACAAAAAAATATTAAAAAAATATATATAATTTAACATGTTCTCAGTATGTGTTATTGTTTATCTTTAGATGCCTAATTGAATCTACAATGGACGTCATGACATCAATTATCCTTGTTAAATGTTACAGTAATGTAATCTTTATTTGACTCTAGTAATTCTGCAGATAAAAAATAAAATGCCCATGCAGAATAACACTAGATTTAAAATATAATACAATAGCAACATGATTATCGATCATTGTTATACAGAAAATTGAATAGTGAAAATGTTAAAAAGCATTTTTATAGGCACAGTATTCAGCTTATGGTTTTTTTTAATTTAATTAAGAAAGTTGTGTTAGTGGGTTTAGTCACAAACAGAATTATCACTGTTTCACACCACTATAGAAAAATTATTTCCGATCTGACGATGAGCTGTGAAGCTTGAAAGTGCTAATCGGAATAATTTTTCTATAGTGGTGTGCTAACAGTGATACTTCTGTTTGTTTTTTAAAAAGTATTTTTTCAAAATGAAAAAAAATAATATCTGAATTGTGTGATTACGTTTACAGGTGTAGCCAAATTCCATTGGCCCATTACTTGTAGAGAATACAGAAAGACTCGTATGTAGCTGAGGTTATAACCAAAGCAATAGAATTCTTTACAAATTGTATAAATATAGTAGAGGTTAGGTCATAGGCTACATATAAATTAAAATTTTATTTCAGATGAATAAGCATTTGCCCGAATTGGTATTTGCTAATAAAATCTACTGAAACTAAAACAAAGCAGTGGTCCCCAAACTGTTTGAGTCCCAGTGCACTTTTAGGAGAGTATTTTATCAAGGAGCACTTTCCAGCAGAGAAATTCACCACAAAGCATTGATTTTCACTTAGCATCTATATAAGTAATATACCTGAATGACAAAAGCATTTGGGCATGTTAAACATCAAGTTTTATTTCATTAAAAATTTTATTTTCCTATTAATTTTTCTTTTTCCCTGCCATAAATTTTTACTTTCTCTTATAACTTACTTATTTAAAAAAATTAGTAAGTTAATTAAATATATAATATGTATTATATATAATATATATAATATTATATATTAAAACACTTTTTGCTACAGTTCATTTCTTGATGCATATATAATATATTTAATATTTATAATAACTTTACCTCAAGATGTTTTTCCCCTTATTTGGAACATGTTTTGGGAAACTTATTGTTCCCATCCTCAGCCTCTTAATTTTGAATCTTGTGGAGTACTTGTGTGCTGGTTAGTTGTTGTTATGGTTTCTATCAGTTTTTGGTATTTTAAACTGATATTATTGTGTGTGGTGACTGTGGTGTATATATTAGTATTTTGTGTATTTTCGATGTTGAGTGCTTTGAAAATTGTGTCATGTTTTGTACTGATTTGTGTTTGTTCAGGTATTAGTTTGTTTTGTGTTTGAATATTTCTAATTTTCCCAAATGTTCATTATACTGCCTTTGTGTGGTATGTGTTTTATTAGTGTCATATTGATTATGCAAATATATATATATATATAAATCTAATTTGGCCATACATGCAATAAACACAGGACATGAATTCCCAGACATAACCATAACATCTTGAGGTAAAGTTATTATAAATATTAAATATATATATATATATATAATTGTTTCTGTATTCTCTACAAAAAATGGGCCAATTGAATTTGGCTACACCTGTAAATGTAATCATACAGTTCTGTAATTCTATAAGATAGAGAGAAACTAGCATAATAAAAAAAAAAAAATTTAACTTCTTTTTTAATAACATACACATTGCTTTATCGAAGGTCTACATATAACATTTATAATATTAAAATGTTATATAATGGTAATAAACATTTATAATATTCTGCCTAAATGTGTATGAAGGAAGTTAGAAAAAATAAATATTTTCATACATATGAAAAAATAAAATGACAAATAAATAATGACCACTGGAAATATTGAAAACTGGTTTACATGAATGTACAGATTCATTTAATGTCCTAAATGTGTTCTTTAAGGAGCAGTAATTGTAAAATTTGTGTGCAACCATAATTTAGTTTTACAGCATTAATGTACAAAGAATAAGTCTGTTGTAGATTGTAATTAATAATATAGAATTATAATAGATTATAGAGTTTATGATGACTTAACATAGTAATTTCCTTCATTTTTTGATAAGCTGTTTGTAGATTCAAATAGAAATCACTTTCTCTTATTATAAAGTATGGTTTTGGTTAATTTTTAAATTTTATGTTTATAATAAAATATATATTAGTTGTTAAATGGTAATGTTACAAATTTGAGTGATTATTACTCAAAGTTTTAATAAATATGGGGGAAAATATTTTGGGCTACAATATGATGTGTGTGTGTGTGTGTGTGTGTGTGTGTGTGTGTGTGTGTGTGTGTGTGTGTGTGTGTGTGTGTGTGTGTGTGTGTGTGTGTGTGTGTGTGTGTGTGTGTGTGTGTTATGAAGGGCATAAGTAAGAATCTAAGAAATTACACATGAATTACGTTTTCCTCCAGCTCCTGTATGGCGTTCTTGGATACTTCGCAAGTGTGCCAGTTGTGTTGGAGATGGAATTGCAGGATTTCCATGGTGGTGTTGGGGTGGTGGCAATGACTGACGACGCTTACGTCGCAATGCTGGACTTAAATTATACTTTACTTTTGCTTGAACTAATAACTCTTTAAATACATTGACTACGTTTATATTATCTTTGGCTGAAGCTTCTACAAATCCATTCTCCCAGTCAACAGTAACCACAGACTCTGTAGTTTCATAAGACACCTACAAAAACAGTAAAAAAGATCAGACAAAAAATCTTGGTAGACATATTTTTCACATTCTCCCATAAAAATTACTAGTGCACGGGTACGCTGCATATATTTCATACTGGGGTGACATGAGATAAATTTTTAGTTATTCTGTTGATATTAAATATAATTAATTCACTACCAACTCGGAACACAAAGTTTTTTATGGGTAAAAACGTAAAAGTTTTACCTTATAGCCTGAACCAGTTTTTGCTTTTAAAAAGCTTCTTCAGAGGCTCTATTGATATTGTTTTTGTTATTAAATATTCTATGTTTAGTTATATTTTACTTTAAATAAAATACACATATACACAATTATATGCTGCTTTAAATAAAAAAATTGACAGGAGTTTTTAAAAATAGAGCTCAAAATTTTGTACTTAAATTACCATATTACAAATTATCATATTACTAAAAAAATACTTAATTTCAGTTTTAGAAAAGAGGCATCAAATTCAGGAATGTCAAAAAGCTTAGCCCCAGGTAAAAAGTTCCCTTTGTACATCCTTGGTCAGATACCTACCAACAGGTCTTAACTTTAATGGAGGACTGAAGATAGTGTAAATCATGATTTTTTAATTGTATTTAAGTTAGAAATTAAATATTTATTTAAATGTTTTGAAAGTATGCTTTCTTTAGACAGAACATTTAATTGTTTATATTATACTTTATATTTGATTACCATGTTTTATGTATTATCAATTTTAAATCCTCTCTAATTTCTTTCCAAAATTAAGAGACTAAATTTAGATTCCTGTGGTGACTACCATCATGGGGTGTTCCCATTATATTTGTTCCTTCTGTAGTTGTCAAAATTTGTGAAATTTACTCCACATGTACTCTCTTCCAGTAACAATACAACTGTAACTACACATAACTATCAAATTTTACAACACTGTGATAATGTGTACCAGAAACACTTTTATAGACATATCTGTTCTGTGCTAAACATAACAAGATTATTCTACAAAAATAACTATCATTCCAGCACTTCCTTTTTTGTATAAATATGCAGGATATGTGGTTCCCATATCGCACTTCTTTATGTCCAATAAGGATATTTCATCGTAGGGGATGCTACATGGTTGCAGTGATATTTCAAGTATAATATATCAGTGATAAAACAAAATTTGGTATATTAAAAATGATTAATGAACATTTTAGAACTACCTATCTGTGTATACAGTACTCATTTTTTACTGCTGGGGAAATGCCTAACTGCCTAATGAGGAGTGTAACTGTCTCTCTCTTTCTTGATGACAAACTGCTAAACCAGGTGTGACAGGCTAGTTGATTTGAAATATGATGATTGAACTCTGGATCCAGTAAATGCAAGCTTTCTGATAGCTTACAACTCTCCACAAAAACAGAATTGGTAGTGGGGATAAAATGGCTGCATACAAAGAACAATGGCTGGATACAAAGACTAGTGGTGCACTTGAGTACTGCAAACTGTCACTATAAGCTTTGTTATAAGCAGCCGTTTGCATTGTACAAGTCTACTTTAGGTAAGAGAGGCCAAATAGGCTATTGATGCAATTATTTCTCGGGACAAAAGAAAGGTTTGCTTTTCATGGCCATCTAACTATTAGAACATTATTTCTACTGAAACTTCCCAACATTCAGCATTAATGTTATGAAAACTTTGGCTTGCCAGGCTGTAAGGCTGTGGCCCAATGTTGTTTGATGCAAATATTTCGGCTGTGCCTTCGACGACCATCTTCAGCGCAGAAGGCTGCAAAACACTGACAAAGGTTTTGTAGTCAGTGACCACTGAACTGTGGTTAAGGCATATTATAGGTGTCCTACTCACAGCCACTAGCCTTAACCACAGTTCAGTGGTCACTGACTACAAAACTTTTGTCAGTGTTTTGCACCCTTCTGTACTGAAGATGGCCATTGAAGGCACAGCCGAAACATTTGCGTCAAACAACATTGGACTACAGCCTTACAGCCCAGCAAGCCGAAGTTTTCATAACATTGAAGCCAGCCGGGAAAGCCTCAGACATATTCAACAGTAACTTTCCTTAAAAAGAATTTAAAACAGTTTGTTCTGCATGCCTTACTTTAAATTTGACCTGTCAACTATACACAACACAGAGGAATTTATAAATATGGTTGGGGTTGTTAGTTTATATGCTGTTACAATAACCAACATAATAAAAGCAACTTTCAGCAAGTATTTTACACAATTGGAAATTAAACTCACAATTCCCATGACAACTGCAGAAGCTGAAATATGCTTTTCATAACTGAAAAGAATAAAATATTTCTTTTATACAGGATGAAAGGTGAGCATAAAATCTTTCCTACATTTCAAAAATTTATTATACAAAAAATAGGCAGGTCACAAATATTTTTACACATTACAGAAAAGCTCAACAATTTTTTTCTACATACTAATAAAATTCTAGATGTGCCCCATTTATTAACTGAAGAACATCCAGTTTTATCTGATTTCTCTCCATGTTGGAGCCAACATTTCTATAACCACCATTGCTACACCCTTATCATTGCCTTCAAAGAATCTACATCTCGGACTGGTGTAGATTAGACTTTGACATTAATATAACCTCACACATAAAGTCAAGAGGTGTAATGTCTGGGGACCAAGGTGACCATAGTGTTGATCCATTCTCCCTCACAATCCACCTCCCTTGAAAGGTTTCATTCAGAAACTCATGGATGTCTACTGACCTGTGGGGAGGAGCAATGTCTAGCTGGAAACTACCATTGGTTCATCAGGAAATTTTTCAAGATTGAGGATAGAAAATTTCTCCTATCCCCTTGATCTGCCTTTGGTATTTACTTAGATCTAACTTTTTTGGTTTCTTTGTATCTACTGTTTAATGATTACTACTCCAACCACCACTTTTTTATGTCATCATCTGCCGTTGTTCTATCCTGTCTATACATTCAGCCTAGTTCCATTTTAATCTTCTTGCGGACTATCTTGTAACTGTCTCTTTTTCCACATCACAATGAAGTGCTAATGATTTGTTTTTGTTAATCCTAGAATTCTTCTTTCCATACTCCTATGGCATGTGACTAATTTCCTTTGATCTTTTCTCAAAAGGGTCTGTGTCTATCCCCTATATAGCATTAATATCCCACATATGCATAATCCATTAACTTAATTTCAGTAGTCAATAGTAATTCAATCAGCAGAGTAATAGTTAATGTGGTGCTTTAATGATAAGAGTTCCCTCTAGACTATTGCACAGCACGGTGCTACTTGTGTACTTGTGAGTTATGAAAGGAAGTATTTTGATCCAAGTAAACATATGGCTTAGTATCAATAATGTTGAGATATTCAATGCTATACACTAGGACTTCTCATGCTTCTTCTGATTTCTGCTGAGACTGACATTTTATTGTCTTTATTAAGTCTTTTTAACATTATTCTCTTAACCACTGGACAAGAAAAGATTATTAAACTATCTACAAGTCACAGATTAGTTAATACAACTCCATTAATGTTTATTCTATACCTGACCTAATTAAGATTTTAAACATCAATTGTATCACAGTACTGAATAGTTGTGGGCAACTGGATTCCTTTGTTTAACTCTCCACCTTATGGGATTGTGGGTCCTAGTATATTGTATTAACTTGAGCAGAACTAGCTGTAAACACATTACAGAGTATTTATAGACGTATGCTCTACTACTTGTACTCTTGAAGCTTTCCATATAGATCTGTTATATGATAAGGAAAAAACTTCTATCTGATATCTACATGTTCTTACACTTTATTTTGGTCTACTGCTTGTATTTTGTAAGATTTTCTTACGATCTGGCAATGAATAAGAGATAAAATCTCTTTTTTCAGAGATAAAAGAGGGTGAGGTGTATAATTGTCATTATTGAAGGGATAACCTTTTTGAAAAAGAAAGACTGCAACTGAATTCAACAACTGTGTTGGAACAGTTTCAAATGTCATTTACATTACTAAAAATTTTGTTTGTTAAATGTGGCAAAAATATGTGGTAGATAATTTTTAATAACACTCTGTAGATGGCACTTGGACCTAGCCAAAAGAGCACAAAAAAACTTTCAGAACAAAGTCTAATGCCAATATTAGCAGTGAAAGTGAAAACCTTTGATGATCAAAATTTTTTTAAGACATTTCAACTAACAAACGAACTTAATCCGAGTTGCACGTCTTGGATATGAACAGTTAGTTCTTCAAACCATTGGTTCAATTTTTTGCAGAAGAACAGCCAAGAAAGTGCCTATTCATATGAGACATTGCTCAGTTCTTATACCGAATAGGTATTTTCCTTTGGCAGGTTTACTAATGGTTTTAAGATGTGTCTCTGAGTCAGCTCTGTTATTAGTGAAAAAAGCTATGCTTTTGTCTGTGAGAATATCAATAACTTTATACTCACTTGTAAAAAATAGTCTAACATATATTCATCTAACATACTATTTCATGATTTATATTTTTTGTGGTTTTTCTGATTTTTAAATCTTACAAAATGATAATCAAGTTGCATTTTTCTTCTCACTCTCATTTGAAGAGAAACACAGAAAATAGAAATAACATAAAACACCTTGTATAAGGCAACATTCAACTCAATAATCACTACCTTTGTATGTTACTAAAATTTAGTTTTAAAACTGAAACCAATCAGAGTATTATATTCTGAAACTCATCTATTTCAAAAACCTGTAAGGTAAGTGCTTACATGAGTTTGGTAGTCTCACTTCCCAAATAAAACTTATTTTTTTTTTTAAATGGAAAGAGACTGTGTATGACACTGTGAGGTGGGGCTCCAAACATTCATTCTGGAAACTGATTTGTGTTGCCACGTTTTCTTGTCTGATGTGGCCAACTTCTACGGGGGCAAATTTCGGTGCTGGGGGGTAGTAAATCCCCTTCGGAGGAATAAAGAAAAAAGGACATGTACAAAATTAAAATGATTGTACCGGTATGAGTGTAATTACATAAGTCAAATTAATTCCGATTAATCAGTAATCAAAATAATTAGGCTAATTAGTTATATGGTTCGACATTCGTAATTACGGTACCGGTATGCTATACTCGTTTTACGAGTTCGAAATCGCTTCGTGTAAACGTTGGTAGTTGTCTGGTTACTGAGGAATCATTTTAATTTTCAATCATTTTAATCATTTCGTATTAGCGAATACGAAAGAGACAGCCTTCGAGTATCTATTTAGGCCGTACTGTACCCATCTTGGTTAACGATATTTTTAGTACAGTACTTTATTCCACTGCAACTTGAAAATTTCTACAGTAAATAGTTTTTTTGCCAGCTCTTCGACTCTCATAGAGATTATTCGCTTTAGGTTGTAGGCCTACCGGTACACGGTTTTTGATCCGTAATTAATATTTTTTCGTGTTTTGTAATTTACTGATTTTTAGGCCTATTACCATTTCGAAAGCAAATCAACACGTAAAATTTTAAACGTGTCCGTTATTCTGTACGTACGTAAGCCAAATTTACTGAGTTACCTAAACTTAAAGTAAGTTGAATACATTGAATACAGTTATTTCTTTATTTATGTGTGTTTTTGTGTTGATTGCCTGCAGTCCATGGGCCTCAGAAAATTAAGCACCACTCTCAACTATAAATAAGTAGTCCTAAAAAATAAAATTTAGACTTTTTCTACACGCCTAAGACCGAACCGGTTTAGAAGCGATCTGCAGCCTCTACCGCACCCCGATTTGTATGCTAACTTCAACAAAGTTAAATGTTAACTTTGAAATGAAAAATCTTGTTATCAGCCAACCACATATTTGCGCACCTCGTAGCGCGGTTTTGAAATGTTCGTTTCTATGTCCGGAATCGTTAACATTCGTTTCTGTGGCAAAACGAAGAGACCGATTTAATTCCTTATCCTGAAAACATTTTCAGACACCATAAGGGCGGAGTTTAAAAAAATATTCGTACACAACATTTAACACCGAGTCTGCAAAATATGCCAGATTTCCGGTATCGTTCATTTATTTATATTGTAATGTAAGGTGGTATCATTATTGCTTGATGACTTTGTTAAATTTTTAAATCTCTGTTAATGTAACGCTTATGTTTCCACAATTAATTTCTTGATTATAATAAAATAAATACCACGTAACGAGTTCCTTTTCTCTAAATTTTTATAACTTTATTTAAAGAAAATCGACCGTCCCTCCCCAATGAGGAAATCCTGGCTACGCCCCTGATCAGAATTTATATTGGTAGTATAGGCCTAACTACAGGAAAGCGAAGACACGTTTTGGATTCCTTATGGGCCTATAGTCTACAAAGGCAGTCAGATTGCATGTTTTGCTATGGGCGCGGGCGCGGCGCAATCTCTGTACTCCAACCCCTTTCTTATTTAAATCGAACTATTGATATGTTATAGTGAAAGTACAGAGACTGCCAGAGCAAACCCGAGCGTACCCGCTGTAGCGGGAAGCTAAGCACGAAGTCCTTATTCGACTCTGGATATCTTTCTCTGCGTTTCACAACCAATTCATAAAAGTATCACTTTTCAACTGCCAGTGTAAGTATTGTTTTTAGAGTTGCATAGACAAGGATAAAAAAGTTACATATTATGAATTGTACGAAAACATTTCTGGTCGAAAACACAAAGCCGAAAACAGGAAAACTAAAACGTTAATTCAAGTATAATACATAAATTACAACATAATAAGTATACGAGTAATGGCCGCAAGCTGACGTATACGAAGTCTTGTCACTACACCACCATTCATACTGAAACGTACGTAAATGTTAGTTGCAGTTTCACCGGACGGGAACTTAAAAGAATTGTCCATACCAGGCTGTTTCAATCAAAGAAACCATGTGATATAAATTTCGTGAAATCTTGGTGCCGCAAGAATCATCGTGAATGGTTCACTGAGGTACTGTTATATAAACGTTTGGAAAAAATTGCAAGCGACGAAATGCCGTTGTCTATCTCAGAGTTAATTTTTTGTTTCATTGAAAACTTAAAAACGTTATTTTCTATACGTTATTCCAGAGCTCTTCAACGTGGTTGTATTGGCTTTTATTATATCCATAGAGGCTTGCTTCACGACGTTTATTATGAACCACTGTAAATTCATATAATTTAGCTTTGATAATAAAATTACAGGGACAGTTAGTTCTACCGCCTGTTTCATGGAAAATGTGTCTTGATACTCAATGATGCCTCATATCTATTTCACTTTTGACGTAACAGAGGCAGCAAAAAAAAACTTGCATGTTGCGCTGTATTTCCTTTCCAGTAACACCAAACGCGTATATATGAGTTAGAACCTATGGGAAACCGTCTGAACACGTTTAAAACTTTTGAGAGTTACCGGTACTGCGATGACGAACTAATGAACTTTTGGCCTCACGTCAAGATGTAACGTTAGACATAGCTTTGGTAGTGCTACTCAAGTTTAAGACAAAGCCATAACGCCAAAAAATGTAAAAGCCGGATTTTAAGCTTGGTGAATTTTCCTGTTCGATTCAAAAAGGAATCCCGATGAAGTGTTCGCGCCAGCATATGGGATATTCTTTCTGATGAAACCTGAAATCCATTTAACGTGACTGGTACCGAAAACAATTTTGAACCGTAAACTTAAATTAAAATCCAAAACCTACAAAAAATCCTACGTTTACTCATTTTCGTAGCTTCTAAATCAAAGAATATACGCCTGGAAGAACGTACTAACGATTCAGGACGCTTCGTAGACAGCAATAAAAGCTAAAGAATCTCTGAAGACTTGATGAAACAAACAAAAAGCGTACAAGCTCTCTATATAAGCTGTTGATCTATCGAAAAGGAAAAAATCATTACAGTACTTACGAAAAGCCATTGACGTAGTCGAGCTATTGAACTCGAGAAGTCTCTTTTCTCTGATCCTTCGTCATTAGTACATGACAAAAGTCAGTCTAGTATAAACAAACCAATTATTACATAGAAGAAGCCGCACCGTAAATCTTCGAAAGGCGAGTCGAAAATGCAAGAGCGAAAAGTTGATAATGTTTCTTGAGTTCTGAAGAAAAGAGAAGAATATACGTATTTACCTCTCGAGCTTGAATACGCACGTTACAAATGAATTGGTTTCACCAAAGTTGGCAGCGGCATTATTATTGTCCCGATTGCACTCGACTTAGTTTTCAGACATTAACGATAACTCTTAATTTCAACTTTTAATTTTTAATTCGGATTTTAAAATTTTATATATACTCTTGACTTTTTCTACAAAAATGAAAAGAAAATTTGCTCTTAATTTAGTACTCAGGCATTAAAAGATAACTTTTAATTTGGATTTTTAATTTTGTTGTGAAAATAATTAAATTAGTTGTATTAAACAAAAAAAAATAGAGGAGGTAGATCTAATGATGCTGAAGAAAATTAATTACTTCTAACTCCTCTTGTCGTTAGGCCTTATTGACCACAAAAATCTGCTCAATATAGTTAAGATTATTTAGCTGTCTGATAGTCTACAGTAGACTACAACATAAACATATACTATTTATTAAGTTACAATATGTAAAACTTAATAAAACAAAAACAATTTGTATTTAAGAGTAACGAAATTTAGTAAGACATAGTTGTACCTTCTAGAACATACTCAGTCTGTTTACTTGTCATACTCCAATACATCATACAATTAAATATCATGTTTAAGTTTGTTGTGCTTGTATATAACAGCACTAAATCGGACAAGGCGGCAGAAATTTATTGAGGCCCTACGCTCCATCTAGAAGTACATGAACACACACACACACACACACACATTCACACACACATGTTTATAGTGCTGGTACACAACCACTGCCATGGACATTTAATGCTTATTAAACAGACCCCCCATCCAAATTCTTTACAATTTCTTTAAATAACTAGATTGTGACGTAGAATTCAATTTTAAAATCATCTAACCAAAAACATAATTTTTTAGCCACCCTTTTTAAAGCGAGAACCGAATTTTGCTCGTACCGAAAAGTTCTCCTTTAGGTCTTGAAATCTGATTATGTTGCCAATAGAGAAGTAGTTAAGTGCCTAATCGATTTTCGGTAATTTCCGTTTTTTATTTTGAAGATTAACTTTAAAGGGCGCTCATTGAATTGTTTGACGCTATCTTTTGACGTGCTACATATTAGCATGGTTTTTGCTTTCAAGCATTATATACGTATACGTAATGATGTCACATACCGTATTTGCCGGCGATAGGTGCTCACTTTTTTACACGAAACTAACTCGAATCTTAAGGAAGGAAGTTTCCCGTTAAGATGTTACACATGAAATGAAATGTAAAATGCAGTAAATAAATAACGTTGTGCAACACTTGAAATGTAAATGAAATGTTAACTTAAATATTAAATACTTTAAATACGTTTCAACTATTGGAATTAGTAAAATTATAATTAACACCAGACAATACTGGTTATATTTATAGTTGTCGTTAAACGAGTCTTGTAACAAAAATGTCCAGTTAGCGCAAATTAACATTTAATCCTACAAATAAGTACATTAACATACGAATACGTGGGGTTTCATTTCAACTGACATGGTTGTGACGCACATCAAAAAATGCCGTTTGAATTGGCTTTGAAGATAGTGTAGTGTGGGATAACGAAGCAACGTCAGTACTAGTAGCGATGATGATGAAAGCACTGTTTTCAAAATTACATACGAAACGTTCGCCTCCTTTGCTTAAATATATACAAATTTCACATCTCCTCTACGTATTACTCCTTTTATATATATTGTTAGTTTTGAGTACACATTTTCATCGTAGTTTTATAAATAATAACTAATAAGAACATACACACCGAAAATAAAGTAATTAGCGTTATTCTTTTTATGTAGGCAGGTAAAACTCTGATCTATAATCAGATAATTAAACCCACCTGGCTGTATGGAATTCAACTCTGGGGGTGCGGGAAAGATAGTAACATCAGGATAATAGAAACATTCCAAAACAAAGTTTTGCGGACCATGGTGAATGCAGCATGGTATGTTAGAAACGCCGATATCCACAGAGATCTAGGTATTCCAACAATTAAAGAAGAGATTAAAAGGTTTGCGAAGAAGCATGAAGAAAGGCTTCACCTCCACGAAAATGCAGAAGTTCTTCAGCTGCTGGACAATCAACACGTGTTCCGAAGACTGAAGATAACAAAGCCATTTGAACTTGTGTAGTGTTTTGTGTTATAAAAGCAGAGAACTGTGCGAGGGTGAGTGTTTAGATAAGAACACCAGAACTAACTAAAGGATACCAATGGACTTAATTTGGGTGATATGTATTTAGTATTAATAGGTATTAAAGATAAGTTGATGGTTGGACTTACAGACCAGTTTTAACATGTTAAATTCAAAAACAAAATGTAGGCAGGCCATTTTGCGTGGTATTTTGTGGAACCCATAATTCTTTTATTCAGAAACTAGGAAATCAACATTTAATTTAATTAGTGAAAAACTCATTTGAAGTTTGTAGGTTAAAGAAAATATCCAAAAAAAATATTAGACAAGATAAGTGTTTAATTTCCCTGTCAAAGTCAACACTCCTAATTAACAGATACATGTCTTATGAAAGCAATGTGGTGTGCGTGGTGCGTGTGTGTGTGTGTGTGTGTGTGTGTGTGTGTGTGTGTGTGTGTGTGTGAATCGTTGCACACATTTTCACAACACTCGTTTTACTATTCTTGATATAAGTAGTTACACTAATTTAATAAATCACTTTTTTCCAGTAACTTACTTTATTTAATTTTACAGTCTTATCCTCTTCGTCAGTACAAAAATTAAATAAAGTGCTTGAAAAAGTGGTCTATTAAATTAGTATAATAAAATTGTATGAGTTATTAAATTGTGACTTTTATACACAATGTTTCGTTCGAATCATTCGTTAATGCAATCAGTCTCTGACGCTGGAAAAAACTAATCTTTAAAGCGTTCTCAGACTATGTTAAATTTAATAATTGAAAGGTGAATTAATTTATTAAATTTATAACTAATTTTATAACTAAATAATTATATATACGTATATGTGTGTGTGTGTGTGTTTATTTTATATAGAAGATATTGCGCGATGAAAGATAATCAGAGCTGTTTATAAGTGTATTGATTCTGACGCCAAGTCACAAAGATTTTTCATGAGTGCTTCCTGAAAACCTTTTTGAGGTTTTTCAGAAGCCGTGAGTGATCTGGAGACAATAGTTTGAAACTGGTCTAATTGTAAAACTAGATTTCCAAGATCAGATGAATTTTGATACAATAATTCTGATTTCTGATTTAATCCAGCTGATTTATTAACTTAGTCACTTAAGAAATGTGAATGTTAGGCAAAAAGGTCTTCAATGTTAATTCAAATTGCCTCCTTTGGGCGAAGGAAAAAATAATTGTTTATAAAAATAAAAGTTATGGTACGATCTTATTATATGTTACTAAATAGTTTCTCATTTTGTTGTTGTTTCTCAAAAGCATAGGCTATGTGTAACACTTACCTCTCTTTTTTCATCGGCTAAGTCGATCTTGTTACCAACCACAACGATAGGTACAACGCCTCCTTTCGTTTCTAGGATTTGTTCTCTGATCACCCTTGCCTCTTCGAACGTTGATGCGTCTACCACGGAATACACTAGAATGAAGGCATCGGCTGAGGATATGGAAAGCGCACGCATTGCAGGAAATTCAAAGGAACCGGAAGTGTCGAGTATATCTAGCGTTAAGGTGACGCCAGACACACAGAAATCACCTTGGTGCATTTCTTCAACGGTGCGCTTGTATTTAGGAGAAAATGTACCATAAAGGAACTGTGATATTAGAGACGATTTGCCAACTTTAGCGGCGCCCATGACGACTACCTTGTGTCGTATACCTTGCGATGGAGGCCCAGCTGGCGACGATTCACTTTCTTCATCTACTTCCTCGTGGGTCTCACTTCTATAAAATAAAAACAGCTTTATTTAAAATATATAACAATGAAAACCTTGAAATCATTTGTAATGCAATAAAAATTATTCATGTGTGTGTGTGTGTGTGTGTGTGTGTGTGTGTGTGTGTGTGTGTGTGTGTGTGTAAACCTCAAAGTCTGAGGATTTGTTTCTTTGTATTGAATACAAATCTACACTGTTACACCGATTGCCTCCAAAGTTTGTACAGGTAACCTTTGACACAAGACAAAAACACTGTCTAACTTGGAATTTGATATTCTGCCCCGTTCGCACGATTTAGGCCCTTTTAATTATGCTCTTTTGTTGACGTGTGTAAAGATGTCAACAACACAATGGAGTCCAGAAATAAATTACCATAGCAACAAGTAAATAAACAAACGCTATTTAGCGGCATTGGACTGTACCTTTATCCGTTCCTGCAGTACATTTTCGATGTTTTTAATATACGATTGTATCGATATATTACGATGTGGGAAAGAAGTGTACTAATTTGTAAATTGTCCTATTTCTTAATGCAAAGCGAAAATACGTGTTGTTTTCATTTGTGAGGTTAAGTGACAGCGGTTTTACTTCCATATTCCTTAAGGAATGGAAGTATGGTGATGGCTAAAAAAATCGTGTTCGAGATTATTGCAGATTCTGATTCTACTACACTCAAAACATGAAAAAAAGTCGTTTTCCGAAAAGTGTCTGTGTGTCTGTCTGTCTGTGTGTCTGTCTGTCTGTCTGTAGATTTTTTTTCTACGGCAAACGATAACTGCCGCAAATTCAAACAGAATCAAATAATTTTTTGCATACAGCCCGGTTTTGCAGAGTTCTCGCGACCTATTGTTTTTGGTGAAGATCGGTTGAGGGAAAGGGGTAGTTTACCTGCAACGGTTTTTTTTTAGCAAGGGAAATTTTGTTTGTTTGGCAAACGATAACAGCCGCAAATTCAAACAGAATCAAATAATGTTTCGCATACAGCCCTGAATTGTAGAGTTCTCAAGACCTATTGTTTTTGGTGAAGATCGGTTAAGGGAAAGGGGTAGTTTACCTGTAACGTTTTATGTTTTAACAAGGGTATTTCCTATGGCAAACGATAACAGCCGCAAATTCAAACAGAATGAAAAGATTATTTGCATACAGCCCTAAATTGTAGAGTTCTCAATACCTTTTGTTTTTGGTGAAGATCGGTTAAGGGAAAGGGGTAGTTTACCTACAACGTTTTTTTAACAAGGGTATTTTCTATGGCAAACGATAACAGCCGCAAATTCAAACAGAATCAAATAATTTTCTGCATACAGCCCTGATTTGTAGAGTACTCAAGACCTATTGTTTTTGGTGAAGATCGGTTGAGGGGAAGGGGTAGTTTACCAGCAACGTTTTTTATCATGCGTATTTTCTATGGCAAACGACAACTGCCGCAAATTCAAACAGAATCAAATAATTTTTTGCATACAGCCCTGATTTGTAGAGTACTCGCGACCTATTGTTTTTGGTGAAGATCGGTTGAGGGGAAGGGGTAGTTTACCTGCAACGGTTTTTTTTATCAAGGGAAATTTTTTTTTTTTGGCAAACGATAACAGCCGCAAATTCAAACAGAATCAAATAATGTTTCGCATACAGCCCTGAATTGTAGATTTCTCAAGACCTATTGTTTTTGGTGAAGATCGGTTGAGGGAAAGGGGTAGTTTACCTGCAACGTTTTTTTAACAAGGGTATTTTATATGGCAAACGATAACAGCCGCAAATTCAAACAGAATCAAATAATGTTTTGCATACAGTCCTGATTTGTAGAGTACTCAAGACCTATTGTTTTTGGTGAAGATCGGTTAAGGGGAAGGGGTAGTTTACCTGCAACCTTTTACGTTTTATTTTCTATGGCAAACGATAACAGCCGCAAATTCAAACAGAATCAAATAATGTTTTGCATACAGCCCTGATTTGTAGAGTACTCAAGACCTATTGTTTTTGGTGAAGATCGGTTAAGGGGAAGGGGTAGTTTACCTGCAACGTTTTTTTATCAAGCGTATTTTCTATGGCAAACGATAACAGCCGCAAATTCAAACAGAATCAAATAATTTTTTGCATACGTCCCTGAATTGTAGAGGTCTCAATGACTTTCGATTTTGGTGAAGATCGGTTAAGGGGAAGGGGTAGTTTACCTGCAACCTTTTACGTTTTAACAAGAGTAAAGTACTTGAAAATTTATTTAAACTTTTTGAAACAATGGTAATTGTTAAAAATAAAATAATTTTGTTGCCAGGCAATAAAATTATAATTTTTTCATTTTAATGTAATATAATATTTTTCATTTAATACAGCAATAAAAAGGCAGGTAAGACACAGCCTGGCTGTTTGGCTGAAAATGATTTTAAATATAAATCTTAGAATATGGAAGTCATGTATGGTTCTCCATACCGATATTTGGTTTTACTTCCATGTTCCTTAAGGAAATGGAAGTATGGTGATGGCAAAAAAAATCGTGTTCGAGATTATTGCAGAATATGATTGTACTACACTCAAAACATGAAAAAAAGTCATTTTTCGAAAAGTGTCTGTGTGTGTGTCTGTGTGTCTATCTGTCTATCTGTAGATTTTTTTTCTATGGCAAACGATAACAGCCGCAAATTCAAACAGAATCAAATAATGTTTCGCATACAGCCCTGAATTGTAGAGTTCTCAAGATCTGTTGATTTTGGTAAAGATCGGTTAAGGGAAAGGGGTAGTTTACCTGCAACATTTTATGTTTTAACAAGGGTAACTTTGTTTGTTTGGCAAACGATAACAGCCGCAAATTCAAACATAATCAAATAATGTTTTGCATACTGCCCTGAACTGTAGAGTTCTCAAGACCTTTTGTTTTTTGTGAAGATCGGTTAAGGGAAAGGGGTAGTTTACCTGCAACGTTTTATGTTTCAAAAGAGTATTTTCTATGGCAAACGATAAGAGCAGAAAATTCAAACAGAATCAAATAAGTTTTTGCATAAAGCCCTGATTTCTTGAGTACTAAAGACCTATTGTTTTTGGTGAAGATCGTTTAAGGGAAAGGGGTAGTTTACCTGCCACGTTTTTTGTTTTATCAAGGGTATTTTGTATGGCAAACGATAACAGCCGCAAATTCAAACAGAATCATATAATATTTTGCATACAGCCCTGAATTGTAGAGTTCCCAAGACATATCGTTTTTGGTGAAGATCGATTAAGGGAAAGGGGTAGTTTACCTGCAACGGTTTTTTATCAAGGATAATGTTTACTTCCATGTTCCTTAAGGAAATGGAAGTATGGTGATGGAAAAAAAATCGTGTTCGAGATTATTGCAGATTCTGATTGTACTACACTCAAAACATGAAAAAAAGTCATTTTTCGAAAAGTGTCTGTGTGTCAGTCTGTGTGTCTATAGATTTTTTACTTCCATATTCCTTAAGGAATGGAAGTATGGTGATGGCAAAAAAAATCGTGTTCGAGATTATTGCAGATTCTGATTCTACTACACTCAAAACATGAAAAAAAGTCGTTTTCCGAAAAGTGTCTGTGTGTCTGTCTGTCTGTCTGTCTGTCTGTCTGTCTGTGTGTCTGTGTGTCTGTGTGTCTGTCTGTAGATTTTTTTTCTATGGCAAACGATAACTGCCGCAAATTCAAACAGAATCAAATAATTTTTTGCATACAGCTCGGTTTTGCAGAGTTCTCGCGACCTATTGTTTTTGGTGAAGATCGGTTGAGGGAAAGGGGTAGTTTACCTGCAACGGTTTTTTTTTAGCAAGGGAAATTTTGTTTGTTTGGCAAACGATAACAGCCGCAAATTCAAACAGAATCAAATAATGTTTCGCATACAGCCCTGAATTGTAGAGTTCTCAAGACCTATTGTTTTTGGTGAAGATCGGTTAAGGGAAAGGGGTAGTTTACCTGTAACGTTTTATGTTTTAACAAGGGTATTTCCTATGGCAAACGATAACAGCCGCAAATTCAAACAGAATCAAAAGATTATTTGCATACAGCCCTAAATTGTAGAGTTCTCAAGACCTATTGTTTTTGGTGAAGTTCGGTTGAGGGAAAGGGGTAGTTTACCTGCAACGTTTTTTTAACAAGGGTATTTCCTATGGCAAACGATAACAGCCGCAAATTCAAACAGAATCAAATAATGTATTGCATACAGGCCTGATTTGTAGAGTACTCAAGACCTATTGTTTTTGGTGAAGATCGGTTAAGGGAAAGGGGTCGTTTACCTGTAACGTTTTATGTTTTAACAAGGGTATTTCCTATGGCAAACGATAACAGCCGCAAATTCAAACAGAATCAAAAGATTATTTGCATACAGCCCTAAATTGTAGAGTTCTCAAGACCTATTGTTTTTGGTGAAGATCGGTTGAGGGAAAGGGGTAGTTTACCTGCAACGTTTTTTTAACAAGGGTATTTTCTATGGCAAACGATAACAGCCGCAAATTCAAACAGAATCAAATAATGTTTTGCATACAGCCCTGATTTGTAGAGTACTCAAGACCTATTGTTTTTGGTGAAGATCGGTTAAGGGGAAGGGGTAGTTTACCTGCAACGTTTTTTTATCAAGCGTATTTTCTATGGAAAACGATAACAGCCGCAAATTCAAACAGAATCAAACAATTTTGTGCATACGGCAATGAATTGTAGAGGTCTCAATGACTTTCGATTTTGGTGAAGATCGGTTAAGGGGAAGGGGTAGTTTACCTGCAACCTTTTACGTTTTAACAAGAGTAAAGTACTTGAAAATTTATTTAAACTTTTTGAAACAATGGTAATTGTTAAAAATAAAATAATTTTGTTGCCAGGCAATAAAATTATAATTTTTTCATTTTAATGTAATATAATATTTTTCATTTAATACAGCAATAAAAAGGCAAGTAACACACAGCCTGGCTGTTTGGCTGAAAATGATTTTAAATATAAATCTTAGAATATGGAAGTCATGTATGGTTCTCCATACCGATATTTTTCTATGGCAAACGGTAACAGCCGCAAATTCAAACTGAATCAAATCATTTTTTGCATACAGCCCTGATTTGTAGAGTACTCACGACATATTGTTTTTGGTGAAGATCGGTTAAGTGAAAGGGGTAGTTTACCTGCAACGGTTTTTTTTTAATCAAGGGTAATTGTTTTCTATGGCAAACGATAACAGCCGCAAATTCAAACAGAATCAACTACTCTTTTGCATACAGCCCTGAATTGTTGAATTCTCAAGACCTGTTGATTTTGGTAAAGATCGGTTAAAGGAAAGGGGTAGTTTACCTGCAACGTTTTATGTTTTAACAAGGGTATTTTATATGGCAAACGTTAACAGCCACAAATTCAAACATAATCAAATAATGTTTTGCATACTGCACTGAATTGTAGAGTTCTCAAAATCCATTGATTTTGGTGAAGATCGGTTAAGGGAAAGGGGTAGTTTACCTGCTACGTTTTATGTTTTAAAAGGGCATTTTCTATGGCAAACGATAAGAGCCGCATATTCAAACAGAATCAAATGATTATTTGCATGCAGCCATAAATTGTAGAGTTCTCAAGACGTATTGATTTTGGTGAAGATCGGTTAAGGGAAAGGGGTAGTTTACCTACTACGTTTTATGTTTTAAAAGGGCATTTTCTATGGCAAACGATAAGAGCCGCATATTCAAACAGAATCAAATGATTATTTGCATGCAGCCATAAATTGTAGAGTTCTCAAGACCTATTGATTTTGGTGAAGATCGGTTAAGGGAAAGGGGTAGTTTACCTACTACGTTTTATGTTTTAAAAGGGTATTTTTACTTCCATATTCCTTAAGGAATGGAAGTATGGTGATGGCAAAAAAAATCGTGTTCGAGATTATTGCAGATTCTGATTCTACTACACTCAAAACATGAAAAAAGTCGTTTTCCGAAAAGTGTCTGTGTGTCTGTCTGTCTGTGTGTGTGTGTGTGTGTGTGTGTGTGTGTGTGTGTGTGTGTGTGTCTGCAGATTTTTTTTCTATGGCAAACGATAACTGCCGCAAATTCAAACAGAATCAAATAATTTTTGCATACAGCCCTGATTTGTAGAGTACTCACGACATATTGTTTTTGGTGAAGATCGGTTGAGGGAAAGGGGTCGTTTACCTGCAACGGTTTTTTTTTATCAAGGGTATTTCCTATGGCAAACGATAACAGCCGCAAATTCAAACAGAATCAAAAGATTGTTTGCATACAGCCCTAAATTGTAGAGTTCTCAAGACCTGTTGTTTTTGGTGAAGATCGGTTGAGGGAAAGGGGTAGTTTACCTACAACGTTTTTTTAACAAGGGTATTTTCTATGGCAAACGATAACAGCCTCAAATTCAAACAGAATCAAATAATTTTCTGCATACAGCCCTGATTTGTAGAGTACTCAAGACCTATTGTTTTTGGTGAAGATCGGTTAAGGGGAAGGGGTAGTTTACCTGCAACCTTTTACGTTTTAACAAGAGTAAAGTACTTGAAAATTCATTTAAACTTTTTCAAACAATGGTAATTGTTAAAAATAAAATAATTTTGTTGCCAGGCAATAAAATTATAGTTTTTTCATTTATGTATTTTTTTCTCAGTTATGTACTGTTTACGTTTCCATTTTATTATTATGACTACCGCAATGAAAAGGCAGGGAACACACACACACACACACACACACACACAGTTCGCGTTATTTTTTGCCTCATTCATGTTTATTTTCTTACATTTGCACGGTTTTTAAATGGAAAGTGCCGAACCCATACCATCATAACGCATGCAAGCCGGAAAAGTGTCCAGCGTGGATAGCGATTTCCTTCCTGTGGATCGCTGCGCAGTGTAACTGCACGTGTTTACAGAGGAACGATTCATAGACAGACTTTTCGTCTTTAGGGAATATTTAGGTAATATTTCATTTCGAAAATGATTTTAAATATAAATCTTAGAATATGGAAGTCATGTATGGTTCTCCATACCGATTTTTTATGGAAACGATAAGAGTCGCAAATTCAAACAGAATCAAATACTTTTTTGCATGTTGCCCTGATTTGTAGAGTACTCAAGACCTATTGATTTTGGTGAAGATCGGTTAAGGGGAAGGGGTAGTTTACCTGCAACGTTTTTTTATCGGGGGTAATTTTTACTTCCATATTCCTTAAGGAATGGTAGTATGGTGATGGCAAAAAAAATCGTGTTCCAGATTATTGCAGATTCTGATTCTACTACACTCAAAACATGAAAAAAAGTCGTTTTCCGAAAAGTGTCTGTCTGTCTATCTGTCTGTCTGTCTCTCTCTCTCTCTCTCTCTCTCTCTCTCTCTCTCTCTCTCTCTCTCTCTCTCTCTCTCTCTCTCTCTCTCTCTCTCTGTGTGTGTGTGTGTGTGTGTGTGTGTGTGTGTGTGTGTGTGTGTGTGTGTGTGTGTGTGTGTGTGTGTGTGTGTGTGTGTGTGGATTTTTTTTCTATGGCAAACGATAACAGCCGCAAATTCAAACAGAATCAAATCAAATAATTTTTTGCATACTGCCCTGATTTGTAGAGTACTCGCGACCTATTGTTTTTGGTGAAGATCGGTTGAGGGAAAGGGGTAGTTTACCTGCAACGGTTTTTTTTTATCAAGGGTAATTTTGTTTGTTTGGCAAACGATAACAGCCGCAAATTCAAACAGAATCAAATAATGTTTCGCATACAGCCCTGAATTGTAGAGTTCTCACGATCTGTTGATTTTGGTAAAGATCGGTTAAGGGAAAGGGGTAGTTTACCTGTACCGTTTTAGGTTTTAACAATGGTATTTACTATGGCAAACGATAACAGCCGCAAATTCAAACAATCAAATAATGTTTTGCATACTGCCCTAAATTGTAGAGTTCGCAAGACCTTTTGTTTTTGGTGAAGATCGGTTAAGGGAAAGGAGTAGTTTACCTGCAACGTTTTATGTTTTTAAGGGTATTTTCTATGGCAAACGATAAGAGCCGCAAATTCAAACAGAATCAAATACGTTTTTGCATACAGCCCTGATTTCTTGATTACTAAAGACATATTGTTTTTGGTGAAGATCGTTTAAGGGAAAGGGGTAGTTTACCTGCCACGTTTTTTGTTTTATCAAGGGTATTTTTTATGGCAAACGATAACAGCCGCAAATTCACACAAAATCATATAATATTTTGCATACAACCCTAAATTGTAGAGTTCTCAAGACCTGTCGTTTTTGGTGAAGATCGGTTAAGGGAAAGGGGTAGTTTACCTGCAACGGTTTTTTATCAAGGGTAATTTTACTTCCATATTCCTTAAGGAATGGAAGTATGGTGATGGCAAAAAATATCGGTATGGAGAACCATACATGACTTCCATATTCTAAGATTTATATTTAAAATCATTTTCAGCCAAACAGCCAGGCTGTGTCTTACCTGCCTTTTTATTGCTGTATTAAATGAAAAATATTATATTACATTAAAATGAAAAAATTATAATTTTATTGCCTGGCAACAAAATTATTTTATTTTTAACAATTACCATTGTTTCAAAAAGTTTAAATAAATTTTCAAGTACTTTACTCTTGTTAAAACGTAAAAGGTTGCAGGTAAACTACCCCTTCCCCTTAACCGATCTTCACCAAAATCGAAAGTCATTGAGACCTCTACAATTGAGGGACGTATGCAAAAAATTATTTGATTCTGTTTGAATTTGCGGCTGTTATCGTTTGCCATAGAAAATACGCTTGATAAAAAAACGTTGCAGGTAAACTACCCCTTCCCCTTAACCGATCTTCACCAAAAACAATAGGTCTTGAGTACTCTACAATTCAGGGCTGTATGCGAAACATTATTTGATTCTGTTTGAATTTGCGGCTGTTATCGTTTGCCATAGAAAATACCCTTGTTAAAAAAACGTTGCAGGTAAACTACCCCTTTCCCTTAACCGATCTTCACCAAAAACAAAAGGTCTTGAGAACTCTACAATTCAGGGCTGTATGCGAAACATTATTTGATTCTGTTTGAATTTGCGGCTGTTATCGTTTGCCAAACAAACAAAATTTCCCTTGCTAAAAAAAAACCGTTGCAGGTAAACTACCCCTTTCCCTCAACCGATCTTCACCAAAAACAATAGGTCGCGAGAACTCTGCAAAACCGGGCTGTATGCAAAAAATTATTTGATTCTGTTTGAATTTGCGGCAGTTATCGTTTGCCATAGAAAAAAAATCTAAGACAGACAGACACACAGACACACAGACAGACAGACAGACAGACACACAGACACTTTTCGGAAAACGACTTTTTTTCATGTTTTGAGTGTAGTAGAATCAGAATCTGCAATCATCTCGAACACGATTTTTTTTGCCATCACCATACTTCCATTCCTTAAGGAATATGGAAGTATGGAAACGATAAGAGTCGCAAATTCAAACAGAATCAAATACTTTTTTGCATGTTGCCCTGATTTGTAGAGTACTCAAGACCTATTGATTTTGGTGAAGCGGTTAAGGGGAAGGGGTAGTTTACCTGCAACGTTTTTTTATCGGGGGTAATTTTTACTTCCATATTCCTTAAGGAATGGTAGTATGGTGATGGCAAAAAAAATCGTGTTCCAGATTATTGCAGATTCTGATTCTACTACACTCAAAACATGAAAAAAAAAGTCGTTTTCCGAAAAGTGTCTGTCTGTCTGTCTGTCTGTCTGTCTGTCTGTCTGTCTGTCTGTCTGTCTGTCTCTCTCTCTCTCTCTCTCTCTCTCTCTCTCTCTCTCTCTCTCTCTCTCTCTCTCTCTCTCTCTCTCTCTCTCTCTCTCTCTCTCTCTCTCTGTGTGTGTGTGTGTGTGTGTGTGTGTGTGTGTGTGTGTGTGTGTGTGTGTGTGTGTGTGTGTGTGTGTGTGTGTGTGTGTGTGTGTGTGTGTGTGTGGATTTTTTTTCTATGGCAAACGATAACAGCCGCAAATTCAAACAGAATCAAATCAAATAATTTTTTGCATACTGCCCTGATTTGTAGAGTACTCGCGACCTATTGTTTTTGGTGAAGATCGGTTGAGGGAAAGGGGTAGTTTACCTGCAACGGTTTTTTTTTATCAAGGGTAATTTTGTTTGTTTGGCAAACGATAACAGCCGCAAATTCAAACAGAATCAAATAATGTTTCGCATACAGCCCTGAATTGTAGAGTTCTCACGATCTGTTGATTTTGGTAAAGATTGGTTAAGGGAAAGGGGTAGTTTACCTGTACCGTTTTAGGTTTTAACAATGGTATTTACTATGGCAAACGATAACAGCCGCAAATTCAAACAATCAAATAATGTTTTGCATACTGCCCTAAATTGTAGAGTTCGCAAGACCTTTTGTTTTTGGTGAAGATCGGTTAAGGGAAAGGAGTAGTTTACCTGCAACGTTTTATGTTTTTAAGGGTATTTTCTATGGCAAACGATAAGAGCCGCAAATTCAAACAGAATCAAATACGTTTTTGCATACAGCCCTGATTTCTTGATTACTAAAGACCTATTGTTTTTGGTGAAGATCGTTTAAGGGAAAGGGGTAGTTTACCTGCCACGTTTTTTGTTTTATCAAGGGTATTTTTTATGGCAAACGATAACAGCCGCAAATTCACACAAAATCATATAATATTTTGCATACAACCCTAAATTGTAGAGTTCTCAAGACCTGTCGTTTTTGGTGAAGATCGGTTAAGGGAAAGGGGTAGTTTACCTGCAACGGTTTTTTATCAAGGGTAATTTTACTTCCATATTCCTTAAGGAATGGAAGTATGGTGATGGCAAAAAATATCGGTATGGAGAACCATACATGACTTCCATATTCTAAGATTTACATTTAAAATCATTTTCAGCCAAACAGCCAGGCTGTGTCTTACCTGCCTTTTTATTGCTGTATTAAATGAAAAATATTATATTACATTAAAATGAAAAAATTATAATTTTATTGCCTGGCAACAAAATTATTTTATTTTTAACAATTACCATTGTTTCAAAAAGTTTAAATAAATTTTCAAGTACTTTACTCTTGTTAAAACGTAAAAGGTTGCAGGTAAACTACCCCTTCCCCTTAACCGATCTTCACCAAAATCGAAAGTCATTGAGACCTCTACAATTGAGGGACGTATGCAAAAAATTATTTGATTCTGTTTGAATTTGCGGCTGTTATCGTTTGCCATAGAAAATACGCTTGATAAAAAAACGTTGCAGGTAAACTACCCCTTCCCCTTAACCGATCTTCACCAAAAACAATAGGTCTTGAGTACTCTACAAATCAGGGCTGTATGCAAAACATTATTTGATTCTGTTTGAATTTGCGGCTGTTATCGTTTGCCATAGAAAATACCCTTGTTAAAAAAACGTTGCTGGTAAACTACCCCTTTCCTCAACCGATCTTTACCAAAAACAATAGGTCTTGAGAACTCTACAATTTAGGGCTGTATGCAAATAATCTTTTGATTCTGTTTGAATTTGCGGCTGTTATCGTTTGCCATAGGAAATACCCTTGTTAAAACATAAAACGTTACAGGTAAACTACCCCTTTCCCATAACCGATCTTCACCAAAATCAACAGATCTTGAGAACTCTACAATTCAGGGCTGTATGCGAAACATTATTTGATTCTGTTTGAATTTGCGGCTGTTATCGTTTGCCAAACAAACAAAATTACCCTTGCTAAAAAAAAACCGTTGCAGGTAAACTACCCCTTTCCTTCAACCGATCTTCACCAAAAACAATAGGTCGCGAGTACTCTACAAATCAGGGCTGTATGCAAAAAATTATTTGATTCTGTTTGAATTTGCGGCAGTTATCGTTTGCCATAGAAAAAAAATCTACAGACAGACACACAGACACACAGACAGACAGACAGACACACACACAGACACTTTTCGGAAAACGACTTTTTTTCATGTTTTGAGTGTAGTAGAATCAGAATCTGCAATAATCTCGAACACGATTTTTTTTGCCATCACCATACTTCCATTCCTTAAGGAATATGGAAGTAATAAAAATCGTGTTCGAGATTATTGCAGATTCTGATTGTACTACACTCAAAACATGAAAAAAGTCGTTTTCCGAAAAGTGTCTGTGTGTGTGTGTGTGTGTGTGTGTGTGTGTGTGTGTGTGTGTGTGTGTGTGTGTGTGTGTCTGTAGATTTTTTTTCTATGGCAAACGATAACTGCCGCAAATTCAAACAGAATCAAATAATTTTTTTGCATACAGCCCTGATTTGTAGAGTACTCACGACCTATTGTTTTTGGTAAAGATCGGTTGAGGGAAAGGGGTAGTTTACCTGTAACGGTTTTTTTTTATCAAGGGAAATTTTGTTTTTTTGGCAAACGATAACAGCCGCAAATTCAAACAGAATTAAATAATGTTTCGTATACAGCCCTGAATTGTAGAGTTCTCAAGACCTATTGTTTTTGGTGAAGATCGGTTAAGGGAAAGGGGTAGTTTACCTGTAACGTTTTATGTTTTAACAAGGGTATTCCCTATGGCAAACGATAACAGCCGCAAATTCAATCAGAATTAAAAGATTATTTGCATACAGTCCTAAATTGTAGAGTTCTCAAGACCTTTTGATTTGGTGAAGATCGGTTAAGGGAAAGGGGTAGTTTACCTGCAACGTTTTATGTTTTAAAAGGGTTTTTTCTACGGCAAACGATAAGAGCCGCAAATTCAAACAGAATCAAATAAGTTTTTGCATACAGCCCTGATTTCTTGTGTACTAAAGACCTATTGTTTTTGGTGAAGATCGTTTGAGGTAAAGGGGTAGTTTACCTGCACGTTTTTGTTTTATCAAGGGTATTTTGTATGGCAAACGATAACAGCCGCAAATTCATACAAAATCATATAATATTTTACATACAACCCTGAATTGTAGAGTTATCATGACCTGCCGTTTTTGGTGAAGATCGGTTAAGGGAAAGGGGTAGTTTACCTGCAACGGTTTTTTTCAAGGGTAATTTTTTTCTATGGTAAACGGGTAAACGATAACAGACGCAAATTCAAACAGAATCAAATGATGTTTTGCATACAGCCCTGTATTGTAGAGTTCTCAATACCTATTGGTGTTGGTGAAGATCGGTTAAGGGAAAGGGGTAGTTTACCTGCAACGTTTTATGTTTTAAAAGGGTATTTTCTATGGCAAACGATAAGAGCCGCAAATTCAAACAGAATCAAATACGTTTTTGCATACAGCCCTGTTTTGTTGAGTACTAAAGACGTATTGTTTTTGGTGAAGATCGGTTAAGGGAAAGGGGTAGTTTACCTGACACGTTTTTTGTCTTATCAAGGGTATTTTATATGGCAAACGATAACAGCCGCAAATTCAAACAGAATCATATAATATTTTGCATACAGCCCTGAAATGTAGAGTTCTCATGACCTGTTGGTTTTGGTGAAGATCGGTTAAGGGAATAGGGTTGTTTACCAGCAACATTTTATGTTTTATCAAGGGTAATTTTTTTTTGACGAACGATAACTGCCATACATTAAAACAGAATCAACTACCCTTCTGCATACCTTTTTGAATTATACAGAACTCAAGGTCTGTTGATTTTTTTGAAGATCGGTTAAGGGAAAGGGGTAGTTTACCTGCAACGTTTTATGTTTTAAAGGGTATTTTTTCTATGACGAACGATAACTGCCGTAAATTCAAAGAGAATCAACTAATGTTTTGTATACAGCCCTGAATTGTAGGGTTCTCAAGACCTATTGTTTTTGGTGAAGATTGGTTAATGGAATAGGGTAGTTTACCAGCAACTTTTTATGTTTTATCAAGGGTGTTTTCTATGGCAAACGATAACAGCCGTAAATTCAAACAGAATCAAATAATTGTTTGCATACAGGCCTGAATTGTAGATTACTCAAGACCTATCGTTTTTGGTGAAGATCGGTTAAGGGAAAGGGGTAGTTTACCAGCAACGGTTTTTTATCAAGGGTAATTTTTTTCTATAGTAAACGATAACAGCCGCAAATTCAAACAGAATCAAATGATGTTTTGCATACAGCCCTGTATTGTAGAGTTCTCAGTACCTATTGGTGTTGGTGAAGATCGGTTAAGGGAAAAGGGTAGTTTACCAGCAACATTTTATGTTTTAACAAGGGTAATTTTTTATATGACGAATGATAACTGCCCTAAATTCAAACAGAATCAACTAGGTTTTTGCATACCTTTATGAACTAAAGAGAACTCTAGGTCTGTTGATTTTGTTGAAGATCGGTTAAGGGAAGGGGTAGTTTATCAGCAACGTTTTATGTTTTAAAAAGGGTAATTTTTTTATGACGAACGATAACTGCCGAAAATTCAATGAGAATCAAATAATTTTTTGCACCCTTTCCTGAGTTGCAGAGAGCTCAAGGTCTATTGATTTTGGTGAAGATCGGTTAAGGGAAAGGGGTAGTTTACCTGCTACATTTTATGTTGTAACAAGAGAAATGTTTTCATGACGAACGATAACTGCCGCACATTCAAACATAATCAAATATTTTTTGCATGCTTCCCTGAATTGTAGAGGGCGGATGATCTATTGATTTTGGAGAAGATCGGTTAAGACAAAGGGGTAGTTTACCTGAAACATTTTACGATTTAACAAGAGTAAAGTACTTAATTTTTATAAAAAAAGGATCCTGATATGAATCTCATAGTAATCAACTGTAGAAACGTAGATGAAATATCTATAAATGAAGAGGTTAGGTGAACGGGGTGGGGGTAATTTTCTATTATTAAAAATTTTAGTTGAAGGTGGAGGGGAGAATTTTTTATATGTGTACTACGTTATCGGCAACAAAGAAGTAGTTTTTTGTTAAAATTGCTTCCCGGGCTCTTTAGCCGTAGTCCAATGTTTTCTACAAAGCCAGACTTTTCGGCAGTGCCATCGACAGCCATCATCGGTAAAAATCGAGTGCGAAAACGTGAGGTGGTATACGTTTGTGACCACGTACTGTGGTTAATGCTGAAGCAATAAGTAGAAAGACGTAGTTTCTATGGAAATATTTCATTTCGAATATGATTTTAAATATAAATCTTAGAACATGGAAGTCATGTATGGTTCTCCATACCGATATTTTTCTATGGCAAACGATAACAGCCGCAAATTCAAACAGAATACACTACTCTTTTGCATACAGCCCTGAATTGTAGAGTTCTCAAGTCCTGTTGGTGTTGGTGAAGATCGGTTTAGGGAAAGGGGTAGTTTACCTGCAACATTTTATGTTTTAACAAGGGTAATTTTTTATATGACGATCGATAACTGCCGCAAATTCAAACAGAATCAAATGATGTTTTGCATAGAGCCCTGAATTGTAGAGTTCTCAAGACATGTTGGTTTTGGTGAAGATCGGTTAAGGGAATAGGGTAGTTTACCAGGAACATTTTATGTTTTAACAAGGGTAATTTTTTTATGTCGAACGATAACTGCCGTACATTAAAACAGAATCAACTACTCTTTTGCATACCTTTTTGAATTATACAGAACTCAAAGTTTGTTGATTTTGTTGAAGATCGGTTAAGGGAAAAGGGTAGTTTACCTGCAACGTTTTATGTTTTAACAAGGGTATTTTCTATGGCAAACGATATCAGCCGCAAACTCAAACATAATCAAATAAATTTTTGCATACAGGCCTGTATTGTAGAGTTCTCAATCTTATTGGTGTTGGTGAAGATCGGTTAAGGGAAAGGGTTATTTTACCTGCAACATTTTATGTTTTGACAAGGGTAATTTTTTATATGACGAACGATAACTGCCGTAAATTCAAACAGAATCAACTACGTTTTTGCATACCTTTTTGAACTAAAGAGAACTCAAGGTCTGTTGATTTTGTTGAAGATCGGTTAAGGGAGAGGGGTAGTTTATCAGCAACGTTTTATGTTTTAAAAAGGTTAATTTTTTATGACGAACGATAACTGCCGAAAATTCAAAGAGAATCAAATAATTTTTTGCACACTTTCCTGAGTTTTAGAGAACTCAAGGTCTGTTGATTTTGGTGAAGATCGGTTAAGGGAAAGGGGTAGTTTACCTGCAACATTTTAAGTTGTAACAAGAGAAATGTTTCCATGACGAATGGTAACTTCCGCACATTCAAACAGAATCAAATATTTTTTTGCATGCATCCCTGAATTGTAGAGGACTGAAGGTCTATTGATTTTGGAGAAGATCGGTTAAGAGAAAGGGGTAGTTTACCTGAAACATTTTATGATTTAACGAGAGTAAAGTACTTAATTTTTATAAATAAAGTATCCTGATAAGAAGCTCATAATAATCCACTGTAGGAACGTAGATGAAATACCTATAAATGAAGAGGTTAAGTGAACGGGGGGGGGGGTAATTTTCTATTATTAAAAATTATAGTTGAAGGTGGAGGGGAGAATTTTTTATACGTGTACTACGTTATCGGCAACAAAGAAGTAGTTTTTTGTTAAAATTGCTTCACGGGCTGTTTAGCCGTAGTCCAATGTTTTCTGTAAAACCAATCTTTTCGGTAGTGCCATCGACTGCCATCATCGGTGAAAATCGAGTGCGAAAACGTGAGGTGGTATACGTTAGTGACCACAGTACTGTGGTTAATGCTGAAGCAATAAGTAGAAAGACGTAGTTTCTATGGAAATATTTCATTTCAATAAAATCATATTTAAAATATGATTTTAAATATAAATCTTAGAACATGGAAGTCATGTATGGTTCTCCATACCGATATTTTAGTTTACTGCTGAAATAAATGAAAGTCATGGTTGAGAAAAACATAACGTTTAATGTGTAGCCTATATACAATGCTTATAACACAGTAACACTTAAAATAAAGAACCTAACGTTTTTGAGTTAACGGGTACTTGTCTCTTATAAATCTAATTTCTATTTTCGAGCGTTTACAGAAACATAGATTTATTTAAACAGTAGTAACATTAGACATTTCAATACTCACAAATACACAAAGAGTACGCGCACGCTCGTTTCCATAGTGTTAGTTTTTGTACCGTTATAAGCGTAGCGGCCAGCGACTACTCGTGCAACGCTGGGCATTTACCAGCTTACACATTGTGCAATATACGTGAGAGTAATTATTTTTACTCTTCGTATTTTTAAGTTTATATCTATTATTAAACATATCTGAAATTATCTGTTTATACATACATATTATGTGTGTTTAATTTTTATTTTGTTTCTGTACATTTTATTTTATACATTTTATTTGTATATACAGTATTTTGTTTTCTTGTTACACTTATTTCATTATTACAGAAGAGACAATGATGTACGAATTCGTGGACGGAGGTTGTGCGTGTGAGAAGGCGAACCGGTGCTGAGTCCTTGACATTCACGTACCACGGTGGCCATCCACACCCGGCACCGCCCTCATCGCTTTGCTCTATTTATTTATTTAGGTCTGCATGTGCCGTAACAGTATAACCGTGCTCTAACCGGTGGGTAACGTTATCTTGTTTGTGTACTTAAAAGCTGACCCGTTTGCCGTTGTACACATCTGAGTCAGTCACAATATAGGCTCTACTTCTCAGATCATTTGTTGGTCATGTGTTCTGTTCTCACAATTCTTTCCATCCATATCCAAGTCCCGTCTCTCACATGATTCACGCCAGACGTTTCTGTCGTTGCAAGACTCTTCATTATGTCCCGTCATAATTCTTTCCACCCTTCAATTTGTAAATTTTGCTCGGTCATGTTCGCTGCTCCTATAAGAGTCTGCCCCCCTCGAATTGCGAGGGTTTTGCTGCTCATAGATCCTGGCCTGCTAACAATACATTTGTATTGTTACAATAATAAAAATAATAGATTTGGAATGCCGATGGCATTTTGTTCTCCTGGCATCTGATGATGTTTTATAAACGGATTGTCAGATAATTACAATAAAATTTTTATAATTTATAGTTTGTTAGTTGTGGATAACAGCGGGGTTGCCCTTAGTACGCTCTTGAAGAGTAATTATTTAAGCTTAGAATTTACAAGATCCTAGTAAAGCCTTGTAATAATGGGTTGTAAAGTTATTATGATTGTATAGACCCTAGTAAAGTTACAATGGATAATAAAGGAATATGGATCGTTAAATAAGTAGTCGAAGCACATATTTATTTAGACACATTCGAAAGGTAAGTGCTCATGAGGGTTACTGACAAAATATAGGGTATCGCGGGCAGCATAAGAGACGAACAGTCTAACTTAGTACATTAGGGATACATTATATTGAATAGACTAAAATATCCCGAGAATTAGTAACAGCGTTTATGAAGAAGCTATACTAGGGAAATGCACAGAGCGACCTACACGTGTCTCGATAATGTTAAGTCCTTAAGGCTTTGTAAAATATAAGCTTTAACTGCGCATTGACGCTTAACGGAACCAAGCTGTGGATTAACTCTTAGCATAAATATGAACATTGACACTTAATCTTTATCAACATACATACGTTTGAATTTTCAATAATATTGTGTGCATCCATACCCTTAGATGGAGCAACGCAAATACACAATTCGTCCAGTGAATGACAACGGCAACAAAATACATTTTTCTATGTCCTTGCGGTGCTATTGAGTAAACGTTACGCTTATAAAAAATTGTTTTCTCAGTCGGCATCATGAAAATTGCAAACTGTATTGTAGTGTATTCCAGCTTACACATACAGCTGGAGCTGTATTTGGACTGGTTAGTCCAAATTAAAGTTTGGAAACTTCCAGCCTTTGGAACGATTTTGCTCAACGCGGTAGGCGTTACAACATTTATTTTCGACAAATTTTCACTGTCGGCAATTTAACGTTACTCTCGATATATTGGTTCTACTCCAATAAGTGAGTTTACAATCGACCTGTAGAGTATCGCAACTTACAAGGGAAACAGCTGCACATGAACATTATTGAATTTAAGTTTCTTTTTGTTATTCATAATTTTTATGCTTTACGGGTTTACAATTATACAAACGTAATTATTGTCATGTCGTAACCTGTACAAATTTCAGCGAATGAACCTATTAAGCTCACCTATTTCAGAGTTTTAGCATGACGTATTAAGATGTTTCGAAATAATGTGTTACATTTTTTTTAGTTAATTGAAAAGTTTGTGTTATCTGCCCGCATAATTAGTGTCAACTCCCGATCACGATTAGTGAGGCCATAGAATATTATCCATAGATCTGAAGAATTAATGACTAACTACCAAGCAGTCGTTTCAAGTAAGCAGTATTAAAGACAAGCGTGCATGCAGAAAGGAAAGAAGTTTTTCTTCTTAATTTTTATTCTTTATTATGAACGACATAGCTACAGTGTTGCTGTGACGTCCAAGTTATGTTCATTGGTAACCGTAATTCATCTGTTTCCCTGACTTATTCCAGACGACAAATTTGATTTTTAAAAAATTCTTGGCACGTGAAATGTCAATTTGTGGCAGAAAAACTGGTTTTAGAGCATTTCTTTTGGTATTTAAATGTTAAGAAGCGACTCCGACCCTGTTTCACAACACAACCAGATTACCTCTGCTTAATCAGACGTTAACAAGAGACTGTAGCAGGGCCAAACACGACTTAACAGCTCAAGAAAATAACAAAAGGGTAGGGATGTTGAAAGGTTAATCGGTTATTACATCAGTCCAGTCAGCAGGGATCGACTTAAGACCAGATTTGTGCAAAGGGGAACCGGATCTGTGCGTGAGCAGGCCGTATCAACAACTCGTGTGGTATGGTCTCCTACGTGTTGTCTGTTTCGCACACACGCGCGCGCGTATAAATATAAATCTATTCCATAAAGGAAATGATCAGCTTAATAAAAACGAGTTGTAAGTAAATCACTCTATCTATAAATTTTAGTTAGAAGGCGTATTGTAGATCCGCTTTTGAGCATAATTACAGACACAGCTAAAAAACTATTCGCAAGTTGCAACGTCAAACTTTGTTTTAGAAAACAAGATTTTAATAATCCATTATAACATAATAAATTGTAACTGTAATATCACAGTATATTATATCACAACGTTATCACTCAAAACATGCACACGCGCGCGCGCGAACACATATTATGTACGTAATATATATTACGTATTAATATAAATATGAACAGTTCTTCAAATATTAACTATTAGAAGAAATAGTGAATATTTGAAGAACTGTTCATAATAAAATCTGCAAGAGTTACTTACAAAATAAAGATAATATAAATAAATAAAAATATATATATTATTAATAATAATAAAAAACTTTTAACTAGAATATATTTTATTATTTTGTAAATTATATACGTTTCGATAGTAATCCAACTATCATCAGATATACAGTAATTTAATAAATTCAAAAATTTTTAAGTCAATTGATCAAATTTTAAATCAATTTTTAAATCAAAATTTCAATTTATTAAATTATATCTGATGATGATAGTTGGATTACTATCGAAACGTATATAAGTTACAAAATAAAATATAGTCTTGTTAAAAGTTTATTATTATTAATAATAATATAAAATAACAAGAAAAATGTGAGCAATTATGAATATATACACTTTTTGCTACAGTCTATTTCTTGATGCATATATAATTTATTTAATATTTATACATTCTTTACCTCAAGGTGTTTTATTCCTTTATTTGGTATATGTTTCGGGAAGCGTATTGTTCCCATCCTCAGACTTCCTGATTTTATATCTTGTGGATTATCTGTGTTTTGGCTGGTTGTTGTTATGGTTTCCCGTTGGTTTTTGGTATTTTATACTGGTGTTATTGTGAGTGATTGTGGTGTATATGTTAGCGTTTGGTGTATATATTAGCTATCAAAGCACTCAACCACATATAATATTATGTATGATATTATATTAGACATTATGAAAATCTAATGGACTTTCTCAACGCAGTCAAGAACTCACAACCTTTCTTTTTGACTAGAGGTTAGAAGCTATGCAAGACGCATATCACGGAAAAAGACAGACGCATGTCGGAATCTAGGGTTTCCTACTTATGATACTAAAGATCTTGATGGCGCTACCGCTATTGCTACTAATCAGTATAAATGCTGTTTACTCTCAAAATTCAAGTCTGATCACTTACAGGCGACAAACGTTTTAACGGAAGATCAAGAAAGCTCTCTAAATGTCTGCAGTCTACTAAAATCGACTAAATTAATTTCAAGCCTTTTATTACATCTTGCAACCTTTTCTTGATACTAGATTTTATAGTGGGAGATAACTGTAGTGTAAAATATTCAGAGTGGAGTTTTAACTAACAACTTCCAGCAGCATAATTTTACATAGCGTTAAAAGGGAAGAATCCCTGTTCTTGCAAGCCAGCCAATCTAGTGATTTTCTGACAGCAAGAAAATACTGAATCTAAATTTTTTTTTAAATACCAGATTTTTATAATAAAGGGGTTGCCACTTACATAACTAATACAACACCGATCTTGTCTTGATTTGCCTTCTACCTACTACCCATTAATTGCCACTATTTCCATCAGTGTTAATCAAAATTTCAATTTATTAAATTATATCTGATGATGATAGTTGGATTACTATCGAAACGTATATAAGTTACAAAATAAAATATAGTCTTGTTAAAAGTTTATTATTATTAATAATAATATAAAATAACAAGAAAAATGTGAGCAATTATGAATATATACACTTTTTGCTACAGTCTATTTCTTGATGCATATATAATTTATTTAATATTTATACATTCTTTACCTCAAGGTGTTTTATTCCTTTATTTGGTATATGTTTCGGGAAGCGTATTGTTCCCATCCTCAGACTTCCTGATTTTATATCTTGTGGATTATCTGTGTTTTGGCTGGTTGTTGTTATGGTTTCCCGTTGGTTTTTGGTATTTTATACTGGTGTTATTGTGAGTGATTGTGGTGTATATGTTAGCGTTTGGTGTATATATTAGCTATCAAAGCACTCAACCACATATAATATTATGTATGATATTATATTAGACATTATGAAAATCTAATGGACTTTCTCAACGCAGTCAAGAACTCACAACCTTTCTTTTTGACTAGAGGTTAGAAGCTATGCAAGACGCATATCACGGAAAAAGACAGACGCATGTCGGAATCTAGGGTTTCCTACTTATGATACTAAAGATCTTGATGGCGCTACCGCTATTGCTACTAATCAGTATAAATGCTGTTTACTCTCAAAATTCAAGTCTGATCACTTACAGGCGACAAACGTTTTAACGGAAGATCAAGAAAGCTCTCTAAATGTCTGCAGTCTACTAAAATCGACTAAATTAATTTCAAGCCTTTTATTACATCTTGCAACCTTTTCTTGATACTAGATTTTATAGTGGGAGATAACTGTAGTGTAAAATATTCAGAGTGGAGTTTTAACTAACAACTTCCAGCAGCATAATTTTACATAGCGTTAAAAGGGAAGAATCCCTGTTCTTGCAAGCCAGCCAATCTAGTGATTTTCTGACAGCAAGAAAATACTGAATCTAAATTTTTTTTTAAATACCAGATTTTTATAATAAAGGGGTTGCCACTTACATAACTAATACAACACCGATCTTGTCTTGATTTGCCTTCTACCTACTACCCATTAATTGCCACTATTTCCATCAGTGTTATACAATCTGAAAGCCTACCAGCATTAACCGTTGTACAGATTGGGACTAGTTCAGGCAAGTCTTTAACGGTAACATCGTGCTTGAACTTCAGTCTCTCACTGCCTGCTGAATTATCTCACAGCCCTATTCAGAAATCAGACTTCAATTCAGCCTTGTTCAGACCACACCGTGCCTTATGTTGAAGAAAAAATACACAAATCTTCCTCTACTGGTCCGAGAGAAATCAAATGACAAGCGCAGTTTGTGATGAATTTGGGAGCAAACTCATCACCTAGATGATACAAGAAACTAAAATTATGCAGCCTGAAACTGAAGAAAGAAGAACGAAGGCATTTAGGAGTATCTAGAAATCTACCATGTGATGAACTACCACCTGACTGTGCTTAGTAGATCGTCACAAAACAATTAAAAAGGCTAAAGGCCACAATTACAAATACTGCCAATACGTAGTTGCGCGCGACGCAACAAAGAAATCCCAGTGTATGGCCGAAGATTGTCCGACAGTTTTGCAACCTGCAGCCACAAAGAACGTCTATTGAATAAACGTTCTAAGACAGTTCTAAGATAGATAATTCTAAGTTAGATAGTTCTAAGATATTTACACTCCCCGAACTGTCTGGCTGTTTAATTAAATAATGTAAACAAGGTGAAGTCAAAGATCACTCCGTATAATTTAAAACGTAAAAATGCTCATGGCAATCATTTTATGTCGAAGAAACTTCTAAAGAAGCTACTTCATAAGGGACTATTACTAACCACATATTTCAACGCTGTACTTATGGTTGGATACTTTCTTCTTCTATAAAAAACATGTTAGAGAATCGTGGTCTTGCAGCCTAATAAAAATCCTTAAGAGACTTTCTCCTACCAACCTAAAAGTCTTGCAAGATCTTTGAAGAATAACAGGATCTACAGTACTTGGCAACATCTTTAATAAGTTATTGGTGAAACAACTGACGCCATCAGTTATTGTAGAAAATGATCCGATTTCGGAACATCAATTCGGATTTATAAAAAGCATTTAACTGTGATCAAACACACAGAATATGAAAATGTTTTAAACAAACAGAAGCAAAGACGTTTTTGCTCAGCTGTGGTGCCAGGTACTCGATAGTACGTTGGACTCAGTGGCATATAAATTACTTGGATTCCTTTGGTTTCTATAAATTATCATCCTTCCACGTTTTATAATATCGAAATAATTTTTATACTATTAGGAATCTATCTAAATCTACTGACCTAGCCAAATACCGGATTTGAGAAACTGTAACCTATCCCCGAGGTAAAGGAAACATTTTTTCTTCTACTCGCACTGAAATCAGCACTCTTGGGTTGGTGAGTTGGAAAAGAAAAAACTATTCGCAACTTGGAGAGGTCATTACGCTATGCTATTCCGCGGATGTCAATAAAGTTTCTTGTATACTAACAAACTAACGGTATATAGAACAACGCAAAGTGTGGGCCTTCCCAGAACAGATCTTGCTACACAGAAATAAGTATTATGTAATTACTAAACGAACTGTTAAGACAGTTATTTTACAAAATAAATGGATATACAAATATAAAATAAAACTGAAAGAAGCTGGGCTGCCTTTTTGGCTTGTGGGTCCCTGGAGAAAGATCTGATAGGTCCCTGGTTGATAGGTAAAATATCCCAGTAAAGCTTCACCAATACACTTTTAATATACAAACCTATTCTCAACCTGCATGAACTTAATGACATTCATCTGTATGGTATTGGTGATACAAGCAACAGTAAGATGTTACAGCGCTTTCTGTCAAAGTAGACTTCATGGTTTGTCTAAAGCAACACAATACCCCGAGACCTAAAAGTCCCTACCGAAAAATGAAAACCTTGTCAGGAACTGCATACCGGAATTGGAAATCGGAACGTCATCTTAACTCCATACAGCGGATACATACATAGACTAAAGAGACATAAATTCTTAGACCTACTGTACATGTTCAGTGTTTAATATGTTAGTATATTGTTTCAAAGTTTACGTCAACAGTAAGTATTAGTGTCAGTTGTTTTGATATTTTAATTTTGATTTAATTATGTATACGTACTTTTGGTGTGGACAATAATGAGAGCTGTCAGTGAACAATTCTTTCAATAATGTCTGTTTACATCATCTGATTTGTTTATTGTTCACTAGACGAGCAGATTACAAATTTCTAATAAGCGCAAAAAAAAATTACATCCACGACCGGAACGTTCCTGTGTGGTGATCCACTAACCGGCCAACGCCCAACTGTTTATATTTTTTTTTCAAGGTCGTCATGTAACGCTTCGCCCAACAAACTTCGTATAAGGATACCGGATTTTATTTTAAGTCAGATCAATTAATGGGCCACGCCAAGTTCTGCATATGTGACGTGTCACAAATTCTGGATTGGTTTCTTTGTCTCCACGTTAGTATATAACGGGTGACCACCGCTTCGTTGGCATCAGTTGCAGTTCTACTGAATCTCCAGAAATGGCCGTAACAAAGTTTCTGGTGAGTATGGTAACAAAAATACGATACTATTTGTCGTGTTATTGATTTAATTTGTGATTTTAATGTGGCTTTAATAGATGTTGAAATAAACCAGGGTTAATTTTGTGTTTAATTTATAACAGTAAAAATACCGTAACTTTATCGTACGCTTAACGACGTTTCTACTCCACCTTACTGGGTGTAAACATAAAGTTATTCGATAACGTTAAATATCTGTAAGCCACACTGTTTGGTCTACATTTAACTTAATATTTTTTAATCCACGATAGTTTAAAGTAACTGTCAATAAATTTAAAAAAAAATAATTTAAATTGAATCTAAATAAGAAAATTTAAAACTTGAATTTTCTTCTCTCACTTTTATTTTCAATAATTTAATTCTGTGTCTGTGTTAGTGATCAAACTTGATTATTCCATTAAAGTATTTTCTAAGCCCTTTTTCCGAAATCTGTAGTTAGTTAACTGATTTATTAATTTAAATTATTTTACTAATATCAGTATTTACATCGTGTACGTGCAAGCCTGTTGTTATTACATTGTTATTAGTTTGCTTCTAAGTTACGACTCAACAATTCTGGTGACGTACGCGCGCGCGCGTGTGTGTGTGTTTTAGCACTATACAATATAAGCGTATTCTTCATATGTATACAAAGTACGCCTGTATTTGTACGAGCTGCAGTTTGCAACACACCAACCGTTGAGAATAGCATTAGTTGTATGCACGGTTGGTTGTTTTATTTACCCGACAACTTGCTGCCTTTGTGTGTCAGAAAATAAAGTTTAATTAGTTGAAGCTATACTTAGTTTAACAGTTGTAATATATGTGTATATATATTGGTGTTACAGATTGTGGCGTTGGCTCTCATTGCCGTTGCTGTGAGTGAGCCGGCAGAACGCGTCAAGAAGCAGGTGGTCGTTGCCAGCGGTATGTACGACTATTGTACAAATGATAACTATAATAATTGTATCATTATTACTATAATTATAGTGATAATATTTGGCACACACACGCGCGCTCGCGCGCGCGCACACACACACACACACAGATCTTAATCGAATATATAAATTGACAAGTGTGAAATGATTTCTAAATATAACTAATTCAGTAAAATTGTGTTTTCAGAAGTAACTAATAGAGTGAAAAGTCTGTTATTATTTCTTGTACAAATCTGTGTTTAATTTTCAGCTGTACCATATGCTGCAGCCGCATACCCGTACGCTGCCGGAGTCTACCCATACGCTGCTGGAGTCTACCCATACCATGCTGGAGTTTACCCATACGGTGCCTACCCATATGCATACGCTGCTTACGATGACGGAAAGTACTACCCAGGAAAATACGACGTCTACTAAGTTCCTCACACCTACCGCTGTCTTCTCTCATGTTTTGTAAAATATTTAATATTTCCATAGCGTTTCATTTCTTGTGAGCCACCAATAAACACTTATTCTTATAATTTCTTTTTACTGTTCATTTCCTCTTGAATCTATCAGTCGTGTCACTATGGTCTCGCTACAGCTGAACAATAAACCTAAAAAATAACCAGAGATGTTCATACAATTGCATACTTAATTACATATTTGTGTGTGCGTGCGAGCCTGTGTGTGTCTATCAAATATTATTATTAAGAGGCCAGTAATAATATGTGTGCAGTAAAATACATATCTGAAAAATGTGCAATAAGTGAAAAGTCTAACAATCTATAATTCCAAGAAAAAGTATTAATAATTTAAAAATAAAAAAAAAACTTGAACCGATAGCATGGGCAGGACGCAATAAAGTTGACTACTTAGTGAATAAGTGTGATTCCTGATTACGTCATAACCACTATTGGCCCGAATGCACTTTACAATTTTCTTGAGTAAATTAAAATTTGTTGCAAAATTAGAAATTTGTTGGCTAATTTTTTTACTGTGCGAAATTATATTTAAAAAATTACTTTGTCCATTCGCTTTATGCAAATGAGAGGAAAACTTATCTATTAATAATTTTTTATTAAATTTTAAACAACGAGTTATGTGGTAGTACAAAAGTACCTGTGCGCACTTTGCTGCGATTAAAACGACAAAACTTAACTACATTACCTGCAGCCAACAAATATTACAAACCTGTGCCATTCATTTTTCTTCGCCGACTACATTCGGATATTTATCTGGTGCTTCGTCATAACCAGAAACAAAAATTGTTTTCGTAATTTCTTATACAGATAATCATAGTCATCACACTAAGTTGTCTCCTAATGGTAAACTATAACAAATGTCCAAGGATACTCCCATTAAATACTTGCGTACTTTCTACAGATCAATCAGACTAAGAATTATTACAATTTAGTAAGTTCGATCATGCTTATTGCTAGATCATACTGATTATAAACAACAATATTAAATTGACTTGATTTTCACCAGTCACATCAATTAACGTTAAATATTCTGAACGGCAATGTTGCATAAGTTTAATTTTGAAATTAATACATTTGAAAAATGACACATGTATCGCCATCGCCTCTTTCGGTTTCAATAGTTTGAGAAGATGCAGGGAGGCCATAATGCAGGTACTAATTACCTTTATATTTACACATTTACACATTTTTATTCACAGCCTTATATACACATTTTGAAATTACAATGTGACAGAATAAATTACATTTTTTAAATTAAATTTTAAAAATTATATTTTAAAATATGACTAGAAAAAATTATGATATACTTGAAATGCTGGAACTAGTCATTAATGAAATTATATTAATTGAAACTATACACATTGTAAGGAAAGTTGGTAAAATTATAAGATGCAGACGGCATGTGTTGTTAGTTTCCCCAGAAAAGTAAGTATTAAGCTGCAGTCCTTAATAAACACAGTAACACAACATCCTTATTCAATAATAAATGTTGAAATATAACAAATCTTTCCCTTGAGATTAATAAAAATTATTGCCAACTGTTGTAATTCAGCAAACATTACAACACTCAACATGTACAGAAACCATTGAAAACACTATGTACGTCTGTTCGGCGTAACTTACTGTTCACAGAATGCGTAGGTAGTGTAAATAATCTAAGTTTCTTACAAACTAAAACAAAAAAAAACAAAACAAAAATTTTTAAGAATATGTAAACAACAGAAAAAAGTAACAGTAACAGAACACGAACTAATGTAGCCTAGTTACTTCATCACTGAGGAAGTTGAAATCTGCTTCATTTGCTACAATGGCATGTTCAGTCCCAAAATGAAGTTTATGGCATCAAACATTCAAGTTTAGGGCTGACTTTCAACGGAAGTATAAGGTTTGCATATTTATATACCTTGAATTTCTTATATGCAAACAAAAACAAAATATGAAAACATGACCCCTTTTGCATAATCATTATAATTTGCAAGTGCTCGTAAAACGTTTTGTTGAGTAACGGTAAGCTTACGTAGTTGATCAATCGAATAAAATTAAATCTGTGTTTGTCTATCTATTCTCTTATTTGAAACTATTTACTTTTCTACCTTTCTTTCTCGGGTACTGATTGGTTTGATTAATCACAACCAGATTTCTACTTACATATGTAAATAGATACACAATAATCCATAAGCAAAGATTTCTATACACAGGTATCTACTTCGTGTAGACGTGGCTAATTCCTTTATCTTTCCAAGTTATTAATCGCGTGCATGTTTATCCACACTTTCCAGCACGCCCACATTGAGATTTCTCCATTTGTGCCTTTTTAATGTTTATCTCACCTTAGGCGACTGTCGTCCATGATTCATATTAAAAATAGACATAAAACGTATGAGAAAAATATGTTAATATACTAGCGTTTTCACTTTGTTTTTGTAAAAATATTTTAATGATGTAAATAAATGTGCTCGTTAAACGATTCTGTTAATACGTTGAGTGACAAGTTAATCAGGAAAGTTAGCCAAACATTCAAAAATAAGCTAAAAAATTCTTAAGTTAACGAATTTTTATACGGGTCTTTAGAAATACGTGTTTTAAGAAACCGTCAGATCTCAGATCTGCCTCTTCAGTGTTGGAGAATAAACGGTGGTGAGAAAAGGTGGTAACGTTGTAGTTTTTACAAACATTTCAAAAACAAAGGTTGTAATGAAAAAAGTGTGGGAAAGCTAATACAACACAATATGTATATATATATATATATATAAAGTAAATTAAAATTTATGTTTATATTACCTCAAGATGTTATTTTTCCTTATTCGGAACATGTTTCGAGAGCTCCCGTGCTCTCATCATCAGCCTTCGCGATCACGCGTCTGGTGAAGTATTTGTGTGTTGGTTGGATGCTATTAAGGTTTCTTGTTGGTCTCTGGTATTTTAAAGTTGTATTATTGTGTGTGATTGTGGTATATGTATTTGTATTTTGTGTATTTTCGATGTTGAGTGCTTTGAATATTGTGTCATGTTTTGTATTGATTTGTATTTGTTCAGGTATTAGTTTGTTTTGTGTTTTATGTTTGTATATTTGTAAATTTTCCCAAATGTTCATTATGGTCCCTTTGTGTTGTATATGTTTTATTAGTGTCACATTGGTTATGTCTGGGAATTCATGTCCTGTGTTTATTGCATGTGTGGCTAATTTGGATTTATATATTTCTGGTTTTTTATATGCGTTTAGGTGCTCAAAATAACGTTTTTTCTGCAGTTAATGTTTTACTGATATATAGAAGAATAGATATAAAAATAAAAGGATATTAAATTGTATTAAAATAAGTTATTTTTTCCATGCAATTTGTGAATATCATACAATGTGTATTATTTGTAAAAAAAACTCTTTTATCTTTAAAAGGAAGTTAAAGAGTTTGATTTAGTCACGTGCTGGTAAAGACCTTATATTGTCACAAAAAGGCTTTATTAGTATAAAAGAAACAACGATCCGAACGATTCGGATATCCAAATCTTTTACTAAGAAAAATGCATTTGAATTTAACTTTTATTTTACTATTTTCAGTAATGCTTATAAATAATTTTTGTTGATCTTTTTTAAATGTCTTTTAAACAACTTGTTTTTGAAAAATATTTCAAAAGAGATAAATCTGAAATGAAAAATGTACTAAATTTTACTACAAATGTATAAATATGTATTCTTCTTATATATAAAAATGAATGTTTCTTTGTTTGTCCCGTATGCGTTCCTATACCATTCATCCGATTGCGATGAAACTTCGGTGAGTTGTTGTGCGCACGCCCGCGAAGGTTTCTGAATTAGTGGTGTTTTTTCGATGGGGTCCTTTGTGGGGTTCTTTGGGGTCTTCCACATCTCCTCCTAAATCACTGGACCGATTTCAACTAAACTTGGCACAAATATTTTACGCAACGGGAGAACCAACACAGGATAGATGTTTTTTCGATGGGGTCTTTTGGGGGTTCTTTGGGGTCTTCCACATCTTCTCCTAAACCACTGGACCGATTTCAACCAAACTTGGCAGAAATATTTTACGCAACGGGAGAACCAACATAGGATAGGTGTTTTTTCGACGGGGTCCTTTGGGGTCTTCCACATCTTCTCCTAAACCACTGGACCGATTTCAACCAAACTTGGCACAAATATTTTACGCAACGGGAGAACCAACATAGGATATGTGTTTTTTCGATATGATCCTTTGGGGGGTCCTTTTGGGGGTCCTTTGGGGTCTTCCACATCTCCTCCTAAACCACTGGACCGATTTCAACCAAACTTGGCACAAATATTTTACGCAAAGGGAGAACCAACATAGGACAAGTGTTTTTTCGATACGATCCTTTGGGGTCTTCCACATCTCCTCCTAAACCATTGGACCGATTTCAACCAAACTTGGCACAAATATTTTACGCAACGGGAGAACCAACATAGGACAGGTGTTTTTTTCGATACGATCCTCTGGGGGATCCTTTGGAGTCTTAAAAAACTATTAGATCTGGTTACTATGGCAACCCAATAGAATAGATTCTGTTCTAAATATATTATCGCATTAAATTGAAGACCACGCGAACGAAGTCGTGGGCAACAGCTATTTATTTTTAAGAAACCTACTTTAATTGAACTTTATTAATTAAACTAACATTTTCATTACGTACAACGTGAAACTCCGTAGCTAAGCACGAGTATTCCGCTAGTAATTAATAAATTAATAATAACATGCATTATTAAGCATGATTATTATACTATGATATTATATTTTATTTTGTTTTATTAAATTACATTATATTATATTATATTACGTAATAATATTGTGTACAAACTTATGTTAAAAAAAAAATCTTTGCCGCAAAACAGGTAGGTTTAATAATTTATTTTTGATAAATATGACAGAACGCTAAACTTTAGAGACCTTATACAAATTTTAAAATCATGAAAAAAGCATGCGAAACATAATAAACACAATTTATAGACTTCCGAATCGTACGTACAATCACAATCATATAATACAGGAAATTTCTTTTGAAAAAAAAATCTATCGTCATTTAATATTTTACACTCTGAAAAAATTTTAAAAATGAGAATGCTCTATTATTTGCGTATAGCCTAATTTTGTATCTACGAAATGATTATTTCAGACTTTCTAAGAGTTGTAATATTATGTGATAATATGATACACAATATATTAACAAGTTAGTGTTACTAATATGACAAATTTTAACACGTAAGCACTTTAAACATGTACTTTTCAAACATGTAATAAATAAATACCATGCACTTGTAAACGTTACAAGTAATAGAAATTCTTCTTATTGTTTGTTTTACTTCCATATCCCGTAAGGAAATGGAAGTATGGTTACGCGAAAAAAAATCGTGTTCGAGATAAGGGCTGATTCTGATTGTACTACCCTCAAAACATGAAGAAGTAATTTTTCGAAAAGTGTCTGTGTGTTTGTGTATGTGTGTAGAATTTTTCCGATGGCGAACGATAACTGCCGCAAATTCAAACAGAATCAAATATTTTTGAAGTTATACTTCTTTAGGCGCGTTGAGGGTGAAATTTTTAGAATGTAACGAAAAGCGCGCGCACCATGCAACGGAAACGGAAAGTTAACAGGATGAAGTAAGCCGTGGACAACGAGCCTGAGGCCAAAAAAGTGTACTGTAGGAATGGATAAATGTACAGTTCCGATACCGCTAAATAGCTTTTGTTTATTTACTTGTTACTATGGTAATTAATTCTGGTCTTGTTGACATCTTTAGTAGTAGTATTTAATATATTTCATTACTTATTCATTGCATCATCAGAAATACGTATAAACATACATTTTATAATCGCTCAAGACAATTACAAAATATATAGACGTATCTGTATAAACAATTACAAAATTTATCAATACAATCGCATAGTAAAAACATTAAAAACTGCAGGAACGGATAAAGGTATAGTTCCGATGCCGCTAAATATCATTTGTTTATTTACTTGTTACTATGGTAATTAATTCTGGTCTCCATGGTGTTGCAACGGCATCACTTTAACATCCACTATCTTTACGTCCATCTGGAACCACAGTCTGCCACAAACGTCACACGCGTGTCCAAATTCATTATTAAAGAATGTTTTGTGGATGTGCTTTGTAGCTAACTGCCACGTTTTGCTGAATTCGATTGGCTGATACACTTGCGAAGTGGGGCGCTCTTGCTCATCCAACTCGACTTCAGTATTTATTGAAGTTATACTTCTTTAGACGCATTGAGGGTGAAACTTTTAGTATGTGACGAAATGCGCGCGTACCATGCAACGGAAACGGAAAGTTAACAGGATGAATTTAGCCGTGGACAACGAGCCTGAGGCAAAAAAAAACGTACTCCAGGAATGGATAAAAGTACAGTTCCGATGCCGCTAAATAGCTTTTGTTTTTGTTTTTATAAAATATTTAAAGAACACATACGTTAAACGATAAAAACAATAAACATTAAATAAAGAATAGCACAAAACAAAGAAATATATTACACAATTTATTACAATTTCATAACAACTATTCATTTCTTATTTTATTTTATCTTATATACGTTTTACAAAATTACATTATTATCAAGGGAACTTTAATTTCAAAACATTTTGGTAGCCTCTGAAGATATGTATGACAAAATAAAATTGTCTGCATCACTTAAAAAAGTACACTATATTTTATATATTTTATAAATATATTTCTCCTTCAATGAAATAAGTTGGTAGATTTTCATAATATACAGGAGTATGCAATGCATTATATTTCCGCTTACCATGGCAATAGATTATTTTTGTTGCGTTTAGAAGGTCTGTTAGCGATTTAGTACATGAGGTAGATATTTTAAAGGCTAAATATTCCTTAGTCGATGAACATTTTCATTGCACAGACGTTGTACAAAGAACACATACAATGTATGTCTACTAACGCATACATTGCAGATGCAACTGGAATTTACGTTAATTTTATGTAAGTATTAATTTCAAAAGTCTTTTTCTCTACTAAAATATTATAATATTGAATTTAAATTAATTCAATTTAATTAAATTTTTATCTTTTAGTGTATAATATTCATATTATAAACACACAAACACCCGTTTACATGCTATAAAAAAATAGTGGCAAATAAACCTCAGCAGTGTAGATTTGAAGCAACTTTTATGCCTTGCCGATCTACAACTATATATCACCTATGCGAAAAGATGAGCCTGAATTCAAAAATTATGCAAATTGTTAAAAAGATATTAGGGTTAATCTCGAAAATAATGATTACTCTGATTTTGATTCTTTTTATCAAAATAACAATATTTCCTCAGACGAAGATTATTGCAATATACGAGTATATTAATAGTATATTATTAGTACTTCGAGCTGGAATTAAGAGGCCAAGAGTTTTTCTCAAACGTCAACCATATGAAAAATGGCATAATAAGAACGATAAACAAAAAGAACTTTTGCTACATGTCATCTCCAATCCATTAACTCCAAACCGCAATCCGTTCCAAATATTTTTCACGGGTCCAGCTGGATGCGGTATCTAATACCGATAATCGTATTTACCATCTCCTTTCACTCCTCTTATCGTTCTACTCGTATGAATTTTTAGCATGCATCTTAACCCTTAGTTTTCAATTACCCCAAAGAAGTACAAAGAAGTATAACTTCTAACGCGCGTACATAAGTACACGCACCCACAATTTTTTTTTGCATATATGCCTGAGTTGTAAAGGACTCAAGGTCTATTGATTTTGGTGAAGATCGATTAAGGGGAAGGGGTAGTTTACGGGCAACGTTTTATGTTTTAACAAGAGTAAAGTACTTAATTTTGATAAAGTATCCTGAAAAGAAGGTCATAATAATCCATTGTAGAAAGGTAGATGAAATATCTATAAATGAAAAGGGTATTTGAAGGGGAGGGGGTAATTTCTATAAATGAAAATGACAGTTGAAGGGGGAGGGGATAATTTTGTATATGTGTACTACGTTATCGGTAATAAAGAAGTAGTTTGCTGTTAAAATTCTTTCCTGGGCTGTTTGGCCGTGGTCCAATGTTTTCTGCAAAACCAGATGTTTCGGCAATGCCATCGACTACCATCATCAGTGAAAATCGAGTACGCTAACATGAGGTGGTATGCGTTAGTGACCACAGTACTGTGGTTAAGGCTGACGAAAGAAGTAGTTTTTATAGAAATATTTCATTTCGAAAATGATTTTAAATATAAATCTTAGAACATGGAAGTCGTGTGGTTCTCTATACCGATATTTATATTTGGGTTATACAGTGTGAACAATGAAAATGGAATTTCGTATACACATAGATGCAAAACAACTCTGTCAGACCGGTTACTGTAAAATAACTGTTTTGTAGGAAGGACAGAGTTCTGTGTGTTGCTAACTCTTCATTTACTTTTACTCCGAAGGTTCAGAGCTTTTACGCCGTATCTCCGTCTGACTTCAACAAGAGCCCTACAGTCTTCAATTAAATGTTTCACCGTAAGTGCCTCGCCACAAATGCATACAGGTCGTTCTTGTCTTAGAGTCTGGCGATAAGAAGAAGTAAGCCCAATTTACAGTCTGGCGAGCAAACTTGTTCGCGACGACTGCGATCACCATGCAGTGAATTTTATACCTGCTACCACACACATTAATAATGCTGGTTGTGGCTGGTTCTTCAGCTTGTATGGCAGTAGCAACTACTTCTGGGATGTCTGCAGCGTTTCTCTCTTCGTTTCATTACCTTTAACACATACATGATCCGGACATCAAAACAAGTAAAATATGATCCTAGGTTGCCTAGCGTATGCAATAATGCTATTATCTGTTGAAATACGGGATCCAATGTGCCTAGATTGTCTAAGGCGGTTTGAATCCGTACAGATAATCATTTTCCCCCACCTCGACGTTCACCCACACTGCATAGGGTTCGTCAGTGTATACACTCGCGCATTGGGCAGTGGGTTACGGTGTGTTTTTCAGCTGATCACACATACTTGTCATAACTTGTAAAGAGTGACAGCTGTTCCCCACCTCCATGAGGCCAAGATGTTATAGGCTCGGGCGTAGGGCTGGATTTCCGCGGGGCATTATTATTATTATGATAATGATAATTATTATTGACATCAGAAAATGAACTTTTTCTATATAAAGATATATTTTTCCTTATAAATAGGCCTATATTATTCTTTACAACAGAATATACTTGATATTAAATCACGTGAAACCCTATAAAACATTTTAAGTACAACTTTTTACTTTAAATAATATTTTAAGCAAGACAATTAATGTTGTTTATTTTTCATAAATATAGTCTGTATAAGAACTTGTAATCATAACATGGTCAGTTTTGGTCACGTGACGATTATAAACAAATAGGCTTTTATATTAGGCTTATAGAAAACTGAGTAGGTTTTTAACTTTAAAAGAAAATATTTTTGGGTACAACATATAACTTTTGATTTAAATGCGAAAAACATGAGTGAAAATTGACATCGTAAGAAGGTGTAAAACTAGGGAAACCTTCAAAGCAGATAACTAACCTCATTTATATCGTAAATCGATGTGAAACAATCAAGTCATAGGTAAATTCTGAACTTTAAATGTTCGCCAAGTAAAAGGTTTTGTTAAAACCTTTACAGTGCAAGAAATTTGCAAAAAAAAACTATAAAATGTCTCCTCTTTCGAATAATTTTTCTGGAAGAGTTGAGCGATAGACTCTAGAAGAATTCTTCGGTAGAATATGGAAAAACTAAGTAGTACTTCTTAAAAGAGATGTTTTTTGAACGTGTATACTTCATTTTGAACTATATTTTCTCATAAACTTCAGAATGTTGTCACTTTTAAAACATATTTTTACTGAACTACGTGGGCTAATTGGAGTGAAAAATTGGTGGATTTTGGCTAAGGATAAGGGAAGTCTGGAGGAAAATCCTGAGGGAAGCTGAGGCCCACGGCGGGCTGTGGAGCTACTGTTGATGATGATGGTGTGGGTTAATTAACTGTTAGAATCTTAGGAACATATAAATATAAGTACAGTCAAGACTTAGAACTGAAATTATATGATTTTTGTGTGTCATAAGATAGCACGAATATGTTTACAAAGATCTGTCTTTAGTATAACACAGACCAAATATTGAATACGAGCTTTTAACCATATTTACTGAACTATGAATTATTACAATCTGCCAGAGTAGTATTTGTAGAATTACTACGGACTGTATCCAGTATTTTCATAAGACACAGCTATTTTAACCTTCGAAATGTATATAGTCAATAAGTCAACATTCATTTTAAGCGTAAGCCTTATTTTTATGATTTTGTATAGCCTTATTAAGGTATGATTGATGAGTTGGATGAGATTATAAAATCAGATTATAAGGTTTATTTCAAAAAGTAGTTTTAGGTTTTAAGTAAGTCCATTGTCCTTCTGTGAGTAAATGTTACATTTCAAGTTCTCTCTGATAAGTTATGCTAATTAACTCATATGAGAATTCTGGATAACTAACTCTATCTCAAGAACCAAGTTAATGGCTAAATAAACAATTCTGTCTGAAATATTAAGCTAATTGGCTGGACAATCGCCATGAGAAGGACTCGGATCCACGACGCTGGATTTGAAAGCGAGTGTGCTAATCAGTGAGCTAAGTTACGCCAATTTATTTATTACTTTAACGTCTCTCCGGGACATCACTCCCCTTGAGCGGTTTGATGCAGTCTCTCAGCTCCTTTTCTGAGCCAGAAATTTCACCCCCGAATACCCACATCCTAAACAATTACTTCGAGTACTCCAATTTCTGTTGCACCTTCCACAAGCTTCTTCTTTTTTTCGTTATTTTCAGAACTTGTTCATTTGTTACTTTGTCCACATTTTTGTTTTTCATGTTCTTGTATACCACCACATTTCAAATGCTTTTTTATACATTACATTAGCAATAATACATTTTTTCTGTAAGTTTACTTTATGTTACTATACATATGCAATGTAGAAAAGTTTAGCAGAGATAATCTGCATCTTCTGAGGTTTGAATAAATAAACTTAAAGTTTTAAATAAATCGTCTTGTTTTGTTTTATTTGAGTTTGTTTTTTAGTTAACGAATTATCATTAGATTTGTAACATTTCGGCTTTAAAAACGCATTGGGATATTTATCTTCATCGGACACACACACACACACACACACACACACACACACACACACACACACACACACACACACACACACACACACACACACACACACACACACACACACACACACACACACACACACACACACACACACACACACACACACACACACACACACACACACACACACTTTTTGCTACAGTCTGTTTCTTGATGTATATAATATATATTTTATAATGACTTTACCTCAAGATGTTTTCTCCTTATTTGGAACAAGTTCGGGAAGCCTTGTGTTCCCATCTTCAGCCTTCCTGATTTTTCTGAAGGGTGAAGGCTGAAAAATCAGGAAGGCTGAAGATGGGAACACAAGGCTTCCCGAAACATGTTCCAAATAAGGAGAAATCATCTTGAGGTAAAGTCATTAGAAAATATATAATATATATATTTTTTAAAGTTCTCCTTAATACATAAAAAAATAATGATAAATCGCTAATTATAGAGCAAATTCAAATAAAAACAAAAAAGATAATTTATTTAAACTTTTAAATTCAATAATTATTTATTACAACAAATAAAGTATTAAAGTATCTCTTCGAAACATATATATGTGTATATATAATCATATCAAATATATTTGCAGAAGATATTTATTATTTGCTAATGTATAAAATTCATTTACTGTAAGAAACTCAAAGTATCAAGAGTACTGTCCAAAAAAACTGTCTTATATCATATTTTCTATCAGGCCTCTGGATTTTTAATTTATTGAATTTTATTGTACTGAGAACACTGTTTTTTTTTTTTAACTTATATAAGACAGATTAGCACGAAGAGATGCGATACGAATATTTTAATTATTAAATAATTTTAAAACAACGGTTATCTAAAACCACCGTGAAACAATAGTACAGGTAAGTAAGCTCTGACAAAATACATGTTAATCGGAGTAGCACCGGAAGAAAGCATATGCTCTAATAGAACTACACATTGTGAAACACCAATAATACATGATCAAATCAAGCTCTCCACTTTAATAACGTTATCATGGATAGCATCCAGATAGATTTTATCTATCTGTCGAAATACATACAGTGCTTGTAATACATTGTATTTACACAAATCTGGCCATTACTGTGGAAACCGGATTAAAATGGCATTCCCTTACTACACCATTATATTTTTGTGATAGCCATTTTATTGTCATTGCTACATTTGGGGTGGTACGCGTCCGTCATAGCGGATCTAGTTTTTATTGTTGTTTGACATGTCCGTGTATCGGCGAAGGACATCCACGAATGTACGTAACCACTTGATGCTACCGGTGATATTTTAAAAACAACCCAACCCACTTGCAGAAAAAAAGTCTGCCAATAGGAGCAGAGAATACACACCAACCACTACCACGTTGACATTCAAACATAAGTCCTGCCGAACTATATATAACCGACAACTTCGTTCGGTTAGCTATCAGTTTCTGTTCTTCACAGGCAGAGGACAACTTACACTCAAAAATGGCTTCCTACAAAGTTCTGGTGAGTTTATTTAAATCGATAATTAATACATACGATTTTAGTGCTCACAATGTTATTTTATTTAGGTTTATTACACAACTCGAAGATTTATTAAATTAATTCTTAAAACGTATTTATAGAAACATTATTGCACTTATATTACAAAATTAAAATAAGTAGAAGATTGAATGGTCTTGAATGTACTGAACACGTAAGATATTATCCACCAGTTAATTCTTATATTTTCCGAAATGGTAATGTCAGTAAAACACGGTTGAATTAACCACAGAACGGAGGTCGGCAAGCTCTTAGTAGTTACCCGACAATCATCAACGTAGTAATATAACCAACATAAAACCGATTAAATAATTTATAAGAAAATGTTCACGTTTTTTACAAACAATCTGCAAAACTATTCACTAACTGCACAAACAAAGCAATATTCCATCTTTCAATACTCGTATCATCTGATATTTATACAAATTAGAATTCAAGAAAAAACAAAGCAATCAAAACATTAGTTCATTTAAAAGATTTCTATCTAAAATATTTAATTTTATACTAATTGACTTGAGTATATAATAAATTGTGCTTTAGTGTCAACCAATGTGATATTAGACATTATATCTATGTACTATAAATACAGTATGATCTAATTCAGAGTCGTATAATAAGAGAGTTACGACTCACTCTACGCTCATGTTTTATTTTAAATCTCTTTCTTCGAAATAATGACTTATTTTGGATTTTGTGTTGCATATTTTAAGTCGTCCAGTGTGCCTCGCTTAAATCGCGTGTCGCGAATTGCCGATGCCTGCCAATGATCCCTTCCTATACCGGTAGCTGAAAAAGAATACAAAAACTAACTTTTAGTGTTAAAGTATGTTGTAAGATTATGAATGGTCGTTTGGTATTTTCTAAAGGTGCAAACTGACGACGATAGGGTAGGATAGGGTAAAGTGTTATCAAATATAAAAGTGATCTTTTTATATTTACATTTTCATTTTTATATAATTTCTATAATTAATTGTAATTGTATTGACTACAGCACGTTCGTTCCGATTTTAATCACTGTATTTAGTAAAATAAAAATTGTATTTGTAATTATATTATAATTTATGTAATTGTATTGAGTAAAGATGTTTATTGTTTAGTTGTTGCTGGCTGTAGCAGTAGCTGCCGTTTTGGCTGACGAGCCCGCGTCCGACAGAGTCAAGAAACAGGTCGTTGTTGGAGGTACGAGTACTCGTATTGTAATGTACTACAGACACTTGTTCAAACGTTGCTCGTTGCTTATAGTTTCTCATTTAGCTACTCAACTCAGCTTCGTTAATTTTCCATCGTATTCTGATGTCTTTTCCATTTATCAATAAAATCACAGTATCATCCATTCAGGAGATCGCTCTGTGATTTTTTTTTTTTTTTTTTAATAAAATCTGATGTACTGAATAACAAGCATCACAGACGCATAGTATCAAACGCCTTCATATCGTTCCCCCTTGTACCGTTTTACTATAATATTATTCACGCTAATACAATAACCGAATCTTTCAAATAATTACATCTTAAGGCCTGTATATTCCTTTTATTCGAGTAACATGTTGTCTCTTCATGTTATGAATTTAATGTGATCTTAGTAAGTGACACAGCGAATTTAGTTTTAGTTATACCTAAGACTTTACACATGACAAAGCCAAGTCATGAACTTACATAAATTCATCTACAGTTTTACATAGTATGAATGTGCGATATAAACAATTAAGCAAACGACAAATATATGGGCACTTGATATTTTCTATAGAATCTATTTTCTTATTTTATGATTTTACATTATTTTCTATATTATTTATATTATATATTATATTAATATTTACATTATTTACCATGCAAGTTAAAAAAATCATATTTCGTTACCAAACGTAAATGAACACATTGTTTTGGCAAAATGCCAAACATTTATTCACAAAAATTACATAATTTTTTTTTAATTCTTAGACAAATATTTAATAAAAACACCTTAGTACCTGTGCGAGTGTGTGTGTGTGTGTGTGTGAGAGAGAGAGAGAGAGAGAGAGAGAGAGAGAGAGAGAGAGCGCGTTAATAGACAGTTTCAAATGCTAATATCCAAAAATATTGAATACATGTTTTGTAACATTAATAGATTAATACCCCCCACGGGAAGTTGGTAGGACAAAGGTGATTATTATATTGCTATGTATTTTTTAGCTTTTTCAAACTTGTAATGAACAAGTAAGTGTGACATTATGTTATGCGTATATGTGAGAATTTATTGTAGGTTGTGTGAAATAATGGACAATGAAATGTTTAATTTAAACATATTTGAAAATCTTACGTTCAGCATTGTTATAATAAAACTTAAACTTGTGCTACTAATCAGGAAAAACTGATAATTAGTAAAAATTCATCCCTTGAGATTATATCATAGCGATTTCTGTCTTTACCAATAAGGCAAATACAGAGCATCGAATCTGAATAAATGAATATCTTGGCATTTTACAAACAAAAATAACATAAGCCCTGTAGCGTAGAAATAACTTCTTGAATGTGGCTTTCAAAAATAAAATAAAATAATATAATCACTCGCGAGCACACACACACACACACACACACACACACACACACACACACACACACACACACACACACACACACACACACACACACACTAATGTTTTTAATTTTCGTTGTTGTGGGCAGATTGAATTTTTCATGCTTATTTCTCTATGTTTCGAACCCTGATGTTTTCCTCAGTATATCTTAAGCGTAATATTGACACGCACTCCTGATGGAGGCATCAGTCCAGGTGTTGAAATCTAGAGAATAAGTGAAAACAGTACATGGACAACCGCCGTATATTCGAATACACACACAGAGAAGGACCCTCTCTCTCGCGCTCTCTCTCTCTCTCTCTCTCTCTCTCTCTCTCTCTTTCTCTGTATATATATAAATATTCAATCACTTTCTGCTACAGTTTCTAGATATATATAAAATATTAAAAAATTTTTTTTTATATAATATCTTGAGGTAAAAATTTTAAATATATAAATATATATCATGTATACACATATAAAATTATAAAATAATTCTTCACACTTGTTATACAGACACTGGTAAATAAACAAGAAACATTATGTATGTTTTGATGCGTAGCCTAATTATCATATTATTGATAATACATTTATATGTTAATATAAGATTAAATCAAATGACATAAAATTTCGTAGAGCTTTGTTAGTTTTATTTGTTTATAGCAAATTTACTTTACACTAGAAAACTAATTTATTTTGTACCACTTGCTCAATATTTATATATTTTTTCTTTTGTTACAGCTTACCCATACGCTGCAGGTGCCTACCCATATTCGTCTGCCTACCCATACTCTGCTGGCTACCCATACTCTGCTGCCTACCAATACTCTGCTAGCTACCCAGCTGCTTACTCTGCTGCTTATCCATACTCTGCTGCTTACCCATACTCTGGCTACCCTTACTCTGCTGGATACCACCCATACTCTGCTGTCTATCCTCAAACAAGATATGTCTACTAATAACGGCTACTTCGTATTCAAACAACTGAGTGGGAAAATTTAATTTACTTTGGCTACAAAATTTGAATGTGTCGATTAAAATTTAACCAGTCAAAATTATTTCAATAAATTTGTTTCTTTTCTACAAGTGAATTTCATTGTGTTTTACCCAGTACTTAGAGAGTCGTGCGGTTGCATGCTCAGAAGTTTGTAGAGAAAGTTGCAGTTTCTTGTTGCTGTTGCTGTTGCTGACGACGATGATGATGATGATGATGTTGACGATACGTCGATTATCAGTTTTAAGTAAAGCTATTCTAGTGGCGTTACCTTTTAGGTATGAAATTAAAATTTAATCTGGACGGTTTGCTGTATATTTGTGTACTACACGCACGCGCACGCAAATGTTTTGCGAGAACAGAAAACTCCAGGCCTAGTAATTAATATTAATTACTATATCTAGTTCAAGGTTCGTCAGTTCATTTTCATGGAAAAATTCTGGAAATCTCTTGTTTCTAAACATTTCAATACTTTAATTTCAACAGTTTTAAAACGTTAGTTATATGACTTGCATTATCCGTCTCACATTATTCATTTTTGTTTTCACAAAGATAACTAAACGAAAATACACACACACAAACTATATTTATAATTATTAAAATATTCTTATATGTTATATGTAACATATAATATTATATTACTCATTAAATATATTATAAACGATATAGTACATGTAGTGTAGTGTGTGTTTGTTTTGTATTAAAACTAAAATTGAACGTTAACTGAATAATTTATATAGATATGTTCAAAATTTACTCACAGAACGTATAAATTGTTGAATACCTAACAACTTGCGTAATAATGCCTAACGTATCCCAGAAATGCCTAATAAATTGTTCTGGTAAAAATGTAGTCGTTTTCAGTTAAATTAAATAGTTAATCAGTCACACGAGCAGGAGGAAAATTTCTTGCCGCTTTGTGCGAGTATGATTTCCTTTTGTGTAAACTATGATAGTACGCTGGTCCTGATTTTTCTCATCAATATTCCATAGCAGCTAAAAACGAGACAAGATGCAAACATGCTGTACGTCATGTGACCTAGTAACGAAAGCGTATTAAAACGGTCAGAATACTGTTTACAGACGTTCCAGATCTGTACGGGTGTTTGTACAAATGTGCGGCTAACCACGTGTTTGCAGCATCTCCCCGCCCCTACAGCGTTTTTAAGTGTTTGTTTTTGAGGGTCTGTTTCAAATATTTTATGAAACTTTTAATTCATTTGTGTGGCAAAGCGAATAGAAGGATTTAATTCCGTTTGCTACAAAATATAGACAGTAGCCTTACTCATTAAGACAAAGTTTTAAGAAATTCATAGAAAATAGATAATTTTATCAGCGTCTGCAGAAGAGGGTAGAAATTTTGTGCAAGATTCCTGGTATGGTTTATTTTTATTTAAACTATAATGCAACATCTTTACTGTTTCATGACTTTGTTAAATATTAGACATCTAATAAAATATCCTTTACGTTTTCACACGTACTCACTTGATTACAACAAATAGCAAATGAAGAGTTATTTTTTCTAAAGCTTTCCAGTTTTAGTCAAAAGCTAACACCCCTACCACCTAGAAGGAAGTCCTGGCTACAAACATAGACAGGCTGTAGACACACACAAACTTCAGATACACACGGTTACAAGGTTCTTTACACAATGAAAGAATTCTCAAAATTCTGCTTCTACACGAAATTACACTTCCTGACAGGTATTGGACAATCGGTTATGTATGCTGTTACGAGTGCGGTGACCGCTACTTGTAATGTGAAGTCATAAGTAGAGCCACTTAGATATATTAAAAGGTTCGCAACATTGTGAGATGTTATTGTATTGAGACAGTGGTGTTGTTACTATCAGGACTACAAAAATACTTAAACACAATGCTGTACCTTTGAAAATGAATACTTGTTGTATAAATTACATATGTACGTTATACAGCCAGATCGGTGACAACTGTTTGACAGAGACAACTATGTTTACATTATTTGTTTCATAATGTAACGCCAAGAAATAAAATACTGATTCAACTTACACGGATACAATAACATTCACTACTTGAATAGTCTGCTCCGTGTAATATTATCGTCATTAAACGTAAGCAATACCATAAAACATTTTCAACCTAAAAGTATTTATCTTACACAGTTGCATTCCCTACTCTGTGTGTGTGTGTGTGTGTGTGTGTGTGTGTGTGTGGTATTCCGGTATAATCATGCATATTTATTTTCAGTCTGGAATCTTTCAAACAAACGGCGAGACTTATAAACTGTAAATATTTATTTTATAAGTATATATAGTTTATAAATATATAGTTTATAAGTTTATAGTTACTCTGGCTTATAAATATTTATTAACCAGAGTAACAGTTAACTTAAGGTCCGTGAATAAAAATTAATTGATTAAATTTTAAAGAAAATAATGAACCCTTTTATACATTTATAGAAATGAATTCTTTTTTGCCTTATTACAGTCCACCATTACATGTTCCAAGAATTACTTTCAGGTGAGTAATATTTGCTTTAGTAATATATACACTAAATCATTCCGGATTTCTATGTTAATGGAATTGCAAATAATAACGGACATGTAAAAGTTACATGTTATGTTGTCCACTTCACTCGGGGCCCACTTTATTCACATTTCTCCGAATTTTTTGTATTTTTTTTATTTATAGTACAGTATTTCAGTTTTCACTAAACTATTGAAGATCATACTCTGTTACATTGTTTAAGTTGACATTGCCTGTAGTTTCTTTAATAATATGTCTTCCATCAATCTTTCAGTCCGAGCATACATGCCACGCAATACACGATAACGATACGAAATCATCGCGAAAGACCATTGCGTTAAATCCAATGTTAAACTTAGAATAAAAAAAAAAGATCTCCAAACATTCTTAGACGTACTTTGTACTTCGTGAAGTTTGTTTTATATATGAAACCGACGGAATAAATGTGGTAATTAGAGCGTGGCAATGTAATCTGATAATATGACTTCTATCAATCGGATTACATGTAATTTGATAAAGTCGGAAGAGAAAGTAAAACAATTACAGTATTTACTTATACGGACGCGTTAGCAATCCACATTGGCAACAGGTCGCAAAAAAGGTTTGAAAAGAACAAAATTGAATGTTTGGAAAGCACTTAACGCAGTACTGACTGTAGTTTTGTACAAACGTTTGTTGTTTGACGCTGCTGTATATTTTCTGCTTTTGTGCGTACAAGTTTGCTTAAAAAACTTTAATTTTATTATAGTCAAACAAAAATTCAAAATAATGAATTATTTTACTCTATTACTTTATACACACGTTTATTTTAACTGCTTATTGTCTATCAAGTAAAAATGCTTGGAGAAAGAAGTGAATACGGATTGCTGAAATAAGTTGAGATACGTGTACAAGAATTAGTGTTACCACAGTCTATGCATAGTCTCCGTGTGCATACTCATACCCGTCGATACCCTTTATAGGTTTCCACGGTTTACGAGTCCCTTGATTATACAGGTGGTTAAAAAAAATTTGATTTCTCTTCTTCTTCACCTCGCGGAGTAGGCACTTTGCCTGTTCCGTCTTCACAGAGTATCTCTCCATCTCACTCTCGGTCTTCCTACATCTCTTGTACCAAAGGGTCTGTATTGAAACAGATCGTCCATCCTCCATTCTGTCCAGATACTGTAACCATTCCCTGTGGTATGTCTAAATCTTATCAGTTATGGAGAATATCTGTAGCTCTTCTCTAATATGCTCATTGCGCAAACGATCCTGTCTCGTGCAACTCTTTGTTCTTCTCAGAAACTTAATTTCCGAAGTTTGAATCTGATAATCTTCTTTGTAGGAACCCATATTTCACAGCCATATAGTAAAATAGGCACTGCCATTATTTTATAAAATTTAAGCCTTGTCTCTTTTCTTGTCTTTGTCCACAACGTTCTATGTCTGAAAACATCATCTGAAACCTCGATATTTTTGTAGTGATATCTCGGCTTGTGGGTGATAGTGCAACCCAGGTAGTTGAAGTCAGACTTGTTTGAAAACTGTACCCTCAAGAACAATTTTTGATCTGACTGGAAACTTCCCCCAAAAAGCCATGATTTTTGTTTTCTGCTTAAATATTTGAAACTCATATTGTTTACAAATATGATTTAAACGAAGTAAAGAATACTGCAACTCATCCTCTGTTTTCTGTATTAAGACTGCATCGTCAGCATACAATGAAATATCCACACTCGTGTTCTGGTTAAGTTGAATTCCTGAGACGATAAGTCTCGTTTCCATGATTGGATGATGTCGTCAATATATATAGTATATTAACAGCATAGGCGAAATACTACATCCCTGCCTCATTCCTTTATTTACTAAAATTTCTTCAGTCTTTGTCTTCCCAGCATTTTATTTCTCTCTTTTTGTTACTCACGATTAACTTACATCCTTTGTCTATTGAATTTTATGCTCAAGTGAAATCGCTCTATCAGTCAAATCAATTCTATAGTTGCAAAGTAAATTACATGAGATCAATCACTCCGTTTGGACATTATACTGTTCTTATTAGATTGTAAAAACGAACATGTTCAAAAAAACATTTTAAAAACGAATCTAGATCGACCTGAAATATAACTTTTTTGGCAATATCATCATTGTCATTAAGTAATTACGTAAGTGTAGGCGTTCATATATTAGATTCCACTAAATTTTAAATAACGAGCAGTAGATGACTACTAACTACTCACATCGACGTCCAGCAGAGGCGTAGCTGGGGGGGCAAGGGGGCAGCCGCCCCGGGCGGCATAGCCAGGAGGGCGGCAAAATGAGCATAGACTTGAAAAAATTGCTTTCAGTTTATAAAAGTACAAACAACTTGTTTCTTTGATATGACTATTCCTTTCATAAAAGAAGCATAACCAGCCAGCTTGCTGTTGTCATACATTGCGTAATAAACAGTATTAGTCTATTTGTACTAAAGAATTGTAATTATCGTTCATTATGACCACAAATTACGCTGTAACAGAGGCTCTTTGTCCCTCTCTATACAATACAGTATTTCATTCTCCGTATCCATTATATCTTCGTTGGCGACAGATGTTTAGTCTATGCGATTGCTTATCTCGGTGTTTTTAAACGGTGCATGCTGTTTTAAATGAGTTTTGTTATCTTGCGTGCGAGTGATGAGTAGGCGTTTAGTCAGTACAGTTTTTTTATCGGTGTTCATGCTCTTTGTATTCACTTGCTGTCTCCAATATTTTTTGCAACTTTGTAGCGAGTTGTGCCGCAAAGGAGAACTGATAATCCTACCGTATTAGCTTAATTGTTTATTCGTATACTGACGAATATATTATTTGTAAACGTATACAAAAACGTTACGTGGGCTACGTATGTGCAGTTCTTCCCTGTTCGACGCAGGGAACGTGTTGATTATCAGTTGTTTATGAGTATCTTGAGTGTGCGGTTTGTTTTTGGTTTGTGCGTCTTGGGTATAAACAGTAGTCTTGTGCGTACTGGGTATATCTATAATACTTCACGTGTATGTCATCATACTAATACTATTATTGAAAATCAATTTTTTAAAATTTTATTTGAAGCTGATATGAAACGAAGTAAACTGAGTGGCGCCCAGTTTCGGAAGAGGAAGGAAGAAAGATTAAGAGCTACAACAGGTTCTAAAGAGTTTATAAAATCTTTTATTCAAGGAAAATCGAACCATGAGTGTCAAAATATTACAATTAATAAGGAATCAACTTGCGATCATAAAATGGATGTTGTTAGCAACGAGGCTGTTGATAAATACAGTAAAGTTAACGACGTGAATACTTCAAACTGTGAAAGTTTATGGCTTCCATCATAAAACTTATGGCTCTCACTCGGGCCATCATCCAAGCCAAGGAAAGTACATACAGGAACTTTGTCGCCAAACTAGATTTCAGAAGGGACGGCACCAAAGCCCACAATTTCCTATCAAGCTTAAATAATGACAAGAAGAAGCAAGCATGGGAACCCATGAAAGTGAACGACAAGCTCCTCACCAGTCCAGTGCAAGTAGCCAACAGTCTTTGCAAATTCTATGCCTCAGTTAGCTCCCTGAAAGTCAGCGGTCCTGAAAGAAAAAGCGTGCAAATGAGCCAAACAACAAGCGTAGCAACTAAAGAAGAGCACCGCTCTATGATTGCCCGTTTCTCTATACAAGAGTTAGAAATAGCTTTCAGGGATTTAAAAAATTGCAAGTCTGCTGGACCTGACAATATTTTTCCAGATTTCCTAAAGAACCTTGGGACCACTGCTAAACTATGTTTCATAAAACTTATCAACCTAACATGGGATAAGCGGATTCCTCACCAATGGAAAAAAGCTGAGATAATCCCCATCTATAAAAAAGGAAAACCTCGAAGCAGCCTGAGCAGCTACAGGCCCATTTCGCTAACCAGCGTGTTCTGCAAAATAGCGGAAAAGATGGTGGAACGCAGACTAAGAACTTTCCTAGAGTCAAGTGGTGCAATCAGCGATGCTCAAGCAGGATTCCGTCAACATCGATCTACAATAGACCAAATAGTTAAATTCACTCAGGCGGTTAAAGACGGCTTCCATCGAAAACAATCGACACTGGCTGTGTTAATCGATTTCAAGGCTGCGTACGACAAAGTTTGGCGCGCACTACTTCTATACAAACTCAGAGAGCTCGGAGTGAAGAACAACATGCTCACATGGATAAAAAACTTTCTAACCGAACGCTACATCAGAACTAAATTCGTTAATACCACTTCTAAGTACAAATTACAGCGACAAGGACTACCCCAAGGCGCAGTAATCAGCTGTCTGCTCTTCAACATTATGATCAATGACTTAACAACAGCGATCAATAAGATACCTGGAATATCCTGTCTTCTATACGCAGATGATGTCATCCTGTGGGCAACTACAAGCAGCACCTCCCACCTTGAATCAGTAGTCAACTCTGTTTTAAAAAACGTCGCAACCAGGGCAGACAGCAACAAAATGGTAATAAGTCCTGATAAAACGGTTTTTCAACTTTTTACCCTCTCTACTAAACCTCCAAAAATCGAACTTCAGTATAAAGGAACTAACCTGCCTGAAACTTCGATTGCGAAATACCTGGGCGTCAAGCTACACACAAAACTGACATTCAGCAGCCACATCCAGGAAACCGCTGAGCGGGGAGGGAAGCGCATAAGCTTATTGAAACGGCTAACAGCGACAAAATGGGGATGTACCCAAGATGTGCTAGCAACCGCATACAAATCATACGTGAGACCCACTATGGACTACGCCAGCGAAGTAACCTCCCTTGCAAGCTCCAATAACCTGAAGAGGCTCGACAAAGTCCAGAACGACGCGCTCAGAATCATCACAGGTGGCGCTTTCTCAACACCAATTCAAGCGATGGAAATTCAAACCGACATAGAGCCACTCACTTCAAGAAGAGAGAAATTAACACTCAAGTTCTGGGAAAGATCTAGACGAGTTGACCACAAACACTGGAACGGTTTTACGCCAGCAAACCATAGATTAAAAACGCAAACTACCCCTATCCAATGGGCTGAGAAACTCAGAGACAAATACAAGGTCAATACGGGAAACCCTGCACCCCTGCAAGTATACAACACTGTTTTTGATGCAACGCCGGTGAAAAGACTAACTCTGATTGACCAGTCGGCGCCAAAATACCTTACAGATCCACATGAACTCAAAAAATCCGCTATAGAAACAATCCACACCCTCTATCCTGAAAAGGAATGGTTGCATATTTTTACTGATGGATCAATGTTACCCAACCGTGGAACTGGTGCCGGAGCATATTCTAATATTTTCCAAATAAGCTGTGCTGTGGGACTGCACTCCAGCAACTACGACGGCGAAGTCAAAGCTATCCAAATGGCCGCAGAACAACTAGCTAAATGCCAAAGTATCCAACTAAAGCGAGTCGTCTTCTTTATCGATTCTCAAGCCGCCATTGTCGCACTAGCTGAAAACAGTCCCACGGACTGCATCTTGACGCTCCGTACACGTGAAGTTCTCGCTACCCTCATACATGGCAACTGGGTTGTCCACCTACAATGGATCCCCAGCCATGTTGGTGTTAACGGAAATGAAGAAGCGGACAAGCTTGCAAAAAATGGAGCCCTAATGCAGCAACCTGACACCCCCACTAGCCTATCATCGGCGAAATATCAGATTGACATGGCCGTAAAGAACTACCTGAAACAAATACATACAGAAGCCGGCAGAGGCAAAAAGTGGGAGTCTCTTCTTACAACACCAATTTCACGAACCCTCAAGAGATCGACTGCGGTCGCGGAGTTCAGACTATGCACTGGCCACGACTACCTACAAGCCCATTTACACCGATTCGTCCTGGTGAATTCCAACATCTGCCCGCTGTGCAATGGAGGAATGATGGATGGACAACACCTGCCTGTCTGTCCTGAACTGGCGAACCTGCAAACGCGAACTTTATCCTGTCTGTACTGGGAGGCTCGCCGCCGAATGGCTGAACTGCCGAGAGCGGGGATTGGATAAAGTAAGTGAAAGTGTCAAAGTACAGTCACAAGATTCAGTTGGTTCTAGTACCATGGTTGATGTTGCATCTTGAAATTACAGGCGATGAAGGACCGAACATTACTAGCAACAATGTAGACCGTGTTCTCGGTGTTGCTCTACAATCCTTCTGAGATATAATGGTGAATAGAGGAACATGTAAGTTGCAGAACAAGGACGAGCCTTAAACAGGGTTTGATAAAACCTTGCAAAATGGCGAAAAGATAAATCGCACTTGGATGTGTTTTTCTCCAACTAAATCTCTATTTTGTTTTTTTGTACTTTATTTCCACACAAAAAACTATCAAAGAAGCCAGTTCAATAGTGAAAATGGGTTTTCGTTGTGGCGAATTCAGGATCATGAAAATAGTCCTGCTCATCGGTCTGCGTTTTTGGAATGGAAGGAATTGTAACGTTCTTTAAACAGAGGGGGACTTATTGATAATCTACTTTAGGAACAAATGAGTAAAGCAGCTAAGACATGGAAAGAAATTCTCGAACGGGTTATTACCACAGTACAAACTCTTGCACAACAAAATCTGGCACCGAGAGGACATCGAGCGTCAATTACTAACGATCCAAATCCTGGAAACTTTCCGGCTTTGTTAAAATACTTGGCTAAATTTGACCTTGTCATGAGATCTCATTTGGATTCAGTCTCTCGTAAATCTGGGTGTATATCATATCTTTCGCCAACTATTCAAAATGAAATGATAAGCCTGTTAGGAGAAAGAGTGCGCAAATATATTACTACTGTATGTAAGAAGGCGAAGTACTTTAGTATTATATTTGACACAACATCAGATGTTCCACATGTAGAACAAATGTCTCAGATTATAAGATTTGTTGAAATTAAACGCAATTGTGTTGATATCAAGGAAGCCTTTATAGATTTTATTCCTTTAGAAGTAAAACAGCCAAGGGGATCACAGAATCTATTACAAGTAAACTTGAGAGAGATGGATTGAATCTTAGCGATTGCAGAGGTAAATTGTATGACAATCAAGCAACAATGGCTGGTATCCATTCAGGAGTTCAGAAGAGAATATTAGATTTGAATCCACCAGCTGTGTTTGTACCGTGTGACAATCATTCACTTAACTTGGTTGGAGTTCATGCAGTTCATGTAAATGTTCAGGCAGTGACATTTTTTGGGACAGTAGAACGTCTATTCACCTTCTTATCCTGTTCCACTCATAGATGGAGTGTTCTTAAAGACTTCGTAAATATTACACTAAAAGGACATTGTGATACCAGGTGGAGCTCAAAAGCAGATGCGGTGAAAGCAATATCCATTCAGCTGGATGAAGTGATCGCTGCACTGGAGAAACTGAGGGATACACCGACTGAAACAATCGATACGAAGGAAGATGCAGCATTAATAATTAATGCGATTGAAAACTTTAATTTTGTGACCTTTCTCTTTTTCTGGACAGATATTCTTTCTCCTATGGACAAAATCCCGAAAATCTTGCAGACCAAAGGTATAAGCTTTATTCAAGAATTGAGACTTTTGGAGACGCTAACGGACAAATTAAAAGTTTGGAGGAATCAGCTGTGTGACAATGTCATTTCTAAGGCAGAGCAGGTATGTAATGAATGGGACGTCAGTATCACAAAAAGGATAAGAAAGAAGCGCACGATGCCAGGGGAGTATGCAGACGAATCTGCATTAACCATTCAGCAAGAAATGCGACGTTTTCTAATAGAAATTCTTTCTACAAACTGTCAGTTGAAATTTCTAGCCGTTTCTATAACATAAAAGAGTTAGAAAACGCTTTGGGTTCCTCGGTAATTTTGAGGCGTACGTAAATGATGGGGATATACATTTTAAGGAACGGCTTTCTCAAAGCAACATTAAGTGCACAGTGTATGCAAAACTGTATCCACATGACCTAAACAGTGAAGAATTGTTCAGTGACTTGAAAACGTCGTACTTTTATTAAAAAGGGCAAAAGTTAACGGAGAACAAATGGACTTTACACCTCAGGAACTGCTACAATACATTTCTTCAATGAGATTAGAAGCCTACAAAACACTAGCAACATCTTTAAACATTTTTCTTTCTTTACCAGTGTCTGTGTCTTCTTGTGAAAGACCGTTTAGTAAACTTAAATTGACTAAATCGTACCTACGATCAACAATATCTCAGGACAGGTTATCAAATCTAGCGATACTTTCAAGTGAAAACGACATTTCTTCGTCTTTAGATTATAGTGATTTAATAATCGACTTTTCAGCAATTAAGACCAGGAAAGTTACATTTTAGAACGTCTCGTTTTAAATATTTATTAAATATTAAAAATAAATATTAAGTGTTTATTAATAGAAGACGGAACCATTAACCTGTAATGGTAAGTGATTTATTTTATTTCTTTTAATGCAGTTCTTTGTTCAACTTTATGTTGCTTTAGGACATTGTTTTGACGATGCGCTTTAGACCTACAAGGAATTTGCATATTTATTAGAACATTTTTATGTTATAAATTTGTTATATTATAACATATATTATACTTAATATATTACAACTAATTATTATTAAAACTACATTTTTTATAGTCTACATTTGTTACTAATAAATGCATACAAGCTGAATACCGGTAATATTATAATGTTATGTAATTTCTTAATTTTGACTTAACAAATTTTCTTAAGACGTTTACTGGACGTGCTTTCATATAAAATTCTACATATTTGCACTTATTAAGTACTTTGTTCACTGGATGGGCTTTCATTTTTGATCTTTTGTCCCCTTTTAATTGTGAAAGCGAGGCGGCCGACGATCTTCTTGCCCCGGGCGTCAAAAAGCCTAGCTACGCCACTGACGTCCAGTCACCAAAACTTCAGTCACAGTGGTAAACAGTCTCTTATACAAATCTAAAAGTTTGAATAACCTGAAGGTTATTAAACTTTACTTTGAATCTAAAGCTTGAAAGGTGGCTATTTAATAACCCAATTTTTTTCTCGTAAAGAACATTATTACCATTCAGTTGACTAAAATTATTTGCGATTCAAAAGTCACTAAGGTTTACTTATACAAATTTACAGGCATTGCAAAATGCAATGCACAGAGAAGGGCATTGAAAATGCTTCAATAAATCTAAAAAATATATATATTTAACTTAAGTATTTTATTACCTTGTATAATCCACTATGCGATCTCAGTTTTTTACATACAACATGTTTCAGGGACTAAATCCCCATCTTCAGGTACAGTAAAAAATTATTATTCCCCTAATACATAGGGGTCGTCGAAATGATTAAAATTTTTATACATAAAAACACACGCACAAAATTCACTGAATAAATTAACATATAACACAAACACATGAACACGTTAAAAGCGACTCAGTGCACCGGTCGACCTCCGATCGTCAACTAGCCTGTGTTCGTGCTTCATTGCTTATCACCAACGCGGTATCATATAATTTATTGGATTTAAATGATAGCTGATCGTTGAGTAACTCCTCTTTATTTACTTCGGATGGCTTGTATATTTCAAACTCTTCTAAAGCATTCAGGAAATGACCTTTATTACAAACATGTATCGGCTCCATGTTCTCTTTGAATCCGTTGTAATTATGGTTTTCGTTTATTAGGTGGAGTGCGTAATTTGATGAGGTGGTTTGGGGTTTCTTTTTTGGTAGGTGTTCTTTAAATCTCTCGATAAATTTCCTCCCCGTTTGTCCGATATAGAACTTATCGCACTCACTGCACTGGATTCTATATACCTCTGAACATTCCTCCAAAGTTATTGGTTTTCGTGGCTTAAGTATATTTTTTAGATTATTTATGGTCTTGAATGAAACATTTATATATAATTTTTTTAATTCATTTTTTATTATGTTGGGGAGTATGTTCGTATATAATGCTGAGACATATTGTGTTGTATTTTTAACTTTATTATTGTCACCATTTATTTTCCGTAATTGTTTATGTATCATTTTATCCACAATTTCTGTGTTATATCCATTTTTCAAGGCTATGTGTTTTATTATGTTATATTCTTCCTTATAATCCTCCGTATTCATTGGTACGCTTATTAGTCTATGTGCTAGTGCATTAAATGCCGCCATTTTTTGTGTGTATGGATGATTCGATTTAGCATTTATAACTATGTCTGTTGTGGTAGGTTTTCGGTATATTTTAAAACCGAAATGGTTGTTTCTTTTTAACACCAATACATCGAGGAAGTTCAAGCCATTATTGGTTTCCATTTCAATAGTAAATTTTATGTTGTGGTTAATTTCGTTAATAAATTTAAAAAACATATCCACCTGTCTATGAGTGCCATTAAATACTATGAAGGTGTCGTCTACATACCGTATATAAGAAACAATTTTATCATAGAATCGGTTAGATCAGACAATAAAAATTTATTCTCATAATAGTTCATATATATTTCGGCCAAAAGTCCACTTAGAGGTGAACCCATAGCTAAACCTTCCTCTTGGGTAAAATACTTGTTGTCATGAGTGACACGTCCTTATTATTCTCTTTGTTTCTGCTATGTTTATCCTTATATAATGATACACTTTTATCTTCTTTATTTTCTATTTCTTTATTACCTTTTATTTTCTTATTTACTGGTTCCCTGATTTGATCGTTTGGTATGACTTCTATCTTTGTTTCTATTGACTGGTATTCATAATTCCTTATTTCTTTCATTGTTTCTATATTCAATTTCACCTTTGCGGATTGCCTAACGTTCTTTTCTTCATAATTTTGTAATATTAACTTGATTTCAGCCTTTTGCTGGTCTAATTTATTATTCACCCCATTTATTTGTTGTTGAATGGTCTCCTTTAATTCCTCATTACTTTGTTTTAATAAGGTTTCATTATCTAATTTCATTTGTCTATTATCCTCTTTCATTTGTTTCTTTAATGTTTCACTGTTACTATCCATTTTTTCAGTTTCTTCCTCTTCAGCACTATTACTCCTTAATTCATATCGTTGCTCTGGTTTGTTAGCCATTTTACAATCTTTAACTTAATTTAATTACAAGGGAAAAAATTTTTTATGCTAATTAAATTTAACAAAATTGTGTTATTTGGTGCTGGTTTAAAGAAAATCTTTGCTTTCACGTATGGGCGCCATTTCTTGTACTGTAATTAATTACAGGTATTGTAATTAAGATCTGCTCCACGTTGGATCAGCCATTTAATGTACTGTTATTTTTTTATGAGTCTTGTAATTATTTAATAGTATAATATAATTAAGAAAAGTACCTACTGTTATGTTTTTTTGTTTACCAGTACATGTAAAGAAACTCTTTCTCTCAGGGTTAATGATTATTAAGCTGTTTGATCGTATTTACGATTGTATCTAATATTTTCTTTTCTTTAAACCAAACCAAATTCAGTTAATATGTAGTATTTTGAGAATTAACCACGTAAAAAAATAAATACCAGACTAGTGTAACTTAACCGACTCTGAATTCTTCCAGCTGCCACGGGTTCACTTCTGGTTGTTGTTTACCTTTTTTCAAAAGCAATATCAGGCTTGGCGATCTGTTCCTTCACACAAATTTCTTATTGATCTCACCGCTGAATGCCGCTCTCCAGGACGACTGCAACACAGATTTCTCCTTGGAACACTTAATTATCCTTTATGGCCACTTAAACTCTTCTTCAATCCAGGATTTCCCTCTTCTATCGTCGTTCTATTAAGGATATTGTTATATTTCTCGTAATATTATTTATTTATTAAATATTATAATCAAAACTCTAGTATCACAAATTAAATTCCTTTACTGTATTTTCTTTTCCATGTTACATTAACTTGATGATGTACAAATGTTATTTTATGAATTTAGACTCTTCAAGCTACTCTTATAGATATAATTTTAGACTCTTCATGCTGTTACCATTAGATATTAAATTAGACTCTTCATGTTACTCTTATTGAAAAAAAGAGTAGACTTATAACGTTACTCTTATTGAATATAATTTAAGACTCCTGACGTTACTCTTATTAAATATAATTGAAGACTCCTGACGTTACTCTTATTAAAAATAAAATTAGACTAATAAAAATTTCCTTCATCACTATACAATACAATTTTTTAAACAATTTATAAAATTGCCACTTTGATAATTCCCTAATTTCTTTACATCTGTTTATCATATACCTATTAAAACATATATCATTTTTCTATTTCTTATTAAACATCTTTATTTTACCTCTAATATTCATAATTCTAGTTGTTATTTATTAAATTATAATTTTATTACTCTTTACTTTTATTATAACATTCATTCCATAATCATATATTCTTTTCTGAACATATAACTGAATATTGTTTTATATCATATAGGAATCGACCTCTATGTTGACTGGGTGAGTCGATAGTCCCAATGTTTTTTGTTTACATTTTTAAAACATATGTTACATTCAATACAAAATCTGCATCCTTTCTCTTTTAAAATTTATTACCTCCCTATTATGTACTGTATGCATTTTAACAGCAGTACAATATTTATGTTAATTCACCAATCAATGAATTCATTCTTCATTCACCAATCAATGAATTCATTCTTCATTTACCAATGTACAGATTATAAGTTAAATGTAGTCGCATTCATAAGCGAAGTTTTATATGTGTACTACGTTATTGACAACAAAGAAGTAGTGTCACCGGTTCCCATTTTCGATCACGCACCAGCGATCGGCCGCAAATGTGCGACACGTCCTTATAAACATTTTCAATGTTAAAATAAATGATGGTTTCTTACATTAATTTACAGGCTTATATTTATATTTATTTATTGAAAGATCTACGCGTATTTTCATTGAAAAGTTATTTAGACACTATAAAATTCTCTATATAACATTCATCAGTAGTCTACTTGATTGAACACAGGTTGTGTGACAAATTAAGTACCGTAAATCGGCTAAATACCGTCAAAATCCTCCCGATTTTGTGTTACACGTCTGGAGCGCTGTACAACTGTCATAGCAGTGCAATATAGAAGAGAGCAGTACTTAAAAAACTGCTCTTAAAAGTAGATAATGACATTTTTCCACTGAAATTCATGCTGATAAATCTACAAAATTTGTCACAAAACAGCTAAACCAACCGTGTTTTCTAATACTTCTCTCTATTGTCATTCTGAATATATACGTTTTATTAATGACAACCCATACGTTGGTATTAATTCTGTCCACATGAGTTGCTCTTCCGACTTGCTACCACAAGTAATGGACTGTAATGGTTGCAATGGATTTCCTCAAGAGTTTTTTATTATTAGTAGTTTGTTATTGCACTCACTTATACACACATTCTCTCTCTCTCTCTCTCTCTCTCTCTCTCTCTCTCTCTCTCTCTCTCTCTCTCTCTCTCTCTCTCTCTCTCTCTCCCTCCCTCCCTCCCTCCCTCCCTCCCTCCCTCCCCCCTCTCTTTCTCATAGGTACACAAGAAGTAACCGAAAGACTATTATTTAAAATTATTACTATTATCAACTATTATTCTATGTTCTTTGTTTTTTTTTTGTTTTTTGTTTTTTGGTTTTTTTTTGTTTTACGGTGTGATGTGCAAGTCACGAAACGGGATTTGACAATGACAAACGGGAATGCATCTAACTGGTAATTAGGTTTCAAAACCTAACGTTCCAGGACGCGTCAGTTCAGGACGTTTTACGTTGTCATGTTGTTTCATGGACACGACAGCTTGAACTCCAGAATTGCCGGCTATTCCGACAACAGGAATATTTTTGTGTTACCTGAGTTTCAGTCCTCCGTTGAACCAATGATGAAGCTCATTGAGATTAAATAATTCGCAAACGTATAATTCTTATTTTTTTATCAAATATAATTTCTGCGTTTTATTTTCTGAAATGTATAATATTTTGTAGAATTAGTAGTTACGTTTCCTGCTACATTGCAAAACTTCAAGTGGTCTCAATTTATAATACGAATGTTATCATTACAGCGTAACATTCCTTAGCAGTTGCTACTTCCTGCAATTAATATGTATTCCCTACACGGTGATTTATACTTGAAAACACAGAGATTACCTTATAAGAACCAATGGGTGCGAGCTATTTATATTTATCAGACATTATCGTTGCGCTGCTGAATCGATATTGCGACATGATTTATGTTAGCAGTTTCCTACAATTTATAGGTTCTTTAAATTACATCTATTTCACATGACAAATTCAGTGTGAAGTAAATGTAAGGCGGAGTGGCGAGTGAAGCAGCAGGTGTTTTAGGGGGAGTAACTGTAGCCGCAGTTCAAGGTGTGAGCATCCTCTTCTACAATCAATACAATACAACTCGCCTCAACTGTTCATTATATGTACCAATAAATTTACGTTTTGTTTCTTTGCTGGGATATTTTGTCGTGTAATCTGTGGTATAAGTATGACTGTCGAGGGGTTGTGTTTAAATGGAAGTACGATTGCAAAAGTAAATCCTAAATAAGTCCAAACGTTTAGGGATGACTAAGATTCGACCCAGCCCTGAGGGTGTAATCGACTCAACGAATCTGAATATGCTAATTCATACGAGAATAAAAATGTTTGCAAATTAAAAAAATGACGTGAAACAAAATTTTAAATAAATCTAATTTATAATGATTTAAATTCTTATACTATAGCTATACTTATTACAGATTACTTTTACTCAAATAGTACGTCAAATTTTCTTTCAGAAAATATTCGTCGAGCCATCAAAAATAGTTACCAAACAATTCACGATTTCATTCCCTGTAGTTTTTCCAGAACAAACTAAGAAATTTTTTTTCTATTTCACATGAGGAATGCTTTTAATTTTTTCGAAAATAAATGGACGAAGTAACTGTGTTTCAGCCACAACTATGTTGAAGTTATTAAATGCATTCGATTGTCATCAATTGATACGTATACATTATTAAGTTTTATATACGCACTTCAGCGTTTTGATTTTAGTTTTCGGTTATTTGTTTTTTTACAATTATAACACTCTACTAATAAACATATTAACAAATTTAGTATTCACAAATTTCTTTTATATTTACTGATTTCATGACTTACTGCGATTTCCTAAATATTAGAACGGTTTTGTCTACAGTTTCTTACGCATCCAAGCAAAATCATATAGGCACAAAACGCGCGCGCCCTCGAAGGCAACACACACACACACACACACGCGCGCGCGCGTTTTTTTAAGCAAACTTCGTAGTGAAAATTTTGCGTTGTTAACATAATGGCGTGAGATCGAGGCTAGACCTCTGAACAGGTCATAAAGAGTACACAGTAGAGTGAACTTTGTTCTGAGTCTTTTTTATATACTTTATAAGGAATATAAGCCCCTACCCTGCTTCTCCTAAACCATTTCACTGGTACAAAAGAAATCTATTGTCAAGTTTTTACTGTGTCGCTGTACAGTGAAGACGATCACCGCTTCTGAGTGAACACAACGCTGTGTTTGTAATTTGTATTTTTTTTTTTTTTACAGTGGTGGAGGCTCGGGTGTATCTGGTGGAAGTCGGCTATTAACACAACGCGATGTGTCGCCCGTCTTCCATTTTAAGGGAAATTGGAACTACGAGGGTCTTTCAAATAGCTGTAGTGAAAAAACGGTTGGTAGGCGGAGGACGGTAGTTTCAGCACTCTAAGTTGGCATCTCTGTGATGAGTTATGACCAGCCGTTTGATTAGAATTGTTTTGTTTATAACCTCAAATTCTCGTTTAACGATGGCGAGTCCACTTGAAGTTTCGGAATTATCTGAACAAAGTGCTGTGATCCGTTTTTTGCTTTCTAGATATGAAAACCGGCTAAAATTTACTCTCGTATGAATAAACAATACGGAAAAGTTGTATGAACCGCGAAAAATTTTATAAGTATGTAGAACAGGTTAAAAATGGTCGAAATTCTGCGATTGACGAGTACGTTCTGGACGCGCCGTTGAGGTTTTACCTTTTTGTGATTTTTAGAAGACCAGCTGACAGTAAACAGTACATACTACTCTGATATGCTTATCAATAAAGTAAAGCTGGCAGTGATGTGGAAACGTCCTGGATTTCTGCGCAAAGGCGTCGTTCTCCTTCATGATAAAGCCCATATACATACAGCTCAGTTAACACGTGAAACCATCAATAAATTGAGTTTGGGAGACTCCACCTCACCCTCCCTACAGTCCAGACTTGGTTCCATCTGATTTCCACTTGTTTGGTCCACTCAAGGAGCCGTTATATGGTACGAAGTTTTATAACAACGACTAGGTCAAAGAAAATCCCCTAAAATAGCTACGACATCAACATAAAGATTTCTTTGCAACAGGCATAAAAAAGTGTATTCGGAATGGGACACGTGTATTAATGTTTCTGGGGATTATGTTGAAAAGTAAAAAAATTGTCATACTGATTAAATAAACCATTTTTCCTCTACAACTATTTGTCTCTTTAATTATTGAACTACACTCGTATTCTCAGTAACAGTACGTGTCTGTACATATTTGCAGCAAATGTAACTAAATCGGTATACTTGTTTGCCACAGAAATGAATTAAAGATTTCCATATAATGGGCACTAAAGGCTCTCAGAAATAAACGTTTCAAAATTGTGTTATAAAGTGTTCAGAGCCGCACATTCTGTTGAAGTCTGTATGTAAATACGTTCACAGTAGAGACTACTTTCCAAATGCCTTTTCCGTCTTAGATCTACGTATATACATTATAAGATCTACGATTTCAATAATGGTTTCTATTCGAAATGATGTAGCACTAAATTAAAAAATCGGAAAAATTTTAAGTAAAATTAGATCGAAAACCGTTTTAAACAAGAGCCACGTCTGTATATAATATTCGAATGGCAAGCAAAAAACTAATACAGCTAATTTCTTTTTTTATTGTTATGCGCTATAAATTACTGCATTATAAATATCGTAAACCCAGATGGATACATTGGGGGCTGAATAAACATTCGAAGACTACTTCTTTTCAATAACCTGCTAAAATTTGTAGGTCTACCATCCGTCAATCACCAGACAACTAGCAATGTTTACACGAAACGACTTCGTACTTACAAGAGTATAGTGTACCCGCAATTCGTATTCACATAAATAATTACCCTAGGTAATTCGACTTATATGATTCCATTTGTAATGGCACATTTAAAAAGCGTTGGATATTTAATTTTTATCCATCTGGCGTGGGAGTTACCCACCCCTCATAACCTTAGCAATCCTCCTAGCAAATTACACTTAAGACATGTATGAATTAAGTATGCAGACATATTATAGCCTGTCAAAATTGAAGACAGGGTGTCATAACTAACACTGCAGTTCCTGCTACAAATATAATACGAAGTTTGATCAAAAAGTTCGTACAAATTTTCATTATTTGAAAAATTATCCCTTCATTAATATTGCCCCCTTCAAAGAAGGCTCAGTCGGATATAGCACGATTATGCCAACATTTTTTGCACTGTTCAAAACACTTTTCGAATGCACTCTTTGGTAGGCTATAACCTACAGCTCGCTCAGTTATTTTTGTTTTACGTCTTCAACAACCGCGAAACGTTGTTTTTCGTGGTACTTTTCATACTGGGAAGACAAGACGGAAAGTCGTATTGCCATGAATGTGGCAGCTGCCGTCTCATTATGATGTTTCTTTCTTGAAAATTCGTAAAATTTTTGAAAAAGCAATGGCATCCTGGTGCACTACCGGGATACAGTTTTCATATTTTATACTTTTGTAAATATGGCCGTTTCTACGAACAGTATTCTTTATTTACTGTTGCATCTAGTGATGAAAATTCACGGAACACAAAATCACAAACAAAACAAACTCGCTATCACAGTCTGCAACTCATTCACGATAGTCTGAAGATTTCGTATCGTTTCTAAACAGCTAGTTCATGCATACCAGATTTACACTGCAACACCTTCACTACGACTAAGCAGTTTATCTCGTTCTTTACACAAAATTTAATCCATGTTCTTCAATTCTGCATCATACGTAGAATGTCAAAAAAAAAAAAATCGCCGAATACACCAAACACAACTTACTCAATTATCTGTAGGTAAAATCTAAACTATGCATCCCAATTGGGCTACAATTTTAGCCCTGCCACTAATATTTAAATTATCTGAAGTAAACATAATCACTGAGAAGAGCTACTTACTGACTAGCCCGAGCTACCGTATGCTACTGTCTGGAACCCGAGGCGTCTATTATTGTGCTCCGTACCATATTTAGGGTGATAAAATAATAACGGTAATACCTAATTATAATGCATTTAAATACGCCTGCACCATGCTTTTAGTAATAATGCTACTTTCTCAAGAGATTAAGTTACAACAGGTGGTATATTATAAAAAAAAATTAAATGGTAGTATTCTTATTGTCCTCAAACTATGTCAGTTAAATTTTGGATGAATGTGTAAGTTCTTGACAGGTAGAAGCTTTAAACACAATAGTTTCGATTACTATTAGATACGTTTATTTGAATAATAAATGGGTTATACATAAAGAATGGTAAAGTTATACAAATTGAAAAGAGGAAAAATGGTTTACGGAACACCACACAACGCTATTACTGACTGATATTTTAATTGCACAGAGAATCATGTGACAGTATTCGTCATTCTTGAAATTATTAAACATGATAATTAATTAATTTGAGACATTGTCTACTTTTCAGTGTCTACACAAAACGCCAATGAGTATAAAAGTTCGAGTACGACAAAACTTCTGTATGCATCTAGGGCTGTCATCCATTCCTGTTTTCCCCGGACAAGTCCTCTTTATCATGTGAGGGGGCATTCTGGAGGAATTTTTCTCAAAATCCAAGATTTTTTCAATACTCAAAAACCACAGGTTTCAAGAATTGTGTATATTGAACGTTGACAAATGCCTTCGTGTTTTATAGGTTGCGATTTTTGTCTTTGGATTAAAGTAGTGTCAGTTTCTTTAACTTGTAGTTAGCTCCACTCAACGATTTTAAATTTTTTGAGCGGAACGGACTCGACGTATTGTTTGGAAATTGAAACAATCCTGGAATGTATCAGTAAAAATGTAAATCAGTAAATGTATCAGCTATTGAGGACTCAAATCAATAATCAATTCAATCAATACTTCAATTTAAAAAAATTCATCTCTATCCTAAAGAGCATAAAAAACAACAACTTACACATTAAGTGTATAACTATGAAAATTACGTTTCCGAGGAGTTATACAGCGACTTATTAGAGCTCACATGATATATATTTGCCAAGTCAGAATGCTAACGTCGACAGAATTTTCTAAAATTTTTGTAGAAAAAAAGAGTTTGTACAATAACTTTAGTTTCAAAAATTCTAACTTCAGTGACTTTTACGATTACATTTTAAGTCAGAAAAGGGACAAAGATCTTCTTATCAGAGGCACATAGGAAAATTGTGGACAGTTACATTTTCCTCATTTCTTTTTTGTCACTAAAGTTACATTTTTAAAGTTTCATTTATTTTTTCGATTAATGTTTACCTTTTTTACCTATAACTGTTTATTGTTTAGTTAAAATATCGTTACCATTAAGATGACACCATTTTATAATATATAACCGGAGCATATTACAATTCGTAAGAGTTATAACAGTCCATTCCAATATTTATATTTTTCATTAGTAGATAAATAAATATTAAATGTATTTTACAAACTAGACGTTTTGAAAATCAAAAAGGCATTTTAAAAATCACTTTTTTAAAACAACATATGAAACAGCATATAAAAACACTATTTTTATTATAAATGACATGCTAATGACACAGGCCTATCAAATGTGATGGATTTCTGTTGTTGTTTTAGATGTATTGATTTCATGTCTAGGATTGTCCTAGTTTTTGAACCCTATTGTCCTAGATGTTCGTTTTAGCAGAAGACCACTTAGCACATTTCACCCTCATCAGCTTCACAGCTTAAAAACCTATATTCAGTAATGGCTGGGTCGTCAACGCCTTGTTTACTGTTCTAGTGTTCCACTGGCGTATGTCTCCGCCATCCAAGCTGTTTGTAAAGCTTGCGTGTGACGTCTGCCTACACTGACTGCTTTTGAGGTACAGTTAGTTGCCAATTACTTCATCATATGCGACGTCAGTCGGAAACAACATATATACATTTTTGTTGGAAACAATATGATATCTGCAATTATGCTAAAACTTGATACAAGTTGAAATCGTTCGCGCAAACTAGGTAGGTAGGTCTACAAACTAACACCAACACAGCCGTATAATTTGTTACTGTAGTTTACGACTCGCTCAGTTTGTTTTTAAATAGCACACTAAATCGCGTAGAGCGAAATAAAGTGCAAGCAGAAACGTAACAAACAAGTATAACAAATAATTGTAACAATCAATTTTACCCACTCTCACTGAGAGAGAAATACCTACGGTATCACAATTTGGATCAAACACACACATAGAAGGGCCTAATGTTTTTGTCAGAACAAAAAATATAATCCAGTAATTAATTACAATTGCTAATTATTAAAATGTATTAACACCGAGGCAACAGAATTAGGTGTAACGATGAAGTGACGCGCGGTTAGAATATTCTCTTGACTCCTAAATAATTGGTAATCGCATTTTTAAATGGCACCGTGGCAATTGCTATCGGATGTTTTGATGACAACAATAGGCCTTGAGTCCTCTACAATTCGGGCACATATGCAAAAAATTATTTGATTCTGTTTGAATTTGTGTCAGTTATCGTTTGTCATAGAAACATTCTACGTATAGACACACAGGCACTCTTCGGAAAATGACTTTCTTCATGGTTTGAGGGTAGTACCACACTGAATACATCACGATTCGGTGTAAACGCTAATTGCTAAACGAATTCATTTTGTTAGAATACATTTATTAAGAATTAGTAAGAATTTAAAAACATTTATAAGAATTCCTACAACAGAAAACTTGTTAATGAAAATCTATTTATGGTGGGAGAGTAGGTTCTGCAACGCTTGCGGTGGGTTTAAATTTAACTTAGTATCAGTACTTCACGTTGCTTGAAATTTGAAGCAAAGTGTAATAGGGTTCCGCTTGACGAGAGGGCTGCAGGTGACAGAATAACCTAACAAACACATTATATCTCCTGTCACCTAACTTTGCTTTGATCGACACCTCGTGATTGCGTCTTTTCTTTAAACGATTTAATCCTCCTTTACCTTTTCTCACCTCATATACATATATATAGTGTTGACGACGGCAGAGGACAACAACCTGCGTTTACGTGCTCACTTTCTTCTATTTGCTACAGTATTATTTCTTTCACTACGTCTAAAAGATCCTAACTCAGTTTACACATTCAGTACTTTGCGATTTAAATATACGTGTAAGCGTCAAAAGCGTTCCCTGGTCTACAAGATAGTTGAGAAACATTGTAAATTACAGGGCTAGTTTATTGTAAATTATACAGTGACAACTTTCTAAAGATCCTAGGTTTATGCATTTGCTTCCTGTCTTGTAAACAATAAGTTACTCGTATTAAATTTGATACACCTAATCTAATAGTGTAAATATCTTCGGCAACTATAGTTCACGCAAATACAGCCTTTTTTATTGTATGACTGTATATTATGGAATAAATATTTACAGAATAAACATTATATACCACCACATATATTACGAGGGGCGGCTGATAAGCAACGCACAGTCGCATATAACGGGAAAACAAAACAATGTACAGCACGACGCATGCTGCCATCTAGTAACGACATTCTTGTATTACAAACGTCCCAAATCTCGTTGATCAACTCCTTCTCGTTTTCTGTCAGTCGCCATTGTTATGGAGTCGAGTACGCCAGCTATGTAAACGCGTCTAAAACAACGTGCAGTGATTGAATTTTTAGCAGCTGAAAAAGTGAACGCTAGTTACATTCATCGTCGTCTAAAAGCCGTTTATGGTGATTAAACTGTTGATCGAAGTACCGTGAGTAGGTGGGGAATAAAATTTCGTGCATCGGGAGCTGGTAAAGCGAATATTGAGGATGAACCTAGCAGTGGTCAACCAGTTTCTGTGACTGATGAGAAGCACCAAACGGAGGTGAATGAATTGATTCAAAATGACACACAACAACGTATCGCCACCAGGATAGGCATATCGAAAGAACGAGTAGGAGACATTATTGCAGAACTGGGCTACCGTAAAATCTGTTCGCGGTGGGTGCCACGCAAACTGTGAAATGAACCCATTCCACACCCTCCATACTCACCAGATTTGGCGCCCTTCGATTTTCACTTTTCCCGCATTTAAAGAGGGATATCAAGGGTATTCATTTCACCACAGATGATGAACTGAAAGACGCAGTGAGGTCGTTGATCAAGGAAAGACCATCGGGATTCTTCACTGACGGGATGAGACAACTGGTTCACCGTTGGGAGAAATGTGTAGCTGTAAATAATGATACCGTGGAAAAAATAAATGTAAGTTTTTGTAGTAAATAAAGTGTACTTTGATTCCATATTTGTTTCATTTGACTACCCCTTTTCATTTAAGCGACTGTGCGTTACTTATCAGCCGCCCCTCGTATAACAATATATATTTATATATGCTACAATCACTTGTTGCACACACCACTAGTCACTGTGACTCCGATTAGCTCTTTCGAACGAACCCATTCATCATCAGATCGTAACTGCCACAGATACAATATTCAGAAATAATACAGAAATAATATTCAGATACAATAAGGAATTATATTATAGACATAAAATGGAATTGTTAGAAATATACTCATTCGCGGAGGTAGAAGAAATATTATATAATTTTGGCATTAGGTATGTTGAAAGGAATTTAGAAAAGAAAATAGTAAATTAGTGGAAAATTAAATAGGTTAGTAGGTTCGAAGAATACAAAGAAGGAAAGTATTTATAAGTATGAATATGAGAAAGAGTGGTGAATTTAACGGATGTAGAGTTTAATACGGAAGAGAAAGAAATATTAGCGAAAGGACTAAAATATGCGCCGCCACCGGAAATAAACCAAGAGGAAACAATTATTGAATGTGAAAGCATTATACAAAAATTGGGAAATGAAAACGACAAAAAACATATAAGAATGGAAATAAGTAATATGGTAAGCAAAATATGTAGAACAGAAGGAAAAGATAGAAGGAAAGAACAAGAAATTAAGGCGTCAGTAAAAATTTTAAAAAACAAAATTACCATGAAGGATATCATAATTACGAAGGCGGACAAAGGAAATACGATGGTTCTAATGAAAAAAGATGAATATATTAATAAAGCAGAAGCATTTATAAGAGAAGGTCCATATATAGAAATAAAATACGATTATACGAAATCTGATGATGAACGGGTTCGTTCGAAAAAGCTAATCGGGGTCACAGTGACTAGTGGTGTGTGCAACAAGTGAGTGTGGCATAAATTTATTTAACCTCTAATAAAATTTGTAGTTTAATATATATTTAATATGTGACGGCGAGACTGTCCATAACGTATTACGTTATGTCTGCTCCACAAACGGTCCTGTTTTCACCATAGACTGTTTTGGAAACTCCATTACCGACTTCACTTTCATTATCCACGCTCCTAGAGACAAACGCACACAATGGTGCGTAGTATCGTATTCACGTTAAAGACAGAACAGACATAATACAGTATAAATTTTGCACTGAAACTGGTAACGAATGACGCCAGTTGCTCGTACACGTTTGGCGCCATATAGGCCTATATTTGCTGCGTCATATTGTACTGCTTATTTGCTTCTTTATTCAACCCTGTTTCTTCCCTACACAATTAAATGTTCTTTGTACATTTAATTAGGATTTTCCTCTCATTTTGTTTACAGTGGTAACCAAGTTTTCCAACCGTTTTTAATGTTCCTAATGAAGCCCCAGCACTACTTAGTTTTACCCAAAATTATGTATAAAAATTCCAGAGCATAGAAATTCAAGCTAGAAAAATAACCAAACGATATCACACAAAAACAGATAATATGTTTTTATGATATAGGTTACAGTATGTCAAAACATTTTTCCGACAGTCACAAGTACTACTTAAAATATACATATTCTATAAAGTTGTCTTTCTCAGCTACAGTTTTAAAGCAAGCATAAAGACATTATAATTAAAAACAAAATATGTAATCAAAAAACTTTCTATAATTTGGCAAAAAATTTTATAATTGCAGCTGCAGAATAAGCAGCAGCTTTGAAAAATCTATACGCAATTGATAGCGCAAGTGATATCAAATACCTGGATAATTTTTAATTTCCTTCAAAGATTCGAATTTCTCATATTTTGTGTTTTTCTTTTTAGAAATACAACATATTCAATAAAATAATATATAACAATAAGGGACTCTATTATTTATTGCATATTTCACAAGAAAATCATTTGAATGAAGGCACTGATAAGTAATTTTCATATCAATGGATATCTGGATTGGAAAATTGTTTAATCCCTAATGTTATTTATCTGCAACTGTAACTTATAGTTTAAGGCTAAGGTTAAAGCAATATTGAAAGTGGAGCGACTTAAACCCTATTTATTTCTGTACAAAACTAAGAAACACTACATACGTAGACTCCTTTCGCAGTACAGTATCTTCAGTGAACAAAGCAACACTAAACACTCCCTGTCTGCAGTCTTGCCAGGTGCCAGAAACAGAAGAAACCCAAACTACATTCGCGCCTAAATCATATTTTAAATTCGCATTACAATACATGTTTAAAAATCTGAAATTGCCAAATATTGGTCAGTTAATTGTACTATTCAGTTTTCAATAAATAAAATGGTTTTTGACAAATTAATTCATTTACACAAATTTAAATCTGGATATTTAGTTGTACAATTATAAAATAGAAACTCAAGTTTCAATTTTTTTATTTATTACATCTTTAATATAAAATATTACTTGTACAAATTATGAAGATAAATTTTAGCATAAACAAAATTTTGATCTAACCTAAAATCCACCTATTTAAATTTTACATTTCTATGCATTTATAACGTTGCGAATACTTTTTTAGACGTAGAATCATTTAAACAAAGTCAGTGCAATGTTAATTTCATTAGTATAGTCAAAATTAACTTTTACATCTCAAAAATTTATATATGGGTATTTATCTGGGGCAAGGTAATGCCGGGATAAATATCCTAGCCACTGGATTTTTACCTGGCCTGTATCACTAGGCAGCTTGAATGTGAAGTTAACATTAGGTTACTGCAATTAATTTTATTAAATTAATTTTATTTAATTAATTATTCATTTTAAGAAACTCCGTGCAGCGAAACATTTTAAAACACTTCCGAATTTAGTACTAAAAAAGGGATGCCAACTACAATGAAGGGAAACACTGTGAAATTTAAGGCACAGCTGAATTTCATTACACATAACAAATTATTATTTTTAATTCTTTCATAATAAAAAAGGGCAACATCCTAATATTCTATTGGCCGCATGGAATGTTGTTTTCATATTCATATGCCAATAAATGAAAAGTTACAACCAGATGTGGTTGCGACCAATTCATGCGATTACAATCCGGTTACCCTCAGCCGAATGTAACTTTTTAAAAATTACTTCAGGAATTTGTAAATTTCCTGCTTAAAATTGCATTTTAACAAAAACGCAAAATTAAAATGTAAAATGTTACTTTCTTCCATTTCTTGTTTTAAGGTCAAACGGATAACGATTTGAACAACTCGTGTAGAATAACTCCTCGAGTTTTATTCATTAATGTAAAACACTAACTGAAGAGCTTAAATTTGTGTTATTTTATCTAAGGCAAAAATTTATCTTCCCTACAGTTATATTAACGAGTATCATAAAGCGTTTTGTGTAGTTAAAGAGCGTATGAACATGAGTCCTTTGAGACTTATCAAACATTGACAAGAACATTAAGAGCAGCACTTGCAACGTGAAGTTCATAACGTCACTAAAGTCTGATTATCACAATGAATTTTGTATGTAAATACGATTAACATCTCAGAAGATGACAGCAATTTATTATCTTCAATGCTTAACTGTGTTAAATAAGTAAAGAATAGAGTATATTTGTTCACATAAACTCAACCTGTTTCATGGGTATTAATTTGCATTTTTTAGCTTTATAGAAAAATTATTTTTTTTATTATGTTAATTTTGCTTATTTACATTTGTATTCAGCGCTGTGGTTTCATCGGAGCTGTCTGTGAACTAGTATGGATTACTTGTTATTATTGCTTTATTAGTTTTTATGGCTTGTTTAGCTAATTGTTTTTTCTCAGTTGGTACACATTATTAAAAGAGGTTCGTCAAATCTACGTGACCTTGAATTTAATCAAATTATTGCTTTTCGCTGTAAGTGAATCGGTTGGTATTACCTATGGATTGTTCAACCCATCTTTATGGATTCTACTTTTATTTCCGGTTATTCCACATAGCCTAAAGTACTGGAGAACCAGGACAGCCCAAGTGCTAATAGCTTTAAAATTAATTATTTGCCTTTTAATTTATTTGTATGTTTTGTTCCATAACTGTGTTTTTAAAATAATAATAATAATAATTACAGTATTAATAATTAACAATAATAAAGTAAATCTCTACTTGCACCTTAAATCCAGAGCTCTATCCCAGTATTTTCCAAGAAAATTGCTGAAAAGCGTAAAACATTTCTTAACGTCGGTTAAGACCAAACCCGAGTTTGAGGCATTCAACTTTAACAAAAAAATAATAATAATATGGCAAAAATGTTACACGTCTAAAAATACGTAATATTTGTTATTATACCAATTATTAATAATTATTATTAACATTGTTGTTGTTTTATATAAATTTTATGCGATTGTTAGGCCTATAAATTTCATCATCATCATCTTTGCAACACGACAAAGGCAAAGTACTGCCTGTTCCGTCTTCAAAAATCCTCCAGCCATCTCTTCCTGAGTCTACCCACACACCTGTGTCCTATAGGTTTGTACGTCCAGACTTGTTTGGCCAGTCTGAAATCTGACATTCTTTCTAAGTGTTCTTTACACCGTTGTTTAGTAATCTTTTAATTTCTCATTCAAGTTAAAAACTTGTAACTCTTCTCTTATGGCCACATTTCTTTTACGGTCAAGTTTAGAACATCTTTTAACTCCTCTTAAGAACGTCATTTCCGAGGCCTGTATTTTACTGTATTGTTTTTTGGTTGTTGTCCATAATTCACACCCACAGGACAACACAGGGACTGCCATAATTTTGTAAAACTTTAATTTTGTATCTCGACGTACCTTGTTTCTAAAAATACAATTGATTGTTCCATAGATCTTCTGAAACTTCCCTAACTTAACATCAATGTCATAATTTCTATAATAGCCAGTATCGTTTCGCAAATAATTAAAGTGGCTCACCTGTTCTAGTTACCATTATTTTTGTTCTTATTGGCTCCTTACCTCAAAATGCCATTATCTTTGTGGAGATTTTCATACTGTATTGTTTGCAAATCTGATGAAGCATAAAAACAGATTTTTGCAAATCAGATTCTATGTTCTGAAGTACGATCAAGTCATCAGCAAACAACAGCAAACAACTTCACATATCTGTCTCGTGATTACTGGTTCACTAGATGTTTCCACTTCCTTACCATATCGTCAATATAGATGTTAAAAAGAGTAGGTGATATACCGCACCCTATAAATTTCTGTATTATTATTATTATTATTGTTTTTGTTGTTGTTACAGATGTTGTTGTTGTTACTTTCATTGGTATAATGTTAATTGTTACTTTTTCTCAAACACGTTTCTTACCGTGGAGAAATTAACTAAGTTGAATTTTTTAAGTGAGGTACAGGTAATTAATACGGTAGGAATAAAAAAATTCAAGAATTTCTCAACAATGGAATAAAGTAGTGAAGACACAAATGTGCAAAAAATGTTTTCTGAAAACGACATTCAAGTAATGAAAAAACCCCTCTCTAAACCTCAGGAAAAAAACGAGAGTACAATAGAAGAAAGGATGGCGGCAATCTGTTATCAGGAGGCTGATGTCATCCAAGCGTGGAAGCAGGAACAATGGGGAAAGTCAGTGTCGCGTCGCCGAGTTCTGCATTGCAAACTTTATCGGCTTTACTATGTATCTTAGCATTGACACGTAAGTATGATCCGTTGATATTCTTACTTATACTCACAGTTCAACTTACATGAGATCGATTCCCAACCTTCGATTCGCTTCAACAGCGTCAGTTTTGGAACTACGTCCTATAAGTCATTTCGCATTCTACGAAAAATGTTCATAAGTTGTAGTTTAGCAAAGAAATTGATTTTGTAACAATAATTATGAATTGTTTTAATTTCGTTATTTAATTATTATACTATTTATTTAATATTTATAATTTCTTTACCTCAAGACGTTTTTCCCTTGTATCGGAAAATCCTATTGTTCCCATCCTCAGTCTTCGTAATTTTGTATCTTGTTGAGTACTTGTGTTTCGGTTGGCTGTTGTTATGGTTTCCTATTGGTATTTTAAACTGGTATTATTGTGTGTGATTGTGGTGTATATATTTGATTGTGATTTTTGAGTATTTTCGATGTTGAGTGCTTTGAAAATTGTGTCATGTTTTGTATTGATTTGTATTTGTTCAGGTACAGTGACAAATAGTCTTAATAATATAACAAATGGTTTTAAGAATAACAATCACAACAATCACAAAGGTGGTTTTATTCTTGAATTTGTGTAGTTTTCTAATACACTGATTATCGTTTCTTACTCATGTGTTTCAAGGAACTGTGTGTTCACTGAAAAAATGTTAGCAGATAGCAGAAATATTCTTACACTAAGTATCCATCTACTTAGGCCTGCCTCAAACTTCAATTGTTCTTTAAATAAACTCAAATTTACTCCTGTGGCTCTCAGAATACTTTCTGCTCTCAACTGAAGAATGGGAAGCACCGAAATCGAAGTAAATTATGCAGACTACCAATGAATAGTGAAGTACACAATCCACAAACAACTATTTACCTGTAGATACTATGAATTCTGTATTTTTGGATGGAATAATTTTGCTCATAATCATAAAACCCGACACTGAAAATTAAAAGAGTTTTAGAATTTGAACTACATCTTATTGCAAACATATTTATTTTAGAACAAAATAAATTAAATTTCCAATGTTTGTTATAATGGAGGATAAAGTCTGTTCGGCCCATAACTCATCTTTTATCAATAATATATGGAAAGATAAATCAAATTATTACACTGAATAAAAGAAGTTGAAATAGTTTTAATGGTAAAAGTAAAATAAAATTGAACAAAATATGTGAATGAAATAAACCATATTAATTTAATATAAATAGCTTATATTATATTGTGTTTTATCTTTAAATACAATTAGAATTTATTCTGTTTTTCTTAAATGCATATAATTTCTTAAAATTTATATAATTGAATTACTAAAGCCTTTTAACGATATTGTATTTCCTGAAGAACGGTCGTCGTTCTTCACTAATGTGCCAAACACATTAGTTTTTGTAACGCCTCAAAATTATTATTGCTTACAAATTGTTTAATTAAACAATTTTTTGAAGAACGTTTGTCGTGACATTTACTTTTTACGACACAGAAGGCTAGTCTTTAGGAAAGTAAAGACCGACTTGGTAATTTTGTGTGTGTGTGTGTGTGTGTGTGTGTGTGTGTGTGTGTGTCTGTCCATTCTATATCTGTATGATCCAACATCATTCACGAGAAATTCAAGTACACGGGGAAAAGTAACATCTCTGGAAGTAGAGATACGCGCTGAATGATGTTGGGAAGACGACGCTGAATGTGATGTAATCGCATTACGAAGCTGTGAATGCCATTACCATATTCCTACAATCATTACGTAAAACTATTGTCCACATCAGTAAGTTTAGTAAACAGACATATAATGTGTGTAATACACGTTGTCGCTAGCTTATAGCCTACGAGCATTACAGGAATTTATCTAATTTACAAGTAAAAGAAATTGTTATAAGATAGATCTGTCACAAGATATGCATAAATTAAACTAAACAAATAGTAAAATTAAGCAAATTTTACTAGATTCTGAAGCTTTGTTGATGCATCTGTAAATATCATAGAAAGTTTGTACCATCGTTATAATATATAATTTTCATTAATTAATTAAACTGAATTTCATACTATTTGATCCACAGTTTAACTACAGTCGCAATCGATGCAGTGACTGACACAGTGATGTGAAGCAGTGATGTATCGCAGGTTCTGTGATATTTTATTGTTGACTTTGGTTTACCTTCGACTACGCCTACAGGGAACGCATTAGTAGTTATGGTAACGCCACCCACCAAATTATCTAAACGTGGTCATTACTTTCTCAAGTACAGCGTTTTCTCTCGGTAGCCGAACTTACCGGAATTTATGCGGGACCCTTTAAAATAAAATTAATGGTAAAATTAAATATTGAAATCATTAAATTTTAACCTTTCTAAAAGCAAGTAAGCAAGGAACCTGAAATTTTTCGAAATAAGCAGTTTTTAAAACTAAACTTTCTCCTAATTTCCTTTTCCTTGTTAAGGAAGTGCTTATAAAATATTTACGAGTATACTAATCCTACAAGAATAATGGATATGTTACTAACATAAAAGATAATGAGCTGATACTGAACCATGTTATTTATTTATTTTTAATGTTCTTTAATATGTGCTCTTGTAACTTTAATACTACTACTGTTACTACTACTACTAATAATAATTGTTATTATTATTATTATACTAACACTTTACCAGTCTCTTAGTTATAAAGAGACTTCACAATTTTCTGGTTATATCTTCTGGTGGTCTACACTAATATCTACGTTAGTGTTAATGATAACAAAGGCTAGCGGTTAGTGCAACACTTTTTAAAATGGTTGAAATATTTACGTTAATTTCTGTGTATTCGAGTAACTTTTATTTCATAGTTTTGGTAACAAAATTCAATCGTTAACTGTAACCAATTCTCGTTAAGTAACGAAACCAGACACCGCAGTTAGAACAGAGGTTCAGTAACGTGTGAAAAGGCCCACTGCCCAGTCTTTTTGTGCACAGAACACTGAAGTCGGAGCAGAAGACTGGAGTCAAACTACATGATGTGATATGCAGACGCCGATATCTACATCGTTCTTAAGGAAATACAATATTAACAAAAGACTTTAGTAATTTATTAATATAAATTTTAAGAAATTGTATGCATTTCAAAAAATAAAATAAATTCTAACTGTATTTAAAGATAAAACACTAAGCTATTTATATTGAATAATATGTTTTTAATTCAGTCAGATATTTTGTTCAGTGTATTTTGTAGATTATAGATTACATTATAGATTTATACGAATATACGTGATACAAAAAGTGTGAGTAGCAGGACAGATGTTAGTGGGTGCATCAAATAATTTGTGGGCACAGTTCTGGTTAGGAGAAAAATTCCCTCAAATATTGCTTGGAAATTCTTCATTTCCACTCTCCACGTACTAAGCAGACTACATTACTTGTATTGTATGGAAAACAAAAATAACCAACTTGTAACTGAATCTAATCTCAGAAAGAGTCTGAGTGATAAGTATTTTTCGTATAATAAGTACGTGTACAATATATACATCTGGGTTATTATTCACCAGATTTGGAAAGTGTTATTTTTTTAATTATAATTTTTAAATACAATGTTAAAATATTTAATAGAAAATTATTTAAAAAATTGTTTGGTGTAACTCATGACTTAGCGACAGTTAACATATTTTGCTTTATAATTAAAGAACACACGTTGCTAATCGTGGAAACTAATAATTTAACGTCGATCAACACTTAGTTTGTCACAGTGATGCATAAACAAGAGCTGATTGATTGGAGTACACAGAACAGCAGACATCAAGTATGTGCGTGCGTGTCTGCACAAAAGTGTAGGAAATTGATCTCTTTACAGATAACAAAAATAACAAATGGCTTAGAATGGCTACCCTGTCAATATCAAACATTAGTTTTAGTAACACCTCAAAATTATTATTGCTTACAAATTGTTTAATTAAACAATGTTTTGAAGAACGTTTGTCGTGACATTTACTTTTTACGACACAGAAGGCTGGTCTTTAGATAAGTAAATAATACATAATCAACGGTGACAGAAGTCATCTTTTCCTTTGTCTTCTCTAGACGCTGCCATTCAATTTCTGATTGATTGAATTAATTTCCTGCTGCAGAGAACCCAGCGCTATGTATGGGCCTTCTGCGCCTTTCCCGTTACGTAATCATTACTTTAAATTTGCTATAACGAAATACCGTATTGTGTTTTTGATTTTAAACTGTTATCTCAGGTACAAAAATTGTTGTATCAAATTATGTAACACTATTCGTTCTGTAAATTACGAAAGTGAGATACTTTGTAAAATAAAAATATTTACAATTAAAAATACAATAACTTAACTACTCGCAAAATGCACATTCGTGCACGCATTCTATTTACATTAATATGATTTCAATTCTCTCGCAGTTTATGTATACTTTAGCTGTATTTCACTTTATAACACGTTGTTTAGTTTAAACTTAATTTTAAAATATAAATCGTACATAACATAATTTTCACCAATCGAAATAAAGATAATCAGCGTTTAAAATTGTATGTTTCCTGACTTAATCTACGTAGAGACTTAAGAACAACGGGAACGTAAATAAAACGATTCTATAAACTTGAAAATTAACGCTTTGAATTCATACAAATAAAATGCCTTTATTTTTGTCAATATTTTTTTTTTGCAAGCAATTTATTTCAACATAGCAACAGTACAGTGTTTTCAGTAAATTCCCAGTAAATTGTGATCGCTGAATAGCCTACATTACAGGCATACATACGTGTTACAAATCTTTATCAGCTGTCAGTTATATAGATTCCACTTACCTCTTATTATTTGTTTCTGGTTCTTCTCTTAAAAAGGAAGACGGTTGAAGACTAAAACGTCTTTTAAATTGATGACGACCCCTCATTCGACTCATTTGGAACTATGTAATTACTCCACGCATCATAAATTCTGCAAATTAAAAATAAATTCGAGTTTAACAGCATTAAACGCATTCGTTAAATGTTATGAAAACAATTTTTCAATCCTATCAAGCATTAGTTACCACAAATTAATGGCACTTACTAATTACGTTTGTGCAAAATTCTCCCTTCATCTCCAAATAATTTAATTAGGCACAGATCAGATTAAACTAAATCTGACTTAAAATTTTTTAAGGTGTTAAAAATTGAAGGTTAAAACTATTCCTCCAATAGGATTTCATTATATAATATCAGTATTATTTTTCATTCTCTAAAATTAAATATTAGTAAAATAGTTTTCAATCATAATACATTATTAATTGCAACATTATTAATAATTTACAATTTAAAAAAAAAATGGGAGTAGGCTGACAGTGAAACTCTCAGATGTGTGTGTGTGTCTGTATGCTACCCGTTGTATTTTCGGTTGTAGGTTTCCGGTTTAGCTTGTGATTGGTTCGTAGCGAGCACAGCTATCGGCGATTGGTTCGCAGCGAACGCTGTTATGTTCCAAAAGCACCACACGAATATGCACCAAGCACACTATAGTCACCTCAGTGAAAACAAAACACTTGTAAATATCTTTATGTAGACTAGGCAATTAGTTAAATAGGTGATTTCCATTACTCGTTATTTCAGATCAAATTATAATGAAGAAAATGGGATGCTCAAGCAGGAAAACTTTTACAAAACAAAACTAATTATATTTAACTAATTGAAAAAATTAACACTGAAAAAATCTATAGACTAGTTTTTGCAATCAAAGCACGCTGGTGGATTCCATAACTTTCTTTGAGAACGTAATAAATTCAAAACAACGCAATCATTGCAGAACTGGTTTCCACTTAAAGGTCAAAACAGTAACTCCAACAAAGGCCATATTCAATGAGGACACGATTTCTTGAAAGCATTTGTGCTGTTACCTTCTGATCATTTATAAATATAAAGGAAAAATGTTACTGGGCTAAATCAGATGTAAATAGGTACATCGGGAAAACTGCTGGTTTAAAAATTACTAGTTTATAACATCTGCAACGTCTTAAAGGATTTCCATAGTATGCACTAAAAAATAATAGGTTAGGCAACTTGGATTTCCCAATCTCGATTTCGTCGCTAATTACTTTATGGGTCCAAAAAGCTTTTTACTCCAATCTAATAAGTAACCATAGTTTATAAGTTAATCAATTGTGAACTGAAACCCTTAATATTATTTGTAAATACTATAATAGTTTGCATACAGTTACAACGCGTTCAATAAATTCACACACAAGTTTAAACGTTTCTTAAAGTTTCCATTAATTTTCACTGAATGTGTTCCATTCGATATGCATTTCATCACGCCGTATAACGTTTATGCGCACAAGATATGGTAAGAGTTTCTGTTCAATGGAGTTTTTTCGTACAAAAATTTAACTTACATGAAAATTTTTACATTACATAAGCAATGCCACTCAAGTGGGTACGTGATAAATACCCACTGCAGTGGGTACTTCGGAGTCTCCTCTATCCTATCGCACATAGAACTTGTAACAACCCAAAAGCAGAAGCCGAATAACACTGGGGAAAGGTTTTGTAAATTATGGAAACATGATTTGAATGTTTTACGTACTCCAACGCGTTTTTAAGGAGAAACATGAGACCTTACTGACCAGGTGGGTTGTACTTACATTCGATGTTACCAAAAATATTTACATTATTCAGCAAAAAAAAAGAAAAAAAAATTCAGCAAAGAGAAATCCAATTTGAAGAAAACAAAATCACTAAAATGTGAAAGTAATAAAGATTCCAAATGTTTATTGACTGACATACTTGTGGAACTTAGAATTTCACAGAGAACTATAGATACAAGTTACAAACAAAAATTAGTAGATTTTATTTAAATGCAGCATAACATATTTATGTAAAAGACCTGAAGTAAAAACTTCATTATTGAAAATAAATAACAACATTAATGGGGCATTATTTATAATTGTTTACTCCATAAAAATACCGTTAAACATGCAGTGAAGACGGATAAAGGAAGTAGAGAATCACATTAGAGCGCAATTATTGGAAGGTGCCTAAATCATTCTAGAAGTAAAATTTATTAAACTACTTTGTTTTGACAAAAATTTACCAAAGATGCAAATTTATAATGTCGATGACTCTGAAAAGTATATTATATTTATTATTATTTAATGCAATTTAAAAATTGCAACATAGAAATTTAAGTATCTATTGTAATAAAAACTAATAGGCGTGTCTGTGTGGTTAAAATTAATACAGAATGGATTATTTTACTGGAAGTCAGAATAATAGTGTAAAACAAAAAATAATTATAGTATATGAATTGAATATATAGCATATTTAAAATTACAGAAATAATTGTTATCCTACATGTAATTCTTTACTAACAATAAGAACAAGTATTTACTTTTTCAAAGGATGTATTGTGAACTATCTTCTTAGAATTAAAAAATTGCGTTAATACTTTTAGTTAGAATTTAATTAATTTTTTTCTACGCGACGATGCTTTCGTATGTTTGACAAGAGTATCTTTCAACGAAGTCCGTCACTTGTATTACTTGTACACGTTTTTCGGGCTGTACACCTTCAGATTTTTGTAATACATTTAAAATTATGTAAGCTAAGTATGAAGTTTTGAACGTGGGACACGGTGGTAAGGAGGCACGTTAAGTTACGTGGGCCGTGATATCGATTCTTGTCTGCCCCTACGATTGTTTGCATTCCGTCATCGCACCCTGTTTAACGCTGATTATTTCGCCAATTCCAATCTCTGGTTCCCTGCGCAAAATATTTATTTACCTTTTACCCCTGTCACTCAACAAACTTACGTAACCCTTATGTGATTTAAACGGACTTTTTGTGTGTAGAAAATGAGGTTTAAATATGATCAGCACCTGGTCAGAGAAGATGATTTTCTAGCAAAACAGGCAAACGCAAATACATTAGTATTTGTAAATGTTAATTAAAAATAAATTTGATACACTGTTAACTTCAAATAATTACGATGTGATAAAAACTGTAAAAGCGATAGGTGGATAAGGAGAATTAACAGGAATTTTGAGAACTTTTGTTTCTGTTTTTTTTTTCTTATAGAAGCTGTACATTATACACAGATTGTAAAAACTATATTACTAATTCATATTTTTTGTTTATTCTTTAGATAAATTTTTACAACTAACTCCCACTGCTAATTCTTATTGTCTGTTTTTTGTTTGTTTATTTAATTGGTTTCTCGTTTTCATGTATAGTTACGATAAGAGTTTTATATGACAGAGAGTTATTATTTTTCTTTGTTATATACAATTCTGCAACATACTTCAATTTTCTTTATTTTTTATAACCCGTTCGTGTTTTGTTTTGCTGTCTAAGAAACCTATTATGTTCCCTTGTATATTTTAAAACTATCAAACTGTGAGTGCTATTAAATATATAGTTCTAGCTTTGACAATGTCTAACTAAGAAATCTTGGGGAAAAATGACAATGCCTATTTTGGGGAAACTCTACACAAAAGTTACAAAAAGCATAAATTTCAAAGTACAGTATATCTTGAAATGCGTACCTAAATAGCTACATAAAAAGTGCAGTACAGGATAAACTTCGTAAGCTAAGCCGTAATGAATTATAACTAGTACGGCTAATGAATTACAAAATACGGTTTCCATCCCGTAATTAGCAAGTCGCACAAGCGCAATAATGAAAAAGTGCTTTTATCTATTTATTATTGCATAAAAGTCATTAACAAAAATTAATAAATAAGAAACAGCACAAACATAGTAACCTTAATAAGTAGAAATCGAACGTTCTTCAAGTGTTAAGGTATTCACAATTAAATAACAGTCAGGCAATTAATTAAATTTGATAAATCTGAATACAAAAATTAACTATGGAAATATTTAATTCTTGTAGTTTGTAACGTAACTCAAGGAGTTACGAATAGTTAATTAATAAAGTGTAAATATCTGTATTACGGCACGATAAATTATTAAAGTTAATATAAGATTGTAATATTAGTAGTAAGAAAGTATAAGAGATTTTGTACAGTGTAGGCCTACTAGTTATGAAAGCGGGTGGCTAAGGCGTGAGCGCCGACACACTGTCGCCTGGCAGCTTAGAAATGTATTATACATCCAAAATTTCTATGTCATAAAATATATAAAATGCTTTGTTTGCACAAACCGGCAAAAAACGGGAGATACCGTTAGAAAGAGGGTGTATCGGCCTTAAAAAATACAGTAGCTGACATACCGAAACGAGGTGTGTGTTTTAGAAAGCAGATTTCTCTTTTTACGAATTAACGGCTGTGCGGGAAAAGCTCAGAGCCGCAAATCTGTAGCCAATAAGGGATAGCGTCATCGTTGAGCGCGAGAATTTTGCAAGTGATGACTGGATATTTTCAAATTTACCGGCGAGACTTTCAAAATGTGGCCAATAGGGGTTATTGGAAGAGTGACAGCAGAAAGGGAAGTTTTGAAGAGGCTACAAATGTGACTCTCGCGGAAGAACAGGGGTTAAAAGTCAGTAAGAGAGCAGTCAAAGTCAGTAAGTGGCCAGTCAGTCAGTAAAAAAGTGAGTAAAACGTTTAAGTCAATGAGAAGAAGTACGAAGTCCGGTAATGATAGCGGTCAGTCAAACATAGTATTTGTTAGTCAGAATTACGGACTATTATAATATTTACATAATTAGCAAAGAACTAAAGCAAGCAAGTGAAATATAAAAACTCGGTGATGTAAAGGTGAAGAACTAGTGAGTATGATTGAATTGGTGCGCGGGCAGAGATGCGAAGAAGTATTTCTTTATAATGTGCGCGAAAGAATAAGTAAGTCTGAATCGCTAAGTGCGTGACGCTAAAAGTCATCGCGATCGTGTGCAAAGTAAAAGCAGAGCAATAGAAAGTGAAAGTGATATGTTGTGTGTAAATTGGAAGGAGTCAAGCAGCGGAATGGATAACCATTTACAAGTAACTCTATCACAGTATATTGTCTAAATCACATAATCTTGATGTAGTAATAACTGTCTACCGTAAGTTCAACCCGTTTCATTATCAAAGAACCCATGATAACGTTCAGATACTAAATTGTGTATTTATATGCTATGACATAGAATTGGATGAGAATTAAATATATGTAATTTGTTAGGTAATAAGTCGTGATGATATAGAATTGAATGACAATTAAATATGTAATTTGTTAGGTATTAAGTCATGTCTTTGGTCAAAGTAAAGTATGAATAGGGAAAGGGAGACTCAAGACATCAAGAAGTTAACATAATGTTATAAATGATTTAAATGTGTTAAATAATCTCTATTGAAGATTGATAAGATTTTGTACCTATTGATAAATCATTCAATTTGCACAATTGATAGTAATCATGATGTTATGTGTTGATATTATCTAACGTACATAAAGTTGATAAATATAACGTTGTGTCATTTAGCATCTGAACAAAGAGTGATTATTTAACGTTAACCCCTGAGATTAATAATTATCTCTGGCGCCCAACCGAAATCCAGGCAGTAGTTAGAATCTAGATGACTATGTTAATTGCCAATTAATCAACTTAATTAAGATTAACCAAAAGTAAGTAAATTTCATTAACAACCAATTAGAGTTTATTATAATTGGCAAGTATTATTATTAGCATTCGGCAGCCATTGCAGAAAAAGTTTCTTTTAGAATTGGCGCACAAATGTGGTGCAGTAAAGAGTTTTTTTTATAAGTTCGTTAATAACAAATGTAGACTTCAATAAACGAAAGTCACTATAAACTGCTTAGACCTAAATAACGTACACTGACTGTAAAGACGTGAAATGTTTCATAGCTAAGAGGACGCTGACAGTGACAATAATTCTGATAAGGTGGGACAATTTTGTTTGAAAAATTATGTAAGAATAGGTATCTTGTGTCTTTTCTCTTTTCTTCGTTAAATTAATTTTTAGCAATTGATAACTATGCCTATTGTTCTACAAAATTTTAATTGAAATTCACATCGTGTTTTTCTTCTATTATTTTTATAACTTCGAACATTACTTTTATTAGATAGAACGTTCGAATTTCTCTCAATTTCTGTGACATCAGTGTTTTTGTTTTTGATCTTCTGTGAAGATGCACATCTGTAGCACGTCCTCGCTAATAATTTTTTATAGTGAACCAATTAAATTATTTTGTATTAACTACAATGATCATCGATTGACTGAGATTGAGAACTGACCAGAATTGGGAATTAAGATTGAGGATCTGTAGAATTGAGCGGAACCTCCCCAACGTTATCGCGTTCTGAAGGTGACTTTTGAAGAGTACGTCATTTTTAATCTACTCTAACAGTACAACGTTCTATTATACTTTCCAAATCGAATCATAATTTATTTATCTATCGGTAAAGTTAAATTTATGATAATTAAGTGATTTTATTTACTGTAGGTTTCAAAAACACTCAGTCTGATATCTCTGTTGCAGATCTTGGAGCAGTATAACGTTTGGTTTCAAACTGAGAAGAAATGCGAATCAACTGTCTGATTGTTACCTTCGGTAAAAAAAATAGCGTACCTTCGGTGTCACGATTTCATAGCACACACTAGAGTCCATGAAGTTGTGACGAAATGTTCGTGTGTGAAACGTACAACCGAGCGTAAGACAACACAAGAAATGGATAATAAAACAGGAAAACAAAAAAAATGAGCAATAGTGGAGCACGCAGGAACAAGTCAGTCTAAGTCAGAATATTTTATTATTATTCCGTCTGTACAATGTTTACAAATTTTTCGAAACCAAAGATTACAGAAGTGATTGAATTCTCATTTACCTTTATTGAATCCATACGGCTGCAAAAAACATTTTCTTTTTTCCAGTGAATGAGGAGTTGGCCCATTGCATTAACCCCCCAACCTGGAGGACCAGGCAATTTTTAATCAAGGTTTACTTCCTTTAGCCTGGGACAAACCAGTATCGAACTAGCAAGGCAGCAGCTGCTAGTTTTGGTCCGCCCCGGGTATTTTATTTCCCCGGTACCCACCGTATCTGGTGAGCATACCCCTAACCTGGGGAGGCGCCCGATGGGAGACTAGCAACTCCACACGGTAAGTCCGAATATTATTTGATAATATAACTGTCATCGATAATAAAACACAGCACACTATCCAACTTTAACAATATAAAACTATAACAAACACAATATAAAACTATTATCCAATTATCCAATACACTGTTACGTGGATAACTGGAATCAACAACCTCCAAAGCCAACTTTGTTTAACACGTATTCACTTAATCCAAGTATTCTTTACACAAATAAATCACGTATGGACTATCCACTCGTTCATAGTACTACAATAACTGAAGTCAGTCAGTAACGGTTTTTAAGATATATCCAATTAATATCGCGTAATACGTCCATTTCTGTAACACACAACCGCTGTACATTGCAACACAAGGTTTGGAAGAAAATGATTGGTGTCTTGAAATAAAACTATTTAAAAAACACTGTGTTAATAAAATGTCGCAGTTTATTTTAACTTAAAGACGTATTTGTTGGTGAATTTTTAAATCTTTTTTTAACAAATTTTATATGATAAATTTTATGGAACATTATCAAACAGAGATATTATCAAATTTTCTTGGACTCGGGGAATGACGTAATGTTATTTAGTAATATGCTACTCTGTCATTTACAGAGAATACAATAAGTATGTTTTCTTCTTGAAAGTCATCTTCAATCTCTTCGTTAGTTCGATTCTACATTTATTCACAGTATGCTTAATGTATGCTAAAATTCACTCACCTTCATTACGGGAACAGAGGAAACAGTTTTAAACGATTTCAGATTGTCTTACCTTTCTCTTAATTCGTACTGCATACACGCTTCCTGTATAGTCCGTCATATACAGAATAGTACGCCAGTTGTGGATGAAGTTGCTATTAAATAAAGTCAGGAGACGTTTAGTCTCAGACTAAGTTTAAATAGTGACCGTGGAGTTTAGACAAAACTGTTTTATTACAGTGTTAGAAATAATAGAATTTTGCGACAAAAAAAAAACAATTTTTTTTAAAATAGTGAATCCAGTGTGCTATATTTTACGTTAGCAGTACAAACGTAGTAAATATGTTTTTGTTGTATAAATATTATTATACATAAAAAATAAACCTAACGTTCTTTATTTGGAAGTGTCTCCAAAATCAATACAAACTGTCAATATACAAACTGTTAGATTTTACTGATATGGATGTAGTTTCTGCAGTTAATGGGACTCAAGAAATTAAGTAATGCTGTTTAACAATATGCTACTCTGATATTTACAGAAAACAAAAGTAGTACGTTTTCTTTTTGAAAAGAGAAATAGTTTTGCTTTCTTTAATATAGATCATAGCTTTGAGGAACGTTACGATCAGTCGGTTAATCTTAACTCTTCAAGCCTCATTGGTAACTTATAAACAATTTACCCTCAATTATATTAGTTTAAAAAGTACTATAATCCTTAAGTAGCTGTTTTCATTAATATATTACTTTGTGTTAAAACAATCACTTTTTTATATTAATTTAAAACAATTGGTGTTTAGATTTTTTCTTAACAAAATTACCAAAGTAGGTATGTATTAAAGTAGTTTATTAAACCTTTAGTATTGCTGAATTGATAAACAAACAGTAAGCACTCTACAAGGAAAGCCTTCAGCTGTTTCCTTAATACCGCTGTTCGTCTCTGAAAAATCTAATTGTACTAAAATTTTAATTTAAGAACCACTTTGAAAAATGTTTCACTAATGTTTCTATGATTTGTTCTCTGTTTTCTCTGAGCAATGAGCAAGCAATGGAATGTACTCTAGAACCTATTTTCGCAGATCCTGACTACGTTACTTGTGTGTTATGAATACATAATAAATAACAAATATCTCATGTATCAGTAATACCTATTAGTTTTGGGGTAATAAGGTAAGTTCATGAAGCGTATTATGTACAACTTTTGTACCTCAAAAACACTGTCATTTGTTTACAACGTCTTTCCAAAACGAGACTCATTAGTTCGATACTCGAGACTCACATTTCTCAGTAGTGTATAGTCTCAGCCTCAGTCTCAGTCTCAGTATCAGTCTCAGTCGTGTATATTGCTCGTTACAGATTTACTGTAACTGTTACAGATTTAATGCTCACGTTAAACTTACTTTCACTTCTGTGGACTGTGAAGTTCGTTTGAGGAAACAAAGCGGGATTAGCAAGATTTTTCTGAGCTAATTAAAGCATATAATCAGCGTTATATTTATTAAATTATCGTAGTTAAGCGGAACGTATAACATGTTTTAGATGTATGTAGACATTTTTTAGCAGTCTTTTTGAGATACACACTCACTCACCCTTTTATGTTTGTTGTCATAAAAACTAACAGTTGAACAAACGATCTTTCTGCAGACAGACTCTGTCTATGCTACTCATGGATTCAAGAATTCGGCCAATTCTAATACTTCCCAAATAATCTCATGGGAGCGATTGTAGAAGAGAAACGCGCGAGTAAGCAGTACATTTAGCTCTCGTATTGTTCATCGTTTTCGTTTATAAACTACGAATATGTATATTAGTAATTATAAATTGGAACATGTATCGTAAGTTATAGACTACCACAAAAAATATTATAGATCCAAAATTATATTGCATACCCAGCAGACTTTAGATATTAACGTTCATTACATAATATTATTTGTAACAACCATTTCACATACCTAAAATTTTCTGCTATTCCTAGCAACAACAACGGAATCTGAGCAAAGCCTCAATCTATATTAAAAAATGTCTCTTCATGTCCTCAATTTCGCGTATCTAAGTCACTCTAGCCAAAAACCAAACCGTGTTTGGATGTAACTCAAATCCCACGGCCTAGTTGAGGACGAAAATCTGTTAGCGATACGTTCAGCATTATGACACATATAAAATTAATTTTGTAGGTGGGAGAGAGTGTCATGAAATGTAATAATTACGATGAATTTGAAAAAGACTAAAATTGTGTTTTTTTAAAACAAAAATAAAAATTTTATTTGTCCCTTTATGAAAACAAATGTTTTTATTTGTTTATTTTAAAAAACACTCCATTTTTATTAGTGTGCATGTGTACGATCATATTAAAATTACAAACCTTGTAATAATAAATAATGAAAATAAAATGTACATTATTTTGGGTGCCTGACAGATATTAACAAATCAATAACAATTAACAATTTAACCTAATACTTTAATAATATAAAAATCTGGGAAGAGAATATTTTTCAAATAAAAATCATCCTAATAGAAATAATATGCACCCAAAAAAATTAGTTAAATACTTAGCGTTTTTACGCTCAACTAAATTTTCATATAGTTTCATTCTTTTAAAAAATTATTATTTCAATTATAGTACTTACAATTTATACAGTATATTTACAGATTTATATTTTTACAAATTCTTTATTCTTCCATTATTGCCTCTGTTTTGTACTGACTGATTCCGTCGTTGTCTCTGTTTGTATGTGTGAGATCCAGCCTGGTCAGACGTCTCTACGACACGCGCTACCGACGCGCGAAACGCACGGCGTTCACTCAATGACGATCTGATTCCAAAAGAAATGTATGGAATATATAGGCCTGGCATTCCATTTCTGTCCAAGATTGAATAAAGAGTCCCAGTCCTGTTCCGGATTGCTGCAATAGGTTTGGCATCGCTTCTAGCAATATATAATGTTTGTCAATTTTGGCGATTTGTTCTTCATTCACAAGATTTTGCACTTCATCAGAGCATTTCTGTTTTTGCGTAATTATATGTTTAACGAAGTAAAGTAATCAATGGAGTAATAAACAAATAATAACTCTGTTACTTATACAGAATTCTCACCATCGCGACTCCACAGGCTCCTAACATTGTGCACAATCCGTTGATACACATCATTTTCGCGCGTATTAATCATTTTGACATGATAATGTCTTTTGGCTGGCCATCATTTGAAAATTTCTGTAACGCTGTAAACTGTAACGCATCACGCTGCATGACGTCATTCTTGCGTGACGTCATTGGGATTGTTGTAAATAAACGTTTGTTTTGATACGTCGCAATATATATAATGTGTTAAAAATAATATCACTGCAAACAATTAAACCAGATTTATAAAGCGTCCTGAAAGTTTAAAATCAAGTGTTAGCACAATTTACCAGCCGGGAATCGTTAACTAAAACCGCGACCGCTAACATGCTAACGTCGTCGCAGATTAAAGACCTAACAAGCAAACAACACTGCATAGCTGTAGTTAGGTTATTGGGGTTATTGTCTCTAGTTAATGGTTGTCTTCGTATGTGATTCAGCTAACGATCTATTCATTAAAATATTTGTCATCGTAAATGCAAATCTACTGTTCTTTATATTTAATTACTCACCGCAGAAATGTGAAGTATAACACAGATACATAATGTCATTGGGATTGTTGTAAATAAAGGTTTGTTTTGTGTTGTGGTGAAATACACTGCTGCTGGTATATAGTAACCATAACGTGGCGACTGATTAAAACAGCGTTCGACAATGGATAGCAGCGACGAGAAGGCTCAGATCAAGAAACGACAAAATGCCGAGCGAGCAAGAAAGTATCGGGAACGAAAGAAGCTCGAGAAGGAACAGCAACGAGCGGTTGCTGTCGGCGGTGAAGCTTCAATACCAGCAGCCCCATCGCAACAAAAACGAAAACAAGATGACTTGTTGAGCGAAGAATTGAACGAGTACTTAATAAATACACCGTTCGCGTCGATGATGACTGAGCAGGAGAAAATCGATGCATTCTACAACATGAAACTATCAGAGAAGCGAAGGAAAACCAACGAACGAGTAAAACGTTGTAGATTGAATAAGAAACAAGATGACTTGATGCACGAAGAATTGAACGAGTACTTAATAAATACACCGTTCGCGTCGACGATGACTGAGCAGGAGAAAATCGATTCATTCTACAACATAAAACTGGCAGACAAGCGAAGGAAGGCCAACGAACGAGTAAAACGTTGTAGATTGAATAAGAAAACTGAGATCATAAAAAATGATCATAAATTGAAAAAAAATTCAAGTACCGTCTGCCTAGTGGCAAAAGCTAAAGAGCATGATAATGTCTTTCGGCCGCCAGCTAAACGCAACACTTGCAGAAAGGAAACAATCAGTCAGTCAGTAACCATAATAATGTTGCGTTTAGCTGGCGGCCGAAAGACATTATCATGCTCTTTAGCTTTTGCCACTAGGCAGACGGTACTTGAATTTTTTTTCAATTTATGATCATTTTTTATGATCTCAGTTTTCTTATTCAATCTACAACGTTTTACTCGTTCGTTGGCCTTCCTTCGCTTGTCTGCCAGTTTTATTTGCAGATTCCACAAACATTTATTTTTTTCGTGTGTTAAATTCATGTCCGTGTCGTCTACGTACACACAGATTTCACTCCTTATGACGTCACATTAGGTGACACGCGTCTGCCCAGATTGTTTGTTTTAAAAACAAGTGTTTAATTTTTTAAAACTTTTTCCATTTTGTGGTTAAATACGCACGCATAATATACATACGCATATTGTATATTATCCAAGTTAATATATGTAGCCTATGATGAAAAGTTAATAGAAAAACTACCACTTGACCTGTTTTCTACCTTCCGCTGACATTTCATATTTCATAAACAACGCGTACATACATATCAAACAGTTGTTGGACGCCGCTTGGGGTTTTCAATAGTTCCGATGAAAATTTCTCAATAAAATCACAGTGATTGCAGTGACTACGAAATTCAAACTGTGAAGTTGGTCTTGAAACATACTAGCAAATCCGAAACATATACGACATTATTCTCAGACGTTCAGTTCGACACTTTTACACAAGAATTAGCTGTAGCCTATAATTAAACACTTGGGTAGATCTGCATTACTGTTAGTCTTAAAACCATCACAGTCTAATAAAAACGTTTTTCTCTAATGAGCTGAGTCTTACTTCCCCAAATTTCGATAGGAACAGAGATATATTACAGACCAGCAACTAGAGGCTTCTGTTTATATTTTTCAAAACATTTTGACACTTTTTGAATATACTATTAATGTACTAATGTTACAACCAATGTTGCACTTATTACTAAATGTGAAACAGGAAATACAACCGACCAAAACACAAACCAACACTCGACATGCAGAATTGAAAATTCAGATACGTTTTTTATGTTATGTTAATTCTGGATTGTTGTACATTATGGTGTCTGCTTCCAGTCAAGTTAATCAATTACTATAAAAATAAAAAGCGAAGTTCTGTATTTATTGAACAGTCTTTAACCTACTAAAGCATGCACTAAACGTTTATGCACGAAAGAGAAAAACGTTGAATACAGGGACTTTACAAATTTTATATATGAATAAGTAGCTAGGCAAATACAAATATAAAGGCTAAAACAAATATAATTGATGTATTTAGAACGATGTAAATTAAAATAGAAGTTGCAAAAGATGATTTTTTAATGTCATCCCTTGCACTCAGAGTTTATTGTGTTAAGAATTGTTTAATTGTCGTTGTAGCGTATACATAAAATACAATAATGAAGAATTTAATTTAGTTTCGTGTTAGTTTTTATTATAAAACGGAATAAACATTTTCATTTTCCGGTGTCTACATTCCAATTAGTTGACCTTATTGGTGACACGTGAAATGTATAAATACAAATGAATTTTGTTAAGGTTATAAAATTCACATTTTTTACACTGATTAAAAATAATATTATTTAATGTCACAACTTGAGTATCAAGTAATTGTGGAATCAAATTTACTGTAACTGACTCTCGGGATGCAAGTGCCAAGTTGATCTTGTCATCGCACATACTAATGGGAAGCTCGTGAAACGAAATCTAATAATCAGACACTCAAATTCACGGGAACGGCATAAAGCAACCACACCAGTACTCTCCTACAAGGTCGTTTACCTCAGCAAGTATTTATAATTAAAACTGATCCATTGTTATTAGTAGAGGGTTAACAACAATATAAGTTCCTAACACAGTAACACTGAACAACAGAAGAACTGTGTAAGTTCTTAACACAAGTAGTACGACCGGTATTTAGTAATAACGAAGTAGTTAATAGGAAAAGACGTGAAGGCGCAACGGGAACTCTTCATAATAAAAAACGAATGAACAAATAAAACAAATAAAGACAATTAAAAAAAAACGCTTTGAACAAGTGGAAGAAACGATTTCGTTAAATCATTAAATCTGAAAAGAAAGTACTTAGAAATCCACGAAAACCATGGGGGGGATCAGATATCAAGTGTAGATAGAACGAGTTAACAACATCGTCCCCTTAAGTTGACGATGAAGGTGAACAATAATTACTTGAAAGTAGCTATTAAAAAAATATTATTCTACAAAATATAGTTTTGGACACTTTCTACAAAATACGCAACACCGACATTAAAATTAAGTTATAATTACATTGAATTACAAGAAAATAGTGAAATGCGAATACTGTATATGCTATATATGCGAATACTATACTATGCAGAAAATTCACGGATCTAATAAAACTGAAAATACAACTGTGCACACGCACGCGCGTTCTTAGATTTAATGTATATTTTTAAAGGTTGTCTAAGGAGATGTCAAATACTATGCGTTTTCGCTGAAGGGGAAAGATTTTTAACGGGCGTAGGTAGAAATGGGAATTTGGGGAAGGGAGATGAAACCTGTGAAATTTGTTATTTAGTTTAATATCTTTTTGATGTAGCTGTGAAAACAGCAAACAATAATAATTAATTCTGTGTATCCTACAGAAATGTTATTAGGATATGGCTGAACGTAATATTTATCCGCATTACATTTGTTGAACCTCTCTCTTCCGAAATGAAATTCTGTAAACGCCCATGAAACTGCTTTTCACCCTCAAAATTCCATTCTCACCTACTTATTAGCGAAACCTGTTAAACCAAACACCAAACGTTTTCCACTGCGGTTATCAAAATCGATGCGGTGGAAGACTGACGAGAAATAAACTGCAAGAGCGGATCAGGTAGGAGTAAGTATGAACTAGCGAGACTAGTGGGATCGGGGATAGAGACACCGACAGCCGCGGCGAAGTCAGAATGAACCCACAAACAAGACAGCTAATCTGTTCTGTCTGACTCTCCATTCACGTAAAAATGTATCTTATGATTACACACAATAATATATACAATATTTAGGAAGTAGTGTTTCAATGAAAAAAAATTTCATGTATGCATACCTGCTCTTTCAATAGGAAAGAAAAAAGTGGGTTTAATTTGGGAATACGCTGAATTTTCTAACTTTTTTAATTATAAGAAATGTCTGTTGGGGAATATACGTCATAACACTACGTCATTGGCAATAATGATTTGTTTCAGTGATTGGTTCAAATATTTAGCTGTTATAAAAGGGCTTTATACATTTTACTACAAACGTGTTTTTTTTTAAAATAAACACAGTTATTTAAGATTTTGCTAGTGAAATGAGTACTTACACAGGTATCAATTCATTATTGAACGAGCGAAGCGAGTTCTCAGTTTTAACTCGACCGTTTGGCATTTGTCTGTCTATGTAGGTACTTGTTTAGGATATGTCTCACGATAATGTTTGAACGCATCAACCGAATTTCGTAAAACTTTGCACGCATGTCCATACTTTTACTCTACACAACTCTACTGTCTTTTAGATAGATGCTTCTAAAATAGGGGCGGGATACAAAAATGTGAAGATGTCAAAACTGTGAAAAAAAATCGCAAAAGTCCATGTGGAGTATCAGATGAAAGGGAATTTCAACAAAAATCTGAAATAGTGTACAGTTTTTGAAATTTGAAAACTTTTTGACTCCAGAGTATAAAAAAAGAAATCAAACATTTGAAAAATTGTAAGACTCCAACCGGGCGTTACAATAAAGTGAGTTTTAACACAAATCCGAATGTCTGGAATTTTAGCTTTTACTGTTTGATTGTTACTTTACTAAACAAAAAATGATAGGGTAACAGGGATTTTCGTAAATTTTCTGTAATTTAAAAATTATATAAATTCAAACTGTATCAAATAATAAATGCACTTCGTTCAAAATACATTAGTTAGGGAGTTCTAGATCTCAGGGAACATAAAAGTTGTAAAATTAACAACCCAACTTCCAGGAGTAACATATAATTTTGTTATTTACGAATGGCTTGGTTTTGTTTCTTTACGATACAATATATAAACTTGAACGAGTGAAGCGAGTTTTAAATCGATCGTTTGGCATGTTCCAGTATGTCTATATATTTTCTGTCTGTCTGTCCATTTGCATATAGATAACTTTTGAATGCATCAATTGATTTTCGTAATGATTCGAAAACAAATCATTACAAACAACATTACGACTTCACGGCTTCAGTTCTTCAGATCAAAAACCATAAGAAACCGCCAAACTTCCCTTCATTTCATACCCCAAGAATTTCAGTATGACTTCATTTTACCGTGGGAGCAGAAATCATGGCGAAATATTTCGCGAGCCGTAACTCGCTAACGAACCATTTTCGGACCAATGTTTATATGAACGTTTTTCTTACTTTTAGCTATATAATCAGCTCCCGAGAGATTGCCGTGTATTTTGAATCACTCGTATTTAGATGATTCAGTTCTGCTGCGGAGTGTACGGCTTTGCCTATACTGAAAAATATAATGAAAGGGAGCAAGAAATTGTGATAATTATTTTACGAAACGTTAGTAATCCAGAAAAAACAAAGTACGTAGATACTAAACAAATAAAATTTGCACAATACAGCACCACAGATGGTTTATTTTTACACGTGTTTTCACAGTAAGCGTACCTCGAGTGTCAATCGAAGAAAACATTTTGAATATTTAATTTCGGTTCTTCAAATGTGGTTGTTGCTTTAAAGTTTAGAGGAACTTTAGGTAAATAAGTTATGCATAATGCAGAACCATGTGGACGGAGTGAATATGGTTCACTTACCTCCTACTTACAAGAGGAGGCATAGAGAAGTCGGAGACGGTCAGGATCGGGTCTTATGCATTTACCACTTATGATATAGATTAACACATGAAAAGGCGCTCTTCTCTTCCAGTTGCAATTAACGTGGTAAAAGGCCGCACAAGGGAACTGAAGTCTTCCGCATTGCTGCACAGGGTCTATCTTTTTCTCAGATCGGAATATGATGGTAGATACTGAAGAGATCTACAGAAGTGAATATTGTTCTGTTACCAGGAAGCATCTATATTCACATCATCTATTCAGAGTATGGAAAGGCATCCAACTATATGTAGATACATAGATCTGTTACATAGATTTGTTAGTGATTTCCATCCGACGTCGACCGTTTTCTGAAAACACGGCTATGACCTAGGCACGTTACAGTGATATACTTTTTTCAAGTATGCCTTTTTAAACAATTTTTTTATTCGGCTTCATTAAATTTCAAATCAGTGGCAGTACGTCTATAAAATTCAACTGATATAGATTGGTAGTAAGCGCCAGAGTAATGTGACAAATAATATGACAGGTTCAACCGTAGCTGCAGCAATGCTACAAAGATTAAAAGAGCTTCTTCACCATGTTTCCATAAGTATGGAGGGCACCTTGTTAAAGCTAAATAAAACTAACACAGCTAATAAAGCCAAAGCTAAATCACTCTTTGGGAGAATCACCGTGGCTTTCAAAGTTCCACTACTGTCTCAAAAAATCGATATCACTTGGTCCTCATCGATGAGTATTAAATATTCCCTTTCGCATTCCCTTCCCAAATAAACAATCTGTGACACATTTTATTGACACCCTTTATTTACTTTTCATTTTGTGTGTACTCTTTTATCTAACACAAAATTAACAAAATAATCAACTCTTAACAAAATAATTAACAAAATTATTGATAAACTCTTTTCAGTATAAAGGAAATGTTTTAACAAAAGTTATCTGCATGCAACGCACTCCGATCGTGGCAAAGGGAGCAGCAACCTAACTTCTCGTCCCGGACAAATGACTGTATGAAACTGTCGATTTCATCAGGCTCCAACCCAGACAACGCAAACAAGCCAGGGAGCAAGGCATATAACTCTGTCTGCCTAAACTTTGGTAGAACCGAGTCAGGTATTTGATAAACGTCTAGTCTTAGTATGTGGCCTTCCAATAGAAGGTGTTTTCATTTTGTGATTTTTTAGGGAGATGTTTGTTCCAGTTCATGGTACGATATCTTCATTTCGTATAACTTTTATTGTCAACTACCTTTGTAAAAACGCTCTTTTGACACGTTTGTACACCAATGTTTTTACAATTTTTCCGTTACCGTTAAATGTTCATAACCTTATTAGTTACATTATGACTGTTCAGTTATTAATTTTTGGTCATTGACAAATCATCCCCGCAAAAAGAATTAAATTTTTACCCTCCTCCAAGAAAGTGAAGTTAAAATTTGTTTCCCTATAGGCTTGAATTTATTTATAACGTGTACCTTCTTTGTATGTCCTTTCTTGATTAGTAATGCTATAAATACAGTTATTTTTTCACGGTGTATTTGTACTTACAGCGTCTGGTATTAAAGGAATATTAAAGGAATTCTGTCTAAATATTACGTATTGTGTAAATAATATTGTTAATTGAAAACACATTTGTGTAAATAAAAACTTGTTTTGACTTAATTTGGCACATAAAATGCGTACTTATTTACGAGCATTTTCTTTATTTTTCTGGAAAAATAGTTGCAAAATACTTTATCCTCAGGGACTGTGTTTTCTCACCACGCCTTTGCCACACAGCTCAAAAGGTATTCCTGAATCACGTACTCTTCACATGTTAATAATGTTTTCACACGCAAATGTAATGATACTGCACTGAGACCAATCGTTTCGTTAGTGGAATAATCTTTCACTCAACTGAATGTGTGTACTGACAAAATCCGATTTAAACGCGAGGCGTTTCCCACAAACTTGATAAACGACGTCAGCAGCAGCATCATTGCTACCCTTCCTAATATATGCCTTTACGTAATAATACATGATTCGATAAACATGCAGTTGTACAAATTAAGTAACTTAGTTAAAAATAATATTAATCCTTAAATAAAGTTGCAAAAATTGTTATTAAAAATTGAAATATTTTGGTTATTCACATTTCAGAATACAGTTGTACAAATTAAGTAACTTAGTTAAAAATAATATTAACCCTTAAATAAAGTTGCAAAAATTGTTATTAAAAATTGAAATATTTTGGTTATTCACATTTCAGAACTACAGCGTAAATAATAGGTACAAATTTTCAAAATACAGTTTGTATTTGCATATTTCAATATACATTACAATCTAGTTTTGTAGCAATCACTTTTTGTAGTAAGTAAATCAATTTTAAAGTGACATTAGATTTTTATCTCACCATCGCTACCTGTATAATTAAAAACAATATCTACCAAAACGCTATAAAGCTAACGAAAAGTTTCGAATGTCATTTTATACATTTGCCTCCTCATTAATTATTATCAGTTTATCAGTTAATGGTTAATTATTATAAATGTCTTTTAAATATATTAATTGAGTTTAAGTTAGAGTTTTCTTAATGTTATGTAATTTCACAGTTATTGGCCAAGGCCTGAAGACAGTGTGACGCATCAAACTATATTTGTGGAAGACCCTATGTCATGACCTACGCCGTGCCGTTCAATTATGCACAGTCGCCGCCTTCTCGTCATGAAAATTATAGGACAGTGTTTCCTATCCCCTGCACGCAGTGCTACAGCATTCCCATTTTACTCACTCAACACTTTAACCGAGAATCTACTATCGTTTTGTTGACTACACAAATTTTTATACGTATTTTATTTAAATCAATCCATTAATTCACATAAATTAAACTAATCCGAAACAATTTACAATAGTTTTTTAGCAATAATAAGTTTTTAAGCAATTAGATAATAAGTTAGATACAATAACAACTTAATCCGCTCTCAAAAGATTTGTACGAAATACAGTCTGCAAGCGAAGGTTTTATGAATGCAATTGGAATGTAATTAGGTACCGTTTCCATTCGCAAGCTGAGGAAAGCTGAGCAGATACTAAGCAATGGCTCGCTCCGCAATACCGCCATAACATAAAGACGACAGGTTCCTGTACCACATACTGGGAGCTAGTGACAATGTTGAAAATTGTACGACAATGTTATAGTACTCGTTAGCTAATGTTACACTTGACTGTTCATCTTTTTGGTATCGGCTGGATTTAATAGGGCTACAGTGTATTAAAGAATTGAGTTAGTAACCAACGCAGAGACGTCAGCTGTTCATGTGATTTTGTTTCCTGTCGACTGAGATTTAGAGAGAGAGATTTAGAGGGATTTAGGGATAGGCTTCAGGAGATGCTCACATTGTACTTGTGAAATCTTGGAAAGCGAATTACAGGCGCGTTTACTGCCTTTCCTTTTCCTTCATGCCTGTCCTTCCTGTTACATCATTCTTTTTACAGCGTATACGTAAAAATTAAATTGTATGGCCATTCAGAAAAAAATTACTTTATATGCAGAAGTGAATATTTAAAAAAAATGTCAAGTCGTTAAAAGAAGAATACTGAAAAATACTATTTCGATCGAAACTTTATTAAATTCAAACCGTAGAAAGAATCTCGGTTATCAGGAATAAGAAGGTTATCGTATGGTTAAAATACCGGTAAACCGGTAAATACCGTTCTTTATCATGGTTACAGTACTATATTAAATACTATATTACTATAATCCAGTTAAAGGCTGGAATTATATTAAACAAATTTAAGCAGACAGGGAATACAAATTATGAATTCATTATCTTGTGGGGATACAAATTCAATACTTTTGCGACGATGATTTGTCAGCAACTAAAATAAAATAAACAGAGTTAACCACTGCTGCACACCACTAGAGAAAAATTATTCCGATTAGCGCTTTCAAGCTTCACAACTCATCATCAGACAGGAAATCTGAAAGCGCTAATCGGAATAATTTTTCTATAGTGGTGTGTAACAGTGTTAATTCTGTTTGTGATTGTAACCACTAACACAACTTTATTAATTAAAATATAATAATAAAAGGGTCGTAGTGTAATTAATAGTGTTTGGTTAGGTTAGGTTAGGTTGGAACTTTCAACGATCAAAGAGAAATTGGAACAAATTATTATAGATATGTCTCGTAAGTCCATATTGAAGTGGATAATTTGCAACATTGATTGGTCGATAATGAATGCACAAAAACTATGGTTTGGGGCACGGCACTCTCGATACGTGAGAGCATTCTTCGTTAATACGTATTTCCTACTACAGTATATGTCACACAAAGGAAGTTTATCACAGTCGATGCAAACTCTGAACACCTGTCTTCTAGCCAAAATGTTTCGTTTCAAACAGATTCGCTTAGAAAACATTTGTTTATATGCTAGCCTAACAGTTCAATTCAACGCACACGCTACAGTCGAAATGACTAAAACACTTGTACATAAAATATCAGTAAACAGTTAGTATCTGCATCGCTGGTCCGTAGACTGTTTAAAAATTTAATTGTCCACATTTAAGGCGTTAACTCTTTATATCAGTCACGTTTATTTTAAAACAACAATGTCGGTGTCATTTTACCTACTACGTCTCTAATTTTCATTAACTTGTTTTCTTTCTCTTCGTCTTATTGTCAAAATTACGAAGTGGGCTTTTTAAAATAAGTAACTAGTTCTACAACCAAAGTGTTTTCAGGTAGAAGAAATATATCATCTGCAATATTTCATTTCCTATTGGTCCCCCCAAATTAATTCTTTCATTCGCAAAAAAGATTGATTACCTGATTTACGTATATGGTTATCAGTAATAGTGGTACGCCACCTGCTTCACGCTTTTCCTACCTGAACCTCTATTCCAATTGCATTCTCTAAATTCATAAAAATTAAGAAGGGTTCTTCATTTGTCTCATTTTTTTCAGCAACGACAGCAGTGCCAAGCCAATCTCAGCCCAACAGCCTAATTAGCCTGTAGATAAGACAAACATTCGTAACGCGGAAATACAAAATTCAGCGATTGCTGAGGATGCAGTTAGATAGGCTAACAAGTGGTGAAAACTACCATCAATACAACGACTTGCTTTATAATAACTAAACACTAAGCAGAAAAATAAGACTTTTTGGGCGAAGCCAACGACAAGGTCCAATCTGGTCCATTCTTCTTTTATACAAAATGATACAGCGAATACCTATAGATTTGAAGAAAGACGACATGAAATTGTTTCGTATGATTGGAGAGGAGACTCTTCTGAATAGAGAAAGAGGCAGAAATATAAGAATATGTATGTAAATACAAGGCATATTGTTCTACAAACATTTTTTTTTAACGTAAGAAATTTACAATATATTCCGTTCAGTGTATTTAATAGAATTCTGTAAAAATAACGGAATAATGATGACGGATGAGAGAATGTAACAGAACCAATGGTCGTTCAAGACGAACTTGGCGTGTACAGACAAAATTAATCTCATTCAAGTTTCCTCCTTTCAGTCTTCGTTCATTAATATTAAGTTCTTATTTCATAGTTTTTAAAACTTAAAATTTGTTGTTTCTTTTGATTCGAAGTTCCATAAATTTACAGTTGTCTTGTACTTTTGAATAACAATGCTTGTATTTTCAAGTCCTTCTTCCACTGGTATTTAAAGCGAAGGATGAAATGAAACTTCTGGTAGTTAATAAATCTGGCGTAAGCCAGAAAATGTGGTGTTGTTCTTTGTTCATATCGTTGACGCTCATTGTTCATGTAAAAGCGTAACTAATCTTCATTACACATTTCTCTGATCTGTTGGTTTAAGTAATATAATGACGACTTCCAGAATTGCAAACAGTTAAGATTGTGTATTACGTTATACAGTCCCGTTGAACCATACAATCCATTATATCGATTCAAGTAACAATCATAAGGTGTCCTCTACTAGATTTCTAATTGGTTATACAAATAAGCGTGTAACTTTGTGCATAAATATCAGTTCACGCTCGCAAACGCGCGTGTGTAATTTAAATTAATAATATTTCATTTCATAATTATTTCATAACACAAGACGTGTTAGTTTTTGGAAACAGATACAATCTGACACAGTAGAGATATGGTTGTATGCAGGGTGGAAGTAAACTACAGTGCGGTGAAACATCCTGTTACTGATACAGCATACAGCACACTCTACAATACCGTCAAACCTGCTGTTTGCTCTTGCTATCATAGATACCAGATAGATAACTATAGATAGTATGCAAAAACATTATAGGCAATTTGCTGTTGCTTATCAACAAATTTAATTTTATTGTAGTGACTCAAACCTAACACATTTTTTTATATTGATTTTGGATATATTGATATATAGTTTTAGTAAGTATTTAATCCATATGCTTAATATAATACTAGTAACATAAGTATTAGAATCTGCTTTAAAAGTTAAATTGGTATAAGCACAATGAAAACCCCTATTTCATTTTCAAACATTACACCATTCCACCACTTAAAACAGGTGTAATCATAAAAATGTGGTGTGTGTGTGTGTGTGTGTGTGTGCAAGAGAGATAGAGAGAAAGAAAGAGAGAATAACATGTACTTTACACTAAGCGTTAACACATAATTTAATGACAGACGATTATTGCAACATTGTCACAAAATGAAAATTGTGAAAAAATATAAATTATATAAAAATATCCTATAACAGAGATAACAGTTATTGATAAAAAGGTATCTAAAACTAATTACAATATAGCCTACTGGCTAATTTAAATCCATGACATTTACAATATACATGGAATATAGCCTACAAGTAGAATGCGTTTTGAAACAGAATAGCAACAAATCTAATTTAGCCACATACTGTCTTAATTATAGACATAATATATTCCTAAACATTTAAAACGTTAACTTAACAAAAAGTTTAAAAAATGGCTACAAAATGAATTTAAGGGTAATCTGAGTGTACAACAGATACACTAGAGTGTACAAATACACAGTGACAATAATTCAAGTAAAAACAAAATAATATTATTTATTTAAAATTTTAAGTAGTTTATGATTAAAAATGAATAAAAACACCTTTATTAAAGATTGTCAAAACCGCTAATAAACAAACATTACAACAATCAAAATACAAATCAATTATTTGATATAATACCATATTTAAACCTCTGATGCAGATTATTTATGCGAAACGTATATAACGTGTATATAAGATAATTATAAGATAATATAATTTACTGTTATATTTTTATTTGCAGAAAATGTATTATTGAGCTATCAACAACACACACACACACACAGTTATTGTTTGTCTGGTACATTGCCCTTTTTTGACGTATCATTTAAATAATATTACGTAGAAGTAGTGAATACGTATTAATTTACTGAGACATATTTCAATCATTACGACGTCGTCGGCCATGTCTAGTGAAGTATTGTTGGGTACTTTTGTTGGTTGACGATAGCTGAGTTTTACTAGTTTCGATGTTGTAATCCGAATTTTTGTTTTGTGAATGCTTCCAATATCTAGTATTTTACAAATTGTGTCGAGTTTTGGATTTGTTTTACTTTGTTCGGATATTAAATTTTAAATGTGCGATATTTGTGCATATGACACTTTACCCAAATGTTTATTATAGTGACATTCCTCTCCAGCACCTCCAGAACATGTTTTATTAATACTATTTTATTAATGTCCGTAATGTATACATGTTTTGTATTTATGGTATGTGTTACCGAATTAGATTTGTTAATATTTGTTAGTCTGTACATTTAAATGTTCAAAGTACCTTTTTTAATAATTTATTTTGTTTGGTCTGTATAAAATGTGTTGCAATGTTTGCAGACAGTTTTGAAAATGACACTGTTTGGAGTAAAAGTATAAGGATTTTTGTACATTTTTCATGTATGATTTGCATGCTACTTACAAAGTCTTAATTTATTAATAGTTTTGGAATGTTCTTCACAATGTTTTTTATGAATATGAAGGTTACGCATTTCTCTGTATAATAATAATAAATAATTTATTATTTATGTTGTTATTATCTATGTCAGTAGGTATAAAATAATTTAGTAACACATGTGATAAATATATTTCGTGGTATTTAGGAAAGTATGTATGTATACGCATGTACTAATGCAGAGAAATAAACACAAAACACTACAAAGAAAAATAGAAGAGTTAAAACACTAAACAAAATCTTAACCACAACAGAAACTTGACTGTTCACGAGAGAAACCACGAGAGAAAATAAAATTCAATAAATATTAACATACTACATAATAATGAAGCAAGGAATCGGAGAAATCCTAAAAATACACGCAATAATAATGAATTTTTAGGTCCATACTCATTCAATATGCTTAACAACTAGAAGCCATTATAGAAAAATTGAATTTACAAAATTTGGACAATTTTACACGAATAAATGGTAAAAGATACAGGGTTCAATAAATGGGAAACAGAAAATTAAAAAAAATTTACAGGCATTACACAAATGCAATGCACAGAGAAGGGCATTGAAAATGCTTCAATAAATTTAATATATATATATATATATATATATATATATATATATTTATGTTCATTCACCAATCAATGAATTCATTCTTCATTTACCAATGTACAGATTATAAGTTAAATGTAGTCGCATTCATAAGCGAAGTTTTATATGTGTACTACGTTATTGACAACAAAGAAGTAATTTCTATGGAAAATCACCGGTTCCCACTTTCGATCACGCACCAGCGATCGGCCGCAAATGTGCGACACGTCCTTATAAACATCTTCAATGTTAATATATATATATAACAAATATTTTTAATAACTATAAGTTATTAACCATGAACAAAACAAATTTCAAATACAAAAATGAGTACAAATTGTACGACTTATCTCGCTGATTACAATTTAGAAATCGATTTCTATACTCTGGCAGTAAAGGACCCGAATGAGTAACATTACCCCAAAGCGCGAGTTCTTACATCGAACAACTGAGTGCTTGGAAAATACGTTTAATAAGGCCGTACATAGTTTGAATAAAAGTTTATTATAAACAACAAAATTGTTGCCCGCCTAGCTTAGATTCTGACAAAACTTTTAAACGAGATGCGGTAAACTGAACGTAAAATGCTAATGTAAAGAAGTTTTAGAGTTTTTTTATTTGTTGAATAAACTATGTGTTTATTAGTTTACCATATTAAACTAATGTAGTTAATGTATTCATTGATTATTTGCTTCTGTACGATTCGCCATTTTTAATTCAAACTCAACATCAAAGTCAAGGGTGAGGGTGGAACGTTGGGTTTTTCCAATTTACATAGCAAACGTTGGAAATAATAAGTTCAGTGTAATAATTAATAACAAAAATTCAGTATTGTATAAAATTACCAGTGAAATACGGAGGGTTAAGACGCACATATGAAGTACTGTACGTAACTTCTAACTGACAAATAAAGGGACGTTATGATATCTACGATTGACAGAAAAATTAAATTACAAGTGGACAGAATTAGCAGAGGCTGTGTACTGTATAGAATAATAGTTCTACATTTCGAAAGGAAAAAGCGACATTTACAAACAAAAATGTAAATGTTTGAATTAGTTGTAGTAGGATTCTCGTGTGCAAGTCATGTCAGGCTGTGGATGTGTTTCTTTCAAATTATTTAAAAGGGCGAATAGGAGCATGCGAAATGAAAGTTCTGAGTACGACTGAAGGAGTTATTAAGACCAATAAAATCACGAGTAATTCAATAAGGACTATTTAAATATGGGAAATATTTAAAATGAGAGTATTTAAGGAATAGAAAAAATATGAGTAGTGTTTCAGGAAATATTGTTACACAACACCCTGAGATGGTGAGAATGGGAGGAAAAAGGAGTAAAACTGAGACGTGTTTCAGTCATTCGATAGTGTAACAGGTATTTCAAGCTGATAGTTTGTATCCAAGTGCGATACGTGTGCACTGTGTAACCGTCTTCTTAACACTACTCACTATATGTAATGGGCAATGTAACACTTCCACTTTCTGCTTCATATTTCATAGATTTTTATATTAAGACCACTGTTTACATTAAAACAATTAAATAATTAAAACGAATATACTACTTAATAATATAATTACGTGTAACACAATGTACACTGGGTACAATTTATAATTTGTAATTTACTCATTTACACAGGACCACATAATTGATTGATTAAAATAATAAATATTGCAATTTAAGTTGTTTATCTACGAGTCTTCAATTAGAACTGTAGTTTATGAGACATTTATTTTGCAATATATTCTGGAACTCCGTATGAACATACCGAATGAGTGCAAACTTACTGTGCGAGACGTAAACGAAGTCATTTAAGTGATGACATAAATAGTATTTAACAACATTTAAATACAATTATAACAACAACAGCGGCGCGTTTAACAATAGTATGTGATTTTACATTTTTATAATATATATATAATTATATATGTTATATATGTATTTATTTATTTATTTCAAACACTTTTTGGTTCAGACATAACCATCACAAGAAACAATAACCATCTACAATATGCAATATACAGGAAACCAACTTCCTATAACATCATTATACCTAACCATTCTGACCACCCACCACAACATAAAATGGCAACTTTCTATTCACTATTTAAAGGAATGAACAAAATACTCCTACGCAAACACGAAACAAGCAAAGAAAGAAATATAATTTACCAAATTGCTTATGAAAATTGATACAATAAAAATACTATAAACAAAACAGAATATAAAATCAAATATAAAAAAAACTGAACAATTAAGAAGTGATCGAAATGAACAACACATAAATAATAACAACAATAAAAAATGGCCCACGTACATAAATAATAAGATGACTAAGCTAACAAAACTATTTAAAACACAGAATTTTAAAATAGCATACAAAACTAATAAAAATAATTTATAAAAACTAAATAACCCACACAACAAAGATAATATAACAACCAATGGTATACACAAAATTGAGTGCCAAGATTGCAATAAATGTTACACAGGCAAACAAAAAACCAACTAAAAATAACGTTTTTTTTTTGAAGATCTAAACGCATATAAAAACCCAGAAATATTTAAATCTAATTTGGCCACACATGCAATAAACACAGGACATGAATTCCAAGACATAACCAATAAACACTAACTAACAAAACACGTACCACACAAAGGCACCATAATAAACATATGGGAAATTTACAAAGGCACAAAACAAACTAATACTTGAACACATACAAATCAGTACAAAACATGACACAATTTTCAAAGCACTCAACATCGAAAATACACAAAAAGCTAATATATACACCACAATCAGACACAATAATACCAGTTTAAAACACCGAAAACCAACAGGAAACCATAACAGTTCCCCCAGGTGGTCTAGTGGCTAGCACGCGAGATTCATGTGGGCGTGGTCCCGGGTTCAATTCCCGGCGGAGGCTCCGTGCGGCGTGTATTCAGCATTGTGAGGCAAAATTGAGTAGCCGTTGAGATAACAGCGGCGCCTCCTGGCTGTGAATACCGCAACTAGCGGCTGGCAACGCGCTGTACTAGCCATGGAACCGTCCCACTAAACACAAAAGCCGTGCGGTATGCCTTGGTCCTTTAAGGAATGTTGAGCAGAAGTTAAAAAATTTTATAACAGTTTCTATATCTGAATTATTTAAAAATGTATTAAAAAAACATTACTATGGGTGTATATGCAACCGTGAATCCTTGCAAGAAAAAATATGTAGGCCTATATAGTACTTAACAACATTTAATAAATAATAATAATTACAATACACTGTAATTATAATAGTTTTTAAAAGTTCTACATAATTAAAAATATGTATTTTTTTATAAGAGGTATTAAAAATGTCTTACGTTAAGAAATGTAACGTTAAGGATACATACTTGAACTTATACTAGATGAGAATTTTTTATTCACCTTAAAAAGTATTATTTATATACGTAAGAAAAACGACTTTCTTGTTTTTAAAAAGGCAAGTTTTTAATCGTGCTTCCTGCAGTGATATATTGGACAGAAACATAGCCATTGAAGACGATAATAATATAAAGTCTGCTGGATTGCACAGAAAAGGGAAAGAAATGTAATAGCAGTGCGAGACATGACACTTTTTAAATATAGCCTATAAAAAACGAAGCTAGAATAGAACGAAATCGTTTTTAGAATTAAGGAAACAAAATGAATGTAAGTTGCAGCTTCAGCTAGGTGAAAGATGGCACAGTCATTAAAGTTGATAGATTAGAGACAAGAGACGTAAAAACGCCACGGCGGCCACCCTTTGCAAAATGAATTGGAGAGTGCCTGGGAAAGAGCTCATTCAGCAGTGAGAAAACAAGTACTAATGAAGATGACGTTCATAAGAATAAAATATATTCTTACGAGCTAAATTGGAATAAAAAAGAATTGTTTTTACTGCCGTATGTATTCTTAAATATGAAATAACATTAATTCGTTAATTGAATTTAAATTAACGTTCATCTTGATTGCGTTAGATAAATTACAAAGTGACAATTGAAAGTCTGTTATGTTGTTTTAGTTCTATAAAGTTTTAGTGGGAAGTTACTATAAGTCAAGCAACAGAAATGTGAGTGTCGTGTTAATATAATTGCTGACAAGAAGTAAATTAATTGCGACCAACTTGTCAGTAAAAACGAAGTATCTATACGTCACAGTAACGATCCCATGAGAGTTCTAGTCAATACGTAGTGCACACGAAACCTCTTAAACCAACTATGTTACAAAATGAAGCGTTTATAACTCATGTTTACGTAACAAATTACTTTAGCTAACTTTATTTCATACTAAAATATGCAATGTTTCTTCTATCTCTAATTCAAAACTATTTTAATTTTATTATACTGTTAAAAAATAATACATTCATGTATGAACACATATTTAAAATAAGTGCCAAATACGTTAGTTTATTATGTAGTTTAATTTGCACATCGTACGCGTCAATTCTACGATAAATTATTATTATTCAAATTATTATACATTTTATAAATACATAATATATAGAATTAAACTTTTCATAGTTTACCTAAAAATATTTTGAAAAAATTAAAAATGTGTTCAATGCGTAATACAATTAAATTAAACCAAGTAATAAAATATACATGGTTGGTATATTACATTGGTATTTCGATTACATTTTGCGTAATTCCACACATAAAATTTCGAAACTTAGTTGAAGTACTCGTACATTGGTTAGTGACTATAGGCTGACAGTGACATTGACAAGGCTGGGCAGAGATCATTCACTGTCTTAGGCGTGGTCAGTGAAGACATCGTTCAAGGGAAACCACTAGCGGTGGCCTCGACGACAACAATGTAAATCGCTGGTGTCCTACGTCATTATGTATGTAATCTGTATCACAGCACCAACACTTTTCGGGTTTAACCAAGTGTTTATGAAAATTGATGTAAGGTATACGTATTAATTATAAATACCACTAGCTGTTACCCGCGGCTTCGCACGCGAATATTTGACTTTTAATAAGTAGTTTAATATAATGTTTATTGTCTATGTCTATATGGCGTTCTGTCAGCTCGTATAACAATTTTGTACTCGTTAGTCAAATTCTCTCCAAAGCTGTTTTCAACACTTGTACTATTTTAACTTGTACTAAATTATTATGTTGGTGCAACAGCCTTTGGAGATTTAAAAGTACCCGTTTATAAAGCCTTTAGAGATATTTATAAAGTACTCCTTGAATAAATTAAAAGCATTGTATAACACATTAAACGTTGTTTTCTTCAACCATGGCTTTTATTTATTTCAGCAGTAAACTAAAAACCAAAAACCGTTGTCACCTAACCTCACAAGTGAAAAGAACCCGTATTTTCGCTTTTCATTAAGTAATAGGACAATTTACAATTAGTACACTTCTTCTTTTCCACATCGTAATATATCGATACAATCGCATATTATATAAAACATTGAAAATGTACTGCAGGAATGGATAAATGTACAGTTCCGATACTTCTAAATAACATTTGTTTATTTACTTGTTACTATGGTAATAAATTCTGATCTCCATGGTGTTGTTGACATCTTTAGTAGTAGTATTTAATATATTTCATTACTTATTCATTGCATCATCAGAAATACGTATAAACATAAATTTTATAATAGTTTAAGACAATTACAAAATATATAGACGTATCTGTATACAAAATTACAAAATATATCGATACAATCGCATATTAAAAACAATAAGAACTGCAGGAACGGATAAAGGTACAGAGTTCCGATGCCGCTAAATAACATTTGTTTATTTACTTGTTACTACGATAATTAATTCTGGTCTCCATGGTATTGTTGACATCTTTATACACGTCAACGAAAAGGCATAATTAAAAGGGCCTAAATCGTGCGAACTGGCAAAATGTCAAATTCCAAGTTAGACAGAGTTTTTCGCCTTGTGTCAAAGGTTACCTGTGCAAAATTTGGTGGCAATCGGTGTAACAATGTGGATTTGTATTCAGTACATATAAAACCTCATACTTTGAGTTTGATATAGATTACATTCCGTAATACAAAAGTTGTAGTTCGGATAAATTTAATTTTAAAACTTTTAAGAGAGTTGCTTATGAAGCATCTGAGTCGTCTTAATATTGGACACAGCTCTCGTTATTACTGACATGTAAATCGTCACATTGTACTTACATGAAATTACGTGTTATAATGATAATGTGATGTATTTATAATATACACACACTTATTGTTTACTAATGGTACCTATAATTTCAATTTTCTATTGTATTGTATTTATTGTTCATAGCCTAAAGGTACCATACATACGATGTGCAATAAAAATGTTTTTAATAATGTGAGTAATAAATATTTTATTGCACATCGTATGTATGATACCTTTAGGCTATGAACAATAAATACAATACAATAGAAAATTACGTATTATAGTTGTATTATGTGTCGGTATTTTTCAAACAATTTTGTTAACTAGAATGTTACGTTCTAACAACAAAGCTTTGAGACTTACATTTTGAAGATTGGTGGCATCGACTGTAATTGATTGGTGGTAACGGTCCATGTTTATTTGTTTGACTTTAAAGTGTACTAAGTATTAATGAAGAGATGTTTGTTTTGGAATAAATGTTCTGTGTTGTTTAAAGTAAACATCTCCTGCAAACATACTAAGTTTAATCTGTGTACAAATAAAAATTCACACTTTTATAATTAATTTAAAATTGTTTTAAAGGGCAATATAAGAACAAATCACGAATTGCAGTATTAAGTAGATACAACTGTAAAACACTGTAATGAATTAATATTTTATTTTAGTATTTTATATTATTTGAAATACCATAAATACGAGAACATTTCAAATACGATTAATACCTTTTTTTGGTAAATTAACACTATTCCGGAATCATTAATTAACGTTAAGTATATTGTTTCGTATATCCGTTATCATATAGCCTATGTTTAATCATTTATAAAATTTCTAGTGTTAATTCTAATATAAAGAAACGCGTTCAACGTCCAGAATTACATAACTCTTAAGGATTTACAGAAAGTACAAAATTGAAGACAACACCAGTAAAAACGTTTGTAATGAACTTTTACAAAAAAATTGACACTTCTTAACTCACTTGCAAAGCATCGAACGTGAAATCTAATTTTTATAAGGGGTGGAAAATACTACTTTTTTAAAGTGAATTTTCATCTTTGAGTTAACAAAATACCATATTAAAGATAATTTATTGGACATAAACGATGCTTAGTACTGTTTGGCTAAAAAAAGTGTTGGGATTGAGGGTATCGGATTAATCGCTGAAATTACTAAATTTTGATAGGCGCTTCAAGAATGTACTCGTCTAGTATTTATCTCATACATTTGAAAAGTAAACAAAAAAGAAAGATAATCTTGTATGGTAAAAAACTGTGTTACTATTTTTTTTATTGCAATTAGAATGTTGCAAGTTGTTTTGGTAAAAATGTCCATTAAAGCAAGTTTTCTATCTTTTAACAACTGTAACTCGGGCAATATGTATTCTAGAGAGATGTATACAAAGCCAAATTAAAGGGATTATTTAAGCTTAAATGCTGTTATAGTATGTTTTTGTTTGTTTTACTTTGGATTTTATTGATTTACGAAAACATGTGGTACTCAGATTTTATATGAGGTGCTACAAGTCGAACCTTCATAATTCTATTAATTTTCGTCGTACCAAAAACACTAAATTAAAGATAACTGTACTACTATAAAGCGTGTTAATAGTTTTTCAATATCAATATATTTTTTAAGACCTTTACGAAAGCTGAGGGTCAAATCAGTTTTTCTGTAACGGGTGAAAAACGTCCAGATAATGTAGTCTGTACCACATTATCAACAATTTTCTGATTTAACCGTCCAGTTTTACAAAACCAGATACAATCAATCCATTTAGTTTGTTATATTAATTTTCTATCTAGTGTGTTACAGATAACAACTGTTGCATTTCTTAATACAAAGTACTGTAGGCTACTTAGCACAGATTTAATTTAAAAACTTTAAGAGAGTTGCTAAAGCTCGGTCAATTTTTTCGCAGATAGATGAAAAATCAAATAATGTTACAATTTTATAATGTACAAAAAGCAGTTGAAGAATGTTCTGTTAAATTTAATACTTTTACATTATTTATCCTTATCAAAGTCTTTAAAAAGTTGTTAAGCTCGACGTAACTGTTGACATATCAAATACTTAGAGTATTTGCTCTATCATCTTTTTTGTTGTTTATACAGAGGTGTGCAAATTATTAGATCAAACAAGGGATATAAAGCAAACCAACATCTTTGCCTATAAATCTGTTTTATTGACGTATTATTGACTTCTATTAAATTTAGCATTGTATCCTTGTTCTTTATAATCATTGTGGTGTAGTTTGATATGTTTTTCATAATAGTTTCACAGCTTCTATTTATATCTTCACCCCTGTGCAACATTCATCCAAGTTCAGGTATATGGTGAGTCTTTGTGGAGATGGTCTTATTCTTTATTTTTTCTTATTAACTGCCAAAAGTTATCTATGCAATTTGTGTGGGTCTATTACCTGGCCAAGAAAGAACGCTGACATTTTCTGCCATAAAAAAGGCTGACTGGGCTTTGTGTCAAGATGCTCCGTCTTGCATCAAATTCCAGCCGTCATTATGGAACCAGTCCTTAAATTGCGGGGAAAGTTGAGTTTTAAGGACTTTTCTATATTTTTCCAGCTTTACAATTCCTTGTACAATATATAATATTGTAGTTCCTTTAGAAGAAATGCAGTTACGTTATTGCAATACACTGACAGTGAAACACCTTATCTTTTATGCGGATTAACCCTCTCATCACCTGTTTGGTGTACGGATTAATCAAAAAATATAAAATAATAAAGAAAAACTATATTTACCTGTCTAACAGAGTTTAAATTTTTGTGACGTCTCCCTTGTTAAGATATCACAAATGTCGGGAACCAGTTCAATTTGTTATCTGTTAATTGAACTAGCTGCCGTTGTTAGTAAACCTTAATCACTAACAAATTATAACACTTTATTATTCAGGAATTAAGCAAGGATTGTATAAATTTATTCACTCGTTGGGTGTTAGCAAAAACATCTCTTTATTAACATATTTACCTCTCATACTTTACTTTACTTTTAAAACTCAGATTCTAAAAATTTCTGCATTAAATATTTTGTATATTTTACTCTTTATTCTTTCTATATCAAAATCATTCAGCTAGATATTGTTTTAATTACCCCGGATCCGGGTTTCAACTTAGTTATGTTTTTATTACAACTTCAACCAAATTATTAGAAGAATAATTTTGGTTGTAAATTTTAAACTTAATTTAAATCTAAACATCGTAATGTCATTACTACTTCATTACAGTGATTATAAAAATCTATATATTAAACTTTAAATTATCAAAAGTTCTTTACTGTTCTTTTTTTTTTTACTGGTCTTGTTGTTTTACAGTGAATTTGTGTTACAAATATTATGTTTTGATATCACCTGAATATAACAATGTGTATGCTGTGGGGTCCATGATGGTCATCTTCAGTCCTCTTCTAGGGTGTGATCCACGGTTCCTCTTGATGTTAAATGAGGTTGATTGTTTCTGGTAGTCTCTTCCTAGACGATTAGATTTTGGTTCTAGAAGTTCATCCGGTTGCTGTTTGTGTCATCTTCTTTCGGAGTCGGTAGTTTACATTTTACTTTTGGTTACAGTTCATATTTTATCAGCACTAAATTCTGGTAATTAACATTTCTCACCATTTACAGTTTGCTAAGAGATGTGTCGGCTAAGTTTCCTTTTTTATTCTATACATGTTTCTTCACGCACTACATTATAATTTTGTTTTTATTATTATTATACTACATAGGTCAATTCGAACTCATTATAAACGTGATTAAATATTGTTTAACGGTATACACCTACGTGTATGTTCGCAACACAGCAGCTACATCCTTACATCTCGGTGTCTATCGGGCGAGTGAATGCAATGTTTAGCGGCAAGGGGTCAGTAAGCTGGCACGGTTTTACGCACTAAGAAAATAGTTCGTTCTTTTAAGTTATATTAATTATTTACTAATTAAGTCATAATACATTATTTTTTCTTTTGGTTGCGAATTATGAATTTCTTTATTTATTTTGTACATATTTTATTTAATTAAAGTAATTATTATTATTAGCTAAATAACACCGTTCTTAACGTGTTGGTACGGGACAATTTGCACGTTGTGGCATGAATCTAGGCATAGGTAAGGGGTGGATAATACTCTTACTTATATTGAAAGCAATTTTTTATTTGTGCGATTTAAACTTTTTTTTTAAAATCGTCACATCCTCCTGCACTTATCGATGATGTTGGGGTGGTGGGGTAATAATTAAAATCTAATAAACACAATTACATTTGGGCACAGAATTTCATACTGAAATTTCTCTCTCTCCCATTATTTATATCTATCAATTGATTATCTTACAACTTATACAAAATATTTAACTTCTAATACATCTATTACACATAAAATACACAAAACATAAATCTACCTTATATTTAATTCTTACATCTACTACCGGGTTTTTTGTTTGATTTCATCACTCGTTTTACGGAGTTATACTCATGAGTAGGTTACTAATAATAATCATGTATTGTAATAACAATTGAATTACTTTTAGTTTACTTCGCTAGGAATTAGTTTTTTCTTTCTCGTCAGCTGACTTCTCATTCTTTATATCATTCTCGCAGGACTTTAGCTAAGGTTGATCAAGCCTCGCTATTATTCGTACGAGGGTTTTGAGTTTATACTCATTTACGATATAGTGTTGCAAAATTTTATCGTATTCCTGTATAAGTATATACAACATATTTTATTCTCAATACTTAAATAGTATTCTCGGTTTTCTATCTTTCTCGTAGTCATGCTTCTGTATTTTGACACGAAAAACATTTTTTTATTTGGGACAGATGGCTTCTGCGAACGTAATTTTCTGTATTGGGTTCATACAGAGCTACAGTAACGGGGGTGATGAATTTATAAATTTTGTAGGGGCCACACCATCGGTACGATAGTTTGGAAGTGGTCCTATCAACGGCTTTACTCATTGGATGCGTTTTATACATTACTAAATCACCTATCTTATAATCTATTTGCCTATTATTCCGCTCATGGTATTTCCGTGATTTTTGTAAATTCGCTCTCAAATTTGCACGAGCTTCGTTCCATATTTTTCTTACGTTATTGGTATTAATGTCACGGGGCAATAACTCATGGATTTTCCATTTCGTGGTTAAAGGATGGTTGGGTTTATATTTGTACAGTAAATCAAATGGTGTTGATTTATGGCCTTCATGATACGCTGAGTTGAACGCAAATTGTATCCACGATACATTTTGATCCCAGGTTGTCTGGTCTTTAGCGTGATAAGATATTAGAACTGATTTTAAGTTACGCAAGTATCTTTCTGCTAGGTTTCCTTGCGGTCTGTACTCGGTCACTGTAATATGATTTATCCCTAATTTAAAACACATGTCGTTAAATTCTTTCGATTTAAATTGAGGTCCATTGTCAGATATTAGGTTTAAAGGTGTACCATAATCTTTAAATAGTCTTTCTTGTAGAAATTTTATTGTCGTAGATGCTAATGCACGTCGCATAGGATACATCCACACGAATTTAGTGAAGGAGTCTACACAAATTAATAGCATGGTATTTCCGGATTTAGAACGGGGATAAGGTCCAGAATAGTCTATGTTATATCTTCGAGAAGGGAGTTGTGGGTATCTCTGAGATTAATTTTCCTACTTGACTGATTCTTGCTGGCTTGCTCAGGGCACAGATTTCGCATTCTTTCACGAACTTTTTTATCTCACTGTTCATGTTTTCGCAATGGTATTGCGAATACGACGTATAGTTTTCCTAATTCCCATATGAGCTCCAATGATCGATGAATGGTAGTATTCCATTAGCATAGGTTTGATTATTTCCGGGGCGATTATTCTCAGTAATTTTCCGTTAGCTTTTTTAAAACAAAGTACTCGTTTACTCAATGTATATTTGTCAGAATAATTTCCTTTTTCTATTTGTTCTATTATTTTGCACAATTTCGGATCCTTTTGTTGGTGGTATGCGATATCCTTAAATGCAAGGGGAAAGTTAGTAATGAGTGTATTAACGGTAGGGGTTTCAACATTTTCTTCGCCAGATCTAGTATTGGGTAGGTGGAACATGCGGGATAGAGTATCGGCTACTACATTTTGAGTACCACGAATATGTTGTACTTTGAACTTGTAGCTATTCAATCTTAACACCCATCTTCCGATACGACCTAACTGTTTTGGGTGGTTCAATAACCATGACAAAGCTTGATTATCGGTTTCTAGTAGAAATTCTTTGTGTTCCAAAAATGGTTTGAATTTGTCAAAGGCGAATACTACGGCTAAACATTCAAGTTCATAGGCTGAGAACTTCCTTTCTTGCTCGGTCAATGTACGGGATGCATAGCTGATCGGGAGTCTAGTATTATTTATTTCCTGGTATATTACGGCTCCTAATGCTACACTCGAACTATCGGTCTGTACAACAAATGGTTCACTGAAATCTGCTAACTGCAATACCGGTGGGGATAAAATGCTTTCTTTAAGTGTTTCAAACGCTTCTTGGTGTTGAGTAGTCCACTCGAATGTCGCTCCTTTCTTTCTTAAAGCATTCAATGGGGCTGCTATATCCGCTAAGTGGGGTATGTACTTGTGAAAATAATTAATCATACCTAAAAATCGAGCTATACCTTTGGCGTCTCTCGGTGGTAAGAATTCTCGGATTGCGCGTATACGTTCGGGATCGATGCTAACCTTACCTTCGGCAGATACTATGTGACCTAAGAAGGAGAATTGATTTACTGCGAAATTAACTTTACTCGGGTTTACCGTTAGTCCAGCTTTCTTTAACCTGGATAATACTTCACGCAAGTGATCAATATGTTGACCATTGACTCACTATATACTACTATATCGTCGAGATAGTGATATACAAATTTAAATATAACATCATGAAAAATTTTTTCTAACAGTCTGCTACATACTGAACTTCCTTGTGATATACCGAATGGTACTCTAGTGAATTGATATAGATTAAATGGGACAGCAAAAGCAGTTAAATGTTTTGATTCCTCAGCTAGTGGGATTTGATGGAATGCTTGGTTGAGATCCATTATGGTGAATATTTTCGCTTTCGTAAAATAGTGAAACGCGCTGTGAATGTCAGGCAGTGGTATCGATTCAAATTCTATACTCTTATTTAGCTGTCTATAATCCACGACTAGTCTCTGTTTGTCAGTTCCTTTTGGTACTAGGAATGCAGGTGATGAGTATGGAGAAGTTGACGGTTCAATGACGTGCTGATCAAGGAGTTTGTTAATGTGGTTTCGCATTATTTCCATCTTGGGCGGTGATAATTTGTATGGATGAAGTCGTATTACCTTGTTGTCACTAAGATTTATTTTATATTCGATTAAATGGGTTAATCCTAACTTGGGAGTGAGTAATGTAGAAAATTCCCTTATTAACTTTTGAATTCTTAGTCTCTCATTTCCTTTTAAATGACTCAGACTAGATTCTTGGTGCTCTGACTGAATAGTTGAGGCTTCACAATTAACGTCGTTACTTGACTCGGAGTCGAACTGATATTTTCGAGTACGATCAAATCTGAAGAAATATTGTTTTGCATACATATCAAGGATTAAGCCAGTTTTACTTATAAAATTCGCGCCTAATATTAAGTTTTGTCCTAACACTTCAGCTACTAGCAGGGGAATATACCAAGTAAAATTCTTTATTTTTAATTTCACCGTAATACTGCGCGATATCTTTAGGTTTTGTTTATTTGCGGTGGCACACTTTATGTTCACGTTTTGGCTACGTTTAATCAGATTATGATTATCTAACACGGTGGCTAACTGTTAACTAATTATACTACGGGTAGATCCGGAATCAATTAAACCAAGGGTATTCGTTGCTCCAAGGTCTATCTGTACGTAGGGTATTCGCATATACTTGTTTTGCATGCACCAATAGAGTTGCACTTCTCAATAAATCTATTTAGGTAAGGGTCTATGCGTTTATTCTTATTTATTTTTACTCTATGATTATTATTGTTTTTACCTTTCCTTCTGTTGCTGCGGAAGACGTAGGATTTTTGTTCTTCCAGCTTCACATGTTTTTTTGATTGGTCGGTTTTCTGTTGGTAGCGCTTTTGTTTACATACCTTGCTAATGTGTCCGGCCTTTCCACAGTTATAACATCTTCTTTCCTCATTTACTTCGCTCGTAGGTTGTCGGGGTTTTGATCTAGAGTATGAAATATGGGGGTAGCTTTGGGTTTTATATGTACTTACGAATCGCTTATCGCGGTAGGTTCGGGTATCTGTTCCAATTGGTAGAGTTCGGAATGAATCTCTGCGTTGAGTCTGGGACATAGAAACGCGTCTGTTCTGGTCAGAATACCAGACGTTGGACGAATGTATACAACATAGTTCTAGTTCGGTGAAAGTGGTTGGTCGCTTCATGAGTGCTAGGCGAGATCGCTCATCGGGGGATAGTCCGACTAAGATATTGTCTACTAACTGTTGTTCACTCCATTTGACTTGCAGCAATAAAGCAGATTCTCTTATTTCAGATATATAATGAGCTAATCTCTCGTATGCTCCTTGTACACGAAGTACTAGATTCCGCTTCAATTCTTCGTAGATACCGGTGGGAATGAAATGTCTTATTAGGGTGGTATGAAGTTCTTCTACTGGGTGATTATGCCTTAAGGATTCTAACACACGATCTTTTAAAGGAGATCTACATTTAGGTAAAATTACTTGTAAAATCTGGTCATCTCTTAGTTGTCGCAGATCCTTTAATTGTAAAAGATGCTTGAGAAAATCTAGGAGCTTTGTAATATTCAGCCCATCAGTGATTGGTATGTCCGACAAACTATGTTCTACAGGGTGGGTTATCTTTCCATAAAGCTCTGTAGTTAAATTAAATGGAGTCGTCATTCTCGGGTTTTCCGGAGATTGATTCGTCGGCAAGTGAGAAGGTAAATCGTAGGTACGAGACATATTCTCTAGTTCATTAGGGAGTAACGTAACGTTTGCTGGTTGGATATTTACTTGACTATCAGTTAACCGTTCTTTAAATCCGTGGTGTGTGTGTGTGTGTGTGTGTGTGTGTGTGTAGAGAGAGAGACGTCTCGTATAATACAGTTAATAAAATCCTTACAGCTCGCCTTACTCCCCACTCACCTAGTAGGCTATGTGTAAAAAGTGTATTTGTAATAAAAACGGGGTTTTTGGAACCTATTTAAACAAATATTTTTATTGACAATGTTCCTAGTTTAAAACTAATATCTTTTTTGCTACAATATTTTATAAAGAGATTCCTAGTTTATTTTATCAAAAGTTTATTTAATTTTAAAAATTATTTAATTTTTAAGATTTCAGATTTAAAACTGAAGCAGCGTCGTTCAACAAAATAATTATTCAATAATGATAAGTAATTTTTGGTTTTTAATTTAAATGGTTGAAGCGTAAAAAGTGTAAATATAAATATCGGTATGGAGAACCATACATGACTTCCATGTTCTAAGATTTATATTTAAAATCATTTACGAAATGAAATGTTTCCATAGAAACTACTTCTTTCCACTTATTGCTTCAGCCTTAACCACAGTACTGTGGTCACTAACGTATACCACCACACGTTATCACACTCGATTTTCACTGATGATGGCAGTCGACGGCACTGCCGAAACGACTGGTTTTGCAGAAAACATTGGACTACGGCGAAACAGCCCGGGAAGGAATTTTAACAACAAACTACTACCTTGTTGTCGATAACGTAGTACACATATAAAAATTATTCCCTCCCCCTTCAACTATAATTTTCATTTATAGAAAATTACCCCCACCCCGTTCAACTAGCCTCTTCATTTATAGATATTTCATCTACGTTTCTACAGTGGATTATTAAGATCTTTTTATCAGGATACTTTATTTATCAAAATTAAGTACTTTACTCTTTTTAAAACAAAAAATGTTTCAGGTAAACTGCCCTTTCCCCGTAACCGATCTTCACCAGAATCAATCTTCAGTCCTCTACAATTCAGGGATGCATGCAAAAAATTATTTGAGTCTGTTTGAATTTACGGCAGTTATCGTTCGTCATGGAAATATTTCTCTTGTTACAACATAAAATGTTGCAGGTAAACTACTCCTTTCCCTTAACCGATCTTCACCAAAATCAACAGGCATTGAGTTCTCTACACATTGAGTTCTTCATGAAAAACGTTCTCTTGTTACAACATAAAATGTTGGAGGTAAACTACCCCTTTCCCTTAACCGATCTTCAACAAAATCAACAAACCTTGAGTTATCTACAATTGAAGAAGGTATGCACAAAATTATTTGATTCTGTTTAAATGTGCGGCAGTTATCGTTCGTCATAAAAACAATTACTCTTGTTAAAACATAAAATGTTGCAGGTAAACTACCCCTTTCCCCTTAACCGATCTTCACCAAAAGATCAACATAAATATTTAAAAATTAATTGAAACTGCAAGATTTGCGTCGTCCATTTTTTTTCAAGTTAATAAGAATAAAAAGTTAATTTACATTCATAATTTAAAACAACATTATTTTAATATCACGGTTAGATACACTTGTAGGACTTACGTATAATATGTGTTGAAATTTTACTAATGTGTATTCGCTTAACATCGAGACATAAAATGAAATGTAAATTATATCAAAATAAGTATTGTGCAGTGAAAACTTTGTATTATATTTAAGACATTGAGTTCTCTATAGCTCAGGAAGGTATGCAAAACATTATTTGATTCTGATTGAATTTACGGCAGTTATCATTCGTCATAGAAAAAATTCCCATGCTAAAACATAAAACGTTGCAGGTAAACTACCCCTTTCCCTAAACCGATCTTCAACAAAAACAATAGGTCTTGAGAACTGTAGAATTTAGGGCTGTATGCAAAACATTATTTGATTCTGTTTGAATTTGCGGCTGTTATCATTTGCCATAGACAAAAATCTATAGACACATAGACACACACAGAGACACTTTTCGAAAAATGACTTTTTTCATGTTCTGAGTGTAGTACAATCAGAATCTGTAATAATCTCGAACACGATTTTTTTTGCCATCACCATACTTCCATTTCCTTAAGGAACATGGAAGTAAAAATGAAGCAATTCGGCCTACTTTATGCTTACTTGTTTTAGCATATAAAAAATAATTTTCTATGCTACATTAAAACATAAAGCAATCGATGCTAGAATACACTTTTTTTATAAGGAATGAATTAAAATAAGTAAAAAGAATTAGGCTATCAACATGTCAAATCAATTTCTTTTAATTGATTTTTACCTTACGTAAATCAATGGAGAAACTTTTATTCAACAATCATTTTAAATATTAAAATCTGAGCACAATGATACGGTGCTTACTAGAATTAAACTTCAGCACAAAAGACACATATATATTATACAAAAATAAAACAAGGAAAAGAAGGAGAACAGCACTTGGCTTGGAGTAATCAGTGACTGCCCGTAATTACTCTCTACTCTATTTATCTGGTGTTCATTAAACCGCACAATACAAATATTTAAAAATTAATTGAAACTGCAAGATTTGCGTCGTCCATTTTTTTTCAAGTTAATAAGAATAAAAAGTTAATTTACATTCATAATTTAAAACAACATTATTTTAATATCACGGTTAGATACACTTGTAGGACTTACGTATAATATGTGTTGAAATTTTACTAATGTGTATTCGCTTAACATCGAGACATAAAATAAAATGTAAATTGTATCAAAGTAAGTATTGTGCAGTGAAAACTTTGTATTATATTTAAGTGGCATTAATGTATTAATGCAGCTATTACATTAGCTATTAACTCGGACGAACTAATAATAACACGCTGTCACAACTGAACTATTATTACACTTACGCATTTTTACAAAATAAAATTACATTTGACACCAACATAAAGCGCAAGTATAAATCAGTACAGTCATAAAAATGTACGTATTTATTAAATAATTTTAACACAATATAGGCCTAATTTTCACAGTATTTATCATTTTTTTCCAGTAACTCTTGTTATTTTAGTTTCTTCAAATTTGCTGTGTGAAATGTAAGAATAGGTTTCTTCTGCAAGTATAATATTTGAAGTTTCATTAGCATATGTAAAAACCTGACGCACGTTTCACAGAGTAGCCTATTCTGCATCTTAAGAGGTTTCAACGAACAATCGATTTTATTTCGTTTAAATTTTCGATTGTTGTAACGTTTGTTTATGTTGTCAGCTGACATGCTGTTATATTAAAATGTGTAATGTTTATAACTTTATATTTTTTATTTTAATAAATTTATAATTTTTAATAAATCATCTTGTTTTGTTTTATTAGTATTTGTTCTTAATTAGTGTATTATTATAATATTGTGTTTTTATATATTGAGAGTTTCCAGATTCGTTCTGTGACCTTTTTGCATGTGTTTTATTAATTTAACATTTTGAGTGTCTGAAAAATTTGTTTTTTTTTACACCAATGTATTAATTTTATTAAAATATCTGTAATAATATAGTTACTATCAAACCCCTTAATACCACGGTATTTTTTAAAGTTTTAATTTTTAATAGAAACAGAAAACCGTTTGTGTGTGTGTGTGAGTTTGGGGGTGGATTGGTTCTCAAACGGATATACATAACGAAGGTAAAAAGGCAGCAGCATAACTGTCCTTGAGAAGCAACTATCCTCTTGTAATAGAGAAAAAAATAAACCAACTCTAAGCGGAACCGCAGGTCGTCACCCTATTGCCGTGCAATTACGATTCAGCCCACTGATCAGTCGTACTCAGCAGTGCCTTGTTTGCTTGGCCACTGTTATGTCAGCAAAATGAGAGTTCAGTTCTTACTATTTCTGTCAGGAATATGTTTTTTCCAACTGTACAACACAGGGCATTGCATTAACAAACACACCGTATTATTACTATTATCCTTTGTATAGTTTATTAGAGAACCAGTCTACCAAATCGTTCATCAGTGTTAATATTATCTATTGAAGTATCATATTAGCAACTCACTCGATCGGGTTAGAGTGTGTGTGTGTTTTCTAACACGTGCAACTGACCGTGGGACGAGTAGCAAACTGCTGACCCGTAATCTGAGTATTGACTACCGTAATTATCAAATTGTATAGCAACCGGTATTCAAAAATATTAATACATAATATAATTACTAAATATTAATAATAATGACTTCAGGTAAGATTAAAATTGATCACAGAAGCAACTTGGCTTCAGTAAATAGTATGTTCTCTACGCCACAACAAATTTTATCCATGGGGTGCCTACCTATTATTCAAAACCAGTTATTCTGGCAACAACAAACTTCTCCTTTACCCAGACTTACCACAAATTCAAATGTCATTTCAACCACGACTACACACGCTAATCCAACTAAATTCATATCAATGCTTCGTATCATAAATTAATTACTCTATATGCGAGCGATATTGGTATTGACACGGACACAGATAAGGCAATAAACAAACATCCAGGACAGGAGGTGAGAATGTGCAAAGAAAAAAAACACCAGTGAAAGCACAACATATAACCCTTCTCCACAAGCTGCGTTTGAAATGCTGTACCGATCTCGACGAAACAGCACAGTACACTCTTATACAACAGGCAGCCTGGCCCTCCGCTTCCAAAGCGATTTCGAATCAACCAACACTATGACACATCCGTAAACGCCGAGCAAGGAAAATATGAAGAAATATTACCCATCAATATCATTATAATAGATTGTGCATTCAATTAAGAAAAGCAATCAGTAATCCCCAAAGTTCAGACTTTTGAACGTTTCATCACTACGTTGTTTTCAGACGATACTACACTCTGAGAAGCAACAAAAAGGCTAAAGAGACCTCATTTACGCGTGCCCCCAATTCATAAGCCGGACGGTGAATGGACACGGTCTGACAAAGGCAAACCTAATCTCTTTGCCAAATATTTAAATGAAAGTGTTCAAAGCTGAACCAGGGGATAATGGCAACGAAACTTCATTAATGCATAGTTTCTTTCATTTTTTATCGTATTTAGATAGCTAAACATTCTCTGTCTCCAGCACGCGCCTGTTTTATTAGTTCGACTCAGCTGAACCTCTACAACGTGGTGCAAATTATTCGCAATTATCGCAATTGACTAGCCTTAAACCTTAAAAAGGCATTGTTAGCTAACATTATAACAATGGAAGCAACAAATTCGTTTTTCTACTAGATTCAAGCTTACAGCCAAACAATTTTGTCTTAACCTTGTTTCATGATAAACGGATAAGTGTTGTTTAAAGTATTGTATCATATCCCACTATGATCAATTAAGACTGCAATTTTAATAAAGTAATTAAATTTAAAATAATAACCCATGCGAGTTATAAAATAATGTTTCCGTGACATACGTGACAATGGACGCAACAACGCAACCAGGCATTTAATTAATTAGCACGCTTTTGCCACGCTTCTTTTCGTGTTACATTTGGCAACATTAATTTGACAAATAATTTAACGAGGTCTGATCAAAATTTTCGTACAATCTTTGAATTTCCCACGATACAGGTGTCCGATTTAAAAAACTTTTTTTATTTGATATTGGTAAATCTTAGTGCCGAGCGTCTAAAATCTAAAATATTAACCCCATTTGATGCACAGGTTAGATTTTACAGCTAATTGAGTAAGTTCTGTTTTGTGTATTGGAGGATCTTTTTTACATTCTCTGTCTATCTGTCTGTCTGTCTTTAGTGAGTATAAAATTTACATGTAAATAACCACCAGATCGGCTCTCTGAAGGACTCCCCACGGAAGACCGTCAGAAAAGGATTCATTCTTCAAATTGGGCACAAAGTGTTAAGGGTCTGAGAATTTAAAGAGCCTGAAAAATGTAGTAGACAAATTGATGTGGTAGGATTTAGTTTCATAAGGTGAAGGATGGAAAAGATATCAGGATAACATGTTGGAAAATGTTGAATGACAAATATTATTTCAGTCAATAGGAATAAAGAAGTAGCTTGTGCCACCATAAATTAAAAATTGGACGTTAAACCTATTTTGAACAATCTTTAAATAATGATAGCCGTAGTAATAATTATTATATTTGTCAATGATGCGCGCGCGTGTGTCTGTGAAAGGAGTTTTAGAAGAATTAATGAAAAGAAGTGTAGACAGGTGACGAAAATCTACGAGTAATACTGTAAAATCACAGGAATCATTCAGGCGAAGTAGAGGATATATAAAAAGTTAAATAACATATTATGTATGCTGTACACACTCTTTCATAACGAAAATGAAAAATTTGGTTGGAACGTATAACCTACATTTACCAAGCTTCAATCTTAAAGTTTAAATATTAAAAGTTTGCACTTTCATAAATAACTACACTGATAAGTTTAATTTAATTCATACCTTAAAATTAAGCTTATGATGTTGTTCAACATTAATTCGTCTATATTAAAACTTTTTACAGTAATTTTCCTTCCTCCTCATAGAGATACCCTGTGTCTTCAAACATTTACAACTGCCATTAATTTCATGACTGGAACTGTGACATTTGATTACTTTAGCACAAAGTTTTTACTGTTGGCCAGTTAACAAAAACGAGATTAGCCTATAAAGTGTTCAGCAGTGTAATGGCAGTAAGGCTGGAACCATTTATGGAAGATATAGCCGGAGACTATCGTTCCACCACAGATCAAATATTTATGATGCGACAAATATTTGAGAAATTTTATGAACATAATGTCGAACTGTACAATCTGTTTGTTGATTACAAACAACCATTCGATTCCTTAGACAAAAAGGAGATATGTCGCTTCTTGCAAGGCTTCCGAATACCCAACAAATTAATACACCTTGTTCGCGTGACCCTGAAAGGTACAAGATGTAAAGTAAAAGTTAGAAGGAGCATTTTCAGAGGATTTTCAAGTTCGGAGAGGAATAAAACAAGGGGATGTCTTGTCTACCCTCATTTTCAATATTGCCTAGAGAAAGTAGTAAGGCAGTTACGAATAAACCCTGGTGGCACAATTATGAATAGACGATAGCAGTGCATTGCATATGCTGACGATATTTTTCTCGTGACAAGAAACAAACAGACACTGGAATAGGCGTACACCTCTCTGGAGCATGCTTCGATCAACCTAGGCCTGCAAGTGAACAGCAAAAGACAAAATATATGCTGATGAAGAAGAATGACCGATAAGAAATAGTTCCAAAAATTAAAGTTAATGGTAATGAATTTGAGAGGGTGGATAGTTTTAGATATCTTGGGCCCCTCTTGACTAAAAAATCAGATGGCAATAGAAATTCAAGACAAACTGGCCATGGGAAATAGGTGCTGCCTATCCTAAAGTCCAGAAACATTTCTAGAACCTCCAAGGTCCAGATTTATAAAACTGTATTGCGGCCAGTAGTATTATATGCTTCAAAAGCCTAGACCATGACCTCAGCCCAAGAAGATATGATCAGAAGACGGGAAAGAAAGATTCTAAGGAGGATATATGGAGGTGTCCTAGATACTGGAATGTGGCGTATGAGGACAAACGCCGAATTGTACGATCTATAGAAGGAACCGGACATTGTCACAGCAATAAAACAAGACAGAATTAGGTGGGCAGGTCACGTAGAAAGAGTGACAGAGGAAAAAGCAGTGGAAAAAGTATTCATTGGAGGACCAGGACGAAGAAGAGCAAGAGGGAGGCCAAGGATGTAGATGAAGATATGAGAAGGCTGGGGGTCAGAAGATGGCAAAGACTCGCACAGGATAGAGAGGAGTGGAGGCACGTTAGTTTGGAGGCCAGGGCTCTCATGAGCTGTAACGCCGTGGAGTAGCAGTAGTAGTAGTAATTTATGTTTCTTATTTAGTTAAGTGTTTTAGTCGGCTAGACAGTATTAGACACTAAATTTGACAGTATTATGTAATGGGAATAAATGCATTGTGTAATTAGTTGAAAATATTAGAGTCGTCGATATTCTTAAAAATGCAATATACAAACACACTAGTTAAGTTAATAATAAGCTGTTACTAAGAGTTTATATTTTTTATGTAAGTCTAAACAACGTTTAAATTCAAATGAAATTAATATTCATAACTTGCGTTTAAAAAGTACGAAATTTAACGTAAAAATACTTTATAAGATTTTACAATTTTCTTTTCAAGTTAATATCTTCTAAAATAAAAATATGTCTTATATATACATTAGTTATAGGTCTACTTCTAATCATACATTTATAAGTTATCATAATCTATTATCAAATAGTCGATTACAATCTTTGCCACTGTTTTATTTGTGTCAATTCTCTTATTGAATGCTTTCATCTGGGACAGTTCATTTTTAAGTTTAATTTAATTTTAAAGTTTAAGTTAAGTTATAATTGTGACAAGTTAAAAAAATCGTTATGGATTAAAACTAAGCTGAACGATCATTTATGAGAAATATGAACACTATTTGAAAAGCATGTAGGTAGATTTGGGAAATTTCCATGATACATATACCGTAAATGATGAAACTTTATATTACGTAAATGATCGTTTAAATTGATGCCATTAATCACATGGTATTTGGTGATATGCCAGATCAAATGTCACAACACCACCAGCAAATTAGATCATGTATGTATGTTCGTATATACATACATGCGTCTTTGTGCGTGAGCGCGCGTATGTGTAGGCCTATAATACGTACTTAATATTTAGAAACCCGTGCATTATTTTATTAGAATGAATTTTCGTCTAACAATATTTAATTCTGGTGTTGTAACAATACAAACAGGTGTTTGTACTTGACAATACTTAATATCAAGACTCAAAATTTATCAAATTTTAAACTAAGCTCTTATAAAAGATATACATAGTTAGATAAAATAAGTTAGTGGATAAAATAAGGTAATTATTTATTTAAAATAAAAGATATGTTCATTACCATATTAAACACGATACAATTGCATTTTATCGTACATGTCAAAATTAGAATAAAATTAAAATTTCAGTTAACAAAAATAAATGATACGTAAAACGAATATCGTCTATAATAAATTACTTAATGTGTAAATTATTAATTATTAATATATTAAACGTGTTTAGGGCGTACTGTGTTCCGGGCTCTTACGAAACGAAACTTCGGCACTCTAAAAACTTCAAACTTTTTTTTTCGGATGTACCCAAAATTCTACTACTGCAGGCATTGACTATGAAAAACTTTCGCACAAGCACACACACACACACACACACACACACACACACACACACACACACACACACACACACACACACACACACACACACACACACACACACACACACACACACACACACACACACACACACACACACACACACACACACACACACACACACACACACACACACACACGCGCGCGCACGCGCACACACACACACACACACACACACACACACAGAGTCAGTTCATAAATATATTTTGCCAACTACATTACATATAAAAGTTTGTCAGTTTTTTTGTGATTGTGCATTTACAAATAATATCAAGTTATACAAACACACATACATTAAGTGGTAGATAACGTGTTTAAATAGATTTTTACTGAGTCCAGACACACGTTAAAATTAGTGGCCTTTTTATTTTTTATATGACGAGAAGCTCTGGCACATTTTACAGATGAAAATGCTAGGATCTCGAAATCACTAATGAAACATATGAACCTCTGCAGACCACACATAGATTGAACCAAATCAAACTCATTACAGCATACAAGTGCTAAAAAACTCTCTTCGAGTATCCCTAACTTACTGCTCACAGAGCACTAATATTTAATTATACTGATTTATATATGAAAACCTATTTTTACTTTGGTCGTTGAAAACAAAAACTAAACACCAAAACAATATGAATTTACTTTAAAAAAATATTTTAACGATGAAGAATTGCGGTTTAACCAGTTCTACCATTATTTGTCAATTTGCAAATGTTTGGCGTCATAACAACTCAGTTACAATTGTCCTGAAGATGACAATAAATATTGTTAAAACGTCAACACAAATAATTTAAAATTTGTGTGATACTTTTTTGACTGATCTTCGCAAACCCTTCATCGTTAAAATTCATTGATCATCGTACCAAATCATTGTGTAATCTTAAACAAATTACGAGAACACATTATTTAAATTTTAAACAAATTTTTAAAAACTTCATTTCACCTTCTAAATAAAAATTTTGTTTCTAAGTTATCAGTTTTTACAGACAGCAACACAGTAAATATTTAGAGGTCCGTATACGTTACCAATCATCAGTGTAACATATTGGGGTCTAAACTGAGGGATAAATATTTGAAACAACATGAAAACTGAAAGAGCAAGTCATTAAACTTCGAAAATTATAATCCTAATTGGGCTCCTTTTAAACCGGACCACCCAACATTGCAGGCCCTGCAGGACCACTAGTTATTATACGTTAAACTCATCGTCCTAGGCTCCTTCATCTTAGTTATATTAATTTTCTGACCAGCTCAGTTTCTACGGACGGACAAAGATTTTGTTTTGTTGTCGAAACGAAATCAATTGAAAAGTGAAGGACGCATTCTGGGAGGAGGGCTTTCACCCGTCGTCTAGGCATTGTAATGACATCACACTGCAAGTACGTTGTCAATGGACAGACTACATCGGGTGTCTGAGCCGTTACGGCCCCTGAAATTGCTCATCAGTAACGTTGTGTTGTAGTAATGCAGTAACCGTTCATTTCGTTGAACGAGCTCACCGGGCTTGCATATTGGAACCGGCTTAAATAACCGACTGGATCTCGTGACAAGACTGGATTTTATTCGTTCATTCATTTCTACTACACGTCTGCACGCTTATCGGAGAGCAGCGTTGGTTCATACCTACTACAATATGCGATGGGTAACAGAGAATAAATAGAGACCGACTGGATCTTGTTACTTCTTTCATTTCTACTACAGTCTGCGCTAGCTAACGAACAGCCAGCTGTTTTATACATTTGTTGTCCTTTTGCTCAGTTCCTTGCATTTCACAGTATCACAGTGCCACACAATTTCATTGTTTTGCTTACACACAATAACAAACGCAAGCCTGTTTACGAAACGTAACAGGACACCAAAATTAGCTGTGACCTAATTTTATCCGTCTGCTTTCTACGTTTCGTTTATGAAATATGAATTCATAGCAATCTATTATAGCATACCATACACTGTGTAATACTAAAATACCATTTCTCCCATACTCGAATAAAGTATATTAGAAACATTATTTTTATATTTACAACACTGTTGGGAATTTAAAAATTGCAAACTTACTTCGCAACAGGAAATAGACAAGTAAACTTTGTAATTATTGTACTATAATAATATCACACTTCTGTCATGCACACGAAAAAAATATATTGCAAAAAATAATACCGTATATCGAAATTACCGTATAATTTTCTTATTGATTATTATACAAGTTTAATAATTTATTATTGTTAAACACGACGTGCTGAATACGTAAGATACAATAACTTATTAAAGCATTTTGTAGAGTTCTATATTTATGATAACACGGAAAAGAAAAATCACCATTTAGAATAAACTTTAATTATGATTCCCAGAAACGTAGCCTACTACACGAAAAATAAACTCCACTTTATTAGGCCTACTTGTTTAAACAACTGTTTACTTCACTGTTATGGCCTTGTATGAGTCAGCCTATGGCCCTTGCGTCAAAGCTAGATTAACTTACCGGTTCTAACCGTATGTCGGACCCGGATTGCAAGAACCGGATCGTTTATGAACGACCCATCACTCTATGTTGTTGAACTAATTCTGTTCCCTCCTCGTTGTTTTCGAAACACATGGCCTTCGTTTCTGTTCGTTACACTGTTACGATAAATTATAACATATTTCTTCATTTGGGAAACGTGTTTATAATAATCTGGTGTTTTCCGATGTTTTCTATTTTCAACAATGCCACGTCTCCTGTTAAATTTATTTTCCTATAATTACTCATAATTTTAATTATAATGTGATTTTCTATTAAGTTTACGAATTTATAACCTCCTTCATCAAAGCGGCTAGAGTACCAACTTATAGTTCCTTCGACTTGATCGTTGTCGTTTGTAAAAAACAGACAAATTGTCTCCTCCAACTACATATTGTCCACACCAGCTTTCTTCAGTATTTCATTTGTTTCTATACTGGTAATTTTTAACCACACGCAGCAAAACTGCTTTCTGTTCAAAGAAAGGAGAACCCTGAATTTATAACTTTGTACCTTTCACATTATCTAAGATGAAAAAATAAATAATACGCCACTGTAAACCTCATTTATTTCTCTACCTGACAGTGTACTTTCATATTCTTTAGATTTCCCTTATTTTAGCTTAGTCTCATGTCTACATATTCAACACGGTGTTCAGCACGTTAACCTTTCAATTACAGTATTATAAACCCGTACAAGTGAAACTAAACGATGTGTGTGTGTGAATAGGTTATAATTGTTTGGCAATTATAATGCAAAAAGGACGTCTTAAAGTGTTGTCGTTACGGAATTAGGAAACGTTTAACAAAAAATTAATAACTTCTAACGGATTAAATACAGAAGAACAAAAATTTGACATAATGCGCAGAACACAATGATAAACGACTTCTTGGCAGAAACATTTTTCCTGACGCCTATTTTTTTTGACAACAGTTAGACAAAGTCGGTGCTTGCGACAGAAGACCGAAAAAACAGTGACTTCTGACACATTTCGCTCGACTGTAAATTAACAAAAAATACGAAAGTGGACAGTCAAGTAGAGAAACAAGGATTTCAACGGTGTATTTATTAAGTTTTACCTCAGATGTTTTGAAAAATAATATTTTCATTATAAACGTATACTATGAAGTTTTAAATTAAAGGTTTTTCTTTGAACAGAATATGTCTTTTACTTTTATATTAGTTTTAAAATTTTAAACATTTACAGATTTATGCTTATTAGTTTCATAACTTGTGGAAGGCATTGTTTCTATATGCTTTTATGTTATCCTTTTCTACATAATTTTTTCTCTTTCTCCTTACTTTAATTCCATGTAACACCATTCGTTACACTTGAATTATATCTGTAGAATTTTACTCACAATTTGACCCTTTTTAATTATTTTCTACTTATTCGATATGTACCTTAGTTTTATACATCACAAGGTATTTAGATTTTATATATGTAAGAATTACAGTTGTTCGATTTGCCAAAATTAATAGATTAAGATAAGATGGGCAGGACACGTTCAGAGAACGGATGACGAACTTACGGCAAAAAGAATTATGAAACACAAGCCAATAGGAAAAAGGAAGATTGAAGAACAGATGGTTGGATCAGGTCGGCAGTGATGCGAGGAAGCTGGGCTCAGTGGATTGGTAGCAGATGGCTGAGGACAGGAATAAGTGAAGCCAATTTCTTTTGGAGGCCAAGGCTCGATCTGGGCTGTAGACCCAAGGTTGTATGTATGTCTATGTTATGTATGTATGTATGTATATGTAAGAAATTACTTTATACACTGCACACATACAATAATTTATTTTATATTTTATTAAAACCTAGAAATATCTTGGTATTATAACATCCGTATACGTACTTTTTTATACAAATAACGTAATATTAATTTATTATTTCTCATATTCCTATGTTAAGCTACAAGTAATGCATTTCTTCATTTCCAGATTCTGTTTCTTACATAAAACTCTTGTAAAATTATTGATTTGTCACCGAATCATTGTACCTATCGAGTAAATTTCATTGTAACTATCGCTGTTGTAGTATAACGTTTGTGTTACTTTGGACCAGATGCTAATACATGTATGCCGTAATAGTTAGTATTACTAACTACAGCCGCTACGGCTTGGCTTAGATTGACACCAATAGACCAACGGAAGTGTTACTTACAACCGGAAGGTGATCACTCAACCCTCGTTAAGTATTACAGATCTGGTCGTATTCATGTCTAGTAAACACTTCTCTACTTACCTGTACTCCTATATCACATATTGTGTACCTAAGACCGAATCTGTACAGAACAAGGAAAGCGCAAGAGCAAGAGTGTACAGACCAGATATTACCAGCTTGACAGACTGTGAAAGAAAATAAATAAAAAGATGGGAAGGGCGAGGGAAAACAGACATACGGACAGATATAAGTAGTCAAACAAAGTAAGTATCTTTAATTACATTAATTTTTTACAATAAAACAAACGCTGATTAATTGGCGATCTGGAACATTTTTTGTTTTTAGAATAACTGATAGTTGAAACAAAAATAACCGAACTTTTGAATTGATCGAAATATACAAAATAATAAAATATCCAAGAAAGAAAGTTTCATTCAGATAAACCGTGTATTTTCTGAAAAGTATATTAACGTATTCGATTCACATTATCCTCATAAATCAGGTAGCATCCCCTTCCCCTGCAACAAATGGCTGGCGATGTGGACGCTGCACGGTTTCTGGACACACACACACACACAATATATATAGCCTAATAACAGAATTGACGCTACGAATACGCTTTGAGCATCTGCAGAATGTTGTTGGCAAAATTTCTTTTTGAATCTCTTGGTTTTTTGTTAATTTAAACCAAAGAATAAATAAATGTTAAAATGAAATGAGATTGATTACGTGTAATTGAAGAAGTAATATCTCGTAGCGTGGACAGTTTTTTAGTGTAAGCACACACACACATTTTCCAGTATTCTCCAGTTACGCGCTGCGAAGCACCACTGATCATACGTTTATAAAGTGTCTTCAAAGTGTGTTCATAACCAGAAAAAGTGTCTTCATTATGTGTTTTATTCACCTGAGTTATATATGTTACCGGCAAAGTACAAAATCAGGCATTTTTAGAATGCCTAGGAATTTCATACAATGCCTGAATCCAGCCGGCAAAGTATGAAATAAAACACATTTCGTACATTTCCTAGGCATTGTATAGAACGCCTAACGTGTTCTAGGTAATGTACAGAAGACAATGTGTGCGCTATGGTTTCATGTTCTGAAAAGTGTGTAGAGTGCTGCATAGTACATGTGGACATTTTTTTAACACTACTGGCAGTAGTGGAGATTAGTGTGACGATGGCAAGAAGCTGTGTACTCTCTGCTTCAAAGTAAAAATTCCAACTGAAGAATGAAAAAAGTCAAAATCCTTTCTAGAACTTCAGGCAAAGAAGATGAAACCTGATTCAGACAAAAAATTTCCTCCAGCTCCTGTGGGCCCGTCTGTTCGTGTTCCAATTCCTGAAGCAGACAAGGGACGGGGAGATCTTCGAAACATCCTATCAATCGTCTTGAGTGTGACAGAAGACGGATTTTACAAACTGAGAACCACTAACGGATTGTTAAAGCAGATGTACAGAAGATCGCAGTTCACTGTATGCCCAAGACCACTAATGGGGGTTGAAAATGTTCCTGAACAAGAAACCGCACTTCGTTCTACTGCTACTGCCCAATCATCAGGATCCGGACAAGGGTTCGTAAAATGTGTGTGCAAGACTAAATGTCAAAAAAATTTAATTTTAATGAAGAAAGTTGTGTTAGTGGTTATAATCGCAAACAGAATTATGACGATGAGCTGAGAAGCTTGAAAGGGCTAATCGGAATAATTTTTCTATAGTGGTGTGCAACAGTGATAATTCTGTTTGTAAAAATTTAATTGTGTAAAAAATGAAAGAAAGTGTACTTCAAAATGTCACAGCTCTCTGACTTGTTGTAAAAAGTAGAGTATATTCCATATATTTAGAATTAATAAACACCAATAATAATTGGTGTTTATTAATTAAAAACACCAATAATAATCTAATGTATTTTTTTAACCAGATTGGTTAAAAAAATTCTTATACAGTATAATTTTAATAAAATAGTATCTGAACATAAGTTAGAGAACAGATAATCTCGAAAGGTCATACAAAGTCCTCCTTTATGTAAAATCAAACGATTGTGTGTGATTTTGTAATAGGCCTAAAATGTTTTGATTTTGAACGTAGTAAGCTTATTTTACACTTTGCCTAAAGAATCACTGGCATTATATAAAATGCCTAGGCAATGAACAGAATACCTAGGAAAAGTATAAAAAACATTTGAAAAGTATTCTGTTCTATACTTTGCCAAAAAAACTCCAGGCATTGTATGAAATGCTTAGGTATTCTATAAAATGCCTGGATTACATACTTTACCGATAACATGTAGCCTACATGCGTTACTTTAAAAATAAGAACTTCAAGTCAGATATATATTTTTTGTTTAATTACAGGACACTCCATCTTCTACAAATATTTAATTAAAAACGGTTCGTACAATGTATAGGCTACGCAACTTGCATAGGAAACACAAAAATACCAGTTAGCGGAGGACACAGTGCAAAGTAATAATCCTATAGATAGATAACCACTGTTTACGACACACGCGTGGCTTAGAGATCTATGTTGAGACAACGTCATTATTGCACATGGGTTGATAACACGCTCAGCAGCTTATAATTCTGAACGTCAGACGAGAATCTAATATCGCGTCGCAGTCTCAAACGTACGCTGTAGTTATTTTGTGTTGATTTTTATTTTGTTGTTTTAGGTAAATTCAATCGACGGTTGATCCGACTGCTATTTTGTCGTATAACGAAAACTGCTATTTCCAGTCAAAAACAACAAACGATGATACAATGTTTTCTGTTAAAGTTAAAAAAACAACCGACATTTTTATCAAAGTAAAGTGAAACAAATTATCTTTTATGATGCCATTCCCTTGCAACAACATCACCACCCCACGAAACGCAGCTAATTAGAAAGAAAATCAACGTAAAATTTGACATTTGATGTACACTTTAATAATGCTAATAGAATAATTATGTTAGGATAGCGTCAGAAACTGTAATAATTGTAATAATTTTACAGAGTTTTTATTAAAACTCTTTATTCACTTGTATAGTACACGTTTTTTAACGAGTGTTGTGTGTGTGTGTGTGTGCGCGTGTGCGCGCGCGCGCGCGCGTGGGCATTGACATTCTTTTTGTAACACACACACACACACACACACACACACACACACACACACACACACACACACACACACACACACACACACACACACACACACACACACACACACACACACACACACACACACACACGTTTAATTTTTTCACTATATTTTATACATTTTGTTTTACTTTATTACTTATATATATATATATATATATCATTTTCTATATAAGTAACTCGATGTTTCTTGCAGTAATTATATAATTTGTGATGTTTTCAATTTGTTTCTTCTGCAAGTAGATAATATTGTATATTCTTTTAACACCTGACGCACGTTTCACTGAAAAATATCAGTATCATCAGAGGTTTCTAAGTGAATTAATAACAATCGTAATAATTCTATTAATATAAAAGTAACGAATAATCGAATTTGTATCGATTTTAACGTAAAATAAAATAACTGATAATCGAGTTAGGTCGATTAGTTAACGATTGTTTTAATGTTTATTTCTTCAGCAGCTGTTTTCTCGGTTATATTTGAAATTTTGTTTATATAGTATTTTATTCACATTTATTTTTATTTTTTAGTAAATTTATAATTTTAAATAGATCGTCTTGTTTTGTTTTTATTTGGGTTTGTTCTTTAATTAATAAATTATTGTTATTGTGTTTGTAAATGTTAAGATTTTCCCAAATATTCATTTTTTGACCTTTTTGTATGTTTTTAATTAATTTTATGTTTTCAATGTTTGGAAACTGGTGGTTATTATTTAGACAATGTGTGGCTAAATTAGATTTATAAATATTTGGTTTTAAATATGCATTGCGGTGTTGAACGAATCTATCTCGTAGTTTTTTCTTCGTCTGGCCCACGTAAAATTTATTGCAATCTGGACATTCTATTTTATATATTCCATTTTTATTGTGAGTATTGGATTTAGTTTTAGGTTTTATTTTATTAAAAATTATATTATCTGTGTTATAAGATATTTTTAAATTAGTATCTTTAAATATTTTATTTAGTTTTTGAGTTATATTTCCGTAATAAGTGAAGGTGGTATATTTTATATTATTATTAATAGATGAATTTTTAAATGTAGTGTTTTTAGGAATTTTATTAGTGATTTTATGTTTAATTTTATTTTCTAATTTATTAATAGTTTTTATTTTGTATCCATTTTTAACTGCTATTTGTTGGATAATTTTTCTTTCTTTGTTTCTTTCTGTGTTATTTAATGGTATCCTAAGCATTCGGTAAATCATGGAATTAAATACTGCCATTTTGTGTTGGGGAGGATGATTAGAAGTATTTGGTATTACTAAGTCAGTTTGAGAAGGTTTCCTGTATATTGCGTATTCAAAATTTGTTTCATTTTTCTTTATTGTTAAGTCTAAATAATTTAATTTATTATTAGATTCTTCTTCTAACGTGAATTTTATTTTAGAATGTAAATTATTTATGGAGTTGAATATTTTATTTATATTTATACCATTGTTTTGGGAAATGTACAGAGTGTCATCAACGTATCTAAAATAACATCCTAATGGGTCGTTTAATTTTATTATATTTATTATTTGTTCGTCGAGTTTTTGTAGGAAGATTTCTGATATGATAGCGGAGGTTGGGGCTCCCATAGCAAGGCCATCTGTTTGATAGTACAATTTGTTGTTGTATTGAAAATAATTTTGATTTAAAATTATTTTTAAAGTATTAGTTAACTGTTTAATGTATGTGTTACTTTTGTTATTTGTTTTCAGATTATTTATTATAATATTTATAGTTTCTTCAATGGGAATGTTTGTATACATGTTTGATATGTCGAATGAATATAATTTTGTATTTCTGTTTATTTCTACGTTTATTAGTTGTTCCGTGAGTTCGATACTATTTTTTATATTGTGTTTTGCTGGAAGTTCAATTTTATGTTTTAAGATTTGAGTTAATAATTTTGATATTTTATAATTTGGTGCGGTCCTAGCGTTTATTAAAGGTCTGATAGGTTTATTGATTTTGTGTAATTTTATTAAAGAATTTAATTTTAGTGCACAAGGATTATCCATTTTATATTTAAAGGAGTCTTTAGGATTTATGATTTGGTTACTATTTTTTAATATATTTGTTATTTGTGTTTGATATTTATTTGTGGGATCTTTATTTAATGTTATGCAATTATTATTAACTATAAATTCTTCTGTTTTATCGTCTAAATCTTTCTGAGAAATTATTATTGTACTATTACTCTTATCAGCTTTGGTTAAAGTGAGGTTATTAGTCGTTAGTTTTTGTTTTATTATATTAATGGTTTTATTTTGTTTATTTTTATTTTTAATATGATGATTTTGGTTATTATATTTTTTGATATATTTTATTATTTCCATTGAGGCTTCTGTTCTTATTTTATCTTGTTTTTCGTGTTCTACATTATTAATTGCGTTTTCAGTTTCGACTATGATATTATCTATTACATATTTGTTTACATTTTTAAGATTTGTTTTGTTTGATGATTCTAGGGTAGCTATTTCGTTTTCCGTGAATTTAATATTAGATAAATTTACGAATTTTGGGTAAAAAGTGTGGTTATTACTTAATGTGTGTAAATTTTGGTTTTATATATATATATATATATATATATATATATATATACACACACACATACATACGTCACGGCAGATCTATCTTCGTCATCCTCAGGTAGATTTCCCCTAGATGTGTCGACGCCACACACATACACAACAATAACAAATAAAATAAAAATTTACAGATACCTATTTATACTTCTTTTTGAAACTGTGAATTATTTTGAGTGGTCTTATTTTGTTCAAAACACACAAACAAAAATAAAAGTAAATTGTTTTCCTTTATATTACGTAATGTTTTGTTGATCAATAACACAGTCGTAACAATTTTCTTTTTAAACGCTTATTACTTTCACAAAATGTAAACATAAGCGTAGTTTATGACTTATAATATTAATGAGGAAAAATGGTCTCATGGCCGTTTGATGATGAGACCATGTGTTATAAGACAGACAGTTAATAAATTATTTTTGCCACCTCACATTATAGCCCAGATATTAGCTGTTTAGCTGTTTTCTATTTTATGGAATAGGACATTCTGTTGCTAACACATACTGAAAGTTGCATACAGAATTCTTGGGACAACACAGTCAAATTAGGGTGTGAAGTGTCAAAATCCGGGTTTTCAACATTTTATTAAAAAATACATTTTCACAATCCTTATGAAGAATACGAATTTAAAATTGGAAGTGGTATCTAATAAGTTGAGGGGTTTCAATTTTTATGTGGATAAGTAACGCCTGAGTTAGAGTTTTTTAAACTATCACTATTATTCTCCGCAATCACTATCTGAAACTATCAGTATATATATTGAAAAAATAAGAGTTGCACAACAAAATTAATTTATATATAAAAAAAGATTATTTTATCTCTTCAAAATGAGATCTCTCACATCTGTAATGATTGAGAGGTCACATCTATATTCAAAAAAGGGCAATTTTGAATATTCATCCCAGGCAATTTTTCAAAATTTAAAATGACGTCTCTCAATTTAAACAGATTTCCTCTATTTTGAATTCATGTTCTTGATGATTTTTCTTCACATCCGTATTTTAAAATATATTTTTAAAATGGGTTTTAACCCGTTCAACCCCTCTTTTGAGGGTGTTTCCAAAGAAAGTTTTTACAACTTCTAACTACAAAGTACGTTAGTTTCGATGTAGGCTATTCCTATACAATACAAACTTATATTCTATTATTTTCTAATTGTACTCAATTTAACAGGATTATATGTCACACCACGTGCACACATAGTGCAAAAACACGCGAGCATCCAAGCACACACGCGCGCACGCACAGATAAACTTATTTGTACACAATATAAAGAGTATTATTTCACTAGAATCAACATCCGCGGCAGTCAATGACAACTACTAGTAGGTTTGTACGCTCGGAGGTGAGTTCGGTTTATTTAAGTTTTTCAGTAACTTTCAAATTGAAAAATGTTTTAAGAATTCTTTTTAAAGTCAAATACATCGACTTTCGGGTAATGTTTTTCACTTATTTTCTTTATATTTCGTAAAATACGTAATCAGACCCTCAAAAATAGGCAATTTTGAAGCATAACGACACTCACCTTTTGGCCAATTTTAGATGTTCGTAACTTTCTCAGAAACTATTACGCAGTGAATTTCAAAAAGGCCAATTTTCATCGTACGAGGATGTGACAGATCTCACAAAGAGAATTGAATGTCAGTTATGGAGAAAGCGTTTTTATCTCAAATCTTTAATTTTACATTAATTTGTAAAAGTACTGGCAAAAAATGGTTCACTTTGAAAATTCCCCCCAAAAATCATGAGTTTGAAAACTCCTATCTTAGTCAATTTTTATTTTGAACGTAAACCCCTTCAAATTTTCAGAATTTACCTTACCTATAAATTCATATTCTTGACAAAGTTTGTGGAAATGTAGTTTCGAAACTTTTTGAAAAGATTTTTTACGCCTTCAAATCCTAATTTATGATTGTGTTCCAACAATTATTTAGGCGAATTTATTACATGATAAAATACACCATTATTAACGAATTTCAACGATACAATCTTCTATTACATTTTTCCTAATGTAATAGAAGACTCGTGTGATCGTTTTTTAATAATGTGAACCTTATTTGAATCTTAAATCCTAAACTTACCCTTCTTCAATGTAATTCTATGTTAAAATAAAGCATAAAACTCCTGATCTCGTATTGTCTTAAATTCAAATATTTTTATTTATTCTTTTCTTTGACATTGATACAATTATTGTATTGACATTCAATGTCCCTTTCTAACATTTGTAGCTCATTTCGGTTGGATAACATGAAAAATCTTATCTCAGGGTTAATGCAAAAGTATGTAGTGATCGAAATTTAAAAAAATTTTAATTCCTCGATCAAGTGGCACATCCCCACACTCGAGTCGACGGACACAAGCCCAGGTCGTAAATAATGACGAATTAGGGGCACGTCAAACCCGACGCCAGTGCGAAGACAAAGAAAAAACGTCTGAGTACAGCACACAATAAGAATCTGAGGGCGTCGCTGACAGCTCGCAGTTTGTTACAATTTACAGCACCCAGCAATCGAAACAAAGACTCGTCCAGCTGCCGAATTACGCGGAAACGAGATGGAACGCCTGCTGTGGAGGTAAAGTGTAACACAAATATGAAAGGCTTCACTCTGCTACAAAGAAGTAAAGAGCAATTTTAACGGACAAATAAACAATAGACGTAACTCAGTGAATACTGCCAGTGCACCCTGCACAGCGTGAAAACAAACCTTTGACAGTTTACTGAGATTTACGACTGGAAAGTGTAGAGATCTACGAGCAACGACTCCAGCAAAGGGTTGATAATCGGCGGAACGAACAACGAATAACTTGAACAATTAACCAGGGCTCTGCATTCTGTTAACAAAAGATCGGTCAGAACCTTGACAAAGTCTAAACAAAAGATGACAGACAGCCAGGAAATCGCTCTAGTTTCTTAGAATCCGTACCACGTTCGTCACATGGAATACTCCGGGGATGACGACGACCAACCAGCGTCAAGCATCTTCTAAAAGAGCTCGTGGAGAGAGTAAGAAGGGTTCGGACGACGAATCGTGAAACAGAGGATGAGATCTGCAGAAGAGTAGGAATTTGTACAACCAATCACGAATCCGAGAGGGCAGAGAAATCTAGAATTTAGACTTATGGGTAAGATGTTTTAAAAAAACTGTTTGCGAAGACGCGGAGCGGCAGTCAAGAGTATATAGTCGAGAGTCGATAGTCGATAGTCGATAGTCTACAGTCTACAAGTGAATCGGTCATAAGTTAATAAGTTAGTACGTACGACAGTCAGACGGTCGATTATAGTCGGAACGGTAATACATTCAGTGATTGAAACAGTTTGCGCTAACTACCGAACTTCCAATTCGGTGAACTCATAAGTGAACTTAGACATACGATTTAGTCTCACTACACACACAAGTCTGTTCGACAATCGTATATGTTCTGGTAAACTACAGTGCGCACGGGACTTGAAACTACAACCGACGCGAACATAATAACGCAAGTAATTAACATTCCAAAGTATAACAGTGAGTGACATTTCAAACACTCTCACATTACAATGAATCGCCACATTGAACAATTAACTGAATGAACTATATCGAACAATTACGCACACAGTACACACTACATCCAGATAGACGGAACAGTTAATCATGTACACGAACACGGCAAATTCTCAGAATAATTCAGCTTAATGACAATATTAACATCTCAATATTTGAACTCCAGACACTCGATATCAGCGGGGTACCACAACACCGTACATATAACGGGAGTGAAGATTTAGTGAAGTGAAGTGATTAGTGCTCTTCATAACAGTGATTAAAATGCTCGACGAATCCTCCAGAAGATGTCTTCTCACAACGGCGGAATATTGGATAAACACTCTCACAAGATAAGCTTTTATGTCTATTAAATCTTAGTAATATATACTACTGCTCTGTCTTCTCTTTTCAAGGAACAAACCCCAAGAGATTATATATATAAAGCATATGAATCATGAAGTTTATAAAACAACATTCACGTAATTCATCATCTGAGAATAATGAACGCATTTAGGTAGGGATAAATATATTTGTTGATTGTTTATTGTTCGTATATGTTTTGTATATGTATATTATTTACTGCATTTGAACGTACCATATGTTTGTGTTTTCAGGAAACAACGTACAAATTGTATTTTATATCATGTGTTTTAATATGTATATAATTGCAGGATTTAGTCACTTACTTAATTAACAAGTGTAATAAATAAGTAATTATTTTATATTTAATCTTGCGTTCATTATTGAAATTTAACCTCGATTAATAATTTATTTCATTCTAATCATCTCACAAAGAGTCTCAAAAGTATGCTAAGTATCAATGGACACAACAAACTCGACCATTGAGACGTCCGATTAACAGACTCATAAATCATATTTATTTAACAACTGTGTTGAGTCTAATCTGACGAGTATGAACTACACTTTTATATATGTATTAAAATTAACGTCCATCATAACTCTTTTAATTAATATACGAAGTTAATGAGATACAGTTTACTAATTCACATTTGGATAGTCCAATATTAGCATAATTACGCTCAACATAAATGGTACGGCAACCCTAATTTACTTAATTAATTGCCACTCCCACTTATAACCTTAAATGTAAATGGCTCCCAATGACCGTGGGACATACCAAGGTTAATTAGAGTCAAAGTGCATCAAATGTAATGGCGCCCATCGGATGGCAAAAGAGAGCAGGCAGTAGTATTTAGATTAATTAAAATAATATAGTACATAAGATATTAAATAAGTGTAAGGTTAGCTTGACTGGTAAATGATAACGCGAAGCAAGGCTAAAATGGCTAGCGGTAGTTCTGACAGCATGGACTTTGACGTTAACAACCAGTTGGGTGCACCCGACAACGGCGAAGAGAATTCAGTCGAACCAAATATGACTGAGGAGACGTCAGAGGTCAGAGCGCGGGGACAGGAGTCACAACAACCACAGGAGTCCCAGCAATCACATGAAGAGGCATCACTACGTTCACTGTTGATGGACTTCATGCGCACACAAGGCGAAAGTCTCAAATTAATCAAAGAAAATTTAGAAGAAAACCGAAAAGAAATTAACGAAAAATTCGATCAACAGAATCAGAAATTCGATAAAGTCAACGAAAAATTCGACCAACAGAAGGAAGAAATCAATCAGAGATTCGATCAACAAAACGAGAAGTTCAACACACTAGAAGAAAAATTAGATCATCACAAAGAAGACGTCAAGCAACAGATGGCCGAACAGCTCACGCTTATACGATCGGAAATGCGTGACCATAAGACCAGTTGCGACGATAAGATAAGCGAAGTCTTGAAGAAACAGGAGGACGCTACAAGAGAAATAAAAGATGACACCACTAAGAAGTTTGAAGAAGTGTGGGAAGCCCGAGAGTCGGACCACCAAGAACTTAAAAACCTTGCACAGACCACACAATCTAGTATAAAGAAGGTTCACAATAAGATAGAACTACACATCAATAATAATCAGAAGAAACAGGAAGAACTGAAGACCGAAATATATCACACACTTCGACAGCAGCAACAAGAGATAGGTGAAGCCAACCACACATTGCAACAGAAAATCGATGGAGTAGACGGCCGACAAAAGACGACCGAACAGAAGCTTGACGAAAACGTCAAAGAGAAGACGACACACATTCAGGAACTCAGGTGTCAAGTAGAGAGACTGCGGCGACAGATCACCGATGGGGAGTCTGGGCCTCACAGGACAGTCAACGGACAAGTACAGGTGGAGCTGAAGTATGACGGAACCGACAGATTCCCAATGGAGTTCCTGAAGGAATTGTCAGAGTTTCAAGAAACATATTACCCGAGCAGCGACATCAGGTGGATCGGTAAGCACCTAGAGAAGGACGCAAGTATATGGTGGCGTGTGATCAGGGACCAAATAAACACCTTCGAAGAATTCAAGGAGGCATTCACATTGAAGTATTGGGGGTTGGAACGACAGGACATTATCCGCGACAACCTCGAGTACGGAAGGTTTGAATGGCATGGACCGGTTACGGCTATACAGTACATCGAACGAATCCTTTTAGAAAGTCGCCAATTAACTCCAGCATTGACCGACCGCCAACTGATAAGAAAAATCTCAAGGCACTTTGGGAGGGACTTGCAGATCGCCGTTATAACACGCGGGATCGTCACCATACCCAATTTTGAAGCCTTGATCACTGAATATACGAGCATTCAGTCAAACAGTGCAGGCAACAGGCGTACGCAATATAGGGCAGCGAACGAAAGGGAAACCGGAAATAGCGATCGACCCAGTGGTAACTTTGTCAACAAAAGCGAGGGTGAGAGAAAACCAGCTTGGCAAGGAAGGCCGCACGGCGGTAACCGTTACGAGAATAAATCACACGGAGTGGTGAACACTGTCGAATACTTTAACGCCAAACCGAGCACAAGTCATGCCACCGACGACAACAATTCAAGGTCGAATAACGACCAGAACAGCAAAAAAAAAAAACACCCCTACACAGCGAACGACATAGTTTTTGACAACAAAAACAACCCCACGAATAATGTCAATATCCTAGTACCTGACTTGAGGGATGACCTACTGCATGAATACGACGAGGACATTACTAAACAGATATTAAAATGTCCCGAAATACTCATTCAATTTAACAATAACATTAAAGTTTTGGCACTTGTCGACACCGGCTCAGTTATTAATGGGTTATCAGAAGAGTGGTTCAACGCAAACAAAACGGACATTGAACCATATGAAATTTTACCCATGACGAATTCTCTAATCATTAATGCTGTCGGGAACAAGTCCAAACTAATTAGAAAACAAATACTATGCGACATTGAAATTGACGGGATCAAAAATGAGTGTCTCTTTTTAATTATACCTGACCTTATTAAACAATGTATATTAGGGATAAGTTTTTTACAGGAGGTGGGATGTCGCATCGACATCGGTAATAAGAAAATAGAAATAATGAATGCGGCTGATGAAGAGGTGCACGCCGTACCCATCATGAACATGGAACTAATGGATAATGGAGAAGAAGAAGAAATCTTGAGGAACATCGACGAGAAGATAGCAAGTATGGACTGTCAAGACGTGGAAATATTGGGAAATTTGAGGGAAATACTTATTAAGAATAGAAGAGTGTTTAGGGAATGCCCGGGGAGGATAGAAGGATACGAGCATAAGTTTCAAGTTACGGACAGTACGCCCTACTTTCACCGGGGTTGGCCTGTACCACTTGCTTATCAAAAGAAAGTGAAGGACGAGATTGATAGAATGCTGCGATACGGTGTGATTGAACGATGTACGAGCCCGTTCATAAATCCACTCGTAACAGTCATTAAAAGAGATGGAAGGGTCCGTTTATGCCTAGACGCAAGAAAGATAAACGGCGTTACAATTCCCGACTATGAAGGCGTTTCCCCAATAAACGAAATCTTGGCAAGATGTAGCGAGATGCGCTATCTATCTACTGTCGATTTGTCCAGCAGCTTTTGGCAAGTACCATTGAAGGAAGAGTGCAGGAAGTATACCGCGTTCATGTATGAGGGAAGGTGCTACCAATTCACCGTCACACCATTCGGCCTTAGTACCAGTTCTGCGGCACTAACACGCGGATTGGATACGGTTTTAAATGAAAATGTTAAGAAAAACACACTAATATACGTAGACGATTGTCTATGTTATTCTGACGATGTTCAGACACACTTAGCACATTTAGAAGCATTGTTAAATAATCTAAACGAAACTAACTTGACCGTCAACCTAAATAAGTCGCAGTTTTTCAGAAAAGAAATATCGTATCTTGGATACCAACTAACAACACGCGGCATCCAAGCTACGGAAGAGAAAGTGAAAGCCATTATGGAGTTCCCTAAGCCCAAGAATCAGAAACAGTTAAAGGGTTTCCTAGGCCTCACTAACTTCTATAACCGCTTCACCAGCAAATATGCGGAGACAACGCAACCCCTCCATGAATTATTGAAGAAGGATCACAAATTTGTATGGACGGCTGAATTAAACGACTGCTTTGTCAGAGTCAAAAACCTATTTATTGACGCTGTAGTTTTGAGATTTCCGCGCCCAGACCAGAGGTATTATATACAATGTGATGCTAGTGATTACGCATACGGAGGACAACTTTACCAGCTCGATGAAGACGGGGAGATTGGCGTAATCGCCTTCACTAGTAAAACATTCAAGGGTGCTGAGCGGAACTACTATACTACAGAAAAGGAGCTTTTAAGTATCGTCCGATGCTTAGAAAAATTCCGCATATACGTTCTCGGACAACCGTTAACAATCATCACTGACAACAAGGCGTTGACATTCTTAAACAAATGCCATCTAAATAATTCTCGGATTACACGATGGATTCTTGCAGTGCAAGAGTATAAGTTCGACATAATTCATTGCAAGGGCAAGGATAACATCTTAGCCGACATCTTAAGTAGGTACCCACACGGTGCAAAATTAGAAGAGATTCACGACAACACACATGAATATTTGGTCAACCACATCACCGTGAAAATGAGACTTGAAGTGCGGAAATTAATCCAAAATATTGGAAAGCACCAGATAGAAGACGATAAGCTAAAAACGATCATCACTAAATTTAAGGAGGGAAATATAGATCCTAAATTAACTAAATTTTATCAATGTGTTAACGACAAGCTATATAGGCGACAGCGGAATGAATGGAAGCTGTATGTTCCTAGCAACATATCTGGGGACATAATTGCTGAAATCCATCATATGTTCGGACATTTAGGAACAAAAAAGTGTATTAAAATGCTCCAGGAACATTTCACATTCGACCGGATGTCAAAGAAAGTAAAAACGTATATTAAGACCTGTGACGTTTGCCAGAAGTGCAAAGATACCAACAACAAAGAGCTATTTGGTGGCACACGCGCTGTGATACCTACAGCCAAAGGAGATCTGGTAAGCGCAGATTATTATGGACCCCTACCGACAGGAACGGGTGGAGTCAAATATTTATTAGTCATAGTGGATAATTTCACGAAATATGTCAAATTATTCACCCTTCGGAGAGCAACAACCACTACGACGTTGCGGAGAATAAAAACATATTGCGAACTATTCGGACATCCAAGGGCCATTCTGACGGACAACGGGACACAGTTCACCTCCAGGAAATGGGTCAACGGTTTAAAGGAGTTGGACATACAACCAAAGTTTACTGCAATACGTAATCCATGTACCAATCTTGCCGAGCGGATTAACCGGCAACTAGGAAACTTGTTTCGCATTTTCGTAAGTGACCAACACACTAAATGGTCCCAGTACGTAAAAACGATTGAAGCGTGTCTAAACGAGGTGTACCACGAGACAATCGAAATTACCCCTCATGAAGCACACCTCGGCACGAGACCTACACGAGCATGGGAGCAATGCTTGGACAAAGGGGTCATTAGCAGTGAAGGGAAACGCGAAAACAACATATTTGTAAAGATAAAGGAGAAGAGGGAGAAGCACGCGAAACGCTGCAATGAAAAAAGGAAAATAACAAAATTTACGATTGGCGACAAAGTACTAGTGAGAGCATACCACCAATCCGACGCTGCGTCGAGGAGAATTGACAAGTTCTTCGAACTTTTCGCAGGACCGTATAAGATCAACCGCATCATCGGCGAGGCCACATATGAGCTCGTGGAGTGCGATAGCGGAAAGATGAGAGGGAAATTTAACATACGGCAAATTAAAGCGTATCATGAGCCAGCGAAAGGAAGTATGGATAACACGAGTGGGTAGCAACGACTCCCGGCGGACAGCAGAAGACATAGGTTAGGTAATTTGCTCGCGCGGCCAGTCCAGCTAACCAAATAATGATGTGCATTTTACTATATTGTGTTTAGTCCGTATTTCAATGCTAATTGTGTTTATGATCATCATATATTTGTCATTCATTATGTTAATCAGACATGTAAACATCAATATATACATAAAGTGATTTGTTGGAGTGTACCATGTGTCAGAAGGACATTGTGATACTATGACACAGGACACTAAAGACATTAATAATTGTGAATGATAATAACTTGTTAAAATGTAGAGATTCGAATAATTTGTTTATGTAATTAATAATTCAAGATGGACAATTGTTTTATAACTTTAAGAGTAAGCGTTTGAGTATGCATCATGAAGTATGCTGATTCCTCAATTGTCTAGTTAATATGTATGTTTCATTCATCAATGTAATTGTTCATAATATGGCACAAGATAATCATATGTATATATTTGTTTGTAGCAACTGTATTCTTGAGATAATAATAACAGGTTTGAAAATTATTTTATTGCTATATAAGTCATCGACATAAGATCGATTAATCTAATTGATAGCTAATCTACAGCTTATCTATTACATTGTATATAGATAGAACGAAAGAACGTAAACGATAACTAAACAAACTGTCAAATGGACAGATGTATATGTCTTAAATCCAATTATTTACATAAAATCGTATTGTATAGTCCGCATGTGGACGGATAAAATGTAGAAAATGCGTTCATTTCACTCAGATGAGCGGCAATAAATTCATATGACCATATAAAACATCAAGATGGGGAATAACAATTAATTGCTTCCTATGAGAGATATACGTCAGTCAACCATGTCCATTCCGAAGCAGACATCCACGACTGGGACAGAGCGCAGAAATTGGATCAGATGTCTCCTGAAGCCCAACATCCAATCCAATTTGGGGACAATGTAGTGATCGAAATTTAAAAAAATTTTAATTCCTCGATCAAGTGGCACATCCCCACACTCGAGTCGACGGACACAAGCCCAGGTCGTAAATAATGACGAATTAGGGGCACGTCAAACCCGACGCCAGTGCGAAGACAAAGAAAAAACGTCTGAGTACAGCACACAATAAGAATCTGAGGGCGTCGCTGACAGCTCGCAGTTTGTTACAATTTACAGCACCCAGCAATCGAAACAAAGACTCGTCCAGCTGCCGAATTACGCGGAAACGAGATGGAACGCCTGCTGTGGAGGTAAAGTGTAACACAAATATGAAAGGCTTCACTCTGCTACAAAGAAGTAAAGAGCAATTTTAACGGACAAATAAACAATAGACGTAACTCAGTGAATACTGCCAGTGCACCCTGCACAGCGTGGAAACAAACCTTTGACAGTTTACTGAGATTTACGACTGGAAAGTGTAGAGATCTACGAGCAACGACTCCAGCAAAGGGTTGATAATCGGCGGAACGAACAACGAATAACTTGAACAATTAACCAGGGCTCTGCATTCTGTTAACAAAAGATCGGTCAGAACCTTGACAAAGTCTAAACAAAAGATGACAGACAGCCAGGAAATCGCTCTAGTTTCTTAGAATCCGTACCACGTTCGTCACATGGAATACTCCGGGGATGACGACGACCAACCAGCGTCAAGCATCTTCTAAAAGAGCTCGTGGAGAGAGTAAGAAGGGTTCGGACGACGAATCGTGAAACAGAGGATGAGATCTGCAGAAGAGTAGGAATTTGTACAACCAATCACGAATCCGAGAGGGCAGAGAAATCTAGAATTTAGACTTATGGGTAAGATGTTTTAAAAAAACTGTTTGCGAAGACGCGGAGCGGCAGTCAAGAGTATATAGTCGAGAGTCGATAGTCGATAGTCGATAGTCTACAGTCTACAAGTGAATCGGTCATAAGTTAATAAGTTAGTACGTACGACAGTCAGACGGTCGATTATAGTCGGAACGGTAATACATTCAGTGATTGAAACAGTTTGCGCTAACTACCGAACTTCCAATTCGGTGAACTCATAAGTGAACTTAGACATACGATTTAGTCTCACTACACACACAAGTCTGTTCGACAATCGTATATGTTCTGGTAAACTACAGTGCGCACGGGACTTGAAACTACAACCGACGCGAACATAATAACGCAAGTAATTAACATTCCAAAGTATAACAGTGAGTGACATTTCAAACACTCTCACATTACAATGAATCGCCACATTGAACAATTAACTGAATGAACTATATCGAACAATTACGCACACAGTACACACTACATCCAGATAGACGGAACAGTTAATCATGTACACGAACACGGCAAATTCTCAGAATAATTCAGCTTAATGACAATATTAACATCTCAATATTTGAACTCCAGACACTCGATATCAGCGGGGTACCACAACACCGTACATATAACGGGAGTGAAGATTTAGTGAAGTGAAGTGATTAGTGCTCTTCATAACAGTGATTAAAATGCTCGACGAATCCTCCAGAAGATGTCTTCTCACAACGGCGGAATATTGGATAAACACTCTCACAAGATAAGCTTTTATGTCTATTAAATCTTAGTAATATATACTACTGTTCTGTCTTCTCTTTTCAAAGAACAAACCCCAAGAGATTATATATATAAAGCATATGAATCATGAAGTTTATAAAACAACATTCACGTAATTCATCATCTGAGAATAATGAACGCATTTAGGTAGGGATAAATATATTTGTTGATTGTTTATTGTTCGTATATGTTTTGTATATGTATATTATTTACTGCATTTGAACGTACCATATGTTTGTGTTTTCAGGAAACAACGTACAAATTGTATTTTATATCATGTGTTTTAATATGTATGTAATTGCAGGATTTAGTCACTTACTTAATTAACAAGTGTAATAAATAAGTAATTATTTTATATTTAATCTTGCGTTCATTATTGAAATTTAACCTCGATTAATAATTTATTTCATTCTAATCATCTCACAAAGAGTCTCAAAAGTATGCTAAGTATCAATGGACACAACAAACTCGACCATTGAGACGTCCGATTAACAGACTCATAAATCATATTTATTTAACAACTGTGTTGAGTCTAATCTGACGAGTATGAACTACACTTTTATATATGTATTAAAATTAACGTCCATCATAACTCTTTTAATTAATATACGAAGTTAATGAGATACAGTTTACTAATTCACATTTGGATAGTCCAATATTAGCATAATTACGCTCAACATAAATGGTACGGCAACCCTAATTTACTTAATTAATTGCCACTCCCATTTATAACCTTAAATGTAAATGGCTCCCAATGACCGTGGGACATACCAAGGTTAATTAGAGTCAAAGTGCATCAAAAGTAAAGTCAATGTACTGTACAAGTCATTCACATACAATAAAACATAATATTTATAAATAAGGTTCAGTAATTGGGTGTTGTGGATGTATGTTGAATAGTGAGTTCTTTGGAGCATACAAAAGAACAATTTAAATAGGAACTCTTAATACTAATAATTATAGTGTACAAATAAAATTCATTATTATAATGTTTTATATTGTTTTTGTTATAGTGTTTCACTGTAACTCGCTCTTTAAATGAAGTAAAGTTTGTTCAATAGTCTGCCTTAGCATATTGGAGCAATCTCACCAATCTGGTAGTTTCCTTTACGAATTTATTGCTTGATTCTTCGCTTATGGCCTTCAGGTTTTTGGTATATTCGATTAAAACATTAGTTTTCTAGTTATTTAAACAGTTTTTCTTTATCATCTCGTCTTCTATCTTCAATTATTTTGTTTAAAAGTCCAGCAGTAAAATTAACATGTTCTGCCTCGTTTGGCTAATTCTTCAACAATATATTCCTTTTTACCAAAACACTAATTCATTCAGTTAAGGTCTTGGATGGAATATTTATGGGTCACAGGTTCGGTTTCATATTTTATAATTAATATGATTCCGTTGAATCTTATTTTTTCTTCGTCACTATATTATATTATAAGTTTGTAACGTAAGATTTTTCTATTTTTTAATTATTTACACTTGGTTTGATCTCACTATATGAGTTACCTAGTTGTTTCATATAAATTACATGTTTCATGCAATGTTCATATTGTAAATATGTTTATTCACTTACACTATACACTGTTTTTTCTTTTTAAGGTCTATCACTGTTGTTCTCACCTTCTTACACTGTTATACTACCACTACCTGACTTTTATAATTATTGTTCAATATTATTATATTTGTAATTTTATATTACTCACAGTCTGTAGTTCACTTATACAAAATAACTGTTTGAGGTTCGCAGACCTCCTCATAGTTTTAATCTAAGGCTACACTCAATGTCTTATTTCTTACATACTAAGTTTAACATTTGTACATTATATTTATGTCTACTAATAACTATTTACATGGTATTTTTCTTTTGATCGTCTCTTCTGGGTATTATGGTCATCGTCAGTTATTGTTTTGTCATGGTAATTGAATTATATAATTCCTAAATTTGCATTCTCTATTTCCCTATTATTTATTTATTATAATATTTCCCTTTTTGTTTTGATTTCTTTTTATTCCTTGATCTTATTATTTATCTTTAAATAATATATTGTGTCTTCATTTCTTTATTTATTAAGTTTATTTTATTCTTCTTTGTATTTTATTACTAAAAAGATTGCGTTTATGCATAATTCACAGTGAATTTTGATGATATACTTGTCTTTATACTGAGGTGTAATCTTGTTATGTTACACTAATAAAACCCTATTTTATCTGGCCAAATTAGTTATATCCATTTATAACTCATACACTACACAAAAATAAAAATACAAACATTTCCAATAATATCCTTACACTCACAAACAGTAAATTGTAACACAAACATTAAACTAGACTTTAAAATTGATTATAAAAATTGCGTTTTTTAACAACAAAAAATTAAATACATACAGTGTAATCGTTAATCGAATTGTTCTACATGGTAAATACCAGGTAACAAATAGGCAATTTAATATAATGCTTCCAGTTAATCCTTAGTTATTACTTATGTTTTGAAAAATGAAGACTCAAGAACTAGATATATAAACATTAATAATTACATTAATTTCACTTATCTGATCTAAGTGTTTGTTTTGTTTGAGCTCTTACAGTGTTTACTTTTACTGGACTTTTTTTACTTTAACAAGTTAAATATTCGTTAATAACATAACATGAGAGTCTAATTATCTTGAACAAATTTACAAAGAATATGGTCAGGGCACCTCTAAATTTGTTCTGTTGTATAGTTTACGTTTTCTTCTTACTTCTGTAGCATTATTTATTTACAGTAATATTGTGATAATAGTCAATATAGTTTCTTTTGCAAATACTGTATTGTGTTTTTGTTGTTTCAACACCTGACGCACGTTTCACTGAAAAACTATCAGCATCATCAGAGGTTTGTAAGTGATTTATTTATTTACAATAATACATAATATGTTTCCGTTTGTTCTATTACATTTTTAAATTCTGTTTTACCTTATTTGAAAAGGCACGCTTTTAAGGTGAAAGGTATTTGAAACGGTGTTCTAAGGTGATGTTTTAAGCCGTTTCTCTGTGCAAGCACATTATTTCAGTACGAAATAAATCATGTGTTTATATTATTGTACATTAAAGAAAATGTTAAATATGTTACAACATATATGTTTCTTGATACATGATGTAATCTCATCTTTTACGTAATAAATTATACGGTGAATAAATATAATTTTATATAATCACTTTCATAATATTGTAAATGAATATTTGGTTTTTCCCAATAACTAACTGTACGTGCATTAAACTTTCGATATTTTAAGCACACGATAGTATCGATACGACACGCAGTAAAGAAGAGGAAGTACACCAATTGTGAATGATCGTGTTGCTGAATTTAATGCGAAGATGAACAATGTTTTTTTAATGCGTGAGGTTAAGCAGGAATGTTTTGGTTTTTAGTTTATTTTTTTAAGAATATAAAACTCACATTTTGTCAAAGTATAATGTTTAATAACTAAATACAGTAATTTTAATAGACTAATATTTGTACCAATCTCAACACGAATAAAACAAACGCAACTGAAGGAAAACATAACTAAACATTATGATATACCAAAGCTTCCTTCTAAATTCATAAACAAGATGAACCTGCACTTGAAATATATTGTTTATAACGAACTTAATTTGTGTCTATGAAAATTGTATTTAAACTAACCTAGTCAACCTAACCTTGCGCACAAACACATTAATTTTTTTAGCGAGTCATATCTTTATGGATTTATGGAACAATATGCTCGATAAACATATCGAAAACATTGCAATGTTTTTAACGTGTATAAAAATTTAACGTTTACAGCGAAAATAATGTGAGACATGTAGGCCTATAGTAACCCGTACGACCATAACCTCGCCTGACTTCGAGTTTTTTTCCTGTTATTTGCGCGTATTTTCTGTTCAACTAGCGCGTATTATTTTAAAGGTATATTGATTTTCTGTTCAACTAGCGCGTATTATTTTAAAGGTATATTGATTTTTCTGTGTTCTTTAAGTTTGCCCGTTTAAATACACCAAGTTTTGCTGTTACAGCTGCAGGTTTAACCTGCAGTATTGATAGAAACTCTTTGCATCATAATTACATAACATGAAAAGCAATTACGATTTAAAACAAACAACTAATCACAAAAGTAGTATCAATATAATTTTACTAAAAATATAAGCGATATTCACTACTTATCGATACCGACTTTTGCATAATCGGAATATCGAAATTTGTGCAGATACGATTATTGGGAAAGTACCGAATATATAAAACAATAACTTACTTAACAACATCCATTAAAAAGTTCGTAACATTCTTATCATGCTTGTAATTATCTGAGTAATGTGCAACTTAAAATTTACATACACGTTTAAAATTCACCACTAGCAGAAGGTACTGTCATTAGAAATTTACTTACTTTATAGAGTAATTGCAAAAATTAGATATGTTCTTGGCAGAGACTAAATTTAACTTTTTGTTAACGTAAGATAAATTTGTCTCAATGTAAAAAAATAATTATTGATTATTATGATCACTATATAGGCCCTACATCCTTCTTATAATTAATAGTTACTATCATGATATTAAAACACTGGCTAATATTAATATTGTTTAATATTAAATTTTAAAATAAGACTAACTAAAATTTTGTAACTATAATATAGACTACCGGCAACTCTAATATTCCTTTTTGTAACGAACATAAAATTTTAAATTATGAAACTATACCGTAATTATAATGCACTTTAAAAGTGCACTTTGACTTAACAATCTCACAATTTTAGCACTACGCAGTAATTAATAGCAGTTTGTAATAATAACTGTAGTAGAGTATATAAAATATGCTGTGTTCGATGCCTGTATTTACTTTATTGATTAATCATGGAGCGGTACACACAAAGCGTGCGCCTGGTATTTTACGTCTGCATTCACGCGATACAAGTAAGGCGTGCTTTCTGCCAATACATTCTTATTTGTGTTATCCTCTGCTCATACACAGTCATTACCAGACAAAAACTGATGTACCGTGTCCGCGAAATAAACCATTTTGTTAAAACTAACTGATAACAATAAGCACCGTACATTTTGTGCGTTTGAGTCTGATTTGGATTTGGGTTATTTTCATTTATTATGGTTGAATCCAACTTATTGTATCATAAATATGTATCCATAAACTTTTAAATTTTGGAATCTTTGTTATTTCACTAATGCTGATTCTACAGAATTTTCAACTTACAATCTAGTTTTGTACGTGTACGAAACACATAACTGCTAAAAGATTTTGGCAGATTTATAGCAATTAGTTAATTAGTCGACTAATCTGTGTTATTAGTCATCTTTTTGCTTCTCTACTGTCTTTTTTATCAAAATCTCTACTAAATTTCGACTTTTCAAGCAATTTTACCCTTCAGGCTGACGTAGTTAGAGCCAATTGCGCACTTTGTGAGGTCGAGCCGAGTACCAGTGGGTTGTCACCACACGCGCGCGCGCGCAGCACACTTTGAAAGTCTTCTGAATTATTTTACTCTTATCTCCGACTTTCTTATTTCAGAATATTTAAGTATTAATAATACATTATTTTACTGAATTTTAAATTACGCGTACTGTTTACCATAAAAGTTACAGTTAAAGTAAACTCGATTCTGAAATCAATGACGGAATTCCGTTATATCTGAGTTCTAATTAATTTTAAGCTACGATTCCGAGGATTACGTAAATACCTTCGTTCTGTATATTCTAACTGATATTTATTCTAAAAGTGTGCTCAGCGAATGTGGTACGAGGTGAATGCGTAAATCGGGTATATAAAACATTGAGCTATTAATTCTACGATATCGTAGATACAGTTATGTACCCAACTTATTGTATCACAGAAATGTGTATCCATCTCTACCTTCTTCAGAGAGATTCACCCTCAACTTCTCTAGAAGGAATGGAATGACTAAGTTATAGAATAGGAATCTCGTTTCTACATTAGTGCCTACTTTCTGTTTTATCGGTGTCGTTTTAATTGAGGTCTCATGCTTCTAAGAACCAAAAAGATACTTTACAAGCGATACTTTACTAGGTAGATATTAGTAAGCTGATCAAAACATATCCTTGATCCACAAAAGTGGTTGTAATTTCTATGTTCATGCCAGTCGGTAAAACTGTCCGAACCAAGACTAAGCGCATTTGTTGCATGCTTGCAAACATTCTTAAGAAGTTTCATATCCGTGAAGCAACAGTTCCATTGTGCTGATACTTCTAATTGAATGCGTTTTATGTAGTACTTTCAAGTTCTGTAATTAATTTTGTTTTAATTGTGTCTTTGTGACTAAAGTAGCTAACAAATACCCAAGTGTAATAGACAATAATATAAATTATGCAATATAATAAATTAATTAAACAAAAACCCAAAATTAAACCATTAATTGCTTGTTAAAAATGAGTATAAGGTGAGCCTAAGGTGGTTCGTTTTGCACGTTAAACTATCTCGATTTTTCACAATACGGTGCATTTATCTTATGCTAGTTGTAGTTACATTTATACATTAGTAACAACAGATGTTATACGCAATAGGTAACGTTATATTAATCTCTGTTAAGATGTATTCTCAAAATATTATTATAGGCCTAGTAAAAACAATCTCAGTACGAATACTAATTTAATTCAAGTGATTAATACACAATATTAAATTTTTTCTGAATATTTCTGCAATTAACTAATTATAGACACATTAACGTTGCTTTGGAATTAAGTTTCAGATTTTTGGGTAGTGGCACAGTTTTTGTTTAATTAATTAAGCTACGCATGGAATGTAACCTCTATTAAATTAAATACCGTACTTTCAATATTATAGCTTGACGATAATTCTTTCCTTTCTGTTGATATACATAAAAATCTGTCTCACGTGTTAAAAAATAAAATAGAAAAACCGGATTATATTGGCTGTTATCACAAACACGATTTTAAAGCAAAATTCTGAACATTTAATTCCTAACAATTACATCACTACTAGCGAATTTCACCAGCTTTCACAACACATAAATGTGTGTGTGTGTGTGTGTGTGTGTACGCTGACCAGGACATCACACGTCGCAGCTTACTGTCAGCGGAATTGTACATCACCTGCTACTCTTCGCCAGATTAAAATAAACGACAGATTTTCTGGGCACTCTAATCTTGACAAAATAAAACATTTCATTAGCATTTGTCGTCTACACCGTTTAGAACAATGCACAGTATCCGAATAGACGAGTTGTTTGTGTGCTCACCACAAGAAGAGGATGTAAATAAGAAGTGTGTCACACACAACAAATCTTTGTACACAACAAAGAAGGGAACGATTAACATCTAAACCAAAGAAAATTCACTCTTTGATTTATTAAACGAACTTGAGAAACGACCTAAAAACGTTAATTTTTGTTTATCATAATTGTCTTATCATTTAATTAATGATTTAACATGTGTCCATAGTTTTGACACACACATTTATCGTGTTTATAGTTATAGTATTGAAGGGTTTACATTTACTAAGACGTGGTTACAGGTCGGCCATTAAACAATAGCGCGGGGAAGTGATGTGGGGCTCAGATGGAATAACTGTGTTCTGATAATAATCTCAAGTATAAACATATGTTCACCTAGAGGTACACCTCAGATAACGTGTATAATCTCCTGTAGTAATCAATATACCTTACACTGTATGTATTGCATGATTTAATTATAGGTATATCTTTTGTGAATACTTTACGGCAACAGTGTGTAAGCTAGAAAATTGTATATGAATATTTCATTGAGTTAATTCAATAAAATTTCTACAACACCGGTTCACTTAGAGAAACCTTATTTTTGCAGAAATAATTAAATTTTTTCGCATATCTATCACCAAATTACTTACGCGCGCGTGTACGTGTGCGTGTGATTGTGGCAACATTAATCACTGACATTCCTGTATAACTCTAACAATGTACTCTTAATTATATTACTGCAGTTACAATGCAGACGTAACAATTACTACCACCACCAGCTACTACTACTACTACTACTACTACTACTACTACTACTACTACTACTACTACTACTACTACTACTACTACTACTGCTACCACTACTACTACTATTACTACTACTACTACCACCAACATAGTTCACAGCGGCCAAAAGGATGAGTAAACCAGTTTATGTACTTTATAATATCGCATCAGAAAAAAAAAGAAACCAAGAAACACAAAGCGTTAACTTGGTACACGCTTCAAAGTAAACTATGGTACACGTTCCAACACGTTGGCGGTGTGCCTACGAATAGGCACACACGTTCGTTTTCAACGAATGCTGTGAAATAACGAGTAGTCTAATACCATTATATGTGCATGTAATTTCAATTACTCCATCTTTAAATAATTACTCATGTATTATTGTTTATACACTAATTATGGACGGCGGGGTGGCTCGCTTTTCCATTGGGCTGTGTGGGTTCGGCTCAAGGTCGAGTTAATCCAACCCGTCTACATACTGTTGAAGCAATACGACAGTCCGGCTAAGGTAGACGAGCCTTAGTCAGTAACAACGGGACATCTACACGCCAAAATGCACAAAACACTCCTCGTCACTGATCGTGGTTAAAACCCAGACTGGTTTGTACCACGGTGCAACAGAATTCAGAGAAGACGATCATTATGATGTTAAATACGTTTTTAATTGACAGACATCAACTTTCAGGACATAAAGTCGTTGTTGTCAAACCGGTAAACTGGTTGATATCGCAAGAACAGTGATTTTCGACTGGCGGCCCGCTACATTATCTCCACAAACTAATTTAATAATTACTCTATTTATTTTAATAAGGAAATGAATAACACACTATTATTTTAACAGAGAATGATCTTGCAGTTAGGAACCTATGAAAAATTTTTCACTGGCTCACGAATAAAACTGGACTAGATTTTACTTTATTTGTTTAATGGAATGTGTTTTTGCTCTAGTCTTCCTTTATTTGCATCATATTACAAGATCTAGTCCACTTCCTCCCATCCCCCGGCTAGACAAAATAGACACGCTTGTCCGATGTTTCTCTTTGATTCGTAATCAGTCGCATTTGTTATTCACAGTTACGTTTAAGCGTTCACAAACTATAACTCATCACATAGAAAACTTTGTGTTTGTAAAGCCTGCATCAGATCGACTTCAGTTTTCACGTTGGGGTTTTCATGTAATTTACACAGTTTTTAATACCTAATTAATACTTAATAAAAAAAACAAAAACCGAAAACATTATTATTAAAGCGACATAATAAAATTGTCTCCTTAAAGATACGAAGTAAGGTATGTTAAATGTGTTAATCACCTCTATTTACTTGTTTCAAATTAAATACTGCCTTTTTTTAGTTTTACGTTATTTATCAAAAAATGATCGCTTATATGCGGCTCGGCGGTGGGTTCCTGCATTTAGTTGTGGCACTCGGGAAACCACTGGTCTAGAATATCTGAATACGTATAAATTAAAAACAATATCTGAAATATAAAGAATTAAAAATAAAACTTAGTACAATCTAGATATGTTTTGGCAGCACTCAAACTAGAGGTTGAGATACACTATAACAGTTTTGATAAAAGAGCAAATGAAATTATGAATTAGAAGATTATATAGCGATAGGCTGAGGTTTGAAGAAACCGAGATGCGTTTAAGTAGAGAACACTAACGCTACACAACACATTCCACTCAGAGCTGAGTAAATAAACACAGCAGGCATTGGCAATCGGCTTTTAATGCAGTGCGAAAGCAACGCTTATTGATTTTTGACTTTATCTCTCAGATTAAACAACACATCAAATTTGTGTAATTCCGACAACTCGCATGGCGTTAATCAGGAAACAACACAAACCAATTAGCGCCACAACCAATTAGCATCGGTTTATTCGAAACTAATATTAAATTGTAAGTCTACGTTCTGTGAACAACCATTATACTGAGGAATAGATTGAAATTACGATAAGATTTCCTAAAGAAACAGGCACAGACAAAACAACTTGTGCAGTCTGCTCAAATGCGTGCCGTAAATCATTCATGCTCGCAGATCTATTGGAATAAAAAAAAAACGAACAAAAATAAACAATTTATAACACAAGTACTCGCGCAACAAAAACTGAAACTCCTTTATTAAACAAAATCCCTTTTCATTATAAGGGTACAGTTCATAGGTACAGTATAATTACTTTCCATAACAACTAGTTTCAGGAACATTATATGCTTTTATTTATTTATTTCGTTACATAAGCAACGAAACATTTATTTAAAATTAATTGGTGAACCACAGTCTTGGAAATTTCATACTTACACATACATGCCTGTAGTTCAGTCGTTAATTCTTTGCTACATATCACAACGCATTTACAAACTTCATTCGTTTCTGTAATACACGTGCTTAGTATACAAATTACTCGTTATTCTATGCGCATCACTGAAATGAGAATAACTAATCAATTCCATCGTATACTTTGTGTGCTGCGGTTAACTTCAGTTCCAGTGAAAAAATACAAAAATGACACGTTTTTTAGTTTTCTTAGAACAAAAAGGTTCAGTATCTGTCGATATAATAAATGTTAATTGAACTATAGTGTAGCAGATAAAACGTTTAGTCCTAAGACATGTCTTAGTCTAACATAAAGTGTTTTTATTATCCATCTGCGACACGTATGATACAGGTTACACCTGTAAATCAGATTCACGATGATGAAATCATTCCTTCAGTTTATAAACAGTGCCCGTAAACACTTATTACTGTGGCTTTAAAATTACGTTTTCTAACAAAACATGTAACGAATGATTCTGAAATGACTGATTTACTACAGGCACTATACAAAGAGAAAGAAAGAGCGCGCGCCCCTGCTGGCGCGCCGCGGAAACCTGCAACTGTCACGCATAAACATTCAAATGTTCCCACATTCCGACTTGAAACTGTGAGTACTTTGTTAGCTGTAAATCGTTCGCTTTTAGGAAAATATAATAAAAATTATTAACACCATTACTAACATTACTAAAATTCTGTAGTACATAGTGCGATAGCACATTATTCATTTGTGTATTGCACACAAAAACGCAAATTTTATTTTGCGTGTATTATAACTTAGATTTTAAGAAATAACAAAACACTAAAACCTGTACTTTCACAGTGATAACTAGTGAATTGTGGATACAACATTTAATGAGAAGTACAGTATTTGTTTACCTGACAGCAATATTGGGATGCGCAGTAGTGTGTCGGGTTTGGAATCCGTCGAGAGACTAGGCGAGCAACAGGTGCTAGCTTCCCGGGGACACGACAGCTCGTACAGCGCAGCCACGCATCCCTATCGCATTTATTGCTGTATTGCTGAACGCCAAACTTTCTGCACACCTTGCACACTGTTTAAGCGTATTGTTAATAAACACAACACTAATAAAAACTAATCAACTGTTTACACAGATTCAACTCGGTTATTCCTTATCGTCATTAACTCTTTTAAAGTGTGCACATTTTATGTTAAATTCCGTAAGGCAAAGTAACAATTGCATCAACAGTGTTCACAAAGGTATATAGAAGCTGTGAATTATGACTTGAAATTTATGACTTAGGTTTCTTGCTGGTTTAGAATAGATACAAATTAGGTAAAAATAATTATTATAAATTTTCATGTTTTTTGTAAACCATAGCGTATTACATTCAGATTCGTAACGCTTTCTTATAAAAAAATACATTATTAGAAATTACATTCATTCTCATTCTTAAAGGGCCAGCCGCAGAACTATTACATAAGTGCCTCTGACAACCGGGATATTTACAGTAAATAAATAAACGCTCTAGAATTGCGGTACGTAGACCGGCATCTGCCCGTTGTGTACCATGCTCAAGAGCATTCTGGGATACTCTCTAGGAGTAAGAAGTAACCAGGTCTTGCACTGACCTGATTGACTACCCTGAAACTCCGTACTTCTGAACGCGTTTGCAGTGATTATGATTCGATTGAGGAATCGATGATTCAATGAGTCAATCGATTGACGAGGACATTTTTAGGGACTTAGATTCAGCAAGCTTTAAAAATGGCGGGTTTACAAGAGTTGCGAAAACGCTCTTGTTTACTTTGTGTTCTTAAATATCATTAAGGTTATACCATCGCATTGTAGTAACGCCAAGTAATTTACTCGATTTATCCAAAATATGACTTCAAAACATGAAAACCTCTACATTTTAAAATAAATTTTGAAATAAACAAAATACGCTTTGATTACTTTCTCCTGATGTATGGGAAAGGCTACCTTTCGCTTTCGTATGATGAAAATGCCTTTGGTTAATTATTTCTTGGAATTTTCAACAGATTTTTTTTAACGTAAGGAATGTTATTATCACTAATTTTCAGTGCAATCAGTGCAGTTTCCATACGTTACCCACACGTTTTTCAATACCCTTAAGTATTTCTGTTACCTTTACTTTTCTGTTCTGTAACGAACAATCAGTTTTATTAAACTGTCCTGATTAAACAGAGGAAAGACAATTTTTGTAATGATTTGTTTTGTTACATAGCAGCATTTTTTCTCATATACTTTTTTTATTTAACCTAATTTAATAATACGTGTGATCGTTAAAGATGACTAGGTTATGAACAGTCGACGGAAAGCTGATTGTGTACATTATCCCATACAAAATCTCACAATTTTTCTTTGAAAAGTTTAAAACAACGGAAAATAACTTGAAGCAATAGGAAAAGTTAACCTAATTGACAATTGTAGTTTTTATTTTATTACAATGTTATGGTTATCCAGATATGATAAAAGGCTACACTTTTCATTGTAGAGAACGTAAGCACAAATTAATCATTAAAGAATATCATTAAATTACCAAAAGCTTTAATGATGTTCGTCTAAATACTTGTGTATGGAAACTACCTGTATGTACACACTTTCCTCTGCTTCTCGTACATAATATGATGATGTTTGCTTCCTTTGCTTCCTTTAATGATGATATTCAACCTTGCACTGCAGAGAAATTGTTAACACAAGACTTACATTTTATTGACAGTAAAATTGTAAAATTGGTAATCAAAATAAATCTGTTTATTAAACAAATTTATTTATTTATTAAACTTTTAATTAAAATTGATTAAATACATTTATTTATTTATTAACTGTTAAGAAACCTATTTATTCAGTAACACGAATGGTGGTGGTTTACCATGGAATTAATAACTGCGTGAAATCCTGTTATGTTAACGCTCCCTAAAGTTTTATCCCTAAAACACAGGAAAATATGCATTTAGGACGTTACGACCTATTGAAAAAAGTGATCCTGTAAAAGTTATTATTATTCTTTAAAAGGTAAAAAAATCGGCGGGGGCTGTGTCGGAGCCACGGCCGCAAATCTTCAGAGCGTAGAATACGTCTGTCTGTGTGCTTTAGGGTTGCTAATGTGTTATGAATAAAATGAACAAACACATATTTAGTTTTACAAAGTACAAAATTTTATTTGTAAAATCATCACACAAGTTAATTAGTTGGTTCAAGCAAGACTTTATTTATAATGGGCCTATGATAGGAGAAGTAGCTGATATAAGGTAAGATATCAACGCTGATGTTTCTGGTGAAAGTTAAATCGATGGTGGTGTTACCCAGCGTAGTCGGTGGCATCATCAGAAATACGTACAAACATACATTTTATAATCGCTTAAGACAATTACAAAATATATAGACGTATCTGTATACAAAATATATCAATACAACCGCATAGTAAAAACATTAAAAACTGCAGGAACGAATAAAGGTATAGTTCCGATGCCGCTAAATATCATTTGTTTATTTACTTGTTACTATGGTAATTAATTCTGGTCTCCATGGTGTTGACTCGACTTCAGTATTTATTTCCTTGTCTTTTAAGCGTTGTCGGTAAATCCTCTGACGTTCGGCATTGGTAATTTTGGGTGTTTTGAATTCCCCATGATTTTCTCTACTCTCCTGTATGCGTTTACGATACTTTTGAGCACGTTTAGCATCCATATACCGCGACATTTTGTCCGAACACATGATTTTTACAAGTTGAATTACGATTATTCAAACCTCTTAATAATATCACCGCTATTACGGTACACTATGTAGATAGTACTCGATGAGACAATTTAACGACACCTCACTCAACGTTCTATCGCATCGCAAACCGGAGAAATACTAATTTTAGTGCGCGCCGAGCGGCGCAAAATATTTCTATTTCTCACCCCGCGCTGGATGATGCAATAGCCCGCTTATATTGTGCTATTTATTATCTTTGTTTCTTTATCTGTCGAATGGTACCACATATAAGCGTGAATCTTTTGTCGGTTAGATAATATTTCAATTTCAAACGTGACGTGAAAACGTAACGCTCGATTTTCTGGCTGGGGGGTGCCTATTGCTGGCCTGAAAGGTAAGACGTATTCTACGTAAAAAAAATATTTTTTCTAACTCGTTTAAGATATTGTTACGACGGTCTAACTGATCGTTGTATGGTACAGTGGAAAACAAAATACAAGACACCAATTAAGTCACTAATCACTACCTTTAATTACCAAACAGTTTGTAATCAACAAAATAGTCTCTTACAACAAATCAAATAAAAATTGTTCACACGCAATAAAATGTCAACTAATATAAAACACAATATATTTCAATTGTCCCGCACGATTATAAAACACATAACACTTCGGCACAATACTTCGAACCGCACTGTGTAAATCCCCACTCAAACCACTGTGTAATCGCCCGACAATAACTGAAAACTAAGCAGCAGGTATGGGCTATTTATAGTATGCAGGGTTCCATAATATGCGTCCTTAACAAGCCATCGAAAATTCTAGAGGACACTTCAGCGCGACCTTCGCAGAAACACGCACCGTTGGGCTAATTGAGAAGCTTCTAGAACGCACAAGACGTTTCGCATTACATAATACTGCCTCGCATGTCAAGCGTCACGTACGCATAATAGCTGCGGGAATAGAGTAGAACAACGTTCTCCAATGTACCAGAACGTTCCGTAATGGCGTAGGGGAGAGTGGAGTAGCCCCGATCACCTAAGGGAGAAATTCGATAAAAAATTGAAGAATTGGCTAAAAGTTAAAAACAAATGTAAAACATTGTTGATATAACAGAGCAGATTATTAGTTATACACTGTAAGCGTAAAAGTTGAAAGGGGCTTTTCTTATTGCATAAAAAGTAAAAAATGGGCTTTGATCGGTATTCCCCCACCCGCGGGGTAATGACGATCAGTTGATTTCCTATGCAAATTAAATGGGAAAAAATAAAAACCTAAAAAAGAAATTGTCAATGTAAAAAACAAATGATATATTGATAAAAGATACATTAGAATGTTACTTATATCTACAAATGGTCCTAACTACATTCTAAGTCTAAAAATAAATTTTAAAAATTAGGTTTTTTTAGTTCATAAGCCAACGTACTCTACTATATCCTGTGTATTTTATATGGGAAATAATTCAATTTAATTTTTGTGTGTGTATTCTCCCCATATAGGCCTACTAAAAATCTTTCCTATAATACACATTATAATAGTTTCACTTTCAAAAGACACTAATATTGACAATCTTTGACTCCCAGGGTAACTTTTAAATTAAGATATGCCATAATAAAAAAGTTTTTATTAATCAGTACAAAACTCAAAAAAAAACCCTAGCTACGCCACGGAAAGTATCACGAACATATAAGGGCAACGCATTAGTATTTAATAGTACTTAACTCAGTATGGTGTTGTACAGTTGTAACTCAGTACAGTTGATCGTCATTCCCCCACTCACCTGATCGGTGCTACCCCACCGCGTATACTACTGAGTTTTATAACCTGAGACTATAGTAAGTTAGTTTAAAACCGTAAATAACGAATTCAAATAATACTGAAAACGTTAAGAATACATCTGTACAATTAAATAATTAAAAATTTAAGTGCAAATATCATTACGTTGCTTTAAAGATGTGAAGAAATAAGAAGAAATTTGCCTAAAACACACTTCTGTAATTCACTGTAAGTACAATGGCGGAAATGGTTAGCGGTCGTTTTTAATTAGTTCACTGTGCAACTGGCTAGAGTTCAGTATTCAACAGATATCGCTACAGCGTACTATACTCTCGTTACCGACCTGATCGGGGCTATCCGCTGATCGGTGCTACCCCACTCTCCCCTAACACCTTTTCTGCATTACGTACTAAATATATATATATATATATATATATATATATATATATATATATTATAACATCGCCAAATTCAGATCATATTTGATATCTATAAGTATGTAAGAAATGCAAAAGTAATATATTTTAATAAATAAATAATAAAGAGAATAAAAATATAAAATGTAATTAAGAAAGAAGGAGGAAGAATAGTAAACCAAAAGTGATTTTTAAATAAAATTACAGACTAGACTGACTGACAAATGACCTTAACCCAACCCCAGAGATTGGCCAGATAAAAACCAAAATAAAGTGAAACAAGATGGAAGTGAAGGAGAATAAAAATGAAAATAAAAATGGAACAAACCAACTATGAAGGAAATAAAGTGAAACAAGATGATGAAACACAGACAAATAGTGTAGAATAGGGAAGAGAGAAATGATACAATCAAATATTATAAAGGAAACGAAATCAGTAAATAACCAATATGAAAAATAAATATTAGTATTGACTAAGTGAAAAAATGTAATTCATAATTAATAAAACCCCGATAAATAAAAATACACTAACCCAAGAATTAGTAGTATATGTAAGTAAGAAATCTAGAAGACATGAACTTATTAGATATAAATAATATTTGTAAAGAAAGACAGAGATAGTGAGAAATATTCTGAAAGTAACTAAGTGACAAAGAAAAATAATAATAGGGATTACCCACTAATAAACACTTAAAATAAAGGGTTTAAGAAGTGCCAATAGTGAAAGTGTAAATACCCCAAAATAATGAGTGAATCAGCGAAAAACACTAATTAGTTAAAAGTGAAAGTGATGAATAAAAAAGGATATTGTAAAAGATAATACGATAAAAAATAGTAATAGATAAGAAAACACTTAGGAAATCAATGATAAAACACTAAATGATTTAATAGTGAACTTATAAGAGTTATATAGTTAATGGTAATAAAAAAATAGTATTTCGATTAGATATAAACAATTAATTAAGAAGTAATGAACACTGAAGAGTGATGATAACAGTATTAATTAAAAAAGAATCTTATTGTTAAGTTTAATTGAATACAATCGTAGTTAAAAGGGGGAAGCTCAGGTAAGGTAAACAGTTTGTGTTATCATGGATTGGAGAAAGAGAATAGTAAAGAAATAAGAAATTAAGAATGCAATAAATAAACACCCTATGTTATAAGGGATAATAGATTAAGTAAGTTTGAAAGGAGTGATGATGTTTCTCACCCGAAATAATAGTAAAGGAATGAAATGTATGTTAAACCAACAGTACCTAATAACTGGTAAAGAATTGTTCATTTAAATTTATGAATAGGCTATGGCTGAAGGAAGCATACAGTCCATAGGCCTAGTTGTTATATTTTATGTATTAAAGAATAGTAAATAATAGCCATATTGTTGACAATGGCAAGTTAAATAAATAAGCAAATAAATCAATTCAGAAATAATAAACACTAGAAAATCAGATAGGAAATGCCTAACTGTCAATAACAAATAACTACAAATTGTATAAAATCCACTAGGAATTCAACAAATTCAAGGCGAGTAAATAGCCAAGAATAATTTGTAAGTCATTTTAAAAGAAATATGTTAGAATAAGGACTTAAACTAAAGGAGAAATGTAATTACCAAATATTAAAATATGTGTACAAACATTAATATTTTGAAGAACCCGACCTTAAGGGATATCAAAATAATCTTTGAAAGGAAATAATAACAGTAGTGATAATATTTAATATGTAGGGAAGAAGACCGAAGAATATAAGCAATCAGAAGAGATACAGCTATTTTGAATAAAAATTCAAATTTGATAACAATGGTTATATGTCAAAATTAACCAATCAGAATTAATTGGTAACCATGACGACAGACGTTTGGTTACTAATTTACCGTTAGATTTCTTTACTCGTAATGTGACGCTCTTGCTGAATAGACGCCAAATCTTGAACAATCAAATTTCTAATTTAAAACATAAAAATAGTAAACGAAATTACCACCAATGAACAAGAAGGAAGCAGACGATGACTGACACCATTTAACTGATGTCGAAGACGAATTAAATAAAAAATTAATTATTTAATTAATTAATGTGGTGTTACACAGCGAGAGTTGTTGTCGAACTGTACTAGTTCCTCTGCAACTGCGGACTACTTCTCGAACTTTTTACTTAAATGTAACTTTGCGTGTTTGTGAAATTAAGCACGTAATTTACACACGTCTAGCGCATTGAAGATCCGAACGAAGAGTACCGCTTCCCCAAGTCTGAGTTGGCGTCCCTTCTAAATGCAGGATTCTGATTGGTTGTTCAAAATAAATCATGCGTTTTCCATTTCAAACAATATCGGACAGGTCTACTAAACGCCCCTTGACAGGTCTGAGACGGCACAGAATTACTGGCCTAAATCGCAGTTCCTTTGTTTGCAAATCGTTTGATTACAGGTATTTGCAAACGTGTTTTCAAAGATCTGACCACAGAATATTGTTGCTTAGGTCTTTATCTGTGTGTGTGTGAAAACACCTAATTCGTACCTAGCTTAATTCTCGAGTTATTTCGCTTGGCGTTCTTCTTCTGTATATCTTCTGTAAATGTTAATTATATTGGTTGATATTTTGGCTACTTATAGAGCTTTAATTGCTGAACACTATGCTGTTTTCAGAATTGCTGTATATTTATTGGTTTTAAAGATATTGCAGTTTTAACACATAAATTCAATTGAGTAAAATTTCCTGTCTGTACCGGAATTTGTCGTAGCAGTAACGAGGTTAGACAGAGATGGCTGCGATTATACGCTCTCTCTCTTGCTTACGTCGCTATACTCGCTCCGTTTGACACTTTCATATAACGCTCAGATAGGACGACAATATGAATCGTTATATATACCCCCACTCGGTATAAAAAAAAAATTGATTATTTAAGAAATACATTAATTTTTTTTCTTAATGTATAGTTTTACCCTAATTAAAATTTTGCACATAATCTTTCGCACTTTTGGTTTTTCCCGCACAAAACTTGCACTAATACAATTTTGCTTACATCTACCTTATAACTAAATATTACAATATGTTACTTAACCTAACATGGCATACACATATTGGAAATTTATATGACCATTAATATTTTAATCACCATTTTGACTCAATTAACGTCAATAATTTAAAACAACAATACTAACATTTATTTAAATAATTTTTGTTTATTAACATTGACCTTGATTCAAAACAATTATAAAATTTTTATTTGACCCTGTTTGATTCACATACCTTATTGGCTCAAACTATTGTTTCTTTATTGGTCATTATTTTGTCTATATTTTCTCAAACTATCCCCATGGTACTTTCCTATAATTTTATTTTTTCAACATCTTTTAATATGTATGTGTACCTTGCAATCTGCTTTTCTATTCTATAAGGTCCCACGAATATCGGAAAGAACTTGGCCGTGGTATTATCTATGGCAGAGGATACAGGATTCGCTTTTACTAGCACTTCCTCTCCTTCCACAAACCTTACCAACTTGTGAGTACGATTATATCGTTCTACCCTCTTTTGGCCTTCTCTCTGTATTCTTTCTTCTGCTATTCTGGTTTTTACCTCATATGGAATAGGTAGATTGTAGTTGGGTGGACTTTTTATGGTTTTGGTCCATACATGTACTGGTTCTTTATTGATAAATAATTCTGAAGGTGTGTACCCCGTTGTTTCATTACATGTATTATTAATACAATCCGAAATAAAACTCAAATAATCTACCCATGCAGAATGGTTCTGATGGCACAATATCCTAAAATATCTACCTAATTCTCTATTTATTATCTCAGCTAAATTCGCTTGAGAGTGACGTATTGATGTAAGAATTGGTTTTATATTGAGTTCCTCCAAGGTTTCTCTCCATAGGTTATGGGTGAACTGTTTTCCTTGGTCGGACAATATTTTCCTAGGTTTACCATACTGTGGGATGTAGAACTTTGTTAACGCTCTAAGTGTTGCTTTTGTCGTGGCTCTTTGGACTGGGTACAATTTGACAAATTTAGAAAAGAAATCTACTGTTACAAGAATGTGCTTTACCCCTCCTTTTGCTTTTGGTAGAGGCCCGTAGTAATCCATAGCTAATAACTCTTCTTTCTCTTTTGCTTGGATTGTTTGCATTTCTACTCTTGTTGATAAGTTTGGGTGTTTACACTTCTGGCACAGGTCACAAGTAGACAATAATCTTTTCATGCGTTTTGCTAACCCCTCTCCAATGAAGCTTTCTGTTAAGGCTAGATGGCATTTTTTAAATCCAACGTGGCCCAATGACAAGTGGCATTCCCAAATAAGTTCCTCCATCATACAGCTTGGTAATAATAATTTCCACTTATGGGAACATAGCTTATATAGTTTCCCTTCATATATGGAAAATCCTGGTTTGGTGTTGGTAACAGCACTTCTCCAAGCTACACTAATCCTAGGGTCTTATTGTTGATGGGTCCCTATTTTCTTAAGTCGTCTAACTACTTCAGGTTTTGTTACATGCTTTACCGCGTAAATACCAATATCAGTGCTACTACTTTTACTGTTAACTGTATCCATGTTGTTTTCTGATGGTGGATTTCTACTGAGTACATCTGCTACCAAGTTGTCTTTCGCTTTACAATACTGTATTTCAAACTGATACTCTTGTATAGTCAAGATCCAACGAGTCAGACGAGCACCTAGCAATTTACACTTTAATAAAAATACTAACGCCTTATTGTCGGTGATTATAGTAAGTTTAGCACCCAGAATATAACTTCTAAACTTTGACAGGCTATGCACTATCGCTAATAGCTCCTTTTCTGTCGTAAAATAGGTTAATTCCGCCCCTTTAAGTGTGCGACTTACAAATCCTAATACCGCTTTTTGGCCCTTCTCATCTATCTGATATAAGTGTGCTCCAATAGCAATATTGCTGGCGTCTGTTTGCAAATAGAATCTTTCTCCTACCCTTGGATGATGTAATACAACAGTTTGTATAAAAAGACTTTTCACTTGTTGTAGCGCTTCATCGTGGTCCCTTGTCCACCTCCATTTAATCCCTTAGTTTAACAACTTCAACAATGGAACAGTACTTTCCGCGTATTTACTTGTGTGTACTCTGATAGTAGTTAGCTAAACCTAGAAATGACTTTAGCTGCTTGCAGTTCTTTTATTACACTTACCGACTTCCAATGCTTAAATCCTTTAATGTTTACATTGATTTTATTTGTATCAATTTCCATTGTGATGGTATTTCTTTTGAAATTTACGTCTGCCTTCCATTCAAGTAACGTATCTACCCCAATAATACAATCATGAACGAGTTTCGGGACTATAAGAGCTACAATTTGGGTTTGGGTACCATTTATATTGACATGTAAATAAATTTGTTCAGTGATCTTTTGCATTTTGGCTCCAGTGGCTCCCTGTACATTACAATTTTTTACGGGTAGTCTGGGACAATTACGCAACTGACTATTATTTTCTACAAACTTTGAGCTGACACAGGTTACTTCACTGCCAGTGTCTATTAGCGCTCGTACTAGTAGATTATTGATTTTACAAATTATTTCCGGACATTCAGGATAATGGCTTCTTCCCACTTCTTGCTCTTCTTTTAACAAGAACTCCCTATCGCTCACTTGTTTTATATTATTTGTTACTTTCTTTATACCTGTTTTCTTGGGTTGTTTCACTGCAGGTAATGGTAGGTTTAGTTTTGTTTCTTTTCTACCTGCAGTGGCTTCCCGTTTCCCGTATTCGTTTTACTAGTAGACGGTTGCGGCTCGGTAGATGATATGGCTGTTTTACATACCTTATACCCTTTATTTGGTCGGTTTTCCACGCTCCTACTTCTACCCTTTTCTTCCAATTCCTGCCGATTTTGGGGTTTGTTACCCGTATATGGGGTAAACCTTTTTTCTTTCGGGCGTTCATTGTCTCTTCTTTTCGCTGGGTAGAAAGTTGGTTCCTGATGATCGCCTCTAGAGTGGTTACTCAGCTGATTATTTACACGCTTCAGGTCCCTCTCTAGGTCTTGACATTCATCCACGACCATTATAAACTTTTCTAGAGTATCCACTCCTCTAGTAGTGGTTGCTACTCTAGTGCGTTCCGAGAAATGACGCGCTAGCTTATACACTAGGTCTCTCTCCGCTAGTGGTGGTGTTAAATGCTTTACTTGTGCCATTACGTTTAGCACATAGTTGGTTGTTGTCATATTCATTGACGGATGATAATTACCAACTTCCAGATGATCGCGTACCCTTCTTTGAATCTGTACGTTCCAGTATTGAGCAAGGAATTTTTCTCTGAAGTCGGAGTAGGTTTGGACTCTGTCCGAGATGACTTTCCACCATGTACCTGCCCAATTCTTGAGGAATCGGCCTAACATGTCCTTCTTGTCCTCGTCGTCCATCAGTGGGTTTACACGAGATACATAAGCCTCAAACAGCCTTAGGAACTCCACAGAATTCTCATGTGGGTTTCCTGAGAATGCAAGGTTTTCCGGTTCATCCTTATAGCCGCCACACCTCACGACTCTGGTTTGCTGTGACTTCATTGCCTTAGTCAGATCTTCCCGCATTACCTTTAATTGCTGTTCCACCTTTTGATGTACTTCGTCTCGGTCCGCCTTACTCTCTACTTGTTTCTTAACCTCCTTAATATTTTCACCCAGTTGGGTACACTCTTCCCTAGTACTCTGGATATCTTCTTTATTTAGAAGCGTTTGTGTTTTTAATTCAGCAGTTACTTCGCTGAATTGTTGGTTAATGAGGGTTACTTTCTGTTCTAACCTTTCATGAAATTCGTTTCTAAATTTATTTAGTTTTTCGTCTTGACGGCGAAAATTAGTGTTTACTTGTTTCCTAAATTCCTCTAATGTAGTTTTAACCTCTTCGGTGTGCTTATCAAACTTAATATTACTCTCACCTATTTTACCAGTTAAATTAGATATTTCTTCATCTATTTTAAATGTAGCTTCTTTACTACTTTGTTCTATTTGGCTAGATAAATTTTCGTTTATTTGTTTCATTTCACTAGACAAGTATTTATTAGTTTGCTCGATTTTATTATTAACATCATTTATTAATTTTTTATTACTTTCTTCTAATTTTGATTATTTTAATCTATTTTACTATTTAATTCCTTTATTAAATTTTGATTATTTTCATCTATTTTACTATTTAATTCCTTTATTAAATTTTGATTATTTTCTTCTATTTTATTATTTAATTGACAATTGTACTATCAATTTTACTATTTAATTGACTATTAGTTTTTTCAATTTCACTAGATAATTGACTCTTTGTTTCTTTTATTTCAGTTTTAGTTTCATCCATTTTAGTGGTCAACTGCTTAAACATCTGTTCAATTGCTGCCGTATCTACTGCTGGTGATTTAGCCATTTTATTTTTTTTTATTTTTAACAAATTAATTTAACAATTATTTAACAAATTTTATTTTAATATTTAACCCTTCAACAGTTATTTGTAACCTTAAATTCCACTTCGTTTCAAATTTTAATATTACAATTTAAACTAGTCACTTGGGTAAAAGCAACGCCAAATTATATAACTTTCTTTATATAATTTGTCAATTTAATCGGGCCCATTAGTTGCGGCGCCAAATTTATACAACGCTACCTTTTATCTAACACACTTATATAATATATTTAATGATAGATAAAACGTTACTTACCCGTGCTTTTACTTTACCTGGGCGCCAGAACAAATCCCAGATACAAATGACACGGTTTCAGCTTAGCTCAGAGCATAGAGACACACTTTCTCAGGATTCGTTCAGTGAATGTGGAATTCAAGGGGAATCGTTACAAATAACACTTTAAAATTTTGTTGACGTTTGTTTAATTAACGTTTTAATTATTTTGTTAACTTCTTGAAAAATGCTAATTGTAGGACTTATTGCTACCCTAACTCTTATAATTAATGAGTGTGCGTGAAAAGTGATGATTAAAACGTCCAAACGACCTATTGCTCTTATCTGGTTTGATTAAGAAAATTTATATCTCCCAAACCAGTGCTAAAGAACAGGTCTGCAATAATTTGCACGTTCAATACTACACCTCACTTTCCATTCAACACTCCTATACTATGTTATAACTAATCTTACTAATTAAATACAAAGTGTGAAATTCTTAGTGTCTTTTAAAATTGTTTATTATTTCTTTATTATTTATTTCATTGATAAATGAATCTATTTTTTACTGTTTGATGCGTCGACCGTAGATAGGAATCCGTAGAGATCCTCCTTTTGATGGTTCAGCACAGAAGAAATGATGTTGACCAATCCTGTTGAACGATGATCTGGGCAATTACAGATGCTGTAGCTCTCTGCTGCACCAGTCACTTCACAATTGATTATTAATTAATTATTTAATTAATTAATGTGGTGTTACACAGCGAGAGTTGTTGTCGAACTGTACTAGTTCCTCTGCAACTGCGGACTACTTCTCGAACTTTTTACTTAAATGTAACTTTGCGTGTTTGTGAAATTAAGCACGTAATTTACACACGTCTAGCGCATTGAAGATCCGAACGAAGAGTACCGCTTCCCCAAGTCTGAGTTGGCGTCCCTTCTAAATGCAGGATTCTGATTGGTTGTTCAAAATAAATCATGCGTTTTCCATTTCAAACAATATCGGACAGGTCTACTAAACGCCCCTTGACAGGTCTGAGACGGCACAGAATTACTGGCCTAAATCGCAGTTCCTTTGTTTGCAAATCGTTTGATTACAGGTATTTGCAAACGTGTTTTCAAAGATCTGACCACAGAATATTGTTGCTTAGGTCTTTATCTGTGTGTGTGTGAAAACACCTAATTCGTACCTAGCTTAATTCTCGAGTTATTTCGCTTGGCGTTCTTCTTCTGTATATCTTCTGTAAATGTTAATTATATTGGTTGATATTTTGGCTACTTATAGAGCTTTAATTGCTGAACACTATGCTGTTTTCAGAATTGCTGTATATTTATTGGTTTTAAAGATATTGCAGTTTTAACACATAAATTCAATTGAGTAAAATTTCCTGTCTGTACCGGAATTTGTCGTAGCAGTAACGAGGTTAGACAGAGATGGCTGCGATTATACGCTCTCTCTCTTGCTTACGTCGCTATACTCGCTCCGTTTGACACTTTCATATAACGCTCAGATAGGACGACAATATGAATCGTTATATATACCCCCACTCGGTATAAAAAAAAAATTGATTATTTAAGAAATACATTAATTTTTTTTCTTAATGTATAGTTTTACCCTAATTAAAATTTTGCACATAATCTTTCGCACTTTTGGTTTTTCCCGCACAAAACTTGCACTAATACAATTTTGCTTACATCTACCTTATAACTAAATATTACAATATGTTACTTAACCTAACATGGCATACACATATTGGAAATTTATATGACCATTAATATTTTAATCACCATTTTGACTCAATTAACGTCAATAATTTAAAACAACAATACTAACATTTATTTAAATAATTTTTGTTTATTAACATTGACCTTGATTCAAAACAATTATAAAATTTTTATTTGACCCTGTTTGATTCACATACCTTATTGGCTCAAACTATTGTTTCTTTATTGGTCATTATTTTGTCTATATTTTCTCAAACTATCCCCATGGTACTTTCCTATAATTTTATTTTTTCAACATCTTTTAATATGTATGTGTACCTTGCAATCTGCTTTTCTATTCTATAAGGTCCCACGAATATCGGAAAGAACTTGGCCGTGGTATTATCTATGGCAGAGGATACAGGATTCGCTTTTACTAGCACTTCCTCTCCTTCCACAAACCTTACCAACTTGTGAGTACGATTATATCGTTCTACCCTCTTTTGGCCTTCTCTCTGTATTCTTTCTTCTGCTATTCTGGTTTTTACCTCATATGGAATAGGTAGATTGTAGTTGGGTGGACTTTTTATGGTTTTGGTCCATACATGTACTGGTTCTTTATTGATAAATAATTCTGAAGGTGTGTACCCCGTTGTTTCATTACATGTATTATTAATACAATCCGAAATAAAACTCAAATAATCTACCCATGCAGAATGGTTCTGATGGCACAATATCCTAAAATATCTACCTAATTCTCTATTTATTATCTCAGCTAAATTCGCTTGAGAGTGACGTATTGATGTAAGAATTGGTTTTATATTGAGTTCCTCCAAGGTTTCTCTCCATAGGTTATGGGTGAACTGTTTTCCTTGGTCGGACAATATTTTCCTAGGTTTACCATACTGTGGGATGTAGAACTTTGTTAACGCTCTAAGTGTTGCTTTTGTCGTGGCTCTTTGGACTGGGTACAATTTGACAAATTTAGAAAAGAAATCTACTGTTACAAGAATGTGCTTTACCCCTCCTTTTGCTTTTGGTAGAGGCCCGTAGTAATCCATAGCTAATAACTCTTCTTTCTCTTTTGCTTGGATTGTTTGCATTTCTACTCTTGTTGATAAGTTTGGGTGTTTACACTTCTGGCACAGGTCACAAGTAGACAATAATCTTTTCATGCGTTTTGCTAACCCCTCTCCAATGAAGCTTTCTGTTAAGGCTAGATGGCATTTTTTAAATCCAACGTGGCCCAATGACAAGTGGCATTCCCAAATAAGTTCCTCCATCATACAGCTTGGTAATAATAATTTCCACTTATGGGAACATAGCTTATATAGTTTCCCTTCATATATGGAAAATCCTGGTTTGGTGTTGGTAACAGCACTTCTCCAAGCTACACTAATCCTAGGGTCTTATTGTTGATGGGTCCCTATTTCCTTAAGTCGTCTAACTACTTCAGGTTTTGTTACATGCTTTACCGCGTAAATACCAATATCAGTGCTACTACTTTTACTGTTAACTGTATCCATGTTGTTTTCTGATGGTGGATTTCTACTGAGTACATCTGCTACCAAGTTGTCTTTCGCTTTACAATACTGTATTTCAAACTGATACTCTTGTATAGTCAAGATCCAACGAGTCAGACGAGCACCTAGCAATTTACACTTTAATAAAAATACTAACGCCTTATTGTCGGTGATTATAGTAAGTTTAGCACCCAGAATATAACTTCTAAACTTTGACAGGCTATGCACTATCGCTAATAGCTCCTTTTCTGTCGTAAAATAGGTTAATTCCGCCCCTTTAAGTGTGCGACTTACAAATCCTAATACCGCTTTTTGGCCCTTCTCATCTATCTGATATAAGTGTGCTCCAATAGCAATATTGCTGGCGTCTGTTTGCAAATAGAATCTTTCTCCTACCCTTGGATGATGTAATACAACAGTTTGTATAAAAAGACTTTTCACTTGTTGTAGCGCTTCATCGTGGTCCCTTGTCCACCTCCATTTAATCCCTTAGTTTAACAACTTCAACAATGGAACAGTACTTTCCGCGTATTTACTTGTGTGTACTCTGATAGTAGTTAGCTAAACCTAGAAATGACTTTAGCTGCTTGCAGTTCTTTTATTACACTTACCGACTTCCAATGCTTAAATCCTTTAATGTTTACATTGATTTTATTTGTATCAATTTCCATTGTGATGGTATTTCTTTTGAAATTTACGTCTGCCTTCCATTCAAGTAACGTATCTACCCCAATAATACAATCATGAACGAGTTTCGGGACTATAAGAGCTACAATTTGGGTTTGGGTACCATTTATATTGACATGTAAATAAATTTGTTCAGTGATCTTTTGCATTTTGGCTCCAGTGGCTCCCTGTACATTACAATTTTTTACGGGTAGTCTGGGACAATTACGCAACTGACTATTATTTTCTACAAACTTTGAGCTGACACAGGTTACTTCACTGCCAGTGTCTATTAGCGCTCGTACTAGTAGATTATTGATTTTACAAATTATTTCCGGACATTCAGGATAATGGCTTCTTCCCACTTCTTGCTCTTCTTTTAACAAGAACTCCCTATCGCTCACTTGTTTTATATTATTTGTTACTTTCTTTATACCTGTTTTCTTGGGTTGTTTCACTGCAGGTAATGGTAGGTTTAGTTTTGTTTCTTTTCTACCTGCAGTGGCTTCCCGTTTCCCGTATTCGTTTTACTAGTAGACGGTTGCGGCTCGGTAGATGATATGGCTGTTTTACATACCTTATACCCTTTATTTGGTCGGTTTTCCACGCTCCTACTTCTACCCTTTTCTTCCAATTCCTGCCGATTTTGGGGTTTGTTACCCGTATATGGGGTAAACCTTTTTTCTTTCGGGCGTTCATTGTCTCTTCTTTTCGCTGGGTAGAAAGTTGGTTCCTGATGATCGCCTCTAGAGTGGTTACTCAGCTGATTATTTACACGCTTCAGGTCCCTCTCTAGGTCTTGACATTCATCCACGACCATTATAAACTTTTCTAGAGTATCCACTCCTCTAGTAGTGGTTGCTACTCTAGTGCGTTCCGAGAAATGACGCGCTAGCTTATACACTAGGTCTCTCTCCGCTAGTGGTGGTGTTAAATGCTTTACTTGTGCCATTACGTTTAGCACATAGTTGGTTGTTGTCATATTCATTGACGGATGATAATTACCAACTTCCAGATGATCGCGTACCCTTCTTTGAATCTGTACGTTCCAGTATTGAGCAAGGAATTTTTCTCTGAAGTCGGAGTAGGTTTGGACTCTGTCCGAGATGACTTTCCACCATGTACCTGCCCAATTCTTGAGGAATCGGCCTAACATGTCCTTCTTGTCCTCGTCGTCCATCAGTGGGTTTACACGAGATACATAAGCCTCAAACAGCCTTAGGAACTCCACAGAATTCTCATGTGGGTTTCCTGAGAATGCAAGGTTTTCCGGTTCATCCTTATAGCCGCCACACCTCACGACTCTGGTTTGCTGTGACTTCATTGCCTTAGTCAGATCTTCCCGCATTACCTTTAATTGCTGTTCCACCTTTTGATGTACTTCGTCTCGGTCCGCCTTACTCTCTACTTGTTTCTTAACCTCCTTAATATTTTCACCCAGTTGGGTACACTCTTCCCTAGTACTCTGGATATCTTCTTTATTTAGAAGCGTTTGTGTTTTTAATTCAGCAGTTACTTCGCTGAATTGTTGGTTAATGAGGGTTACTTTCTGTTCTAACCTTTCATGAAATTCGTTTCTAAATTTATTTAGTTTTTCGTCTTGACGGCGAAAATTAGTGTTTACTTGTTTCCTAAATTCCTCTAATGTAGTTTTAACCTCTTCGGTGTGCTTATCAAACTTAATATTACTCTCACCTATTTTACCAGTTAAATTAGATATTTCTTCATCTATTTTAAATGTAGCTTCTTTACTACTTTGTTCTATTTGGCTAGATAAATTTTCGTTTATTTGTTTCATTTCACTAGACAAGTATTTATTAGTTTGCTCGATTTTATTATTAACATCATTTATTAATTTTTTATTACTTTCTTCTAATTTTGATTATTTTAATCTATTTTACTATTTAATTCCTTTATTAAATTTTGATTATTTTCATCTATTTTACTATTTAATTCCTTTATTAAATTTTGATTATTTTCTTCTATTTTATTATTTAATTGACAATTGTACTATCAATTTTACTATTTAATTGACTATTAGTTTTTTCAATTTCACTAGATAATTGACTCTTTGTTTCTTTTATTTCAGTTTTAGTTTCATCCATTTTAGTGGTCAACTGCTTAAACATCTGTTCAATTGCTGCCGTATCTACTGCTGGTGATTTAGCCATTTTATTTTTTTTTATTTTTAACAAATTAATTTAACAATTATTTAACAAATTTTATTTTAATATTTAACCCTTCAACAGTTATTTGTAACCTTAAATTCCACTTCGTTTCAAATTTTAATATTACAATTTAAACTAGTCACTTGGGTAAAAGCAACGCCAAATTATATAACTTTCTTTATATAATTTGTCAATTTAATCGGGCCCATTAGTTGCGGCGCCAAATTTATACAACGCTACCTTTTATCTAACACACTTATATAATATATTTAATGATAGATAAAACGTTACTTACCCGTGCTTTTACTTTACCTGGGCGCCAGAACAAATCCCAGATACAAATGACACGGTTTCAGCTTAGCTCAGAGCATAGAGACACACTTTCTCAGGATTCGTTCAGTGAATGTGGAATTCAAGGGGAATCGTTACAAATAACACTTTAAAATTTTGTTGACGTTTGTTTAATTAACGTTTTAATTATTTTGTTAACTTCTTGAAAAATGCTAATTGTAGGACTTATTGCTACCCTAACTCTTATAATTAATGAGTGTGCGTGAAAAGTGATGATTAAAACGTCCAAACGACCTATTGCTCTTATCTGGTTTGATTAAGAAAATTTATATCTCCCAAACCAGTGCTAAAGAACAGGTCTGCAATAATTTGCACGTTCAATACTACACCTCACTTTCCATTCAACACTCCTATACTATGTTATAACTAATCTTACTAATTAAATACAAAGTGTGAAATTCTTAGTGTCTTTTAAAATTGTTTATTATTTCTTTATTATTTATTTCATTGATAAATGAATCTATTTTTTACTGTTTGATGCGTCGACCGTAGATAGGAATCCGTAGAGATCCTCCTTTTGATGGTTCAGCACAGAAGAAATGATGTTGACCAATCCTGTTGAACGATGATCTGGGCAATTACAGATGCTGTAGCTCTCTGCTGCACCAGTCACTTCACAATTGATTATTAATTAATTATTTAATTAATTAATGTGGTGTTACACAGCGAGAGTTGTTGTCGAACTGTACTAGTTCCTCTGCAACTGCGGACTACTTCTCGAACTTTTTACTTAAATGTAACTTTGCGTGTTTGTGAAATTAAGCACGTAATTTACACACGTCTAGCGCATTGAAGATCCGAACGAAGAGTACCGCTTCCCCAAGTCTGAGTTGGCGTCCCTTCTAAATGCAGGATTCTGATTGGTTGTTCAAAATAAATCATGCGTTTTCCATTTCAAACAATATCGGACAGGTCTACTAAACGCCCCTTGACAGGTCTGAGACGGCACAGAATTACTGGCCTAAATCGCAGTTCTTTTGTTTGCAAATCGTTTGATTACAGGTATTTGCAAACGTGTTTTCAAAGATCTGACCACAGAATATTGTTGCTTAGGTCTTTATCTGTGTGTGTGTGAAAACACCTAATTCGTACCTAGCTTAATTCTCGAGTTATTTCGCTTGGCGTTCTTCTTCTGTATATCTTCTGTAAATGTTAATTATATTGGTTGATATTTTGGCTACTTATAGAGCTTTAATTGCTGAACACTATGCTGTTTTCAGAATTGCTGTATATTTATTGGTTTTAAAGATATTGCAGTTTTAACACATAATTTCAATTGAGTAAAATTTCCTGTCTGTACCGGCATTTGTCTTAGCAGTAACGAGGCTAGACAGAGATGGCTGCGATTATACGCTCTATCTCTTGCTTACGTCGCTATACTCGCTCCGTTTGACACTTTCATATAACGCTCAGATAGGACGACAATATGAATCGTTATAATATATATATATATTTGTTTCTTTTTCTTTTCTGATAATAAGTACTTATGCAAGTATAATTTGTTAAATTATTATCGTTGTATTTTTTTTACCTGACGGACGTCTCACAGAATAAATCTATATGAATTCATATAAACACCTCTGGTGATAGAGATTTATTCTGTGAAACATGCATAAGGAAAAATACAACGATAGTAATTTAACAAAATATAATTGCAGAAGTATTTATTATTTGAAAACATACATATTATATAGAAGTCCTGCAAGAAGTAATGAAAAGTTACCTATAAAATAAAAGATATATATATATATATATAAAGTCTATACGTAATAATTATTGTAGACTTAATAATTATAAAGTTCAGCCATAGTTTTTCGTCTCTACTATAATTACGATATTTTCGTATATTATGCATATACTGTCTTTGTGAATAACTTTCACTTTACATAATATATTTCAACTGAGTATTTACCATTGTTTGAAATAATGTTTTATTTGTGTATTTAGTTCGGTTTCATTAACCAAACCTGTTAACTTGTTAAACCTTTAAACGCTTATAATTATATTTTATATTTAAATATAATTGATTTTATTTAGATTAACAATACGGCAATAACTACGTTACTTCTTTAATTTTCTCACATTGTCGTATCGAATATGTTTACACAGGCACTGAAAGATAACACCATAGCAATTGATTAAAGTGCTCTATACAGTTTTAACTCTATAAATTGTTCGAGTTGCTGCCTGTGCTGCAGAACTCGCTCGCTATTTTAAACGAAATCTGTTTATCATTAAACAAATTTCAGTATTAGATAATTTTTCAATTCTCAGAAAATTACAAAAGCCCCGATTACTATACCAATTTTTATAAATAACAATTGTAAAGCAGTCAGTTACTATTAAATTTTTATTATCATCAATACAGTACACACTAACATTACAGCACTGGTTTTTCAGTTAAATTTATACTCATAATGCCTAAGTGACAAATAATTTAGGCCCAGATTTAAATTTATGTATGTACCCGTAAATGTCTGTAGGCCTATATCTAATACTTTTCACAGATACACATAATTGATTTACAAGGGGTTTATTGTATGTATGTATGTACCAAGGGGTTTTGATTGATACACAAAATTTACAAGGTGTTTCACAAATACTATTTATTATTGGGTCCTTCAGTCTTTCGCCGGTTTGTACCCTCCCCGCATATGCTGCCATTGCCTTGCGAGGGGGAACGGTCGTATCTAAATCAGATGGCCCCGGCGGGAATAGAACCCGCGCCGACAGCGTAGCAGCGCTACACGCTAGCCACTTACGCCACGACCACTCCATCACAGATATTAATTTTATCAAATTACTAAAGATATTGAGTTTGTAATAAGATTCCTAATGAGATACCCCTCGTGGACTTTAAATTTTTTCAAAATGTTTACTTCTATTCTGGGCTCATGGTGCCTCTGAAGTTAAACATTTTTTAATGTGAAGACTACATTCGGATTTGGGTTAAAAGTTCTTTTGTTCAAGAGTTACAATTGAATAAACAAGCCCATACACAGTTTCTAATGATGTTCAACCTTGCACTGCACAGACACTGTTAACGCAAGGCGTACATTTCTATTGGCAGAAACAGTTAAAAAAAATTTGTTATCCCTTTTTGTGGTCCTGGTATCCTACAATATTCAGATTTCCAAAACTAAATCTTATATCCAGATTTGTTAAAATTCTCTTTAATTTGATACCCGGTATGGACTTGTACGGTTTTTAATTTTTTTTAACCTATTTTTTGAGCTTTGATGTCCCAAAACTTTAAATTTCCAAAACTTATTAAGGTTTCATTACAATTAACTTCACACTGATACTCCTCATGAATTTTTGCTATTTCCGCAAATGTTTCCTCCTCATATTTTTGTCTCTACTTTGGGGGGGGGGGGGGTTAATCTCAAAAACGATACGGGTATGTGAGGTAGAAGTATGTACGCACATACCAGGTTTCACGAAAATCTATTAACATATTCAACAGTTGTCGTGGAACATTCCTCAGATCGGTATACAGACCAATGCTAAATGGTAGAGTTAAAACTAAAAACTGTTCGTTCATTGTATTATTAACCAATGTATATCGGTTCACTTCACTTTGTTTTATTTCAAAGCACTTTACTACACACGAAGCGTCGGAATTTCTAGCCTTTTAGTAAACATTATTTTATGGTATTCATTTCAAGCATTTTAAAGTTTTACTTATACTGTAGGTATAAATTATACACTCAGCAAAGAATTGTTATCATTTTCTTCTATATCCATTCTTTGACGTATTAAGAATATGGGAATTCAGCGTAATATGAGCAATGTGAGGAATATGAGCAGAGTTAATACTTAACCATATTTGTCAAAGATTGTAAGTTATTTCCCCGTAGTTTTGTGCTGACCACGCTATTTGGATTGTTATTGTGCAGTGCTGAAAGTGGCGCCACGCTGGATCGCACCTCTGCTTAGTCAAACTTATTTTAGGCTAAGTGGTCATTTAAATTCATTACGAATTTGTCTCCATAGTTATTTAAGCGTCGAAATAATTAAGATTTAATTACCAATATATTAGTGCTGTACAAAATAATTAATATTCTGCCGAAAATACTATTTAAAAGAAAGTGACCGATATATGTTTGCCTGAGAGCTATGCAGGTTATATGCTTTTGTCTTAAATTTTATTATGGCTCTACACTTGGGGGAATATGAGCAGCTACAGTCGGGGGAATATGAGCATCTTAATTCACTTATGGCATATGGTCGTTGAGCGGGATAATTTCCAAAACTGTGTAAAAAGTGTCTGTACAAGGCATTCGTGTAATTTCTCCACTACCAATAGTTAAGTGAACAACAAGTCCACAGGGAAGGAAGCAAGGAACTTCTAAGGAACTCACGTCAGCTGATTCTATTAAAGAACTTAAAATAAAAAGACAAAAAGAGGAATATTTTTAAACAATTCCATCAACAGACTTGTATCTTTCCGGAAAGTAATTAAAGGGGATAAGGATACCATACGTCCCGTTTGCAATGGTCAATATTCAATGAAAAAGTGGGTACAGCGTGCAGAGTAAAAACATTGGTTCAACGAGCTGTGAGTTGATTATGTTTGTGGTGGTTTTGTATGTGTTTACTGTGTATAGTTTTATATTTACCATCAATTAAAATTTAAAAAATAGATTATGCTTGAGTTTTATTGTAATAGTCATTAACTGATTTTTACTTCTGAACGTTTCAAATTAATTGTAACTTTTTAAAGATTGTTTTAGTGCTGTACGAACTCTTGTTAAATATTTACGCCTCTTTGTATTACACACGTTTCTCCTTTATGCTTAATTTTTAAATACAGTAATGTTTTTTATTTTATTTTATTTATTTTATTTTTTTTTGTAATTATTAGAGTATTTTACTCGTACATCAAAAACATGTGATTTTTAACAAAGTGTTTTGTTTCATTAATTTATTTTGAGTTGCTCATATTCCCCACATACATGGGGAATACGAGCAGATATTGTCAAACTTATACTTTCCTAATTTTTGTTGTATATTTGTTATTGAAACTTAAAAATATTTTTTACATTGATGAAAAACATATCACCAGACAAATCCATTATATTACTTTCAAACATTTGTGATTAAATGAATTTTTAATTAGCTTCAAAGACTGAGTTGCTCATATTCCACCGAATTACCTTATACATTATACTCATAATTAGAAGATACTGATTTTACACGAAAACAAAAGCAAAGGGATTCAGCTACGGTTCATATACGGTACGTTTATTGTTGCCTAAGAAAGAACGAAAACACACTCGTCTAGTTCGAGATATGTAATTTCTGTATATTTCCTGGTAATCTTTACCATAAATGCACTTACATAAATAGAACATTGTAAATTAATTGCTTGATTACTGTATTTCACTGTTCGTACCCTTTAACGTAAATGTAACAATTGTACTATGAGAACTAATTACGACGAACTAATCATGCTGTTACGTTAGTTTCTTTATACTCTAAATATAGATATAGGGTTTTAGCCCCAGAAATATTGATACTGGCAAAATAGCTGTAATTATCTGCTATCAGTACTGAATGTAAACAGTGTTTGTGTACGTATTTTAGATCGAGAAACGTTATAACAACATAGGTCTACTCACGTAAATCTTTTGCACTGTAATATTTATACCCGACTCGTAAGTTGGTCATTATATGACGTACGTCATATGAATTTACTTTAAAAACTAACAAAAATTTATAATTAACTACCGGTAAGTAATTAACCTTAATTCTATCAAGTCAGAAAATTTGCTCAAATAATAGAACGTATTTATCATTGCGTTTAGTGTGGTCAGTAACAGTTACAATGGGGCGTTAGAGCACGTGCTACTTACGCATGCACTTTATTTGGTGTTCATTGGGACATACATACAGGTGGTAAGGGTGCCGGGCGCCGCAACAAATGTCAGCCAGTTACACATTGGTTAACATGTGGACGTGGATTCCGTTCATGTTTAGTCTGTTCAGGTATACTGTACTATACGCACTCAAAGGCTCCAGCACGCTTAACACACTTCACAGTTTCTAATGCACATTCAGTTTGTTCTAAAACACATTCAACTTCACAGTACGTTGGATTATTACAATTTTACAACAGCAGCCTTAATATGCACAGCCCTCCAAAGTAACACGCAAACTTACAACACTGCGTGCACAAAGTAGGTCTACTCAGATTGAGATAAACGTACATGTAAATTCCTTTGAAATAATCACAATATGTTTTATAAATACGACCAGTACATTTGTGTTAGTACCGACTTGGTGCGGTTACTGCGTACTTTGACATTTTTACTAATTTGATAATATACAATACTTACAATATACAAATTACGTACTACTAATTCTACTATGGCTTCTACTACTACTACTACCACCATTACTGTTACTACAACAACAACAACTACTACTACTACTACTACTACTTCTTCCACTACTACTACTACTTACTACTACTAATCTATTATTTCCATTATTCTCCATCGTAACAATTTTCAATGATTGGTAACTGTCACTCAGTACTTCCATATTCAAGAATACACAGTGACTTCTAATTCCGATCACATCACAGTCTTTACAAAAATCTTAATTTTATGTTGAATCAATTCAAAACGAATTTTGTTTAAAGACGCGCGCGCGCGAGCACACACACAACACACACACTTATTTACACACATATATGTATATATTGATTTATATAGGTTGATTTACTTACAAACCTCTGTTGATGCTGATATTTTTCAGTGAAACGTCGAGTATCGAAACGACAAAAATTCAATAAACTACTTGCAGAAGAAACTATATTGAATAATATCACTCTCTATATATAACTATATATATATAACTTCTTAATATATATAACTTCTTAATTTACTATTAATGTTACTATGTAACGTGCCTGATACAAAAAAGTTTTAATGGTGGAGGATGTTTTGCAATATGCTCAACCAAGGGAATCGGTTTGCTTAATTGTAGAGTAGAATCAAAATTAATAAATTGTAAATACGTTGTAGTCGTTAATTCAGTATTCCTAATCATAATTTTTTGTCAATCACGGTTATTTAGAAGTCACAAGCATAGCGTGTTTGAAAGTCCGGTAGCAATCCAGTCCGACTGACTCACGTACGTAGCCCGATCAGTGTCACTGGTGCGGATTATTATGTTATTAACATTATTATTATGAAGGCTTGGGTCTACCGATATCTCTACAGGCAAAACGTCAGAGACCTAAGCATGTTGCTATTTCTATGACGCTCACAAATACAAAATACCTAACACATTATTAACTCTTCGTAAGACTTTAAAAGAATTACTATACATTATTATTTAAGAACTAGTAAATCTCAGCTTACAGTACACATCAGAACTTCATATTAAATTCATATTAAATTTATTTTTTCAGTTTTCTACACTTACTGCAATGTACAGAGTTGTTCAGCCTTGGGTCCGAGTATAACAAGAACATTCCACCTGGTAAGTCCATTTTCAAATTCAAGTAAATTGACAATCGATTGAGTTATTATCCAAAACTGACAGTGATAGTAGCTTGTTATTACATTAACTGCTAGTAGAACGTTAGAGGCATCAAAGTTGAAGTGCTGCTCCACGACTTGTATAGTAATGACTATGGAAATGTTACATTTTCACAAAAAGTTAGATCAATCCCACAGAGACAGGAGAGAAATAATTTGTAGTTGATTTCTGTTAAATACAAACTTTATAAAATTCTACAGAAAGGGATAAGGAGAAAATAGGACCATGACCAAACAGGAATCTGACATAAAGACAGAAGCGAGATATAACAGGTTCGAAATTATGGCAAGAAATGTTTATGGCAGGTCAAATGACATCATCGACACAGTACAACATAACTCAAATATCTGAAATTTCAAAATCTGATCTCGCGCCATTCAAATCCCAGTTTCCGTAATGTATAATTTCTGTTGTTTAAATAATAAACGTAAAGATTAAAGCCTGTTACAAATTAAACGAAAATGTAATCATTGTGAATGTAAAGAATTTTGTGTTGTATACACACAACATTATTTTTCTACTCTTCTCACTTACTTGGGGTTTCAAGTTAAAAATCCAACTATTAGGAATAAAAAAAATTAAATTGAGTTCAGGATAATTTGAAAACTTCAATAATTTTAATTCGCACGTTACAAAATTTTAAATTATTTATTTTTAGTTATAATCCAGCTGAAGTGTGTTTTAAAATTAAAATTAGGTTAAAATGTACCTACTATGAATATTTAAAATTATACTGAAGTTAAGTGCATACACATTTAAAAAAGCTAAAATGTAAAATTTTGTCATATGTCAAAAAAATTTGAAAATATAATTTTGGATAAACACTTGAAAATTTAATTTCTCATTCTTAAAATCTACAACATAAACAAACCTCACAAAAGAGGCAAGTGATCAGCCATATGGATTTGTAAAAAATTTTAATTTTATGTTTATGTATTTTCAGAATTAAAGTAATTATGTTACTGTTCTTACATTACTTAACAGAAGCGTATAAATTATAATAACATCTACATTAAAAAATAAGAAACGTGCCTTACAGTAAACACATCCAGCTTCAAACTGTGTTTTTTAAATTACTAAAATGAAAATTTCATAAAATTTTAGCGCGTAAATAATTTTCATATTAAAAATAAAAATTAAGTTTTATAAGCATTTTGATTTTTAATTTCACAAAAAAAAATTTATATTCTGAATTCTTACATGAAATTATATGTTTTTCTTAGGATATTATTTTCATTTATTATCAAAATATACAGCAATATCTTTTTATCGTTTATAAAAGCCTAAGGCATTTAAAAATTTTCTTAATCCATATGATAATATTTTCTTTAACTATTTCGGCAAAATTTTCTCTATTTTGGCTTTTAAAATTATAAATCAGGACAAGTGCTTGTTCTCTCATATCTTCTGTGCTTCTACTTTGACTTTACCAAGTAGCTGGCTCATTAAATATCATCATAAGCAACGTCGTACATCACTGTAGTATGAATAAAACCGAAACACACACACCTGTCACAAGAAACTGTGGAATTCGTAAGCATATTTAAGAAGTTAGATAAATATAGCTTGTTTAAAGATTCTTCTAAAGAAAGTCCTTCTTCATAATAAAAATGAGAAAACATCAGTTGTGATTATGAACACACATGGAAGAATCATATGGCAACATATAATGTTTGGTGTCGGCAATAAAATATGAGATGTAGGCTACTAATGCGTTCGAGTATCGGAAGTTCTGTTGAGAGCGAAAACCTACTTTACCAAAAACCTGGAAGAGAAACACAGTAATGGACCTTATGAAAGATTTAGTCTTTAAAGAAAACTGAATGAATGTGAGAGAACAGCTTGGGAACGTCAGCTTTCCAACGTTTTGGAACTAAGACGGCTGGAATATAACGGTGAAATGGCTCTGAAATGGAATATGTCTCTAAAAAATTCATTTTTTAGACTTTTGTTTTGAAAACATTAAAATCACAAACGCTTGAAATTAACACGATATAAGAATAAAATTTTCAACGAAGGAAGTAAACTAAAAAGAAACGTTTACTTCTTGGATACATTTCCGATTATTAATTAATACGTACTGCACTATTTCCGACTACGGAACAATACGTTTCAGACAAAATATAAATAAAAGTTTATCTAAAAAGTAGCGTTTCATAGCTGCAAATAGCGCAGAACGTATTTAAAAATATATTATTATATTCTGTAACAGTCCTTATTTTGAAGTCCAAACACTTAATAAAAAGCACTTCTTTACGGCTGGAGAAGGAATTTAGCTCTGCATTATTAATCCACCGAGCTTTTCAACTTATTAAAACACCCATCGTTACAATTTACAATTACCCTGAACGATTCTCAAATTCAAATATATTGTGTAATCGTTTCATGTGCGCTCATCTTCCTAAATTGCACATATTGTATGTAATAAGTACATAACTGTGAATCTTAAGAATTATTTGAAGAGTTTTGTTTATTATCTGCTTTGCTCAGCCTGTTTCCTAAGTTAGTCGAGGGATTAAATTATTGTTGAGGGACAAACTAACCCTGTAGCATGAAATCCACATTAGTTATAATTAAGAATTTAATATTCTTAAATCCTTTTAAGAAATATCTACAATGATATCTATAATAAAAGGATACAACGGAATAATTATGCATTTTTATCTATATAATTAATAATTATAAAATGCATTCTAAAACCTAATGTAACATATTGTAACGTATCATGACGAGGAAGTAACAAGCAACAAAATATCAGCAAACTTTGTTTTTTATCAAACAAATAGGCAACCAGCCTCTTCGGTCTCTCTCTCTCTCTCTCTCTCTCTCTCTCTCTCTCTCTCTCTCTCTCTCTCTCTCTCTCTCTCTCTCTCTATATATATATATATATATATATATATATATATACTCTAATATTTATAACCAAATCTACCTCAAGATATACTTTTTTCCTATTAGGAACATGTTTCGAGAGTTCTTGTTCTCTCATCTTCAGCCTTATAAGAAAAAAGTATATCTTGAGGTAGATTTGTTTATAAATATTAGAGTATTATATACATCAAGAAACGGACTGTAGCAGAAAGTGATTGAAATATATATGACTTTGTGCTACAGTCCGTTTCTTGATGTATATAATACATTTAATATTTATACATGGTAAAACATATACCACACAAAGGCACCATAATGAACATTTGGGAAAATTTACAAATATACAAACATAAAACACAAAACAAACTAATACCAGAACAAATACAAATCAATACAAAACATGACACAATATTCAAAGCACTCAACATCGAAAATACACAAAATACAAAAACATATACCACAACCACACACAATAATACAACTTTAAAAGACCAAAGACCAACAAACTGCCTTAATAACATCCAGCAGTCAACACACAAATACTTCACCAGAAAAAAGATGGCGAAGGCTGAAGATGAGAGAACAGGAACTCTCGAAACATGTTCCAAATAGAAAAATAACATCTTGAGGTAAATTTATGTATAAATATTAAATATATATATATATATATAATTGTAAAATTGGTTCCAATAACAGAGTTTTAACAGTACTTCTAATCTGCCGTGGGGTGTATGAGAAATAGGTGAATTTACTTTTATATTAATTAGACCTAATTTGGAGAACATTTGGATGAGGTCTTATAAGTGTGATGAGGTTGTCGCACGATTTTAGTGACTCGCTAAGACGGCTGTAATACCTGAAAAAGTTCCAATATTTGAATTTGCGGTTTAGGTAGATCAGATTCCAAACAAGACATATAACAAAGGTATATTTCTGGTTTATTCTGATTTATGGTATACTTGGTTATTCCCTGTTTTGTCGGATACAAATCAACTGTCTCATTACCAATATAAATTTGGAATTATCATTTATTTAGATAAACTTTAAGTAAACTTAGGAAGATTTAAGCATGGAGGTGAAATATTTGCTTTGAACAGCGAACCAAACTCTGTCAAAGGTGTCAAAAAGTACCCCTTTATAATACTTATCGATTCTAGAACTTTACTGGGGACATTTGTTATTCTATGGACCTGTTGCTTTCTATATTTGCCCTTAACGAAATCCAAATTGATAAACAGGTATCCATTTTTCTGGTGCTAGAGCCTCATTGATTTTCCTTTTACTGAGTATTAATTTTTCAACTTAGATAACAAATGTATTTAGGCTTAGCCTAAAGGATTGTATGATGACTCGACTGTTGGCTTCGTGATGGTGATAATGTTTTTAGAGTTTTAGAATTTTAAGAGTCCAAATTAGTTTCAATATGCCAGTGAATAAATGTTATTAATTCCAAACTGACTTTTAGCAATTCTTTCAGAATTTTCGCCATTTTAATGTCCTGACCAGACGTGATTTTTAATGCTCAAAATATTAATAATAACTTGATTTCGTTTGGATTGGTAAATTCTAGCAGTTGTTGTGTTTCTATACTGTCATGTTCATCTATAGGCAGTGTAAATGTATTATTAAGTGTTCTGCAAAGATTTTCGCTTTCGCCATATTGTTTCTTTCCCACGGTCCCACGTTCTTATTAGAGGTGAGGTGTTATTCAGTTTTTCAAGTTTTTAGAGATTTACATACAATGTAATTAGATCTACGCAGAATGTTTACATAGTCTTAAAGAATTCTTCCCGTATTTCTTTGAGATGTGCGTTTCTCATTTTATTTTGTTCTTTCAAACAGTTGTTTGATTTCTAGGAAAATGTGTACACGTTTTTGAGAATGTCAAGGTAGTGTAGAATATTTTTAAGTATGTCTTATTGCAGTAGGCCTATTGTTTTTTACGTATGCATTGCCATATACGATTCTCCTATACGAATGTTATACTTACATTCAAATTATGTTACTATCTATTATGTTTCTGAACTCATTACAATAACTGTAGAGCAGATTATGGAGAAATTATTTGACGAGAGGTCAAAGATTAATGTGTGTTGCTATCTATGTATGTTGTAGGTAACCAATAATTGTACATGACAAATTAATTAGGAAAGTAATGGTTTCAATGATAGGCCTATTGCAGGTGAGTAGGCCTATCTACAAGTTAACTTTCTGTAACTTTAAATTGCCTCCTGATTGCTCATTATTTAGAGATGTCGTCTTATGGTATGTAATTCAGTAACAATATATTAAAACCTTAGAAGAGACTCGCGTAAAAAATGAGACATGAGTCACATAAGTTACGTAAATTATAAAGATAAGAGTAATTTAAAGCTTTATAATTTAAACTTGTCAGTATTGTGACTAAGTCGTGCATGATTACTTTTAACGTTATTATTTACTTACTTGTAAGGGCGTGGTTACAAGATAGGTTGTACTACTACCTACTTTGTGTACAGAATACTGCAACATCTAGATAGAGCTGGTAAGGATTATGCCAGACGTTAATATATACAGTCCATAAATTAAAGTGACGTTTATAAGAAACAATTACGTAATCGTATTCACGTTAGTGATTGACTTCCTTATCATTTACCTTGTCAAAAGTGACTGTATCGAGAAATAGAAGTATGATGTCCAATGTCGTATCGTGGTTGTTATTCTTCCAGTGTCACTGTCAAAAGTCATAGCACTGACATACTGTCTGTATACACTACAGTGTTTTTATCTGACCGATTGAAAAAAAAAAAACATGAAATGTTTTACATCAGAATGCATCATGAATAGCACTAGTCAAAAAAATTTTAATTACGTATAATAGAGCCACTGATATATTTAAAATCTGTATGTTTATTTATATTGAGAAAGGTTCACTGACAGAGCATTTGATTTCTGTCATTACAAACCGCAGTACTACAGAATACAAAATATAGCCTGTGTAAACCTTATCCAAATTCAATTTACTTTACACAAAAAACGAATTTTACATTACTTTCTGCTCCATAAAATCTAAAGACCATCGCTTTTTACGTGTCCATCAGTAATTATGCTATGTTCACTTTTATCTGGTAGCGAATTTTTATAGTTGAATAGCTCTTTTTAGTTTACAAGTAAAATTTAGTTTACAACACAGTAAACTTCTTTTTAGTTTACTTCTGTCGATTTCATGATTTTTTTAATTTCTAGATTTTTACGATAATTATTCAAATGTGAATCAAAGGAAACTTTTGTAGAAACATATTGTACCTCAATTGTTTTCAAATAGCATGCTCACTATTTGTTTACAGTTCTTAGCCGACTTGCAACCATCCGCCAAGCTGCTCTCTCAGACTCTCTTTTAAGAACCGAATCTTAAATATGCTCCACTATTGTAGTCCAATAAATATCACCTCCTTGATTTTTACGTCACTAGTCTGAGAAATCTTGTCTTGAGGTAAAGCAAAACTTGGCCTCTATTTTAATGAGTCTGGCCATTGGCTTGAACAAAATGTGTAGAATTTTTTAAGCTATGGTACACTTACAGAACATAAGAAGCTGAAGAATGATGTCCTTCCCACATCTGTGGTATTTTTTCTACAGAAACTGGTTTCTGATTATGTCGTTTTTCATTTTCCTATTATTTAACTCTCTTAAGAAAAACAACAGAACTTCCAGTATTCGAACGCAACAACTATCACCCTCACGGCTCTACACAAACTCATCTCATACTGTATCACTGGCAGTGACGTTACACTTCCCATATGATTCATTCATATGATGGTGTTTTCTCAATTTCATTATGAAGGAGGACAGGTGTTCAGAAGAATCTGTAACCAACATTCATTTCTCAGAATTGTTACCGCTGACTTCTTGAAAAGACTTATAATACCACGGCTTTTGGTGATTCAAACATTACTGTCGCATGTGTTACTTCAAGCCATAGAAACTATGATGTCATTTGCATAAGATAAGTACTATGCAAAAGCTACACAAGAAGCACAGCAGATATGAAGGAACCAAGAATTATCACCATTTTCTGTTTATTTTATTTTATTTTACTTGTACAATTTGTTTACGAAAATAATTCTCAACTTTGCATACAAAAACTCACACACACACACACACACACACACACACACACACACACACACACACACACACACACACACACACACACACACACACACACACACACACACACACACACACACACACACACACACACACACACACACACACACACACACACACACACACACACACAATTTTTTGAATAATTTCTCCATAAATTTATGTACAAGTATCACGAAGTTTTTAAGTTTTTATTGAAAATTGCATTTTGTTACAAACTATACGTAATTTAAATTCTCTTTACTTTCAGATATTACATTTATTCCAATTATTTCCTGAGCTTTCTATAATTCTTACGTACACAAACTTTCGGCATTCTGTAAACAGCTTACGCTTACGGTAGTCCGTAAATTTTGTCATTGCGTTATCTCTCCGTACGTTTTTTATTCTTTATTTTAGTTTTGTTTTATTCTATAATAAAGTATTTACAGTAAATGTCGCTTACTTGACTGGATCAGCCGCTTAAATTAATCAAATTTGGTTAATTATGTACGTATCGATAGTTTTCGTAGAAACAGAAGAAGAAACTTGGAAGATAAAATCGTAATGGCAGAAACGATTAAGTACATCATTTGAGTCCTGTCAATAACCATATTATTGTGGCAGACTATAATACTGATATTTCTGGAACCCTTGATAGTTTCCGAAGTTTAAAAGAAAAAGCTGACGGAAAATAGATAAGGAAGATGAAGGAAGAGAAGAGCCTACTCGGAGACAGCCATCGGCTTCTAGACGCAGTGTCGATATTTTAAGAATAAGAAAAAAATTGCAAGTGGAAGATCTAACGAATTCAATCACAAGAGCAAACGATTCAAAGAATACTTAAAATAATTACAAAATTAAAAAAATTAAATGCTTTTACTAACTTTAATAATTTTATCATGTTATTGAAAATTTTATTAGGTTATTACAGTATTAAGAATTGTATATTATTATTCCAAAGGAATTTAGACTTCTTTTTTCTGTATTTTCGTTCATGTTGTCTATATTTTTTAATATACATCTTTACGTAATATTAAAGGAATCATCACTAATGGCTGCAATTAGCGCAAAATCGCAATAATTTAACTTTTAGGGGAAGTTCGCGCTCCTAGCAATGAGACGCAAGGGCTGAAGGAAAATTTAAAGCATTCTGAGGAACCTCGAGAAATTGTGAGTACGAACACGAGAAATTCAAGTAACAACTGTAAAACTTTTTCTAAAATTAGGACGTTCGCAGTAACAGAAGTACACCGCCCACCAACGTATATGATGGAAACAGGAACATTACTACAGGCTCTTTCAGTGTTTAATAAACCATTTTACAATTAGAGGAGACTTAAATGCGAAACATACTCGCTGAGATTCTAGGCTTATTACAACCAAAAGGCAGCATTTGTATCAAGCAATTATAATAGTAAAATGTTGGTGAAAATCTACTAGAAAGCCAACTAATTGGCTACGGCTTAAATAAAATTCCTGATCTGATATATTTCTTTGCCTTGAAGGGAATAGCAGCCAATTATATTAGTATTGAAGAATACTATGATTTGTCATGTGATCATTCACCTATATTAATACTAAGAATAACTGTAATCCAAAAATCATTTCCGCCATCGCTAACTGGAATGGATTTAGAGAACTTGAACAAATGAGAATTGAGTTAAATGTCCTTCATTAAAAACAAAAACGCCGAGGTTAAATTACCCTAAGAAAATAAGCGAAGTCGTTACAGAGAAAAGAAACACGTAAAAAATGGCTTCAGGCTAGAGCACCTGAAGACAAAAATAACTTTACCAGCACTTAAAGAGAGGACAGGTTTAGTTTAAAAATAAAATATTTATCAACTTCTTAAGAGAACTGACAAACGACAAGGGCACTGAGTATTCCCTCTAGAAAGTTACCAAGAGTTTAAAGCGGCCAAAAAATACCATCATCCACCCATTGAAAAATTCGATGGCACGTGGGTGAGGAAAGATATTAGAAAGACTGAAACCGTTTGTTCTGCATTTAACGAATACCATAAGTGAATAATACGGAAGGTAGAACAATTGAACCCGTAATTTCTAATAAGGTTCTCAGTGAGATCCAAACAATCTTAGTTCTAAGAAAACACAAATTTATGATTTAAAAACTGGGCAGATACTTGCTAAATAAAGGAATAGGAAAACTTTATTTTTCCTATGAATGCAGTGTTACGACTTCAACATGTGGTAACGCAGTGGAAATTGCTGAGGTGATCGTGGTCCGTAACATGGGAAACCACCAAACGAGAAGTCATTGTATCGGCCTACATCCTTGTTGCCAATTACAGTCGAACCTCTATATAACGAAATTGAGAATCCCGGAAAAAAATTCGTTAAATAGAGGTTTTCGTTATATAGAGGTATAAACCATTAACAAGAATTCCCCGTCTAATTTTTTTATGAATGTTGTTTCACGTTCTATAATGAATTAATATTACGTACCGTTATTTTTCTTAATAGCGCATACTTAAAAAAGTAAATGTATTTTTTATGTCATGCTTTACATATTAATCTAATACATAATAAGTACGTACTGAATAAAGAGTTTGTGTATTTCATGTAAAGACTTACCTTGTACATGGTTGTAGGCTATACGTAAAAGCATGTTGAACTGAGTTTTAGGTTAACACTGTATTTTTATTTCTAGCACATAATTTTTTCACAACAATAATACAAAAAATGAATACACTAACTTTATTTAAAATGTTAAAAAGCACTAATCCTAATGCATTCTTTAGTCTTTGATGGATGTTGATCGGTAATGTTGACAGTAGGCTATGTAATTTTTGATACAGTTTTAATTCGTTACTTGAAAAAGTGGGTAATTTTCTGTTGTTTTCTGTGTTTGAATAAGATACTACGTTCAAAAAAAGTTTCACATCTATTTAAATACTCAAAAATACTGTCAGGTACTTCGTCCTTGAGATGTAGTGCAAGCCTAATTGCTTTAAATGACTGTAAAACCTCGTCGTCGGTAGATTTTCTCTTGTCTTGCTGGTCTTCAAAATTTTCGTCGTCATCATCATCATCATCACCATCTTCTACCGGTTCAGAGGACTTGCTAACACTATGGAGTATGTCGTCATCGTCCGGAAAATCAGAAACAGTAACCTGTTCATCAGCAGTCATGAAATCTTCCAGTGTAACTTCGTTACTGACATTTCCAGTTGTTTGTAGAAATTCCAGTGACTTCTTAACTGTACTAGTGTCATATCATCTTCTTCATTCCATTCTGTCGTGGCGGTACTGAAACCAGCTTTACAAAAACAATGGAATATTGTTTCATCGTTAACATCATTGGTCCATACTTTTGATAATTCAGAAATGCACTCCCGGAGATCAACAATATTAACAGGGACAGTCTGGTTGTTCTCTACAATGGTAACAATTTTTTTCAGGATTCTTTTTCGGTAGTGCAATTTAAGAGTTTTAATTACCCCCTGATCCATTGGTTGTATAATTGACGTTAAGTTTGGTGGGAAAAATACGACTTTTACGTTATTTAATACAGAATTAATGTCTCCAGGATGAGCCGTACAATTATCAATAAAAAGCACAATTTTTCTTTTTTGTGTGGTCATTTGTTTGTCCAGCTTTTTTATCCAACCTGTAAAAATGTCAGTAGTCATCCACGCCTTTTTGTTAAATGTGTAGTCTACCTCTAGAGATTTAACGCCTCGAAAACAACGCGGAGTTTTACTTTTGCCAAATACCAACATTTTAAGTCTTTCAGTCCCTAGCATGTTTGCAACCACTGACACCGTAATTCTTAGTTTACTTTGTTTACCACCAAAGCACGGATCATTTTTAAAAGTTAGCGTTTTGTTGGGTAAACATTTAAAAAATAGACCCGTCTCGTCCGCGTTGAAAATGTCTTTTCGCGGATATTCTTTTAAAATCGGTTTTAACACAGTCTGCTTCCAAGTTTCACAGTTACTTACGCTGGCACTTGCACTTTCTCCACAAATTACTTTATGAATTACACCATGCCTTTTTCTAAACTTCTCTAACCACCCATTGCTGGGCTGGAAATCCATGTGTCCCAATGCAGCACCAAATTCCAGGGCTTTTTCTTTAATTAATGTCCCAGATAATGGAAGCTTTTTTCGCGCATCACCGTCATCCATTTTAAAATGGCTTCGTCGATATCATCATACATGCTACTTTTTAACTTTTTCCTCACTAGACTTTCTTTACGTTGGTCTGCTTCCTGTAGTATCACGTCCCGATTTTTTAAAATTGTCTATAGTGAACTTGGTGGGATTCCAAATTTTTGCGCGATATCTTTTTTTTTAACACCTTTGTCAACTTCGTGTATAATGCTAATTTTTTCCGAAACACTAAGGCACTTCCGTTTTGACATTGCATACGGCACACTACAGAAACAGTACACGACTAACCTGTATAACACGACTAACGCAATCCAAAGACAGAGACAAACTGAGTTAATCCCAGGAAAAGTTATTGCTGAACTGTATGTATGCACTGAACAACAGAGGATGTCTGGGCCAAGTGAATTCTAAGAATTCTGTTTGTTACGTCTATTTCAGTGTTCTGTGTTAGTTAATGGATTTTGGGGAATTCCGCTACTCTTATGTATAGGTTTACAATAACTCCCTTTCCGACCAGGCCAAGCCCGTCGCCAACAGGTAACGGCAGAACACGTGTTTAAATCTTTTCTTAGGATTTTATTGTTATGGGTGATACAGTACAAATGTAAGACAATTTAGGAAATTTACGCTTTACAATTTCAATAAAAATAACCTGTCATTTTCGGCTGTGGTCAAGAATACTTTGTGTTTGTATAAAAGTACAATTTAGGTACAGAAATCAAAAGAATAATTACCTTTAAACTCACAGAGATGTCTTGCACTAAATTTAATGGCATTATTTTTACAAAACATTGAGTAAAAATTACTGTATGTTGATATGCAGTATGTGTCACCATTTCGTTATATAGAGGTATGAATACGTTAAATAGAGATAAATTTATACATAGTTTTATTACAACGTCACGGTGCAGTAAAAAAATTCGTAAAATCGAGGTTCGTTATAAAGAGGTTTGACTGTATATCTAAATTGTTTGAAAAACTGCGCCACAAACGTCTCAGACAAAATCGAGGAAACGCAATTTATTCCAAACCACTAATTTGGATTTCGCAATAAGCACTCAGTTACTCAGCAGCAGGTGCATCGTATCACTGATGTAACTGAGTGATCTCTGGAAGAAAAAATATGCACGGCAATATTTTTGAATATGGACCAAGTGTGGCACGAGAGTCTGATACATAAGACGGAAAAACCTACCTTTGCAGGTGAGCCAAATCCTCAAATCGTATATTTCAGAACAACAGTTCAGGTACAGTGTGGAAATGATTATTCTGAGTTAAAAAATATTTCACCTGGGGTACCGCAATGGAGTGTTCTTAGGCCTATTTTGGGGTTAGGTTCTTATACTTTGGGGTGATAACAGTTATATTTGCTGACGACATTGCATTATTAGCTACCGGCAACAGTGTAGAAACAGCAACAAACTACAGTTTGCAGTCAACACTGTCACTAGATGGACAAGAAAATTGCGTATTAAAGTGAACGAGACAGACTCTACTCATATCAACTTCACCAACAGGAAAATTTTAACTTGTCAACTCACCGACACTTATACTTTAATCAATCATCAAATAATTCCGTATGCAAATTCGGCAAAGTATTTGAGCATGACTCTAGATGGAAGAACATGTCAAAGAAAACACGAAGAATTTGGAGTGAAAAATAAGAAAGTTTTGTGGCTACTTGGAAGACATTCTGAACTGTCACTGTATAATAAACTATTACGTACAAACAACTGTTGAAACCGGTGTGGGTTGATGGCGTGCACCTTTGGGGTCGCACAAAGAAACTCAACACCAAAATAATTCAAACTTTTCAGAGTAATGTGTTTCGCAGTAATGTTGATGCACCGTGGTGTGTAAGGAACGATAGTATCCATCGAGAAATGACAATAACTATGATTACTGCTTAGATCAAGTGGTTTGCAGCTGTTGCATGATCAACGCTCTCGAGTATTTCTTGAGTTGGTATTTCCCATGCGAAGTGCTGCTGGTTTAAGGAATCGGATATATGTTTTAAAAGACGAAGTGGACTGTATAAATTTTGAGTTAACTAGCGTTTATTGACAAAGTATATAATAAAGCGTTCATTGACAATTACTCAATAAAGCGCATGGCCCATGCAATTAGGTATGGCGTACATTCCCAAGATAAGTAACGATTGAAGATTGAAAATTATATAAAGAAGTTAAGCAAATAATCAAATTTCACATCGCCGTGGCAAGCAAATAGAAAGAGTATTGAGCGAGTGAAGGCTGAGGGTTAACTAACAACTCTGTCGTAGCTCGCAGTTAGCGAACTGCACTTTAAGCGGGTGACGTAATTGCGTGGGCTGATTGCGCACGGGTATAATGAACAAATACAAAGATTAACATACTGCCCGCCCAAAATCGGGCTATTTTGAAATAGGTCACAGTATGAAAAGTTGCTTGAAAAAATGCAAGTATACATTAACAAGTTACGAAACTGAAATGTGATAATACATAGTATAATGAATATTGGCGCTCGATATATGGCCCATTAGATAGCATAAATACAATATTGATCAATACTCATCGAATAATATATAATAATAAAATACAAATGCTAGAACGTCTGATGACACATAATAATAATGACAATATCCCCAAATTCAATAACAATGGTACATGGCAATGAATAACACATAGTAAGTAGCATTACACAATAACTAATAGAAATCCAAAGAATTCAGTAATAATCGCATGACACTAAGTGTATAATAAGCAATATTACATAATAATACAATGGCAATATATACAAAAAAATTCATGATAATAATAGCACAATAGAAATATATTCAAAAAATTCATGATAATGATAACACTGCACCAAACAGTACACAATAACTGACATCACACTGATCAAAAACACTTAAAATATTTACTAATGCACATATAAATAGCGTACATTAACTTGGTATAAATATAAGTATAAATGTATAAATAAGTACATTTAACATTGTACTTACAGTAGTACGTAGAGCATGTGCTCATCCGGAAATGTCCCGGGCATGAAGCACTGAAAAAACAAATTAGTCTGTGGCCACGGTAAGTGGGCACAGTTTGTGGATAGGCCTACGCAGGATGCCGTTTGTGGTGCGGACATCCGCTACGCGTACTAATGAATCCTGACCTACATAGATTTGGGTGACAATACCACGTTTCCACTTCAGGGGTGGGGTATTGTCTTCTAAAATGAGGACGAGTTGTCCTGGAGACAAATTTTTTGAATGTTTGCGCCATTTACTTCGTTGTTGCAGCTGATGCAAATAATCTCTTGACCATCTCTTCTATATGGAGTGGGTGAATCTCTGCAGAAGCTGCCACCTCCCCAAGCGACCCATTTTTATATCCGAATAGTCGCGTTCCGGGAGCGAAGTAAGCGGAGAACCAACTAAGAAATGTGCTGGAGTCAAAGGCTCGGGATCCCCAGAGTCATTTGAAATGGCGAAAAAGGGACGTGAATTCAGACATGAGTCTATTTGAGTCAAAACAGTGTAATGCTCTTAAGAGTTGAGAAGCGTCCTGCCGATAACGCGCCGTAAATGAAATTTAACGCTTTTGAATCCGCTCTCCCATAGACCACCGAAATGAGGTGCTATCGGAGGTATGAAAGACCACTTGACTCCCTGTGAACTGGCGAAGTCCTGAGTGGTTTGTTGAAATTCGTCTTGTTGAAAAAGTTTGTACAAATCGTGTAATATAGTGCCAGCACGACGGAAATTTGTACCGTTGTCAGAAAATATTTGTGCAGGGATGCCCCTGCGAGCTATGAAGCGTTTTAAAGCAGCTATAAAGGCGTCTGAAGTCAAATCTGATACCAATTCAAGGTGAATTGCCTTAGTGGCCATGCAAATGAAGAGTGAAATGTAAGCCTTTGTGAATGATTTGGACCGCTGCCCGCCCTGACGTAGAAATATGCGACCGGCATAGTCGACGGCACATTGTGAAAATGGTTTAGAAGGAGTGACTCTGGAAGAGGGTAATTGTCCTAAAAGTTGGCTTGAGCCAATTGCGCGAAATCGAAAACAAGTGATGCATTTGTGTATCACGGAGCGTATGTATGATTTGTCGTCATTGACGATCCAATATCTTTGACGTGGAGAGCACTGCGTTAATTGTACTCCGGCATGGAGTAGTCGAATATGCTCGTTTTCTATAATTAGTCTAGTGAGATGAGACTGCGGGTGAAGTATGATCTGGTGTTTACTATTATAGTTGAGCTGAGAATGTTGAAGGCGTCCGCCCACGCGTAATATCCCCGTGTTGTCTATAAAGGGATTAAGCGAAAAAGTTTTACTAGTCTTAGGTACAGGGCGTTGAGCCTGAAGTTCTTTAATCTCGATTCTGAAATGCGATAGCTGGGATTGACGTATAAAAATCAAAAGTGTGCTGTGTAGCTCCTGTGAAGTTAAAAGGAAGTGTTTCTGTTAGCGACGGGAGACTTAGCGTTCCGAATGAATCGTAGGCAGTAAGCAAACACACGAATAAGTCTTGACAGCGAGGAATAATTTTTAATTAGGAGTGGATGAAGTAGTAACCAGAGCGAGTTGACCTTGTTTACGTTTTTCTTTATCCAGATCTGGATGAGTGCAGGAAGAGTTGGATTCGAAAGGACTGGTGGGCCATGATGATGGCTCCTTTGACAACCAGTATGGGCCATGCCACCATTGCGGGTGGTGGTGCAAAGAACGGGGTAAACAACCGCGGGTTAGAATGTCCGTGGGATTGTCATGCGAAGCAACATGATACCAGGTGCCCTTTGCAGTGAGCTGCTGTATCTCCGCGACGCGGTTGGCAACAAATACCTTCCATCTGGACGACTGTTGGTGAATCCAGTGTAAGGCAATCGTAGAGTCAGAATAAAAATACAACTCGCTGAAATTGTAGGTCACAGCGTTGACAACCTTATAAACCAACTGAGCCAATAATAGACAGGCGCAAAGTTCAAGTCGAGGTAAAGATATCTGCTTTAAAGGGGCGACTCTAGATTTGGAACACAATAAATGAGATGATATACTGCGGTCAGAATATACTGTACGCACATAAATACAGCATGCGTAACCCTTTACCGAAGCGTCGGCAAACCCATGTAATTGAAATGAAATGATTGGAAAATTACATGAATCCTTTATAGCTCTTGGGATCTTAAAATGAGTGTCTGAAATTAATTGAGCGTAAAGCTCTGCCCATTGAATTGATAATGAGTCAGACAGCGGGTCGTCCCAATTGGTACCCGATGACCATAGCATTTGCATAAAGTGCTTACACCAAAATGTAATAGGGCCAATGAGCCCTAATGGGTCGTAAATTCCAGCGATGACGGATAATACCCTTCTTTTATTAAACACATCGATTTTAAGATCTCTTTGGAAATTGAATATGAAGTTTTCAGCCTGAACGTCCCACTGAATACCTAAAGTGCGGACGGCTTGGTCTTTGTTGAAGTCCAGGGATGAGTTGGTATGTGAAGATATGATATTCCGGTCATTAGAAGACCATTTATGCAGAGTGAAGCCGTACCGGCTTAATAAACCAGAAATGTCAGAGTTTAATCGGGCTAAGACGTGTGAGCTATCAGATCCGGTGATGAGATCGTCGACGTAAAAATCGTTTGCAATGACAGAGCAGGCTATAAGGTGTTGAATACTATTTTCCTGTGAGATTTGTTTTAAACATCTAGTGGCCAAAAATGAAGCGCTTGCAGTCCCATATGTGACTGTTCTCAAAGCATAGTGTTTAAGTTCCTTGTGGGGAGCGTCACGCCAGACAATTCTTTGCAAGTTAGAATCCCTTGGGGGCACCAAGATTTGGCGATACATTTTCTCGATGTCGGCAATGAGTGCGTATCGGTGCGTTCTAAATCTGGACGTGATGAAGAAAAGATCCTGCTGGACCGTAGGACCAACCATGAGTGTGTCGTTTAAAGATACATCATTTGATGTTTTGGCTGAGCCATCGAAAACAACGCGAAGTTTGGTGGTTGTGCTAGTGGACTTGACGACAGCATGGTGTGGTAAGTAAAAAATATTCGACTTATTGATTGATAAATCATATGAATTGAGTGGAGACATATGACCCAGGTTTAAATATTCCTGCATGAAGTTACTATAGTCTTTGTACAAAGACGGGTTTTGCCTGAATTTGAGTTCGAGTGTCTGAAATCTCCGAACTGCTCCGGGGAGTGAATCGCCGAGATGCCCCGTCTTACGGGGTAGTGACACAACAAACCTACCACTAGTGTTTCGAAAGGTGTTTGTGAGGAAATGATTTTCACACTGCGCGTCCTCAGCTGAGGGAGTACGGAAAGAAACGTCCTACAACTGCCAGAAGTTCCTCAACTGTGACGAGATGGCATTATTGTCGTCACGAGCCATAAACGACGAAACCGGTTTTGTCATGTCTACGTTAAAGGGTAAATTTCCGGCGAGGATAAAACCTAGTTTTGTTTCCTGTATTATCGGAAAGTGCGGACTGCGAATGAATTTAGTCGGCTCAATCAATTGCAAAAAATACTGTGCCCCGAGTAATATGTCGATCTGTGACGAAAAATTAAGTTGCGGGTCAGCTAAAAATATGTTTTTTGGAATGTTTAATGATGACATATTAAAGGATTCTGTAGGGAGGTTATTTGTAATTCTGGGCAGAACAGCGCAGTGTACATTCAAACTGAAATCCCTGTAGCGTGAGTTTAGGCGCACCCTTGTATTGAAATTGGCTTGGCATAGAGAATTATTTATGCCCGTGATAGGCAGTTCAGACTTGTTTAATTTTAAGCCCATGCGGCGTGCGAAGCCCATGGCACAAAAGTTTGCTTGTGAACCTGAATCCAACAGGATTCTTACCGGGTGTTTGTTACCGGCACGATCGGTTGTGGTACATACGGCGGTAGACAATAAAATTGATTTGTTGGTTTGTAGTTTTAGGGAACATTGATTATTGTTCCTGCTCGAAAAATTATTTGTTGAAGGGTGAATCTTGGTGTGGTGCCTTTTCGAACATGCTCTGCACGAAAATTTGGAAGGGCAACGCGAGGTTTCATGGCCCGAGCGTGTGCACTTTAGGCAGAGCTTGTGATTTATTAAAACGTCTTTCCTGTTGACTCGGATGTAAAGACACGAATTGTGAGCATTCGGACAGTTTATGATTGCCGCGACACAGCTGGCAAAATCTATTGCTTGGTTGAGTATGTACTAGTGACCCAGTGAACTCCGCGCGTCTAGTCGGTTTGCGATAAGACGTTTTATCGCTCACTTGCCTTCCGTATGATGAACTAGTCGGCGCGCTAACATTTTGCAACAACTGGCGCCTAGTATTTAAGAATGTAATGAAGTTATTGTAATTCGGAAGCTGTTCGTCAATTAAACTTTCCTTCCATAATCTAGATGTGCGATCGTCAAGTTTTTGGGCGAGAAAATGCAAAAAATAATTTCGAATGTGTTCACTGGTAAATTTAATGAATTCAGAGCGTTTATGTTAGCGGTAAGATCATCTATAAATTTGGAAATGCTAACCATAGAGTCCTGCTGCATGTGCTTCATGCCCAAGACATTAGCCACATAATACGCCGTAACAATCAATCTACTGTCATACCTGGCTCTCAACAACTCAATGGCCACCGTGTAGTTTTCGTGCGTGATTGGGAGTGACTTTATAACATTCAGCGCCTCATCCCTTAGTGATGAGTGCAAGTAGTGAAATTTTTGGATGCTGGTCAGGTCTGTTCGGACATGAACCAACTCCACAAACATATGGTAAAAATGTTGCCAGTTAATTATGTTACCTGCGAAGCAGGGTAGTTTAATTGGTTGTAGTTGAATAGGAGGCGTACTGAATGTGACGACTTCGGACTGATTTAGTATTTTCTTGCTCATCTCTTCGGCATGATCTAATAAATTTTGCAACTTGCATTCTATGTTACACAAATCATCTTCCGTCTGAACTCTATCACTAACGGATGCAAAATCAGTGTCATCAGACTCAATTTGCGTTTGAATCTCGTCATATTTTGCGGATAGCTCCATCAGATGACGAAGCTTTATTTTTAGCGCATGGTGGTCATGCGTATCGTGATCAAAATTATCCGCGTAGGTGTTTATGCGCGATATAGAGGCCTTGATCGTGCCACGCTTTTTGATCAGCGCCTTCATATCAGTCATGATTGTGTATTACTTGAAGATTCGAAACGATAATAAGAAAAAATGAGTGAATGCAGAGAGATGAACAAGACCAATGCAGGTTATCTAATTTATGAAGTCACGCTACAACGCGGTAACCACTGATTAACACATCTCAGACTAATTCTATGTTGTACTAAATACTGATTAGACAGCATATACAACATAACAATATAATCCCTATTGCTATGAACACTATTTAAATATATGATTTACAATTAAATCAAAAAATATGAATATAAGCTTGTTAAGTTATTTAAGTTTGTGATTGATTCACAGAAAAATTTATAAGCTTGCTGAGTTCGCAAAAAATCTAAGTTCATAGTCAAATTGAAACTGATATAAAGAAAAAAGTTATATTATTTTTTAAATACTGCTTATTTTAGTTGAATGCCCTTGAAAGGTATACAAAATTATGTAAAATTGAAAGGATCATATGAAAAATAAATTTATATTCACTTGGTATGTGGTACTTATCGACATGTTCAAGAAGGTCTCAGAGCGTGTCGAATCCTTGGCAGTCCCATCCGGCACCCATGAATTGACGATGTAGACACTGTTGATGCCTGTCAGGTGATGTCTGAAGTGGTCGAATTCTGCATAGGCTGGATGCTTTGGATTTTTCCCAAGTGATGAATGCCACGTGGTGATGGTGTTCAAATGTTGAAATAATGTTTCGAACGATCCGGTCGGCGAAGTATGACGTCCCCAAAAATCGTGCAATGCGTGCTCCAGTTATAGTTGATAATTAAAGAAATGTTGATATAATCATGTTGTTAAATGCTGATAGGGCCTGCTAATTGAACTGTAAATCCATGAACTGAATCCATGAAATGAATGCTCCGTGAAATAAATTATTCGTGAAATGAATCATCCATGAAATGAATGATCCGGCCCGGAAGACCAAATGTTGCATGATCAACGCTCTCGAGTATTTCTTGAGTTGGTATTTCCCATGCGAAGTGCTGCTGGTTTAAGGAATCGGATATATGTTTTAAAAGACGAAGTGGACTGTATAAATTTTTAGTTAACTAGCGTTTATTGACAAATTATATAATAAAGCGTTCACTGACAATTACTCAATAAAGCGCATGGCCCATGCAATTAGGTATGGCGTACATTGCCAAGATAAATAACGATTGAAGATTGAAAGTTATATAAAGAAGTTAAGCAAATAATCAAATTTCACATCGCCGCGGCTAGCAAATAGAAAGAGTATTGAGCGAGTGAAGGCTGAGGGTTAACTAACAACTCTGTCGTAGCTCGCAGTTAGCGAACTGCACTTTAAGCGGGTGACGTAATTGCGTGGGCTGATTGCGCACGGGTATAATGAACAAATACAAAGATTTAACAGCAGCTAAATATGGAAAACGACTTCATAACCATCAAAATAATGAAGTACTACAACTTCTTTATAATGCTGGACTTTTTCGGCGATTTGTTCAAAAACAGAAATAGATTGAACTGGTTAGGAAAGTGAAGTGCTTTAAGAAATATCTGCACATGAACGAAGTGTAAACTATAGTGAAGAATGCGACAATGGGAGCACATTTACGCACTGTTAACACATTTGGTAGAATAAAAGTGCTTGATAGTTTATAACTGGTTGCAATATAAATAAATGGGAAAAAAGATATGTTATTAAGACACCAAGTACACCTTAAAGAGCCTTCAAAAATTATTGTACATTAGTCACAACTTAAAAATTTTTCTTATTAATTTTTAAACAAGTTCAACATTAACGTAGAACTGAATCATAAGACTGATGATACTTCATCTATTTCATTAAAAATGTTAAGTTATCTTTTTGGGCGATTAGCTTAATTGTGATTAAAGAGTTACAGTTAGTGACAGCTGTCCTGTACATTACTCAGAACACTTCTTAGGAGTTTTCTGTTCCTCACTTAAACGTTGTCTTTCTCCACGTAGTCAGTGATTTTTATCTTACTTATAGTCCCCTAAATAATTTACTAAGCACCCATGTCTCGAGTCTCTAGCCTAATTCAAACTCGACGTGCGGTAGACACTAGACTTTAGACATATCTGACTCCGAAAAAACGTTTCAGTTGTCCAGTCAATCGTGTTACGGCACCACAGAACCTGCCAACAAGAAGACGAAACCATCGTCAGTGTGAACTTCTATAGGTGGAATCACCTGGAGGACATCGCCAGTGTTCTGGCGGCGACTTATAAACCGCATAAGAAAGGATTTCTGACCTTCTATGCACACCGTAAGGTAATCGTGTCAGGCGAACGGCACTGTAAGTTGTCCCGATTGGAACTGGAAACGCTGATTACTCCGGACGGGAAACGGTTGCCCGTATATGTTGAAAAACATTTGAAAGTGTTACTTATCCTGTTATATTCTGCCTTCGCATAATTTGTACTCAGTAGTACTATAACTAATTTATTTGTTTAGGTGTTCGCACATAAAATGCTTATGATAACATCTCTTTATCATGATAAATTGTTAGCTTTACATGTTACATGTTTATTTAATTAGTATACTTCAAACTCAAATATAAATGAAAAATAGTATAAATGAAAAATAGTTTTATAGTTATCACTGAATTCAAAAGAAATCTGGAGGCTGTTGTTCGACGTTTATAACATTGTGAAAAACAAGAAGATACAAGAAATGAGAAAAGATCGTATTGTTCTAGTAAGTTGTCTTATCGGAGAATTTACATTGATTCATTTTAAGATGGTAAAAGCGAATTATTGATTTAAGAAAAAATAAATGATGCAATTAATATAAACAATTTTACTATTATCAGTAAGTTACAATACGTAATGTACAGTATTAAGGTCATTGTAGCTTAGAGTAACTTGTGCTGTTTCAGTGAAAGAGATGACGGTGGCCGTTTCCTTATTTATCAACAGAGTGTCTGCTGTGGATGAGAACAAAGAGGTAACTTATAAAAACCTCACAATCATTCACAACGAATTGTCTGAGAGTCTTTAAATTAGAATAATTATGTGGATAAAAAATGCAAAACCTCTTGCGATCCCTGGTAATTTCTATTTTCTAAAAGTAGGTCCACTTATGTTTTAAGTAGAATAAACATCTGAAGCCTGTAGTATGTGTTTGTTTCTAATTATAAGTATAATACTGCTGACTCGGAACACTAAGTTTTTTATCGGTAAAAATGTAAAATTTTTGCCTTGTACACTGAACCAATTTTCGTTTATTACAAGCTTCGTCAGAGGCTGCCACTAGGAGCGCTGTCCGTCTTGTTCTTGGTGACGGCGCCATCGTTCGAAAGATCGCTGTTGTGTGTGTGGGGTGTGATTTGTTCGAATAATCCGTGTGATTTTAATTGTGTCTGTTCGTTTAGGATGTCGTTTTTATGTGTTTTTGTGTGTTTGTGTATTTCTAATTGTTCAAGTGTGTCTAGTTTTTCAGCCTAATGTGTGTACATGTACGATATCCATGTTTCTATTTATGTTTGTATATGTGTGGTTTGCTTCAATGAGGTGGTTTGCAAAGGTGGATTCGGTGGTGGAGTGTAGTGCCTTTGTGTGTTCAATGTATCTCTGTTTGAAGCAACGTCCTGTCTGGCCTATGTAGAATTTGTTACATCCTGAGCAGTTTAGTTTGTAAACACCAGGTAAATCAAATTTGTTTTGTTCTTTGTGTGTGTTTTTTGATAGTGTGTGTTCTGTTTTGTTTGTAGTTTTGTATGCGATTCTGTACCCTGCTGTTTTAAATTTGTGGGCTATTTTTTCAGTGTGGTTATTGATGTAGGTTAGTGTTATGAACTTATTGTTTTCTGTCTTTGTCTGTTGTTTGTTTTGTGTTTTGTGGAGGAGTTTATTGACTATAGTTCCGTTGTATCAGGCTATAAGGTAAAAATTTTACATTTTTACCAATAAAAAACTTAGTATTCCGAGTTAGTAGTATTATACTTACAATTAGTTAATCAACTGACACGTCATGGACAACAAAATCCAAGTGTTTGTTTTCTCTTGCTTCTGTTTAAGACTTTAATAGTATCAAAAATCGATTAGTTTAAAAAAAAAAATGGGTTATCATTTTTACGTGAAAGATGCAATGTAATACATACACTTTTAATATAGAATTCATCAGTGTATAAAAAATATTATAATTTACTGTTTTTAACTTTATCGTGAGTACACTCTTTTTACCTGACTTATTTAGTAGAGTGTATTCACGATAACGTGTAAAAACTAATCATACGACAAGTCATACGGAATACGAACTAAAATAGTAAATATTATAATTACTTCGTGTGAAGTGCATAATTTTTTATTATTATCAGTTTTTACAATACTTGACTGACACATTATTCAGTTTTTACAAACACATGCGTCTCACGCCTGCAAAAATGAATTCAAGTCCAACGTCTCAACGTTTAGACACCACAGGCCACGAAAATCGTCATTAAAACGTTGTTATTCATAAATCAAGTAAATATATATTATTTTAAGTTTATAGGAGAGATGATAATTAGTAGTTAGCAGCAGAGCTAGTCACCAACAGTTAGAAACCCGATAACGTCTTATTTTATTATAGCCAATTATTTTACTACCGTTATCCAGTAAAAAAAGTTACAGCTTTTATTTAAAGGAGTACTGTAATATAGTAAGAAAGCTTAAGTAGTTTAAAGAATTGTTAAATTGAAAAAATTTACATAATAAAAATATTAAATTTATAACATAACAACTTTTCAAGTGTGCCGCAATTAAACAAATTCGTTTTTAAAACTTTAAAATATAAATAAAATCAACTGACGTGGAATTGTATAATTACACTCATTTATCATGATTTTTATACGCTAAGTTTAAAAAGTTGGATTTTTGAGGAGCAAACAGTGTTTGGGAAATCTTAGCGTACGCATAGGCATTATCGTATATTGGCAACAAAGATACGTTGAATTTTCAAGGTGATGTAAGCTATCTTACATTATTATATGCAAATCACAAATTGCGAGTTTTTCACGCAACAAAGTACGATAAATATATTCTCACTTGTTGCCGTACAAACTTGATCCTTGTCTGATAAAAATAAAAGAAATATTAAGACAAAATCGATAGAGCACGTAGCAGACCGTCTAACTGCGGGCGTACACGTACTAACCTCGCACTTTCCTTCTTCATTTTTAATTTTCGTGAATCAAAGTAGGTGAAGGGCTTGAATGTGTTCTTAATTTTACACGTGTAAAGAACAAAGCCACTGTTGCTTAGATTAGCGCAATTTCCAAACATTTATGTGACATCACGCGGTTTATTATACATACATTATACATAAATCTTGTTTATTATAAGAAATTTATAAGGAAGCTCAAAAACATCATTCCTGTAACACAAGGATAGAATAACATAAACTAACGAAGCTAAGGTTTCTCATATAACCTGTTAATGAGATTAAATTAATGTCTAAGCAATGTGTAATCACTTCGACAAATTTTATTCTTGCTTACAGGAAATATCTTTGGAAGTTTTTCTTCAAGTCTATTGGGAAGACCCGAGAATTAAAATAACAGGCAATGAAAATTTAGACCATCTAGAATTGACGTGGGAAAAGGAACAAACGTTTTGGGTTCCGGACCTGTACATCCGACAATTGCGGGAGATGAAAGTGTTGTCCTTGTTTCACGAAATGGTATCAGTTAGACTGTATCGTAATCATACAGTCCGAGTAAGTATAGGGTAAGCATTTGTTTTTATTGTGTTTGTATATATGTGTGTGTGTGTGGGGAGGGGAGGGGTATATCTTAAGTACATCTTAAAGAAAGTACTATATATATTATAACTTAACCGAATCTCAAAGATTTGGAGTTATGTGTAAAGAGTTTTGAAAATCAATGTTAAAATAAATTTAAACCGTTACAATCACGGCAAGTGCAGTAGCGAGAGTTCAAATGAATTGTATAGCGACCAACGGCAGCGTCCGGTGGCATTACGTAACCACATACAGTTATAACAATTAGGGACACGCCCTAATTTTAAATTATTAATATTTCGGAAACCGATAAATATAGGCAAAAACCAAAATAGCCAAAATGTTTGCCGAAATATTAGTAATAGGGTGTGCAAATTTCAGTTCATATAATTAAAGATTAAAAGAGATAATTAATTTTATTTAATAACTCCCCTAGTGAGTGAGCTACGGGGTAGAGCTTTGAATATGTCATAGTTATAAAAATTACCAATCAGATGTATATTCTAGAATAAGCATAACTTGGCTTGCAGCCAAGATAATTGCAATACAAATTGCAACAGTACATCCTGTCCGACATTTGAAATCCGGTGTTTTTCAGAATATTAAGACTAATAACAATTCTCAAACTGTGAGAATTATTTTCGTTCACACAAGTGAGGTGAGTTGAATTACAATGAGAAGGGGGTGTCTCAGCCAATCAAATTATTCTAAAAATTTGAACGAACCGTTAGATTCGGGTTGAACACATGCACTCAACTGTAACGACTCGACCTGTGAAGACTTACGATACTCTTATTTTTTATCAACAAATAAGCGTACAGCTCAAAACATTAACCTGTTGACTTACGCATGTAAAGAGATCAGTTATATAATACGTGAAGACACATCGAGAGTACAACAGAACGAGGCCGTCTAGTACATGGTACAAGCTGAAGAATTGACGAAGCGGAGCGCAACCCAAGGCGAGATACACACACCAGGAGTGCAGCGTATACCGGACCGAGGGGCCTGACGCATTTGCAGCAGTTAAAACCACAGACGTTAAGCCATCAACAGTTGCAGAAGGAGCTGAGTGTTGCTGATTCCCGAACTCTTAGCCGTGGAACCCAAGACGCAGAGGAAATCATCGCCACTAGCAGATTGGACCAGGAAAACCAAGGAACTCCGGAAGCACCTCATCACGATCTTCAGAACAAGGGAAGTCAAATATAATTTATAACTTTATAAACTTCTCAAAAGCTTATTCTTTTTCTTTTAAATCATAATAAAACTAAATTGATTCAGATGCCAATAAAACAGAGACTCTAGATTAATAAGATACATGCATACTGTGATAATCTGTATAACACGTATAAGCTTAAGTAATAATCAATAGATAAGAATTAGACGTATATAACAAGCGCTATATAAATACTAACATTGAATTACTTAGAGACCTATACTGCAGTATACGTGAAACAATCACAAGTAAATGAAAGCACGTTGAAATAGATTCACAGCTAACTTATTTTTCAGATTATTTAAATCATCTAAAGTAATAAAATCCGTACGAAAGTACAAAATAATTGAAAATTCCATAGATTAAATTGTTTTAAAATTAACTTCTTGAAATTAATGAAAAATATAACTCGTATCAATTGAAAATAATAAGCTCGTCTTCTGAATGCTAATACCCATTCAGAAAACATCGTACAAGATACAAATTACTGTTTAGTATGTAAGGATTGCTCTAGTTATAAGATTTTCATACATATGTGCTATCAGAGTAATAACTCCAAATTTTATCCACCACCGTATTTTTATTGCTGTACTACAAAGCCTACCAACATCACAAAACTATTCAAAATAACTATAACAGTACTTTGCACACTTGAATTAACCTACTTGCGAATTCAAAACACAAACTCCTACGCCCTTAGTCGGAAGAAGTCGCAAGAACGCATAGCAGGTAGGTCGCTTCACAAAACAACCATTTATCTCCTTATATTGATAAAATAAATATAAGAGCAAATAAATAAATAAATATAAATATACAAGCAAAGAACGTTATAATATGTATATACATTTAATATTTATAATGACTTTATGACTTTACCTCAAGATGTTTTTTCCTTATTTGGAACACGTTTCGGGACGCTTTGTCTTCCCATCGTATTTCCTATTCAGTATTTAACAGAATGTGAATAGGAAATAGGATGAGAACACAATGGTTCTCGAAACATGTTCCTAATAAGGGGAAAAAATATCTTGAGGTAATTTCAGTATAAATATTATATATATATATATATATATATATATATTGCAACGTTACAAGTATTATACACAATTACACAATACACTACCATGTACTCAACGCAACTATAAAGAGTATTACACCGGTCAGGTCGCAGGATTTTTTTTCTCGTTGCGTCAAGTATATGTAGTTGCACAATAATTAAATAATTTTCAAAGAGGAGTGAGATGTTGTTGACATGAAATAATTAATTAAAACCGTTTCAAATTAATCATTCTATGATTTATTAATTAATAGAAAAATATTCCAATATTAAAAATTCAAATATTAGATAAATCAAATATTCTCTTTTATAAGCTTCACAAATACAATGTAACCTGCTATGCTATTCATAACATATAAAAAAAATAAACAACCATATAATATTACTAGCTAAACAGACATGTTAAACAAGTTATCTAAATCCTTTTATTTTCAGTGTATCTGACTTTGACTCAAATTTTAAATAATAATAGCAACTCATTTACAAACAAAATAATATTAAAACTCAAGAATAAAATTAATTGTTGCTATAAACAAAATAAAAAATAATATAACATTTACTTCCAATCTATTATTTATTTCTAGTGACCCAAATTTTAACATACAACAAAAGATTAGTATTTCTTTTCTAAAATTTCTTGTTAAATTTAATTCTTTTGTTTAACTACTATTTAAATTTAAAACTTTAATTCTTTACTGTTCATAGGTAAGTTCTTTTTGAGAGCTCTTTTCACAACAAAAAATATAATTGTTTATTATCACCTGCGTACATCTGCCGTTACCGTTGCGCGCGCGTGTATGTGTGTGTGTGTCCAGAATCCTGAGAATTTGATGATGATGATGATGATGATGATGATGATAATGCTGATGCTGTGTTCTCTGTCTCTACGGGTTGTTGTTGGTGATGCTCCAGAGTTCCTCCATACGTCTTGGTGTGTGTGGTCCTGATCGATCGGAAAACCGGCAGCGTGACGTTGTGTGAAGATTTCTTGAGTCTAAGACCAGCCCAAAATTGCTGGTGGTATTTATACTGGACGGGGATCTGACAGGTCCAGGACTGTTTTCGACCTGTTAGATATTGTCAGTTCGTGCAAAGCGTCCTTTTAATTACAAATCACTTTTTGGTTCATTTTCGCGATTTCGTAAACATACTCGTAGTATGAGCGATATTATTGTTTGCGTAATTTTTTTCTGGTCACTCACATATACCACACTTATTAATTATTATTTAATTACACTCGTAATTAACATTAAATTAGTTAGCGTCTTTATTATTGCACATTGTTGCAATAATTTTATATCACCATACTCGTTAAAAATTCCTTAATGTAATGGTGTCTTTATCATTGGGGTAAGTCTTTGTTCACATGTGTAAAAGGTATAAATTAGTTTATTTTAATCAGGTTAAAACCTGATTAATGACAAACCAACAATTCGTACGTGTCTCCCCTTCTCGTCATTCAATGCAGGTCGGAACTGGCATACACACACATACACACAAACGCTGTATTTAACTCTACCGAAGCAGGTGTCACTTTCGACAGGCCACAGCCTGTACTCTCCCGCACAAAATTGTTTAAAACTGTTCGTCGTATTCTTTTTACACTAATTATTTACAAAACATACCGCCCTGGGCAAATATCTAAATATATGTATTGTTGCATATATATATATATATATATATATATAATGTATATTATATACATCAAGAAATAGACTGTAGCAAAAAGTGTTTGAATATATATATATAGGGGTTCGTATTCATTATTAATTGATTTAGAAAAAGTCACATTGAAGTGAATAAAAATAACAGTTCAAGATAGTCACTGACATGGATACATGTTTTCCACTCAATTAGAAAAATATTATATTTTTATAGTTTTTCTATATACGTGACTTAAAGTGTCTTGCAGCAATTATATAATATTGTGATAACATTCAATATAGTTTCTTCTGCAAGTAGTGTATTGTGTTTTTGTCGTTTATTATCATATTAATATTATCACAATATTTTTATAGTTGTGTAAAACTATCGTTTCATTATGTTACGAAAGTTAAAGAAATAATATTACTTAAAATAAAACTAACGGTATTTCATCAATTTCCCTATGAGTAAATGTACCCATACTGATGATGGCAACATGATATTCCACATTAGAGAAGCCTTAACTTCAAATGCTTTTAATAATTAAAGTTTAATAATCGCCCGTTTACTGAAGAAAACAGTCGAAACACAACATCGCCATTGGAATGTACATCAACCTGGCCTGGGAAAAACACAGACATGTTATCATTTATAAACAGGCGGATTTTAGACAAAGAAAATTTAGTTATATCAGTGGCAAGTATACAAGTAAATCAAGACGCGCGTTTGTTAAAGATCATGAGGTTGTGATTAAATAACAATCCTTACTACAAACTAATAATTTGATTGTATTATAACGACTTCTTCGGCTTCTTCCAATCTAAGTCTGTATTTACGCTTTCTTCATATTATATATTCCGATAGATCTTCCTGCGTTACATCGTTAGAAATGCCATTTACATTGAATTCACTTTGCACAGGCTCGAGAATTTCAACACTTTTTTATTATTTTCTGAAGTCTATAGAGGGCCTTTTGTAAAATGTTGCAAAAAGCCGTAATATTTCTTAACCATACCTTATTATTTTTTGACTATGCGTCATTTCTGGTTGTTGACTGTATACCATGTTCACATTTATATATGCAAGTGGTATACACATACACATACACACACACAATTGTACTGGTATACACACTATATTATACTCGTATGTGTATGTGTACGTATGTGTGTATTATAACAACACTTACGAGTGCTGTTTTAAATAACAATATTTTTACTCATGTTGAGTTTGAAAATAATTTAAAAATGTATTAATAAAAATCTCGAAATTTCGTATTAAAAAATTCGTTACTATTATTAAATAATAAGTGCATTTTGCATAATGTATTTTTTGTGTGTGTTCGGCATACACATAATTATTGTAAATATGCAAAATAACATTTCCATAAAATATTCATAAATCTAATACACACCAAATACAAATTAACATGTTTATTTGTGTATGTTAATTTGTATCTGTTATTTAATAGATTTATGAATATTTTATGGAAATGTTATTTTGTATAAATAATGACATTATATGCAGAATATCTAAGGATCAAACTGTAACAGATATAACTTCTCTACACGTCTATTTTAAGTGTTCGTAGGCACAGTGTGTGGTTCAGTAGAGAAAACCATGGTTTCTGACATGTTTCGTTTGAAAGTAAAACAACTGTAGGCCTAAATGTAATGTACAGTCCAAGTCCACATAACTACACATTCAAGTAAGGGAACTAATCACTGTCAATTATTTACTTATGTATAATTTCAAATAGCTTAGAAATTTTAAAGTCTTAAATGATGACTTTAGATCTTCATATTCTTAAAATGAACAAGATAAAATCCTCACAGTGCGTAAGAAAACTAGATTATAACCGTTAATGAAATTCACAATTATGGAAGACTATAGTGTTGAAATACTGAGAGCAGAAAGAACTGAAGATAGGGTTTTAAACAACTCTCATATACATCGCGGGAAACAGGACTCCTGTTTTTTATTTACACGACTGTGAGGGTTGCAATTTGCAAAATGGTATTAAGATATTAAATTGACACCACTTTTACGCTATAAACCCACAATTTTTCTTGTTAGTAGCCTAATACGAGGGCCCTCTCGTATATAACACTTTTCTAACAGGTGAATAATAATAATCACTAATTTCATTAGTTCACAAAAATGACCTGTTGTCGTGTCTCACACATTCAAAGCTTTCACATCATTGCATCTGCAGCAGTTACAGTTACAGCAGATAAAGTTTTCCCACCAGTTACTACATTGATGCATTACTTCTTCCAATCTTCTTCGATAACAGTAAGCATTATTCTTCATATTTGTAGTAGCCTACGCTACAAAAAATTAATTTGTCGTTTCAAAAAAATTCATTCAAATGTGACACCCAAGTTTCTTTTCCTTCTATTCACTTTATTCCCCTACTTTGACTTCCATGTCGCTGAGACAGCACACTATCTCCGTGACAAGAGCTGCAGCATATTATGTACGACTGTTTCCTTAAAGTTAAATCTGCCTATCGATACAATGTACTCTCGGATTAGCATAAACATGTCATGCTTTCACTACTTCTCTACATATACTTTACCTTTTCTGTTGTTATTATGCTTATTTTTTCTTTCTGAGTCGAATCTTGTGATTTCCCCATAAGGATTCATCCGTCGATATGCTACATAATGAACAAAATTTTGTGCATGACTCACTCTTAAATGTTGAAAATTCAAGCTACGCTGTCACGAAGCCGAGGTTGTTGTTTCGAAAATAATGCATACTTTGATAACTTGCATAGGGGTACCGGCTGTTCTACCTACCACAGCATACATGAAACGTTGTTCCGTTTCTCAATTATTTGTCAACTATGAAACACAGTATTTCCTTTCTCGGTAACAGAATAGAAAACGTTTTAAGAAATGCGGTTACGTTTCTAAAAAGATCCAGTCTTACCTGCTCTTTTTACTTTGCATCTTGGCTGTATTCTTTCACATTTCTCTCGTTCATAGAATGTGTACATATTTTTGTCTTAGTAGACTACTTCTAAGTCTATCCTTCTTATGTCTCTAATGCAGCGGTTCCCAAACTGTGGGCCCCCCCCCCCAAGGGGGGCGCGGAGCTCGTTCAACAAGCAAAATTTAAAATTTAAAACAAATTTATATTTCACATAATTAAGTCGTCGACATGACATAAGTAAAATTAGCAATGATGAATAACTCATTTTATTAATGAAATAGCATGAGTGTTGTGGTCTTATAATTTTGATGCACTATTTGTCACGTCGTAGGTTAGCGTTTACGACGAGGAGCTCGTTCTTGTGTGTACCGTGTGTTGCTGTTGTGGTGTGGCCGTTTGGCTGTTCGCTGACTGTGGTGTGGTGGGGGTTCCTCGTTCCACGTTGAATGCTTTACTTTAGTTGTGTAATCGAGAGGGAACTTAGGTAAAGGCGGAAAGAACCTGTGTATTGTTGACAAATATCTGTCAGCGTAGTGAGGTTATGTGTTGTGAATGAAAGTTCAGACATTGATGTGAACCAGTCTTTTTAATTCGTTTAAAAATAGTAGTGTCTTTCAATTATTATGAAGCGTATGAACTCTGACATGGAACGTTCGGTCTCCCAAGAGTCAACCACAGATCCAGAACCTACGGGCGCATCTACGTCACGGACTGCTAAAGTAAGAAAGTATGATGACAATTACCTGTCGTCGGTTTCACAAGCACTATTGTTAACGGTGATGAACGCCCTCAGTGCGTTATTTGTTTGCAAGTTTTGGCTTCAGACAGTATGAAACCAAATAAATTAAAAAGGCACCTGGATACGAAACATAAAGATGTCAGTACTAAACCTAGGGACTTTTTTGTTAGGAAACAATAGTTTTAGATCAGCACAAAAAAGTTTCACTAAAACGGCAAGTTTACCATCGAAAGCTCTTTTAGCTTCATATCAAGTTTCATTCAGAATTGCTCAATGCAAAAAAGCCCACGCAATTGGGGAGACTCTTGTCTTACCAGCGGTAATAGACATGGTGTCAACGACGATAGGTGAAAAAGAAGCAGAAACTTTGAAAACAATTCCGCTGTCAAACAATACAGTGGCAAGACGAATTTCAGATATATCTGAAGATGTATGTGACCAATTATTAGAAAAATTAAAAGGAAAGGACTGCAATTCAAGTTGACGAAGCAACAGACATACATAGGGATGCACATTTAATTGGTTACGTTAGATTTGTTGACAAAACCATACTCCGGGAAAAGCTCCTTTTTTGTGAACCATTTTCAAATAATGCAAATGCAGAAACGATTTTTGATATAATTGATAACTTTGTTAAACAAAGTGGGCTAACTTGGGATAAATGCATTGGGCTTTGTACAGACGGTGCCCGGGCAATGTCTGGTGAGTACACAGGCCTACGGGCAAGGTTCAAAGCTGTGGTTCCAGAGGCTGTTTGGACACATTGCATTATTCACCGGGAGGCTTTAGCTTCAAAAGGACTAAGCATGAAAACCAAAAATCTAGAAATGTTTCCAACATTATTAAAAATCTTGGACGAATTTAAAAAGGATATTTCTGATGGGGAGTTAAAACATGTGTTTTTAAATCACATTGTATCTCTGAGGCGAGGATTTGACCACTACTTTTATGAGGATTTGAGTAATTTTGCTTGGATTAGAAACCCGTTTGAAGATGTCTCAAAAATTGAATCACTGAGTGTTTTAGAAAAAGAAAAACTTATTGATTTGCAATGTGATCCTTCTTTGAAGAAGACACTTACTGACTGTTCATTACCAGAGTTCTGGATTAGCATTGCCAAGGAGCTGAGCGAAAAAGCAATGAAAGTTATAATTCCATTTGCTACCATTTATTTGAGTGAAACAGGTTTCTCAGCTTTGGCTGCGATTAAAAATAAATACAGAGCCAGACTAGATGTGACCAAAGAAATGAGAGTTGCTCTTACCAATATAACACCTCAATTTAACAAACTTTGTGACAAGAAACAGGCCCATCCAAGTTTTAACGACTGCTACTACACCTATATGATATTATTGAAATATTTTGATTTACCATTTTATACTTCATGCTGTTAATGAACGTAACTATTGTTATATTTAAAATTCTGTGTAAAAAAAGCTCAAGCGAAATATTTGATATTTTTCAAAACAAATACTTCTGAATGAACAGACAATATTTAAACTCTCTGAAACACTGATTCTTAATTGATGTTATTTATTATTTATTTACAAAGTAATAATGATTTTTTATTAGAAACTGTGTATTTAAACTAAGAATATTGTTACTTTCATAACTGCAACAGTATTTAAATCAAAAATGTAATTGAATATTTACAACTGTTGTCTGTATTTATAATTTTATATGTAGTATAAATGGTGAAAATTTACCTAATAAACGACAGTTATCAAATACTTATATTTGTTATTTACCTTACTAATACATTGTTAAATGTACGTGGCTACCACATTATGTGAGGGGGCGCGTTATGGTTCAATATTTCAAAGGGGGGCCCAAGACAGAAACTTTGGGAACCGCTGCTCTAATGGTTCGTAGATTTTTTTTTAATTTCTGTTACTTTTATTCTCGACAAGTCGTTTTTCCTGAGGCTTAGTTCTTATAACCACATGATGGTAATACTATTTTTAGCATTTTTTTTATACGTGTAGAACAATATAATTGTATCCCTCTAATGTATACTTCACCCACGGACACAGTGACATTTAATTTAAAAGGGATGTTCACGACGACAGAATGTATACCTGTATATCACGTACTTAGAACGTGAACCCGTTCTGGTTCTGCAAGGGTACAAAACCTGTTGTACTAGTTGATCTTTCAGCAGTGGCGTGGCGTGGGTACACAACACCTGTTGCCGGTTGTGATAGGTCTAAAACTCAACCTAAAAATTAATTCGAATTTTTTTTTGTACCAGGTGTTGTTTTTAGAACATTTTCTATCATTCGCTTGGAGAAGAAGAGAGTCCCGGTTCAATGGGATCTGACTCTCATTATAATTACACAGAATAAATCAGAACACAAATAATCTAATTAAAAATAATAAAGACAAATAGAGAAACACCTGACTAAACGAACAAAACACAAATAGGTACGTAGTATCTGCTGCACGTCAGTTCCGAAAACGAACATAGCTGCTAACTGAACGCTTTGCCGGTTTATACAGCGGTAACACATTGGGTGGACGAATGTGCCCCCCCCCCACCGCGTTTGTTCAGTGGCAACGACCGCTACGCAGTTCAGTGGCAAACTACGAGGTCAATGACCGTACGCAGTAAAACATTGCCGATTTTTGAGCCGGCAACACAAGACGGTGCAAGTGCCCAGCAGTTCGAAAGCAATGCTACGCTTTTCTTCAACTTTCCCTACTAATATTGTTCTGATTTCAAATTATTCAATAACTAAATTATTTATTTATTCTGTGATATAATTAATATTATTTTCTCTTATTTCCAGTACTGTTGCCGCCGCAATAGCGGTTACATGGACGCCACGCTACTGACTTTCAGGATTATTTTAGTTCTGACTTGATATGTGAATAGATCGGTAACAAATATTACGGTACTATTTCTTACGATCATATGCTTTCTTTCTGTGTGTGTGTGTGTGTAGGGGGGGTGTTACGCCAGCGTGTTTATCGCGATTACTCTAGTCTTTTATGCTTGTTACTAACCAAAAACACAAAATGAGTTATGGCATGGTGACATAAGTAACTGACTTCAATGTTATTATGTTTCAGCGCGACAGTAATAATAAAATGTGATATGGACTTTGTACTGTATCCGCTGGACGTACAGACGTGTGCCGTGGACTTCAGCAGCTGTAAGTACATCATGAGCCTTATATCCAATAAATCTTGTTTGTCTGATATTACACTTGACATTAAACGTTAACATTATTACGTTGCGTCTACATATTCTATCGTTAATGTTAATTATATTTTTTTACTGCTACGTATTTCATTTTCCTCTAAAACATAAAAGGTGTCACCTTTCACCTGCCGCTTCCTCCGATACAAAGCAGCCAAGTAATGTTTTTAATTTAGAGTGCCGCAAAATTATGTCAAACACACTCTGCTTCATAAGTTGATTCTTATCCCTACATCACATGAAAACTTCGTTATTGTAAGACATACAGAAGCTATTTAAAGCCCCCCCCCCCCAGTAACCTATTAAATATTAAGAAAAAAACATATTTCCCTGTCTTAAAACAGTCTCATTTGAAGGAGTGTTAGGATCATCTTTGGCTTTGTTCTTATCTTCTGAATCTATCTTTACTCGGGTTAACATTTTCCCATTTAGAAACTGCTGAGTTCAAAATTTTACGTGTTTATTGTATTAAAAGTATGTACCGGGCTGATTGGCCGTGGTCCAGGGTTTACAAACAAACCAAACCTTTCGACAGCAGCACTGGCTGCCATCATTAGTGAAATTCGAGTCTACCTGAACCCGGGTTGTGAAACGTCAGGCCCACAGTACTTTAACAATCTGAGTTTAATCTGACGTTTAACAAACCGCGTTCAGGTAGACTCGAATTCCACTAATGATGGCAGCCAGTGCTGCTGTCGAAACGTTTGGTTTGTTTGTAAACCCTGGACCACGCCCAAACAGCCCGGTACATACTTTTAATACTACTGACACCGGCCGTGAAAGCCTTAGAACAATTTTAAGTGTTTATATTTGGAAAAACTCATTATTGTTTTCGTTTTTTCCAACGGAGGTCGGAAACAAAAACTGACCAGATAAATCGTGAATTTTGAGTTTTGAATGGCAAGTACAGTTAAAAAATATAAGAGATGAAAAACAAGAACGTTTATAACATTATTCAAGAATATGCTACACCTTAGACAGATGTTTAGATAAAACTCCTTACAATGAGTGTTAAACAATTTCTGCACATCTCTATAGACATTTTTGCATGTGAACAATGAGTTGGCACAGAGAAGGCAAAAAACTTTTTTTCTTTAAAATGATGGTCTTGATTAAAACCTCGTAATTAAAGGACTCCATTAATGTCATCTTGTAGTACAATACAAACGTATTAAGAATAAAATACGACTTGCTTGAACGTAGTCGCTTAAGACAAAATAGCTATTACAATTTTTTAAAACGTGAAACATAATTTTTGTACTTTTTAAATAAAAAACATTTCTTTCTCTCAAGTTGTGTCGGCGATCCTTGACGTTTACTAGCGCGTAGATACTATAAAGCGAGTCAGCTCCAGTCTGGTTAACTTATAACAGCACTTTGTAATCGTTAAATATCGTGTGTTACAATATTACCACGTTGTAACAAAATAGCGCTTCTTACCTCACCCAATACGCCAAACCTCAAAGTTTCTTACTTTGTGTAGCTTCATATGTAGGCATCAAATTAATCTGTACTAGCTTGTTTCCTATATTCTTTTGAAGTGCCCATACCATGTTAATCTTTTTAAATCTTTTGTTAATAATTTCTTTCAATGACATCCTTTTTAAATCATCATTCTTTTTTTAATAACGTTGTTGCATAAACATTAACGTTTTGATATTTGGCATCCTTCGTAACAGCATTCATTCCAATTTCGTACGTTACTTTAATTGAGTTTTCATTCAGAATTACACAAAGCAATAATTTTTTTTTTAGATTCCTTTCTTTGTAGTAACTCGTTTTCCTTTATTCTATCCCAGTGGTTCCCAAAGTGGATTCCGCGGACCCCTGGGGGTCCGCAGACACTTTTAAGAAAAATTAGAATACACCGTAATTTTATCAGATTTTTATCTTCTAAAATCAAATTTTAGAATCTTACAACAATTGGTAGAAGATTCCAGTATTTTCTTTTTTGAGGAGGTCAAACTAATTGTAACTGTAAAAGTAATTTCAAACCAATGGCTTTAATAATGTCTTTAAATCATGTCGTGTAGCAGATCTGTTTGTCAGCGGAACTGACTAGACCTCTCTCTAACACTACAAGAAGAAGATTCATTGGCAGAACTTTCAGCTGACAGTTCATTACAATTACAGTTTTCGCAATTACAGCTAGCTGACGTCTGGTTATATGTAATGTCTGACTATCCTGATCTCGCAAAAAAAGCTTTGAAGCGTTTAACTGTGTTTCCCTCTACTTGTTTGTGTGAAACCGCATTCTCCTTGCTCACGTACTTGAAGTCAGAGGAAAGAAATAAACTTGATGTCGAGAGTGAGTTAACATTGAAATTATCAGATATTAAACCCAATATTGCAGAGCTAATTGTTCAAAAGCAGCTTCATTGTTCACATTAAACTATGTTTGATACAATTATTATTATAATTTTGCAGTTAAGAAAATTTTGATTTTAATACTTTTTGATTAAAATATAAGAGTTGCTATCATATTTAATGTTTGTTTTATTTCAGAACTCATACGGGGTCCGTGAATTTTTAAGTTATTTAGGGGGGTCCGCGGACTGAAAAGTTTGGCAACCACTGTTCTATCGTACTCATTCAGCCTTAGTAAGACTTGTCTTGCTTTTTTTGTTGTAGCCTATATTCTGTACCTCTTTTACAGTTTTGGAGTTGGTTAAAATTTGTATCCAAGGTAGTTGAATTCATTGCAGTTTTTGATAGACATACTCTCTATGCCTAAGTATTGTCTTTAGCTCCCACTACGAGAAAACGTATTCCTAATCCTCAGTGTTTACACTCGTTCTGAATCTGCGATTGATAGGCCTATAGTCTCGTAGTCCTGCTTTGACGGCAAATAGTAGCGTATACAGGAAAGTCACCGATCTCCAGATCCGTGGAATGACACATCTCTGACCACTTTCCGAGAGCTAATACATTGAAGAAGGTGGGTGATGGTGACGGGCAGAGTTCCTTCATTGTTTGAAACGAGTAACACACTTCAATTGCACTGCCGACCTTGTACCAACTTCCGTATTTGTATATATCTAGTGTTTATATAGTGTTTTCTGGTACTGTCAATATTTTACTTTCTGGCGTGCCATTAAACAAAATATATTATTATCAATATACGATCTAACCGTTCTCACACCGCACTCTTCCTCTACAGTTTCCCATCCGATTGTATCTTGTTTTGAAGCACTGTAATGCTTCCGAAAGACCAGATGACTCTAATCCCTTCGATGATTTTTTTTATCGGCCATCTGAGGGCCACATGCCAATTTCACTTCTTTATTCCTTGTTCTTTCCTTCTTCTAAAATATTCTTTCATCTTTTCACTATGTCTCTTCTTCCTGTCTTCAGTCCACTTTGAACCTGTGTTTTTCTCTCTCCTGCCCTGGACTCTTTCCATTTTTAACACTTTTGTCCGAAAAACCTCTTTCAATTGCTTCTTCTGTGTTTATAGGCAATTAATTTTTTCTAAATCCTTTTTGACTTCTTTAATCCAACTTGACGTTGACTTCTTTCCCCACAGATATTTGAAGATCTGTTTTGTTAACCTATTGCCGTCCATTCTATATAAATGACCAATAAATACTAGTCTTGTTTTCCTCACTGTTTCTGTTATATTTTCTATACTTTGATATATTCCATTATTACTACTTAATTTCCAACCTTCTGAAGTTTTTCGTGGGCCTAATATTTTCCTAATAATTCGTCTTTCCAATATTTCTAGTTTGTCTAAATTATAAAATTCAGTGCTAGAAATGTTCACTTGCATATAGGCATTTTGGCCTCACTATTGTACTATAATGTCTTATTTTCGCATTTTTAGATGCACTTTTTATTGTAAATATCTTTAGTTATACCATATGCACTTTCCATTTTATGAATCCTTTCTTCTATAGCAGATTTTTGTAAACCATTCTCTTGAATTATTTCCCCTAGATACGTAAATTTTCTAACCCTCTCTATTCGACCAATATCTGTTTGCAGGAATTTTGGCGCATTTTTAATGTTCGTGAGAAATTTGTTTTTTTTTCTGCAGAAATTCTTAATCCTGTTCTACTGGCTATGTCCTCTAAAAAATTAACTTGTGTTACTGCAGATGTCAGATGTTCAGAAAGTATAGCAAAGTCATCTGCGAATGCCAAACAGTTTATTTCAATATGTTTGTTCTTCTTCCCAACATGATTGGTGATATTTTGCATTCCTTTAATTTTTCATCCAAAATTCTCACTACTTTCTCCAGGACACAGTTGAAAAGAATTGGGGATAAACCATCACCCTGTCTTACACCTGTATTTATTTTGAACGGTTAAGATATTCTCCCATGAATTTTATTTTTGAGACTGTGTCCGTAAGGGTTAAGCTAAAAAATTTTAGCTTAAAATTTAGATTGTAAAAATTAATTTTATTAAACATTTCTTTCAATCTAAATTTGCGCAAATTGAAACAGTATATTTTTTCTATATTCATTTTTAAACGTGACTCCATCAATTAGAACCCACTGGAGCTGATGATGCAAATCCGATGAACTTAACTGAATACATATTAGACTCAATTCCGAGTTGAGACAAATATTTTCTTCCTCTGTTCTTAAGACGAAGATAGTAAAGTCATAACTGACACCCAATGATACACGTCATTCTTCAAGTTACGGTCAAAAAGAACTACACGTATTTATAGATTTAAGTAATAAATCTATTATTATTTAAAGGACCACGTTTATCGCTTTCTCCTAAAGATTTTTAGTTGTTAACAACAGCTATCTTGATGCTGCTGCCGTTGCTCATGATGATAAGCAGGATGGTGGTGGTGATGATAATGATGATGCTGATTGCTAATATTTACTATTATAATTACTGATGCTGATGACAGCGATACAGGTCATGGCATCACAGCTTTAGAGCGGGGAAGTAACAATCGACACGATTATGGAAGTGTCCGAAGCGGTCTTGACGTGAGAAATGCCTTTAACTCCACGAGGTGGTAGGGTATGTTGGAGGCACTCGCTCGGGCATTCTGGGTACCTCTTGCGGATGCTGGATGACTATCTGAAACATCACGCCTTACTGTACACAAGTAGGGAGAATGAAGGTCACGACTGCGGTAACCCAGGAATCGATTCTAGGGTTTGACCTCTGGAATATGGCGTAAGACAGTCTGCTACGAGTAGAGATATCCGAGGAGACGTGTCTGGTCGTATATGTTGACGATGTGGCTGCACTTGTCACGGCTCGGTCCGTTGACCAGGCACAGCTCAAACTAAATACAATCATGCGGGATGTCAGCAGTTGGATGGCGGTGCACGGACTGTCGTTGGCTCTGACCAACACTGAGGTCGTAATTCTGACCAAGAAGAGGATTCCAACCACATTGTCTCTGCAGGTCGAGGACGTGATCATTGAGATGAAGGCTGTGTCCAAATACGTAGGAATGATAATTGGCACGAAGGTACGTTTCTTCCCTCAGATATGGCATACGCGGACAAGGCAGATAAAGTTGTCACGGCGCTCAGCAGATTGTTGTCTAACGTGGGTGCCTAGACCCTGCAAGCGTCGCCTGCTGATGTCGGCGGTCCAGTCATTTCTCTTGTACGGCGCAAAAGTGTGGCCGAATGCCCTGAATAAGAAGATGTACCGAAAGAGGCTGACTCAGGTGCATAGGGAAGCGTTGAGGATAGACTTTGGTTACTTCATCGTCTCTAAACCTGGTATTATGGTAATCGCTGGGGTTATCCCTATCGATCTTCTTGGCAAGAAGCGGAGAGCTATGCATCTTAGGAAATCCGAGGTCGACGATGAGATGCAAAACACCAAGAGACCCTTGAGAAGTAGCAAAGAGCCTCGAACGAGGGGACGAGAAGACGCTGGACCGCGGACCTGATCGAGACGCTGGCCATGGATTGAGAGAAAGCATGGGGAAGTCGGTTTCTACCTGACGCAGCTTCTGAGCGGGTATGGATATTTCCGATCCTGCCTCCATAAGACAGGTAGAGCCTTGTCTGCAGACTGCCTGTACTGCCCGGATGACGCGAAGTACACCTTCTTCAAATGTAATAAATTGGCCTATATTATTGCGGATATCGGAATGATAGCTCCAGATAACATCGTCGGAGCCATGCTAAGAATGGAGGACGTCTGAAACCTAACACATTACGCAAAGAGTATCCTTCGGGCGAAGAAAGATTTAGACCGTCTACAAAGTAGAAGAATGGAGATGTAAGCCCATTGGCGCAGAAAAACGGCCTAGCCTGAAGTTGTGTGATAAACATTCCTAGGCTAGGGGCTTTAGTGGGTAGTCCACGCTTCGTGCGGAAATGCATTTCCCAGTATCCTTAAAAAAAACTGCATTTATTATGTTTAAATGACAATAGTTTACATTTATTCTCTATCAAAAATTTTGTCTCTCTTTAGAACATGCGGTAAACCAGTTTCTTTTTACGATACTAAGTATAACATTAGCGCGCACAATATAATTTTCGTAATGGTAGCTAAAGTGTGTGTGTGTGTGTGTGTGAAATATCTAGTTCAAGTGTAAAGTTTGTCGCCCATGTCTTTTTCATCTGAAGTGTTATGTAGTTCTCAAAGAAAACATTAACAACTTTTACATCCGTCATTAATCAAGTCAACTACGTTGACAGACAATAACCACGACTGCGTAGGCGATAGGCCTACATTCAAAGCGGAACAGAATAGTTTTCTTGCACGTATGTAAGTACGGGTACTACAAGTATAATAATACTTTAGAAAAAGTGAGTCGTTTTAAGTATCTCGGCTGTGCAGTAAGCTATGAATCTAAATATGATATAAAAGAGAAGATAAATAAATTTAGGAATATTTGTGGTAAGATTCATAGAAATCTTAGAAATAAAACAGGACACAGCACAAGGATTAAATTTTATAAGACAATTGCAATATCCACATTGACATATATGAATGAGGCGTGGGTCATGACAGAAAAGGAATGAGACAAGATTCAGAGTGCTGAAATGCAGTCTCTTTGAAGTATGATACTTTAAATTACACATTGCAAGATAGAATAAGGAATGCGGATATCAGAGCAGAACTCGAAGTAAAGGACATAAATGAAATTATTTCGACTTACAGAAGACAGTGGTGGGATCATCAGATGGAAAAGGATGGCATGGATCGATTGCCGAAAGCGGCACTGAACTATAAAGCCATTGGTAGAAGAGACGTGGGTGATAAGGTGAAGACGTGCGAAGGTGAGGAGGGTGCCGGAACAGGTTTGTATAACCTAATCCTTGAAGTACGAACAAACGTAACGTCATACATACACACATCCCGTTTAGCATGTAGACCGAAAATATTTGTTTGTGACAAACGACACCAATCGTTTCGATTACAAGTTAGAAAAAAATGAAATAAAAGACTAAATATAAGAGACACAAAAAGGATCATGTAGTGTTCCTTATTGTATCATATAATTTTTACTTATTTAATGTTATAAGTGATCTAACAATATTTCTTCGACAATAGGCTACAATAATTTACACAAAAAATAGCCTTTTTAATATGGGTAAAGGATTACTACAATTACACATTAAACTTGAGTTTTTGGATCGTAAATTATTGTCGGTCCGAAATGTCTGCTGTTTCAGTAAAGTCGACATTTATTGTTTTATCAACTCTGTTTACGGGAATCCGTGACTTTTGGTATTTGTTTAAGTTAGTTACAAACACAGTCGCTCATGGATGAGCTGTCATCAGAACATTTTCTGATTCTAATATTGTTCAGACATTCGGTTTCTTATAAGGTCATATTATTTTAGTTGTTAAGGGTTAAGGTAGTTGTAGGTAAGTCGGCGAAACGTTGCATTGTGCACAGACATGTTGATTTTCCAGTCGAATTAGCGTACACGTAATTTAAAAGTGACTTTCTATAAATAGCCACTTTCTTTAATAATACAAATACGTGCGTGTATGTGTGTTTATGAGCTTATACAAATACGTGCGTGTATGTGTGTTTATGAGCTTATACAAATACGTGCGTGTATGTGTGTTTATGAGCTTATACAAATATTGATTTCTAATACAATATATCATTCAAAGAATGTTTCTTATTTTTATTTTCAAAATAACGAATTGAGGTGACACTTTTAAAACATACGTTTCAAGTTCTCGGAGGGTAATTTATATACGGCGTATTAGTTTGGCCGATAATCAGAGATGAAAATGGTGGTTGTCTTACTGCACACGCTGTGCTTATGCACATTTCTAATTTTCGACTTTTTTGTGTTTTAGTTTAATTTTCTGTTCACCTTGGTAGTTAGTTCGTTGGTCTGCTTTACAGTTATAAGTGTTAGAAAACGGAATTGTCTGTTAGTCATGTGCTAAGAAGTCGATACGCGATGTAAGAGCGCCAAAAACTATAAGGTATGCGCGTGCAGATCAGTTCGATTGTATTCACTTGGATAGTACATAGTCAGTTTGTAAACGTTGTACTTAGACTCTCATAGTAGTGTAAAGTAGTATGTTAAATTGTTTTGTGACGATTACATTTGTAGGCGATAGCTTTGGTCAACACCGAGTGATTTCGGTTCCGAACACACAGCAATTGTACTGAGTAATGCAGCAGTGCGTTGCCAGTTAAGCTCAAGTTCATACCAAAATCCACCACTTCAGAGTATTTTGAAGTGAAACTTCTTTTGGCACGGTAGGAAAAATTTTCGTTACGCGTTACGCGTTATATGCATGAAACTTCTTTGGGCACGATAGGAAAAATGTTCGTTACGCGTTATACGTTATGCGTTATATGCATGCATGTGTGTGTATATGTGTTTAGTAGTATACCAAAATGAGGAAATGTACAGTTATATATAATTATTGTTACGAATATTTTAAGTTAACGATATGTAAAAAATAATCTACCTACTCCTACATAATTTAATGACATATAGGGGAGAGGCGGGTAGTATGGCCCACTTATGCAAAAAGTGTCACAAAATATTAAATGATAGGCAGAATCATCTAAAATTATGTAATACTAAGTAGTGAAACATTTACTTCACACACACTCTGAAAAAGGAATTAAAATTAATCAAATAAAATGTGTGTGGTATTTCAAATTTATAGCTGTAATTGTGATAAAATTTTCGGCGTCGGGTAGTATGGGCCACAATTAAAAAACAGGAGTGAAGATAAATAAAAATTATTTTTGTTAACAGAATTGTTTAATTTTTATACAAATTCAATTTAAATTGTGTAAATACATTTTTTAACTTTTATTTAGACTGCATACTGTTGAACTTGCAGTAATCGCAATAATAATACAGTGTGTCTTCAATATTTGCACAAAGTTCATGTGCCCACCCTTCACATGTATGACACTGAATCCAGTTTTCATCAAAATGTTCACCACATACAAGACAGTCTACATTTTCACACATAGAGGATTCTGGAGTGTCATGATGCGATGCTTCACTTTTTTTCTTTCCAGTCTTAGGGCCACTGGATTTTGATTTTTTGCTTTTTCTTTTTCACTCTGCTATTTTTCAAACTTAAATTGTCTTCTATATGACTTAGCTTCTTCTCTTTCTTTTCCTATCTTTTTCTTTTCGCTTAATGCATTTTTTACGGGAGTTGATGTCAAAATCTCACTTTTTGTGCCTTCCTCTTGCGACTTGTCAATCTTCTTTCACTGCATGATGGCAAAGGCGACACTTTTTTAAGAATATTTTCGAAGTTTGAGTGCCTAACAACTGGAGACGACACTATAATATTTGAGTGTGTTTTCAAAGAAGGCCCAGGAATTGGTAATACAGCAATCGTAGGAGCTGAATTGTCAGGCATTTCCGATGTCCGAGGAGAAGGTTCAGTAGACGTTGGGACAGGAACTGCAGCAGCTGAGTTATCAGGCATCACCGATGTCCCTGGAGAAGTCTCAGCAGACTGTTGAACAGCAATTGAAGCAGTTGAAATGACAGACATTCCCGATGTCCCAGGAGACGGTTCAGTAGACGTTGGAACAGGAACTGCAGCAGCTGAGTTGTCAGGCATCGACGATGTCCCAGTAGAAGTCTCACCAGACTGTTGAACAGCAACTCTTGATTTTGAGGGGCTGTTGGTTACGTTGGTTAACTCACTTCCCATAAAGTCCAAATCAGTGAATATCTGTGAATGCAAAGGATATATTCATGTGCATTTGAAACCATTTTCGGCAATGTCCAAACGACAGACTTTCCTATAGGCATCGGCAACTAGCTTTGCGATGTCGTAGTCAGTTATTCTGAGGCCAGGATTAGCCCTCATCCACAAACTGCAAGCAACTTGATAGTCACCTTTAAACGGTTTCATGAATGTTCTATCAAGGGGCTGCAATTTATGGGTCGTATGAGGGGGGACCCTCAGCATACGAACGTTGTTTTCACGTGCATACATGATAACGTCCAGCTCCTTGTGACTGCCATGCCCATCGATGATCAGTAAAACTGGGTCTTCTGTAGTGGGTTTCGTAAATGAAACAAAATGTTTCAACCACGTCAGAAAAGCTGGTCCATTTATCCATCCAGTTGGAGTTGAGAAACTAATACTTTCAGATGGTGCACCAATCATCAATCGGTCATTCATTCTTTTTCGGGGGAATACAAACAGCGGTGGAATAAAGAGTCCAGTCACACTCATACAAAACATGAGTGTTACCGTGCGATCCCTCTCCCCCGAAGTCATTTTCCCAACTTGGCGCTTTCCTTTGTTGAAATTACCATCTCATTTTCGTGGACGCATGTCACCCCCGTTTCGTCAGCGTTAAAGATTCTAGACGGACGGAAGCAACGCTCGTCTTGCAGTTTCATAAGTTTTGAAAAATCTCTCAACTTGAGGCTTATTAAAGACTACTGAGCGCATTAAACTTGTTGATTGCGGTTTTCTGTAACTTAGCTCAGAGTGTCTTTTCATGAGTCCTGTGAAAAATCTTTTCCTGCTATTCGTTTCTCCCTATTAAATCTATGTGGCAATTTTAAACTTTCTGCAAGATCATACGCAAGCTTGAGAAATTCGTTCCTTGATAAGGGCATTAGTCGTGCATCCAATTCTTTCATATGCTTTACGAGCTCGTTTTCATACAGATTATCGAAAGTAGGTTTAAATCTCCCTAGCTGAGGTTTCATTTCCACCTGCGATTCAGTTTCTACACTACGAATTTTCCTCTGCAATGTATTTCTTGGCACATTATGCCGTTCTGCAGAGGCCCGAACCGATATTTTATTTTCCAAAACGTCTTGCACCGCTAATTTCATGTCTTCTACAGACCATTCTCCACGGCCTTCATCTGCAGGCTTCTTTTTAAATGTAGGCATCGTCCACTGAAATAAAAACGTGTCAATTACATGGCCCATACAACCCGACGTCAGTATGGCCCATACTACCCGACCCAGGCTGCAGGGAAAAAAATGGCGCCGAACCGTAACTACCGAAAACAACTCTTTAAAACTCTTACGATATATTCTAGACATAGTATACTATAATAATAAGTTAGTTTGCTTACCTAATGTTTTACCTATTTCAACACAACCACTCTCAAAAGTTATGCGGAGCAACGCCGGAAAGGATAACACAAACAAAAAAAGTATACCTTCTGACACGCTGCAATGACAACAACTAACTATTTGCACATGGCGGGAAGACACAACCTCTATGCACAGAGCTCTGTAGCGTGCTACTACCTAGCGTTAAACCTTAGAAACACTCAATGGCCCATACTACCCGCTGGCCCATACTACCCGCCTCTCCCCTATGTTAAAAATTGTTTATGAATACGATCGACGTCATTCTCAATCATTATTATACGTTGCTTTATCACGTGTGACGAGTATTGAAGGATTACATATTACGACACAGAACAACGAGAAGATATTCTACCATGGCCGAAGACGATCATCATCAACAATTGATTTGCAAGAGGAATTTAAACGACTTTCACTAACCAAACTAGAAACTATAAATGAAAATTTAGTTAATTTCATCAATAACAGAATAGGTTTATCAATATTCACTTTTAATTGCCAAAGTCTAACAGCTCATGCTGTTGATCTAAAAGATATAGTTGTGAAAAATTCAAATGTCATAGTTTTATCAGAAACTTGGCTAGCCAATGAAGATGACGTATCTGTTCTTAATTTCAACTGCATTGTGAAATATAAACGACCAAATATTAGAGCGGGAGGTGTCGGGATATTTCAAAATTCTGACGATATTATTAACATTATAACTCCATCCATGGATTTTTCCGTTACTCAATCTGATGTCTATGGTTCAATGGCATCTACAGTTGGCGATTTGTGTATGGCTGAATGTAAAATGGAAAATAGGCAAAAAGTTGTGATTGTAGCAGTGTATATTTCTCCTAATAAAACATTAGATGGTATTATTGATTTTCTCCATCGTTCATTATTATCGTATGATGTATACGATAATACACATTAATAGGTGCCGCCATACTTCGTAAAGATTATCATAAAATACATATGATTTTAAGTGGAGATTTCAATGTCAATTTTGCATTAGACAAATCTATAAAAGTGAATAAAAAGTGAACTATCTTTTGAATTTTTAAAAGATAATTTAAACCTGTCTATACAAAATGATAAAAAAATATCTACGACAAAATCGAATACGACAATTGATGCAGTATTCACAAGGTTTCTGGATAATATTGAATGTAAAACATACATTTCTTATTTTAGTTACCATAAGCCTATGGTTACAAAAGTGTATGATGAAATATCACTAAATATTAACGAAATAGATTAATAATAATAATAATAATTTTTGTAAATGTAGGCCTATATAATAAAATATTTTTAATTTACTAAAAATGAAAATTTTTCTTATACTGATACCTCTCCCATCCTATTAAATTTTAAGTATACAGTTAAAAATAATAATAATGGATAAACAAAAAATAATGGATATAACCCAAAGAAGTTTCACTTCTTCCGCGTGTACACACTTACTGATACACGCACCCAAACTTTTTTTTTTAACATAGCATTTTAATGAATAATAAATTAAATGATCAAAACAGAATGTTACAGCCGCCAATATACAGTTTTCCACAGTCAGCTTCACAATTTTATGGAAACTAATTACTATTTATATGACCTGATAGAACCTCAGTAATTAGACACCATAGTGATAATGTGCAATTGGCAGGAAACCTAAAGGCGGTTTGCGTGGACCAGGAAACACGGGGCAATTTGACAGAGGCATACTGTTGGTACTCGTCATAATGATTAATAATATGATATTAATAATAGTTTATAAAGCGTTTTCACGTGAACACCACGGACGTGCTAACTGTGTAGTGAATAGACCGGTTTCGCGCGTAACAATGAAACGGCAAACTAATTTCCGTAGGGTTTTTAGATTGTAGTATTCTAAGCAAGGGAGAAGGGAGTACTGGAAGTAAATGATCTATCCGAAGTTAAGGCGCATAACTGCTATTTTGCTAGACCGTTACACAAAATCCATTTAAAAAATACCTCGAGTAATGGGTGCCTACAAAAGCTGCATACACACAACTTGTATCAACGCTTAGCCCACTCCAGTTGAGGCTACTCATGTTCAGTATAAGCATACAAATAAATCTTTACAACCTGTTAATGGTTTGCTAGTCTAGTGTGATCATACTTAGTTCTATTAAAACTATTAGGTTATGCATTATTAAAAGTACTGTCAACATACCATTACAATAACGACATAGTTAATTGTAGTTTTAAAAGTAATTCGTTATTTTGGCGTATCTGTAAAACTCTGAATAATCACTGTATAATTAACAATCGATTAAACAAGTTTATGAAAGTTTTTTAAACAGATTATCAAATTGACCTTGCCACTCTTCAACTATTTTTTTTTTAACCACAGTCATGTTTTTTTAAATTTTACATACGGCAATTTCTGGTTGTTTCTTTTTAATGAATTTTTGTAACGATCTGACTCATAAATATGGATGTTTATTGAAACTGGATTGAATAATGAAGCACCTGTCACAAGCATAACACTGGCAAGTGAAGCGCATTATAATTTTTTTTTTAATGTTCACCGTTATTTTTGTAAAACAAGAATTACGTATTCTGTACTCTATATGAGATGTATACTTTACAATGAGGTGTGCGTACGTGTGGATTTGTGTCTGTCTGTCTATCTATACATGTGTCATTTTCCTGGAATGATAAAATGTTCTGGGTTGATCTGCATATGTATGTTCCGTTAAAGCCCTCCCATACACGTTTTCTTTTGCCTCCATTCCAAACGGATTCCTAACGTTCGGCATGCCTCGCCACCGTTCACCGAACCCTGAAAACGAAAAGTTCCCATTATTCGTGTTCTTGCACGATCCAGCATGTGCCTTAAATGTGTGGTAGAAAGCTAACATACGGAACAAACCCGCTCCCACACGTGCACCTCAGTTCGGCCAACGTTGCCCGTACTTCCGGCTTCGGACACTTTTTCTCAACGAAGACGCATGTATGTCAGAGCCTTTACTTCCAAATACTCTTATTTTTTCCATTAACCATCACTCCCAGACATTGAAGCATTTCGTTTTTTGTATACTTGTTGCCTTATTTTAATTTATCTCATGCCAGTTGTGTATTTTCTTGAGCAAGTCATGTGTTTTGTTTATCATAAAAACCTAATCTTTTTTGCCAGCCTTTGCGTTCATCCTCCAAACTTCTTTTTGCCAAAACCACCATTCATCCGCATAAGCTACGATCTGTGTGTAACTCTCCTTTTCCCACCCACACACACACGCGCGCGCGCACACACGAACGCAAAATTTCGTACTTGAATTTCGTTTATTTTCAATTAAATCATTGTTAAAACATTCAGACTCTTCTTCAAAATTCCTTAAATTTTGCTTATTCCTCATCATCTCCAATTAATTATTTTTTAATAATTTATTGTTTCATGTGTGTGTGTGTGTGTGGGGGGGGGTGTATAATAAAGTAACTAAACACCTGTACTAACAAAAATATTTAAAATATCTCTCTCTCTCTCCCTACACACACGCACGCGCGCGCATAAAGAATTTCGACGAAACCGAAACATCGAAGCATGATAATGTTTTGTAAACAAAAAATTTCTAGACCGTGGGGAATCGAAAGTGTGGAAGCGTCACATTTTTCGATGACGCATCACGAATTTTGTGGAATGACCCCCAGCCTAAAAACACTATCATGTTAAAAAAAAAATAAGGGAATCAACATTGTTAGTATTAATACAGGCTCATTGTAAACTTGTTTTTAGACAAATACACAATGGAAGATATGAATTTTACTTGGAGGGATGATCCGCCATTGAGCTTCCCCAGTGATTTTGATGATGGTTATAGATTGCCAAAATATGTAGTATCATTTACAACAGAAAAGAAAATGCATATTATTTATTATGGAGAAGGTAAGTATCAATAATAAAATGTCCTACCTAATCTGAAGTCTTCCTTTAAACTACTTAATAGTATTACTATTTTATATGCAATGTGCACAATGTGTGTGTGTGTGTGTCTATATAAAAGGAAGCAAATATAAATATTTCTAAATATATATTCCTTCCTTTGGTATTTAGTTAATCAACGGACACGTCATGGACAACAAAATCCAAGAATTAATAGATTTCTTTTGTGTTTTCAAAATATCAACAACTTCTAATATAAATTGTTACTTAAGTAAAATAGTAATATATCTATAACTTGACTAAAGATTCAGTGGCAGACCATTGCTATTGGCAACCACTTACTGGAATGATGTCAGTTAATGATACAATGGCATGATACAACAAATGTAAATCTAAAAGCAAAAAAGTACTCTTGTTTATTTATTATAGTCAGTCTGTTTATTGATTCTTAATTTAAAATTACTAATTAATGTAGTGTTAACCTGGAGCCACATTAATTTTACAAAAAAATCAACAGGCAACCACTCAACAGCGAGAATGATAATAACAATGAGTAGAGAAATACGCAGTCATCTACTAGAGACTTATTTACCAAGTTCACTATTTGTTATCATGTCTTGGGGTAGTTTTGTGGTGATACCAGAAGTAGTTCCTGGCAGAATGGTGCTTCTTGTTACTACACTCTTGTCACTTGTCACAATGTTTGACACAGTCAGGTAAACCTCACATCACATTTAAACATTTAATAACAGAATATAATTTCTGAACACTGTATTCATAGAATTGACTTTCATATATTTTTTTAACTCTTTTATTATTTTTTTTTATAAATATTGTAGCATAACAGAAATTTTGCCTTATTTACAATTGAATACCACCTAGAAAATGAAAGGAAGAAGCAATCTGGAATGAGTAAAATAAACCTAGATAAAAGTAACATAAAAGAAATAATTACTATAATAAATAAAATGCCTTAACAGTACGATAAAAACTCTCAATCCAAAGAAATTAAACACATTCAATTCAAAACAATATGTGTTAAACCATGTAGGATGATTATTATCCCAGTAACATCATCAGTATACCCAGTAAGATAAGGAGCAGTAAGTAAAGACAACCATGGATGAATTAATTAAATAAAAAATATCAAAGAGTCAAAACCTATTTTAAAGCCAGAACACTCTATCAGAATCAGTGTACATCAGTTAGATAAGGAGCAGGTAGGAATAAACAGGACTATGAGTAAACCAGCCACATTAAAATCAAAAGGTAAACACTCATATCACAACCAAACTACTTTATGAAGTTCAGGGAATATACTTAACTAAGACTATAGATAAGTACTTCCATGGAAGGGAAGAAGAATTACCAAATAAATAATCAAATAAATAAATGAACCTAAACAATGATTATTATATAAAAATTAGAAAACCATATGGCCAAAGTCAGAGAATACAATACCAGTAGGCAGATTTAATGTAAATCTAAGTATAAGTAAAATAGTTGAAATTAAAAAAAAGGACTAAAGATAATAAGTAGTGTATAAAGTGAAATTCCTTATTCTCCAAAAAAATTAAAACTTGTTACAAACTATGGGAGAGAATAAAGGGAATAGTGTGTAATTAAGGGGAACACCCCAAACCAGTTTTAAAAGACAGCAAAAGACTGTAATTAGGTTAAGACCATAATTTGTTTAATTATAAGAAGTAATTTATTTGTTTAATAATTATATTGGTATTCACTACCTACAATGTTGATTTTAGGATATACTAAATGTTAGAGAATAAGTGTTTGTTGTATTTAAAGAATGTTAGTTTGTCAGAATTTTGTTAAGGAAGGAAAGGCAATATATTAATTCAAATGTCATATAAATAGTAACTTAGAAAAGATAATAATAATAATGTGAAATAATTATAATATTGATAGTAAAACTGAAAATTGATAATCAAGCCAAATTCAACTTTGACTCTGTAATCAAATCAGAGGAGATAAATTAGTGAAAACCTGGACCAAATTAATATAAATTATTCCTTTTAGCATGCAAATACTTTATTATAATTATCACAACAACCTGTAGTAGTAATTAAAAAAGTCAGAGAATAACATTGACTTAAATAGTGATTGTACAAGATAATGCCTAGGCAGTAAACCAAGTATAAGTAAAATGTAAATAAATCAGTAAATGTTTAGTATACCGTAATAACAAAGTAGTAAAGGCAAATTATAATGATTTAATTAGTAATCTTATTTGAGGACAATGGTAACATAAAACATACTGTAAACCATTTAATGGGTAATTATGTGAATCATGATAAGGCCTAGAAGTAAATTTCAAGGAATGTAATTTTTGAGTTTAATTCAAACCCAAATGTTTAATATTAATTTGTATAAAATCAAAGCAAGAATATAGCTATGTAATTAAAATTTCATAAAAATACTAAATAACTAAATTATAGCCAGTAAAATATAATAAAATGTCATTTATTTCCATAAAATCGAATCGGGAATAAAGCAAACAGCTGATTGTGAACAATGGGAAATGAGACCAAAATCGTACAGGAATTTCTATATGAAGGAACAAATTAAAATTAGTTGATTGTTAAACACCAAGCAGAACGGACGTGTCAAAAGTATCGAGAAGAAATCTGAAATAAATTTTAACTAAAACCAAGATGTCCTACGGAAATATGAAGGAATGAAGTATCTACAGTAAATCAATGAATCCAATTTAAATAATCAGTGGAATAATAAAACAAATTTAAAAAACACTAAAACTAAATACCAGAACAAACGGCCATGATGGAATTATAAATCTAACACAATTTATGGACAGCGAACTGATTTGAAGAAGACACTCAACACTACACACGCATTACCGAACGAAATCCAGTGGAGGACGAAAACTAAACACAATAACTTGAAAATCTTTCAATAACTACATCACAGAAGAGGAATTTATCAACTACTACATTTTATTGAAGAAAAATCCCAGAGACAGATTATCAGCATGGTACAATGCATGAAGACAGCCATCTTTTAATTGCAACGAGGAGCAGCTAGCCCGAGAAGAAGACTGCGTGACGTCAGAATAGTCTGCATGCGGTTCGAATTTCTTTTTACTAATATATACTATATTTTTAATTATTGTGTTAATGAATAAGTTTTTTTCTAATTGTAAGTATTGAATTCTCTATCTTGCCTTTCCTGACTATTTCAACAGTTAAAAGAATCCATGTTAATGAATAATTTGATTTAATATAACTTAACCCGAATGTGTTAATCGACCTGAGATCCAGTCTTGTTTCCGAGAGCAATAGTCGACCCAAGTCGAATAATCGCATTACTCATAATAAATATAATTATTTGTTTTAACTTGGCGTTTTATTGACTAGTTAAGTAGCTAAATTAAAATACGTCAATGCTCAATTAAAAAACAGGACTTCAAAAAGGAAAAAGACGAGCAGAAGAAGAAATAAAGACGCTGAATTGACAGCTACCTTCAATCGATTTGTCTATGACATAATCTATTTAACGCGGTGATACAAATATTTCTTTACTAATTTTAATAAAATAATAAAAACATAACATAATTAATAATTAAATTATATTAATATAAAAAAAATAAATAAAATAAAATTTTCTTAAACAGTTTATTATACTTATTAATATTTGTTTTATTACAAATTGATGCTACCAAAGCGTGGCCTAATAAAACACCATAAACAACATTTTATTACAAGTTGGCGCTCAACTTTAGGGGCTAAAAGTAGGGATTGATAGGCCAATAAAATAAAAATAATTTGCCCAATTTCCTATTTTAGTTGGCAGCTGTTAACAGGTCAGGAGAGTAATCAAAATGCACAGGAGGGCGACATCAAAGAAAAGGGTGGCAGAAGCCGAGAAGGAGATAGACATGGAGGACAAGGAGGCGACTCCAGTGGAAGATGTGGAGATGATATTACCTCCGGCGGAACTAAATAAGCCCGCACTCCAGGAGAAACAGTTAGAGAAATCCACCACAACAGAAGATATGAAATTGGATAAGATAATGGAAATGTTACTACAAATGAGTAAGAAAATGGATGAGAACAACAAAACGACAAAGGAAGAATTGAGTAACAAAATTGAAAATACGAATAAGAAAATAGATAATAGTTTTAAGAAATTGGGAGAGAAAATGGATGATATGACCAAAGAAATAATAAATAATACTAAACTGTGGAGGAAAGAATTAAAAAATTATAGCAAACTGGAAACAGAAGAAATAACAAACGACAAAAAAATGGAACGATTAAGTAAGGAAATAGAAAATAAACACAAGTGAATTATTACCTGAAAATAAACCTAACAGAAACAAAGAGAATATTAAGCACATGAAAATGAAGACAAAGAAAATGAGACAAATGCATCAAAGGAAACTAATAAAAACACGGGAAGAGTTGGAGATGATGAACAATGGTCTAATTAATGTACTTAATATCCCAATTACCGATGATAAAGAAATCATGAATTTCAAAGATTATAGGAGGAGGTCAAAAGAAATTTCAGAAATGACTTACAATAAAACAGTATGTAACAACTTAAAAAAAAAGACTATAGGTAAATGGAATACACCGAAATAGAAATATATGATAAAATATCAGTGATATCATTAATCATGGATGTACCAGTGACATTTGGGTTTAGTAAACTATATGATAGAGTGATTCAAATATGCCTTGAAACAAGTGAAAAAATAACAACAGAAAAAATGAAATACAAGGGAGAAACGAGAGATGTCACAAGAACAGAAATAATTATGAAGACAATGGTAGTCCGGACAATAAGGGCAACTGAGTTTATGGACCATGGATAAACTAAATACCACACACCATCAAGAAAAGGGACGGATGTTATGATAACCGACTACAGCAAAAACCATTTAAAAGAGAAGAAACAATAATAGGAATAAAGAATAAAGAAACGATTTATTTGGAGGAAAAATAAACCCTCCAAATTCCAAAATAAGTAAGACCATCTTACAGTATATTTCAGTGAAGTTATTTTGAATCAAATAATAAAGGAAAGGAAAATAAACCCTCCAAATTCCAAAATAAGTAAGACCATCTGACAGCATATTTTAGTAATGTTATTACAAAAAAAAAAAAAATCTTAAAAGTCTTAAAAGTCTAAAAATAATAAGGACAACTTATGTCAATAAATTGAGCGAAATAACTTTCCAAAGAAAAAAAATATATCCATGAAGATTATAAGCATTATAAGAAGAAGGTACACCAGTGATTTATATGAACCAGTTCTGCAGGGAAGAATAAAAACAATTATCACAACTCTGAAGGCTAAATAGTGACAACTCACAACAACTATGTAAATGAAATAATTCTTGAAACAAAGATGTTACGGAACTTCTAAGTGAAAAAGGGAATAAAAGACCAGATTGTTTATATGTTTTAAATATTATAATTTGATGAAAATCACAATGAAAATAATTTTATAGAAGAATGAAGAGGAGAACCACTCAACCAAAACAAATAAGGATAAGGTATTAAGACCAGACATTATAAACTCAGACAATAATAATAATATTAGTTGAACAGCCACAATTATAGTGATAACTATGGAAAGAACGACTGTTATGCCATGAGCAATAGAATAATTGATTAAATAGCAAATGGAAAAAAAAAATATATGCTACTCACAATGTAAACAAGAAGCAGGTTATACAAACAACTAACAAAATAAAAGGAATTCAAAAAGAGGATGAAATGAATATTATGCAATATACCTAGTGATACATAATATTGCTACGACAGCACAGAACAATCTACGCGTTTATCGAATGCGCCAGAAAGATCTCGATGTAAGCGTTGGTGTACGTGCTACTAGACGCATTTTGCGAGAATTTTCTCGACTATGCCAGGCTTCCCTCGGGCGCTCGGACTGTGTCAAGGCCGTAGCAATTACGTAGTTCGCGAGAGATAAGACGCAGTTCGGAAGCTTCTGGTGTGTGAGCGTAACTATAAATACATCGCGTCGCGGCCTTAGTTTTCAGTTCAATGCGAGATTTTTGACTGTGCGGTTCGAGAGTATTAGTGCGATATATTTACAGAGCGGTTCGAGTTATTACGGTGTACGTTCGAGTAGTTATTAGTGAAGTGTTGCGTTTTATATTCGGACGGTATAATAGTAATACAGTTGAGTTTTAATATTAGTGGACATTTTATTGCGTATGAACAATTTCATTTGATTTGTTGTAGACACTGTGTTGTTAATTACGAACTGTTTTACTATAACAATTAAAGGTGTGATTAGTGACTTAATTGGTGTCTTGTAATTATTTTGTTTCCACTGTACCTACGACGATCGAGTAGACCGTCGTAACAGTGGTGTCAGAACTGGGATAGAACGGTTAACAGTGGAAACAGTGGACGCTTTGTACAAGACGAGTGTGATTCGTAATTAATCAGTAAACATGGATCCCAGTCAGATGATGGAAACTTTACAAACACTGCTGCGGCAGACACAGGAAGAAGCAGAAAGACGACAAAAAGAAGAACGAATACAAGAAAGAGAAGAAGCAGAGAAACGACAGGATGAGACACGCAGACAGGAGGCGGAAGAAGCAGAAAAACGACAGGATGAGAAACGCAGACAGGAGGCGGAAGAAGCAGAAACACGACAGGATGAAAAACGTAAGCAGGAGGCAGATGACATCAAAGCATTAATTCATGAACAAAAGCAGATGCAAGAACATACTACCGCAGAATTGGGTCTCCTACGTGGTGACGTAGGTGAATTACGAGGTGAGCTCAACAATCAGATTACCAGAATATCTGACGTAGAAGAATCCATGTCAAATAAAATAGCTAAAGTAGAAAAATCTGTCTTGACTGTGGAAGAAGTTATGTCAACAAAAATATCGGCAGTAGAAAACTCAATGGCAAACATAAGAGAACAAATTAAAATTGAAGTTGAGCAGTGCATGAAGATTCAACCAAAACAAATTTCTGAACAGACTGTACCAGTGATCAAGACAGAAAAATACACAGAAAATAAGTTAACAGAGAAAGTCACTTTGCCTGCAGTAGGGACAGTTCATGTCAAAGCTCCAACCTTTGACGGAAGCACTCACTGGGCAACGTACCTCCGCCAATTTGAAGCTGCTGCATGCGCAAATAATTGGACAGAAAAAGACAAGGCTGTTTCACTTGTTCTTGCATTAAAAGGACCCGCGGCAGAACTACTACAGAAAGTGCCACCTGACAGCCAGAACACCTATGCCGAGTTGATAAAAGCTCTGGAATTACGGTATGGTGATAAACATTTGCGAGATGTGTACTGCATCCAGTTGAGAGCAAGGCGACAGCATTCCGGGGAAAGTCTTCAAGAGTTTGAAGCAAGTATCGACAGACTAATTAGACTGGCCTATCCTGAAGCGCCAGAAGATTTTCGAAAGCGTTTTGCGATGCAGACATTTACTGCCGGTGTCCGAGATAACGAACTACAGCAAGTGTTACGAATGGCAAGACACCAGAACAGTGCGGACGCCCTGGTACATGCTTTGCAATTTGAGGCCGCCAAATCAGCGTCTGGTTGGACAAGTCATAAAGTGCGCGAGCTAAAAGATCGCGACGGCACAGACGATGAGGAAGAAGAACAAGGAACAGAGACTCGACGGTCGGCGCCACAGAATAAAATAAGAAAGGATGGAAGACCGAAGTGTTATCGATGTGGGAAACCTGGACATCTACAACGAGATTGTCGGGTTAGAATTCAGCAGCAGGGAAACGAGCAATAGTCGGTGCAACGGGGCGTGTGCTGACTAACTGGAGGAACGAAGCCCCTAGAGAATACGCAATTTCTACGCTTCAGAAAAACACCGGGAGCTTGGTAGTTACCGGATTTGTTCAAGAAAGGCCAACCTCGATTACAGTTGACACAGGCGCAACAGTTTCTATTGTGCGCCCCGACGTGGTGAAAGATCTCAAGCCAATCTGGTGCTCTTGCAGCTTGCGAACAGCTACTGGACGGCCTGTAAAAGTGTATGGAAAAGTGGAGATACACCTACGCCTCGGTAGACTTGAGTTTAATCATCAAGTACTTGTTGCAGACATTGTGGATGAAGCAATTCTTGGTGTCGACGTTATGAACGCATACGGATTTATAGTCGACTTCAAAAACAATGTCTTGAGAATCGGAGGCGAAGAGGTAATGCTATCAACAATGACGACAGCAGAAAAATCGATGGACGTCATAAACCAAGTGGCCGTAACTGTTCCGCCAAACTCCGAAAAGATCATCATGGTTAGAACTGCGGTAGATACTAGGGGCAATCAGTGCTCTATATTCGAACCCCAGGTAGTCAGCACACCGGGCATACTAATTGCCAGAAGTTTAGTAAAACCTGACGAAACCGGAAATGTACCTATTAGAGTGGCGAATCAAGCTATCACTATACAAAGCAATACGCTCCTAGGCAAATTGACTCCTGTGGCCTGGGTAGCCGGAATAACGCAACGAAGACCCAGTTCTTCGGACACTTCTAAATTACCAGAGGAACTGCAAGAATTATTGAACAGATCTTCTAACGACCTCTCAAGTGGTGAGGTAAAAGAACTCGGGCAGTTTTTACACGAATTCAAAGATTGTTTGCAGTTCGGGGACAGTCACTGGGAAGAACCTCTCTTGTGCAACATCGCATCAATACCGGGGACACAACACCGATACGCCAACCTCCTCGAAGGCCTCCATTATCTAAACAAGAGGAGATGTCTCGGTTAGTACAGGACATGTTGACAGAGGGAGTAATTGAACCTTCGTCAAGTGCTTGGTCTTCCCCTGTAGTGCTGGTAGCGAAGAAGGATGGTGGATTGCGTTTCTGCGTAGACTATCGGAGGTTAAATGACGTTACAAAGAAAGACTGCTATCCATTACCTCGCGTTGACGATACACTCGACACGTTGTCCGGAGCACAGTGGTTTTCCACATTGGACCTGAAGAGTGGATATTGGCAAGTGGGTCTTCATCAAGAAGACAAGGAAAAGACCGCTTTCTCGACCCCAAGTGGCTTATTCCAATTTAACGTCATGCCATTTGGACTCTGTAATGCACCGGCAACATTTGAGAGATTGATGGACCTGATACTCCGAGGCCTGACGTGGAAAACTTGCCTTGTTTACTTAGACGATGTCATAGTGATCGGGAAGACTTTCGAAGATCGTTTGGAAAACCTTAAGGAAGTTCTAACTAGAATTCATGGTGCACAACTGAAGCTGAGCCCGAAGAAGTGTTCTCTATTCCAGAAGGAAGTACAGTATTTGGGCCATCTGGTTTCGGCAGCGGGCGTTAGGATGGATCCTAATAAAGTAGACACCGTAAGAGACTGGCCAGTTCCGAAGAATAAACACGAAGTTCGGAGTTTCCTGGGGTTATGCTCATATTACCGACGTTTTGTGAAAGGCTTCGCTACTATTGCTAAACCACTACATGAGCTAACGGAAAATAAACGAAACTTCCAATGGTCGAGAGAGTGTGAACAAGCGTTTAGAACGTTGAAGATTGCATTATGTTCGCAGCCAATTCTCGCTTTTCCAGCTTCCGAAGGGAAGTACATCGTAGACACAGACGCAAGCAATACTGGTCTAGGAGCAGTTTTGTCTCAAGTGCAGAACGGTGAAGAACGAGTAATAGCGTATTACAGCAAGACGCTTTCTAAACCAGAGAGAAATTATTGTGTTACAAGAAGAGAGTTGTTGGCAATTGTCAGAGCTTTGGAGCACTTCCATAAATACCTCTATGGGAGAGAGTTTTCACTACGTACCGACCATGCTGCACTTGCATGGCTCTTGAGATTTAAAAATCCGGAAGGACAGTTGGCAAGGTGGCTCGAACGTCTGCAAGAGTACAACTTCAAGGTACAACATCGGCGGGGGCGCCTGCACGGTAATGCAGATGGCTTATCACGAAGACCATGCCCGGAAGACTGCCGACAATGCCACAGAAAGGAAGAACAAAACTCAAGCGAACATGTTCAAGCCATCACTGTAGATTTCCTGGCTGATGGCTGGACAACACAAGACTGTCGACAAGAACAGATGACTGATGAAGACATTGGACCGATCTTGACAGCAAAAGAGGAAGGTCGCCGCCCGGATTGGCAAGATATCTGCCATGGTTCCGAAGTGCTGAAGGGCTACTGGGCACAATGGGAATCTCTCACCTTAGAAAACGGATTGCTGAAAAGGGCTTGGGAAAGTGCAGATGGACGAGACGTGGTCATGCAGTTGATAGTTCCCCGAAGTAAAGTGCAGTCTGTTTTGTAGGAGATGCATGATGGAACATCTGGAGGCCATCTTGGCGTTAACAAAACCTTTGACAAAATACGGAAGCGATTCTATTGGCTTCATCTTCGCCACGACGTAGAGGAATGGGTTCGGACGTGTGAATTATGTGCAAGGGCAAGGGCCCACAAACCAGAAGCAGGGGAAAAATGAGACAGTATAACGTTGGACAACCTTTCGAGAGAATTGCCATAGACATTGCTGGACCATTCCCAGTTACTGACGATGGAAACCGGTACATCATGGTTGTAGGTGACTACTTTACTAAGTGGGTGGAAGCCTACGCAATTCCAAATCAGGAGGTTACCACTGTGGCAAAGCAGTTAGTTCACAACTTCTGTTGCCGTTATGGAGCCCCTATGGAAATCCATCGGATCAAGGGAGAAATTTCGAATCAGGAGTGTTTAAAGAATTATGCCGTCTACTCGGAATTCGAAAGACCAGGACAACGCCTCTGCATCCTCAGTCGGACGGGATGGTTGAGAGATTCAACAGGACACTTGAGCAGCATCTTTCGAAAGTTGTTGACGAGAACCAAACAGACTGGGACCAACGTATACCACTATTCCTTATGGCGTATAGATCATCAGTACATGACACAACCGGCATGACTCCAGCAAAATTGGTGTTTGGGCGGGAGATTCGTCTTCCTGGGGACTTGATGTTTGGATCACCTGAGACTCAGTCCCAAGAGCCAAAGAACTATTCCTCGCAATTAGAAAACCAACTGCGAGAAATGAATCGCTTGGTAAGAGGACGGCTCAAGATTGCCAGTGATAAAATGAAAACTCGGTATGACATTCGCAGCAATAGTGTGGGTTTCCAAGAAGGAGATCAGGTCTGGTTGTTCAATCCAAAGCGCCGTCGTGGTCGTTCACCTAAGCTTCAGTCTAACTGGGAAGGACCCTACACTGTAAAAAAAAGGATTAACGATGTTGTTTATCGGATTCAACAGGAAGGACAGCGAAAGTTCAAGGTCGTCCACCTAGATCGCCTGGCTAAATACAAATTTAGAGACGCTTTGCCAGTTCGGGACGAACAGGCTTAAGGAGGGGCCAGTGCTACGACAGCACAGAACAATCTACGCGTTTATCGAATGCGCCAGAAAGATCTCGATGTAAGCGTTGGTGTACGTGCTACTAGACGCATTTTGCGAGAATTTTCTCGACTATGCCAGGCTTCCCTCGGGCGCTCGGACTGTGTCAAGGCCGTAGCAATTACGTAGTTCGCGAGAGATAAGACGCAGTTCGGAAGCTTCTGGTGTGTGAGCGTAACTATAAATACATCGCGTCGCGGCCTTAGTTTTCAGTTCAATGCGAGATTTTTGACTGTGCGGTTCGAGAGTATTAGTGCGATATATTTACAGAGCGGTTCGAGTTATTACGGTGTACGTTCGAGTAGTTATTAGTGAAGTGTTGCGTTTTATATTCGGACGGTATAATAGTAATACAGTTGAGTTTTAATATTAGTGGACATTTTATTGCGTATGAACAATTTCATTTGATTTGTTGTAGACACTGTGTTGTTAATTACGAACTGTTTTACTATAACAATTAAAGGTGTGATTAGTGACTTAATTGGTGTCTTGTAATTATTTTGTTTCCACTGTACCTACGACGATCGAGTAGACCGTCGTAACAATATAAACTGAGATTTAAAATGTAAGAAGAACCAAATGGATAGAAGTATTAATTAATCTGAACCATTATGAAGTGATGAATCCGAGGAAGTTTATTATTAGTCGAAATAGACTACTTTTTATAATTTGTATTTTAATGACTGGATGTAGATATATTCCATCAGTTTTATAATTGAGCAGAGATGATGATTCCTCTGAGCTCAAATAAGTGAAGTATGGCCAGCAGAGAATGTAGCCAAAATGTGCCACACTCTGAACTGCCCCAGCTCACGTGATAGGGAATGTTAGGGAGTGAATATCCCAAGGATGAAGCACCAACAAGGAAGAAAAGAAAAATATATAATATTGATAATAATAATACAAATAGATTAAAATGACTATCTAATAAGAGTGAAATAGACAATGAAAATAGAAAATATACATGTCAACTTAGAGCTCAACTTGAAGAAGCAGGTATATAAGTGGATACAAAACCAAGAATATCATAAATATAAGTGTCAGAAGCAATTATTTCATCCACACTAAGCATATGATCTGAACTAATCACTTTTACAGGAGGGCATATGTAGCATAACGGAAATTTTGCCTTATTTACAATTGAATACCACCTAGAAAATGAAAGGAAGAAGCAATCTGGAATGAGTAAAATAAACCTAGATAAAATTAACATAAAAGAAATAATTACTATAATAAATAAAATGCCTTAACAGTACGGTAAAAACTCTCGATCCAAAGAAATTAAACACATTCAATTCAAAACAATATGTGTTAAACCATGTAGGATGATTATTATCCCAGTAACATCATCAGTATACCCATTAAGATAAGGAGCAGTAAGTAAAGACAACCATGGATGAATTAATTAAATAAAAAATATCAAAGAGTCAAAACCTATTTTAAAGCCAGAACACTCTATCAGAATCAGTGTACATCAGTTAGATAAGGAGCAGGTAGGAATAAACAGGACTATGAGTAAACCAGCCACATTAAAATCAAAAGGTAAACACTCATATCACAACCAAACTACTTTATGAAGTTCAGGGAATATACTTAACTAAGACTATAGATAAGTACTTCCATGGAAGGGAAGAAGAATTACCAAATAAATAATCAAATAAATAAATGAACCTAAACAATGATTATTATATAAAAATTAGAAAAGCATATGGCCAAAGTCAGAGAATACAATAACAGTAGGCTGATTTAATGTAAATCTAAGTATAAGTAAAATAGTTGAAATTAAAAAAAAGGACTAAAGATAATAAGTAGTGTTTAAAGTGAAATTCCTTATTCTCCAAAAATTAGAAAACTTGTTACAAACTATGGGAGAGAATAAAGGGAATAGTGTGTAATTAAGGGGATCACCCCAAACCAGTTTTAAAAGAGCAAAAGACTGTAATTAGGTTAAGACCATAATTTGTTTAATTATAAGAAGTAATTTATATGTTTAATTATTATATTGGTATTCACTACCTACAATGTTGATATTAGGATATACTAAATGTTAGAGAATAAGTGTTTGTTGTATTTAAAGAATGTTAGTTTGTGTCAGAATTTTGTTAAGGAAGGAAAGGCAATATATTAATTCAAATGTCATATAAATAGTAACTCAGAAAAGATAATAATAATAATGTGAAATAATTATAATATTGATAGTAAAACTGAAAATTGATAATCAAGCCAAATTCAACTTCGACTCTGTAATCAAATCAGAGGAGATAAATTAGTGAAAACCTGGATCAAATTAATATAAATTATTCCTTTTAGCATGCAAATACTTTATTATAATTATCACAACAACCTGTAGTAGTAATTAAAAAAGTCAGAGGATAACATTGACTTAAATAGTGATTGTACAAGATAATGCCTAGGCAGTAAACCAAGTATAAGTAAAATGTAAATAAATCAGTAAATGTTTAGTATACCGTAATAACAAAGTAGTAAAGGCAAATTATAATGATTTAATTAGTAATCTTATTTGAGGACAATGGTAACATAAAACATACTGTAAACCATTTAATGGGTAATTATGTGAATCATGATAAGGCCTAGAAGTAAATTTCAAGGAATGTAATTTTTGAGTTTAATTCAACCCCAAATAGGTCATGTTTAATATTAATTGGTATAAAATCAAAGCAGGAATATAGTTATGTAATTAAAATTTCATAAAATACTAAATAACTAAATTATAGCCAGTAAAATATAATAAAATGTCATTTATTTCCATAAAATCGAATCGGGAATAAGGCAAACAGCTGATTGTGAACAATGGGAAATGAGACCAAAATCGTACAGGAATTTCTATATGAAGGAACAAATTAAAATTAGTTGATTGTTAAACACCAAGCAGAACGGACGTGTCAAAATATCGAGAAGAAATCTGAAATAAATTTTAACTAAAACCAAGATGTCCTATGGAAATATGAAGGAATGAAGTATCTACTGTAAATCAATGAATCCAATTTAAATGATCGTTGGAATAATAAAACAAATTTAAAAAACACTAAAACTAAATACCAGAACAAACGGCCATGATGGAATTATAAATCTAACACAATTGATGAACAGCGAACTGATTTGAAGAAGACACTCAACACTACACACGCATTACCGAACAAAATCCAGTGGAGGACGAAAACTAAACACAATAACTTGAAAATCTTTCAATAACTACATCACAGAAGAGGAATTTATCAACTACTACATTTTATTGAAGAAAAATCCCAGAGACAGATTATCAGCATGGTACAATGCATGAAGACAGCCATCTTTTAATTGCAACGAGGAGCAGTTAGCCCAAGAAGAAGACTGCGTGACGTCAGAATAGTCTGCATGCGGTTCGAATTTCTTTTTACTAATATATACTATATTTTTAATTATTGTGTTAATGAGTAAGTTTTTTTCTAATTGTAAGTATTGAATTCTCTATCTTGCCTTTCCTGACTATTTCAACAGTTAAAAGAATCCATGTTAATGAATAATTTGATTTAATATAACTTAACCCGAATGTGTTAATCGACCTGAGATCCAGTCTTGTTTCCGAGAGCAATAGTCGACGCAAGTCGAACAATTGCATTACTCATAATAAATTTAATTATATGTTTTAACTTGGCGTTTTATTGACTAGTTAAGTAGCTAAATTAAAATACGTCAATGCTTAATTAAAAAACAGGACTTCAAAAAGGAAAAAGACAAGCAGAAGAAGAAATAAAGACGCTGAATTGACAGCTACCATCAATCGATTTGTCTATGACATAAATCTATTTAACGCGGTGAAACAAATATTTCTTTACTAATTTTAATAAAATAATAAAAACACACAACATAATTAAATAATTAAATTAAATTAATATAAAAAAATAAATAAAATAAAATTTTCTTAAACAGTTTATTATACTCATTAATATTTGTTTTATTACAAATTGACGCTACCAACGAGTGGTTTACTAAAACACCCTAAACAACGTGTTATTACTATATTAATAATTATAACAATTTGTCAGTATGAGATAAGATTTTTTTGAAGTTGTTTCTATTATCTGCATCAATTTTATACAGTACATTTTAATAGGGAAAGTAGTCTATTACAGAGCAAACTCAGATTTTGAGTTATATAGCTAGGACCAGTAAATTATAGTATGACTAGTAGGATAAGTACAGACATTATTCAACATTATGTAGTAGATTATACAATAGTAACATTCTTTTTAATGTTAGGTCTAACTGAAATATATTTATGTGAAGTTAGGCTAGGAAATATATTAACCAAACATTAAATTCCTGTATAAATTTCATTTTAAAATATATATCCAGGGGAAATAATATCTGAGAGATTTCGTGTTTTTTTTATATGTAGTCCCAAGGTACTAGTTACAACTTATTTTGGAAATTGTGGTTTCAAAAATTGTAGAATCATTGGGGTGAACTCACTTGTAGGTCTATCATAATTTTACCTGACACAGTATATTGTGTTGCTACTGACTTAAAAAAATATTATCTGGCAGTGTCTAACTTAAAAAATTAATATCATCTTTTAAAAAAATCATTTTGTTAAATTCATTTACTTGGAATTCAATCTCAAATAAATTGTTTCATTCCAAGTTACTTGTAATTTCACATGGAAAATGATCAGCAGCACCATATATAAAATTTCCTTTGGAGGGGGGAGGGGCTGATATTTTTTGTGACATGTAAGTAATGGAATTGTAACATGAGTAAAACTCAGTAATACATAAATGAAATTAACATATATATAATCATATATGACTAACTAAGAGTTGATCATGTTGAAATTCATAAACCTATATTAATCAAAAACCGCATACGTACATGTACACATGCGCGCGCGTGCACGCGGGCATGTGTGTGTGTGTGTGTGTGTGTGTGTGTGAATAGAAAGACATACTCCACAAAGAATTATATTATATTTTAAAGAAATGTATATACTTGTATGTACGAGGGTCATTCAATAAGTAAACAGACAAACAGCTGTAGAAAAGAAATTAATTGTAGCAGCTGATTGAAACTTTCAGGAATGTTACCTGGCAACGTCGTTGTGAGTTTTGATCACCTGTTCAATAATATATTGCATAAACATAATCAACACAGTTTTATTTACGATGGCGTGTCCTCTTGAGGACAGTACTTTCGAAGAAGAGCATTCTGTTATAAGATTTTTGCTTCCGGAAAGTGTAAAACCGTTGGAAATATTCTCTCGTATGAATAAACAATACGGTAAAAGTTGTATGACTCGTGCGAGTTTCTATGCTTGGGTGGAAAAGTTTAAAAATGGCCAAACGCGCGTGGCAGTCGAACACCGTTCCAAACGACCAGTGGAAATTTCAGCTTCTGCACTTGAAAGTCGCATCAATTTACTTATCCAAGAAGATCGACGAATTACAGTTGAACAAATTGCTGAAGAATGTCAAGTGAGTGTTGGTATAATTCATTCCATCATTCAAAACAGGCTAAATTACTGTAAAACTGGTGCAAGGTGGGTTCCTAGGGAGCTTACCGATAACCACAAAGCCAATAGACTTTGCATATGCACTGAGCTTAAAAATCACTTTACAGCTGAAGGTGATGAATTTTTGAAAAGAATTTTAACGTGTGATGAAACTTGGATTCACTATTTTGAACCTGAGTCAAAGCGACAAAGCATGGAGTGGAAGCATCCCAGTTCACCCGCCAAAAAGAAATTCAAAACCCAGCCATCGGCTGGTAAGGTGATGTTAACCATCTTTTGGAGCTCCCAAGGCCCAATTTTCTGTGATTACCTACAAGACCAGCGTACCATCAATAGTCAGTACTATTCTGACATGATTGTGAACAAAGTTAAGCCTGCATCGAAGGAGAAATGTCCGAGATAGCAGAAGAAAGGTGTGATTCTTCTTCACGATAATGCCCGCCCACACACGGCAAAACTGACGCTCGAAACAATAAAAAAAGTAGGTTGGGAGATCCTGCCTCATCCCCCTTATAGCCCTGACCTTGCCCCATCTGACTTTTTCTTGTTTGGCCCACTCAAGGAGACTCTGCGTGGTGTCAAGTTCAACAGCAATGAAGAAGTGAAGGAAAAAGTCCAAAACTGGCTTCGACATCAGGGTAAAGAATTCTTTGCTGAGGGAATAAAAAAGCTTGTAAAGAGATGGGACAAGTGCATAGACGTTGCTGGAGATTACATTGAAAAGTAAAAAAAAATTGTATTGATTGAATACAAAGTTTTTGCTCCACAGCTATTTGTCTGTTTACTTATTGAATGACCCTCAAAATAACAACAAATGTAATAAAAGAGAAAGAATTTTATAATTATAGCTATTTTATAAAGGATTATACAAAACTGAGAAAACTAAAAAAATAATTATGTTAATATCCTACCAAATAAATTATGACTTTAGAGACTAAACTTGAATTATTTATTTTATTTAGCTATTTAAACTTTATGTTAATGTCCTACCAAACAAATTATGACTTTAGAGACTAAACTTGAATTATTTATTTTATTTAGCTCTTTAAACTTATTCAACTGTTTTTAAGAAAAATCTTATAGATTAGTATACTTTATAGTTTTGCAAATGGTGCAAGTATTTAATTTATTTTTAACTTTTTAATGCTTCAGTTACTATATTCTTATTTTCTTCAAATCCTTAATAAATAATTACTTATGCAGCATACCTGCAATGTGTTTGAAAGGTACAACAAAACACAAACATATTTGTTTTTAGTATATATAAAATTAATGATTAAAGATGAATTTTAAAATAGGAATTATAATTATTTTTAATTAAATTATTGTTCCATAACTAATTAAATTTTTGCTCCAGTGAACAAAATTCTAACTTTTCTGCTTCCATGAGTTGTGCATTATAAATATACACCAGAAGGTCAACCTGATAACAAATAACATTGTCAATAAGATCTTCATCTCTTCATTTGTGTGTCTGGTGCAAGAGATCAGGCCTGTGGGAATCACGCAACTGGCAGTAGTATTATGCTTAGTAATAAGCAGCGTCCTTGCTTATTCTTCATTTTTTTTATAAACATGTTTTATTCTTCATGTTTGATCCAGGATTTCTTAGACAAATTTGGAATTCTCCAGGTTTCCCAGACTCCTTGCTATCTAGTAGTGGTAGCTTCAGAATTTCATAAGTACTGTATATGGTCTTTTCATGTGTGGTGGTGGTGGTGGTGGTGGGGGGGTTCCAGTCAAGTCAGCTTCATACAAAACATAAAAAAAAACTAGAAACCAGAAAAAACAAGTTAAGGCTAATCAACATTACTATCTTTTAAGTGGTTGAAAATCATGTGATAACATCCTGAAAACAATCCCATTAACATAAATGGTAATAACACAATAAAAATACACGCTGCTGAAACATTGTTCACAAGATACTTATTGACTGAATTGATTTTCTATATTTCATATTTCAAATGGACAAGCAGATGCTGTGTAACAAACCCCTTTGTACATTTAAAAAAGAGTTACTGCTATATTAGTGTGCACAGCTGAAAAAATAATAAACTAGTCAAAAAATTAAGAGATTAACAAAATTTGTCAACTTTTTTCCACCCTCTGGGGGAGGCAGTCCGGTTCGTTTCCCCCCTCATTAAATACTGTTGTTCTCTTCCCAGAAATAATGCTTCCTGTTATTCCACTGCTTCTTCACATTCACACTTACGTTTCTCGTCTTGCCGATTTCCTGTTTCCCATTGGTATTCGTCTCTTTGACGTATTTCTTAGGCTTGTATCACAGCTCAGAAAGCTTCTAACATCTGACTGGTAGCTGTGTTCAAAAACTTATTGATCACTAATCAACGCTGAGTATGGTATGTCCGTCCTCTGGTTTCCATTGTTACATATACACACTTCAGGCACCACTGTTACTAAGCATCAGTCCATACCACATCTAAAAAATGTCGTTGAAAAGAAAAAGTGCAGGGAATCATCACTTTGTAGCTCATTAGGCTTATGTTTTAAAGATAATACATTATGTTTGAATGTATGTAATATAATAAAGTATATATATAAAGATAATATATAATGTTTTAAAGATAATATTTTTATTATTTAGAATTAGTCTGTCAGCAAACAAAATCGATGTGCTTTACAACAGCAATATATTGATATATCATCGACAACAAATATAATAGTATTGATTGAGCAAACGTTAAGTAAAACTGTAAAACAATGCCGTTTTGGAGACAATAAATGTCAGTTACTGCATTTAAGAAAACTGTGTTTTAAACATTAGTAAATCAAATACCGGTGAATGTTTTTCATAATTATGTAGGTAGTTTATTTATGTATTATGTTCTGTTCTTTTTGTTATCGTTTTTTAAATAATAAAAAGTAAAGAATTTCGAGACTAATTAAAAAAACGTTTTTGTTTTAATCATGTTTCATTAAACTGGTTCATTTATTATTATATTTTTTTTTTTTTTAAATAAACGATGTCAGCAACACTGCGAGACATTGTTCCTCTCTATGATAACGCAAAACCCACTACTGCTGAATTAACGTGCGATAAGCTGAAAAAATTCACTGGGCGACCACCTTATAGTCAGCGACAACCACTTGTTTGGACTGCTAAAAGAGCACCGGGAGGACAGCGATTTGTCGATAATGCGGATCGAGAGCAGTTCGTGTATAAGCTTGTCGACGAAGGAACGAAAAATTGCTAATTTGATAGAAATATGTGTTTATAAATCAAGAGATTATAAAAATATCGACATGGAGAACTGTACATGACTTCCATGATCCAAGATTTATATTTAAAATCGTTTTCGAAATGAAATATTTCCATAGAAACTATTTCTTTTTTCAGCCTTAACCACAGTACTGTGGTCTCTAACATATACCACCTCACGTTAGCGCATTCGAATTTTCACTGATGATGGCAGTCGATGGCACTGCCGAAATGTCTGGTTTTCCAGAAAACATTGGACCACGCCAAACAGCCCGGGAAGGAATTTTAACAACAAACTACTTCTTTGTTGCCGATAATGTAGTACACATACAAAAATTATCCCCTCCCTCTTCAACTATCATTTTCATTTATAGAAAATTATCCTCTCCCCTTCTACCCTTTTCATTTATAGATATTTCACCTACCTTTCTACATTGGATTATTATGGCCTTTTTTTCAGGATACTTTATTTATCAAAATTAAGTACTTTACTCTTGTTAAAACATAAAACGTTGCAGGTAAACTACCCCTCCCCTCAACCAATCTTCACAAAAATTAATAGGCCTTGAGTACTCTACAACTCAGGCACATATGCAAAAAATTATTTGATTCTGTTGAATTTGCGGCAGTTATCGTCGCCATAGAAAATATCGGTATGGAGAACCATACATGACTTCCATATTCTAAGATTTATATTTAAAATCATTTTCACCCAAACAGCCAGGCTGTGTCTTACCTGCCTTTTTATTGCTGTATTAAATGAAAAATATTATATTACATTAAAATGAAAAAATTATAATTTTATTGCCTGGCAACAAAATTATTTTATTTTTAACAATTGCCATTGTTTCAAAAAGTTTAAATAAATTTTCAAGTACTTTACTCTTGTTAAAACGTAAAAGGTTGCAGGTAAACTACCCCTTCCCCTTAACCGATCTTCACCAAAAACAATAGGTATCGAGTACTCTACAAATCAGGGCTGTATGCAAAACATTATTTGATTCTGTTTGAATTTGCGCCTGTTATCGTTTGCCATAGAAAATACCCTTGTTAAAAAAACGTTGCAGGTAAACTACCCCTTTCCCTCAACCGATCTTCACCAAAAACAATAGGTCTTGAGAACTCTACAATTTAGGGCTGTATGCAAATAATCTTTTGATTCTGTTTGAATTTGCGGCTGTTATCGTTTGCCATAGGAAATACCCTTGTTAAAACATAAAACGTTACAGGTAAACTACCCCTTTCCCTTAACCGATCTTCACCAAAAACAATAGGTCTTGAGTACTCTACAAATCAGGGCTGTATGCAAAACATTATTTGATTCTGTTTGAATTTGCGGCTGTTATCGTTTGCCATAGAAAAATATCGGTATGGAGAACCATACATGACTTCCATATTCTAAGATTTATATTTAAAATCATTTTCAGCCAAACAGCCAGGCTGTGTCTTACCTGCCTTTTTATTGCTGTATTAAATGAAAAATATTATATTACATTAAAATGAAAAAATTATAATTTTATTGCCTGGCAACAAAATTATTTTATTTTTAACAATTACCATTGTTTCAAAAAGTTTAAATAAATTTTCAAGTACTTTACTCTTGTTAAAACGTAAAAGGTTGCAGGTAAACTACCCCTTCCCCTTAACCGATCTTCACCAAAATCGAAAGTCATTGAGACCTCTACAATTCAGGGACGTATGCAAAAAATTATTTGATTCTGTTTGAATTTGCGGCTGTTATCGTTTGCCATAGAAAATACGCTTGATAAAAAAACGTTGCAGGTAAACTACCCCTTCCCCTTAACCGATCTTCACCAAAAACAATAGGTCTTGAGTACTCTACAAATCAGGGCTGTATGCAAAACATTATTTGATTCTGTTTGAATTTGCGGCTGCTATCGTTTGCCATAGAAAATAAAACGTAAAAGGTTGCAGGTAAACTACCCCTTCCCCCTAACCGATCTTCACCAAAAACAATAGGTCTTGAGTACTCTACAAATCAGGACTGTATGCAAAACATTATTTGATTCTGTTTGAATTTGCGGCTGTTATCGTTTGCCATATAAAATACCCTTGTTAAAACATAAAACGTTACAGGTAAACTACCCCTTTCCCTCAACCGATCTTCACCAAAAACAATAGGTCTTGAGAAATCTACAATTCAGGGCTGTATGCGAAACATTATTTGATTCTGTTTGAATTTGCGGCTATCGTTTGCCAAAAAAAAAAAATTTCCCTTGATAAAAAAAACCGTAGCAGGTAAACTACCCCTTCCCCTCAACCGATCTTCACCAAAAACAATAGGTCGCGAGTACTCTACAAACCAGGCCTGTATGCAAAAAATTATTTGATTCTGTTTGAATTTGCGGCAGTTGTCGTTTGCCATAGAAAATACGCATGATAAAAAACGTTGCTGGTAAACTACCCCTTCCCCTCAACCGATCTTCACCAAAAACAATAGGTCTTGAGTACTCTACAAATCAGGGCTGTATGCAGAAAATTATTTGATTCTGTTTGAATTTGCGGCTGTTATCGTTTGCCATAGAAAATACCCTTGTTAAAAAAACGTTGTAGGTAAACTACCCCTTTCCCTTAACCGATCTTCACCAAAAACAAAAGGTATTGAGAACTCTACAATTTAGGGCTGTATGCAAATAATCTTTTCATTCTGTTTGAATTTGCGGCTGTTATCGTTTGCCATAGGAAATACCCTTGTTAAAACATAAAACGTTACAGGTAAACTACCCCTTTCCCTTAACCGATCTTCACCAAAAACAATAGGTCTTGAGAACTCTACAATTCAGGGCTGTATGCGAAACATTATTTGATTCTGTTTGAATTTGCGGCTGTTATCGTTTGCCAAACAAACAAAATTACCCTTGCTAAAAAAAAACCGTTGCAGGTAAACTACCCCTTTCCCTCAACCGATCTTCACCAAAAACAATAGGTCGCGAGAACTCTGCAAAACCGGGCTGTATGCAAAAAATTATTTGATTCTGTTTGAATTTGCGGCAGTTATCGTTTGCCATAGAAAAAAAATCTACAGACAGACAGACACACAGACAGACAGACACACAGACAGACAGACAGACACACAGACACTTTTCGGAAAACGACTTTTTTTCATGTTTTGAGTGTAGTAGAATAAGAATCTGCAATAATCTCGAACACGATTTTTTTTGCCATCACCATACTTCCATTCCTTAAGGAATATGGAAGTAATACCCTTGTTAAAAAAACGTTGCAGGTAAACTACCCCTTTCCCTCAACCGATCTTCACCAAAAACAATAGGTCTTGAGAACTCTACAATTTAGGGCTGTATGCAAATAATCTTTTGATTCTGTTTGAATTTGCGGCTGTTATCGTTTGCCATAGGAAATACCCTTGTTAAAACATAAAACGTTACAGGTAAACTACCCCTTTCCCTTAACCGATCTTCACCAAAAACAATAGGTCTTGAGTACTCTACAAATCAGGGCTGTATGCAAAACATTATTTGATTCTGTTTGAATTTGCGGCTGTTATCGTTTGCCATAGAAAATACCCTTGTTAAAAAAACGTTGCAGGTAAACTACCCCTTTCCCTCAACCGATCTTCACCAAAAACAATAGGTCTTGAGAACTCTACAATTTAGGGCTGTATGGAAATAATCTTTTGATTCTGTTTGAATTTGCGGCTGTTATCGTTTGCCATAGGAAATACCCTTGTTAAAACATAAAACGTTACAGGTAAACTACCCCTTTCCCTTAACCGATCTTCACCAAAAACAATAGGTCTTGAGTACTCTACAAATCAGGGCTGTATGCAAAACATTATTTGATTCTGTTTGAATTTGCGGCTGTTATCGTTTGCCATAGAAAATACCCTTGTTAAAAAAATGTTGCAGGTAAACTACCCCTTTCCCTCAACCGATCTTCACCAAAAACAATAGGTCTTGAGAACTCTACAATTTAGGGCTGTATGCAAATAATGTTTAGATTCTGTTTGAATTTGCGGCTGTTATCGTTTGCCATAGGAAATACCCTTGTTAAAACATAAAACGTTACAGGTAAACTACCCCTTTCCCTTAACCGATCTTCACCAAAAACAATAGGTCTTGAGTACTCTACAAATCAGGGCTGTATGCAAAACATTATTTGATTCTGTTTGAATTTGCGGCTGTTATCGTTTGCCATAGAAAATACCCTTGTTAAAAAAATGTTGCAGGTAAACTACCCCTTTCCCTCAACCGATCTTCACCAAAAACAATAGGTCTTGAGAACTCTACAATTTAGGGCTGTATGCAAATAATCTTTTGATTCTGTTTGAATTTGCGGCTGTTATCGTTTGCCATAGGAAATACCCTTGTTAAAACATAATAATATCGGTATGGAGAACCATACATGACTTCCATATTCTAAGATTTATATTTAAAATCATTTTCAGCCAAACAACCAGGCTGTGTCTTACCTGCCTTTTTATTGCTGTATTAAATGAAAAATATTATATTACATTAAAATGAAAAAATTATAATTTTATTGCCTGGCAACAAAATTATTTTATTTTTAACAATTACCATTGTTTCAAAAAGTTTAAATAAATTTTCAAGTACTTTACTCTTGTTAAAACGTAAAAGGTTGCAGGTAAACTACCCCTTCCCCTTAACCGATCTTCACCAAAATCGAAAGTCATTGAGACCTCTACAATTCAGGGACGTATGCAAAAAATTATTTCATTCTGTTTGAATTTGCGGCTGTTATCGTTTGCCATAGAAAATACGCTTGATAAAAAAACGTTGCAGGTAAACTACCCCTTCCCCTTAACCGATATTCACCAAAAACAATAGGTCTTGAGTACTCTACAAATCAGGGCTGTATGCAAAACATTATTTGATTCTGTTTGAATTTGCGGCTGTTATCGTTTGCCATAGAAAATACCCTTGTTAAAAAAACGTTGCAGGTAAACTACCCCTTTCCCTCAACCGATCTTCACCAAAAACAATAGGTCTTGAGAAATCTACAATTCAGGGCTGTATGCGAAACATTATTTGATTCTGTTTGAATTTGCGGCTGTTATCGTTTGCCAAAAAAAAAAATTTCCCTTGATAAAAAAAACCGTTGCAGGTAAACTACCCCTTCCCCTCAACCGATCTTCACCAAAAACAATAGGTCGCGAGTACTCTACAAATCAGGGCTGTATGCAAAAAATTATTTGATTCTGTTTGAATTTGCGGCAGTTGTCGTTTGCCATAGAAAATACGCATGATAAAAAACGTTGCTGGTAAACTACCCCTTCCCCTCAACCGATCTTCACCAAAAACAATAGGTCTTGAGTACTCTACAAATCAGGGCTGTATGCGAAACATTATTTGATTCTGTTTGAATTTGCGGCTGTTATCGTTTGCCAAACAAACAAAATTACCCTTGCTAAAAAAAAACCGTTGCAGGTAAACTACCCCTTTCCCTCAACCGATCTTCACCAAAAACAATAGGTCGCGAGAACTCTGCAAAACCGGGCTGTATGCAAACAATTATTTGATTCTGTTTGAATTTGCGGCAGTTATCGTTTGCCATAGAAAAAAAATCTACAGACAGACAGACAGACAGACAGACAGACAGACACACAGACAGACAGACAGACACACAGACACTTTTCGATAACGACTTTTTTTCATGTTTTGAGTGTAGTAGAATCAGAATCTGCAATAATCTCGAACACGATTTTTTTTGCCATCACCATACTTCCATTCCTTAAGGAATATGGAAGTAAAACGTTACAGGTAAACTACCCCTTTCCCTTAACCGATCTTCACCAAAAACAATAGGTCTTGAGTACTCTACAAATCAGGGCTGTATGCAAAACATTATTTGATTCTGTTTGAATTTGCGGCTGTTATCGTTTGCCATAGAAAATACCCTTGTTAAAAAAACGTTGCAGGTAAACTACCCCTTTCCCTCAACCGATCTTCACCAAAAACAATAGGTCTTGAGAACTCTACAATTTAGGGCTGTATGCAAATAATCTTTTGATTCTGTTTGAATTTGCGGCTGTTATCGTTTGCCATAGGAAATACCCTTGTTAAAACATAAAACGTTACAGGTAAACTACCCCTTTCCCTCAACCGATCTTCACCAAAAACAATAGGTCTTGAGTACTCTACAAATCAGGGCTGTATGCAAAACATTATTTGATTCTGTTTGAATTTGCGGCTGTTATCGTTTGCCATAGAAAATACCCTTGTTAAAACATAAAATGTTGCAGGTAAACTACCCCTTTCCCTCAACCGATCTTCACCAAAAACAATAGGTCTTGAGAACTCTACAATTTAGGGCTGTATGCAAATAATCTTTTGATTCTGTTTGAATTTGCGGCTGTTATCGTTTGCCATAGGAAATACCCTTGTTAAAACATAAAACGTTACAGGTAAACTACCCCTTTCCCTTAACCGATCTTCACCAAAAACAATAGGTCTTGAGTACTCTACAAATCAGGGCTGTATGCAAAACATTATTTGATTCTGTTTGAATTTGCGGCTGTTATCGTTTGCCATAGAAAATACCCTTGTTAAAAAAACGCTACAGGTAAACTACCCCTTTCCCTCAACCGATCTTCACCAAAAACAATAGGTCTTGAGAACTCTACAATTTAGGGCTGTATGCAAATAATCTTTTGATTCTGTTTGAATTTGCGGCTGTTATCGTTTGCCATAGGAAATACCCTTGTTAAAACATAAAACGTTACAGGTAAACTACCCCTTTCCCTTAACCGATCTTCACCAAAAACAATAGGTCTTGAGAACTCTACAATTCAGGGCTGTATGCGAAACATTATTTGATTCTGTTTGAATTTGTGGCTGTTATCGTTTGCCAAAAAAAAAATTTCCCTTGATAAAAAAAACCGTTGCAGGTAAACTACCCCTTTCCCTCAACCGATCTTCACCAAAAACAATAGGTCGCGAGTACTCTGCAAATCAGGGCTGCATGCAAAAAATTATTTGATTCTGTTTGAATTTGCGGCAGTTATCGTTTGCCATAGAAAAAAAATCTACAGACACACACACAGACAGACAGACACACACACAGACACTTTTCGGAAAACGACTTTTTTTCATGTTTTGAGTGTAGTAGAATCAGAATCTGCAATAATCTCGAACACGATTTTTTTTGCCATCACCATACTTCCATTCCTTAAGGAATATGGAAGTAAAATTACTCTTGTTAAAACATAAAACGTTCTGGAACGGTAAACTACCCCTTCCCCTTAACCGATCTTCACCAAAATCAATAGGCCTTGAGTCCTCTACAATTAAGGCAAGTATGCAAAAAATTGTTTGATTTTGTTTGAATTTGCGACAGTTATCGTTCGCCATAGAAAAAATTCGACACAGACACATAGACACACACTCAGACACTTTTAGAAAAATTACTTTTCTTCATGTTTTGAGGGTAGTACAATCAGAATCACCCCATATCTCGAACACGATTTTTTTCGCCATCACCATACTTCCATTTCCTTATGGAACATGGAAGTAAAAACATAGTATATTAACTTTGTATTTTTTTTATAGATTCAATGAAATTTTAAAGAAACATTTCTGTTTATATTTGATCCACTTTCGATTCTAAAAACATTTCACGGACTTCCTATTAACTTCGGGTTCGACCGGGATCCCTTGTTTTTTGAAGCTGATGCCGTATCACTGCCACAGTTGTTAATATTTCACAAATCGAATAAAGTATTTATCGAATACAGGTTTAGCAAACCTGTATCCTCTAGACATCAGGATACAAACCTGTTATAGGATATATTCCTTGGCTACATAGCTTGGGATAGCACGAGGTTCTTTGACGCATTGACACCCCTTGTGAGCTTGCCTTATGTATCCTACACAACGTGTATGAGCTAGTGACTAAGTGCCGTTTCCCATCCCAACGACAAAAGGTGTTGAGCCTATGTTCCCTCGTTTATCCTCAAAGAGACCGTTAGCACTTGTCATATGGTGTTTCCAAGAGTCATTCAATTGGCAAGAATTGTCCTGCTTAAACAGGGCGCACCACTTGTAGGCGAGATTGGCATTTGAATGGTATAGGTCCAGTGATGGATTATCCATAATGCTATGGTATGCTGCAGCACCGGGCACCAGGGCCTCAGCTGTCAGAGGGGGCACCGTCCAGCTGAATTGTCTCGAAGCAAAGCTTATGATCATATAACGCAATTGTTTGGTTTTCTTACGCAGTTATTAACTGTGGAGAGTGTCGAGTTGAAAAATCAAGCGAAAGCTCTTATAGAAGTTTACTCGAACGATTTGTATAACGATCTTCTAACAGATTGAAGCACTTTGTGCCACGAGTAAAATTGCAAAAAAGAGGTTTTTTCAAATCTTTTGGATTCTAGATGATAGATTCCATGATACTAAAGTTTGTCTGTTCAAATTATTAAACTGGATTATTGATTGTAAAATGATTGATGTGTTTCCGAATATATACGTACATTGTTTATCGTCTGCTTTTGACGATTCCAATAGCTAACTGCGAATCTGAAAGATCATTTTCTGTATCAAAACTCATTAAAGGTATGTTGAGTTCAACTATGGGAGATGAGAGATTATTTTCGTTAGCAAGGTTGAACATTGAAAGCAAGATACTTGAATCCCTCGATTTAGAAGAAATTATACAAGACTTTGTTAAGGCAAAATCAAGAAAAAAATGAATCGATTAATATTTTCTAAGCTCAAGTACTACTATGCTCATTGTAATTTCCGCCGCCTAGGGAAGCTTATCGTCACCACCTATGTGGTGCCGATGGTTACCTACGCGATTCCCGTATGGGGCTACTTGGCCAAGACCCATAAGCGAAAGCTTCAGTCTCTCCTTGACCGAGGATTGCGTTAGGCGTGTAAAGCCCGCTATCTGACATCAAATAGAACCACCCGTTAAGCCCTGCGTGTCCGTTCCCTGGACGCCACTATACGGACACTGTCCCGCAAATTTTATCGCCGCGCCGCCCGATTCCAGGGCAACCACCTCATTAGCGCCCTCGGTCGCTACCAGTCTGTGCCAGGAGAATCTTGGACCCGGCCTCGGTGTACTCTCACCCTCAATTAATTAATAATTAATTGAAAACCCACGGCCGGTAGCAGGCCACACCCTAAATCCAGCCCCTATCTATCGTCCCTGCGGCAGGAGCTCTATTTGAAGCTCGGGACGCAGTACACGAGTGGGCGACGGGCATGCCCTTCGTCCCGCACAGCCCTCTGGTCTCTCATTGTAATTTTTATTAGCTAAATATTTGTAGTAATTTGAGAGTTTAATAAAATAATTCTTAACTTCCGAAATTGTGTGTGCCATTTATTAGTGTAAATAATGGATAAAAGGTTGAATTTTGAATTGGAGGGGGCACAAGTCTGATGGTAGCATAGGGCATAGGGCACCACGCGCTTCTAATCCGCCCCTGTATAGATTGAGCGCATTGGAGGCGCATTCTATTTGACAACACTTACCTATAAGTAATGTGTTTGTCAAAAGTGTGTGCGCGCGCGCCTGGTGTACATAATTTAGTTTATACAGGCCATTGTTCGTTTACCTGATGTGAAAATACTCATAAATTCATTAATACAGTACACATATATAATAGTAAAGTAATATAACTCAGAAGTGTTTTTCTGTAAAATTTATTCGACAGTCATTTAAACTAAATAGGCCTACTCAGATTATAGTAGCAGAAATCAGTAATTTTTTAAACTCTTGAGATACTTTTGTAGAAAGTATAGGAAATACAAACATTTGACGATGTCTCTAATTAAGGTATAAGTAATTAAACTAAAAAATATTGTTTTTTTCGTATGTCACATAAGAATAAAGCTAAAAATGTAATGCTCGTTTGTATCATGCTTGGGGTTTCTTCTCTGAACGTATTGAATGAGTCAAAGTAATTTAAAGTCTTTAGCCGTTATCTTACGTTCTCGATTATCTCTTTGTATATTTGAGTTTCGGCAAGATTAAAAAATGCTTAATCAGCCGAATTAAAGGTGACATGAACACTCTCACTTTTGATGGAAACAAAAGTGACTAATTCACCGAGTAAACTGTTGATACGAACGATTATTCTTGGTTCCATAGTCGGATGAGACAATGGGCGAGTGGGTTCTACGTTCTCTATTATTACGCGACTTGAAAACCTTTACCAGTACAAATGAAGTACTAGATAAGTCTACAAAATGTACTCAGTAGTAACAATACTTTAATTCTTTTTAATTTTGTATATTTTATATAAATTTAGCCCAAAAAAAAAGAGTCGGTAAAAACAAAAAACGTAATAAAACCATAGCACATTCGATTTAGTACGTATTAAAATATAAATTGTTCTTACTGAAGATGTTCTTGCTCCTTCATTATAATTTTGTTTGCACAAGTAGTTCAGATCATGTACATGGCACTTAAATTTAATAATATCCTTGTAATAACAAAATAAAACATTTAATTTCACATTATATTTTAATTTTTTCAGTCGTGATTTCCCTTATTCAAGATATACTGATACATAGAGCGGGTGAATTGTATAGAAAGATTCAAATTTAATTTTGGTCTAACTCCCACTGTTCTATCTTTATTGGTTTTCAACTTATTGAGCAAATCGTACAAGTATACTTCAGCGGTCGCGCTGCGTATTGCCGCACGTCCGTTTCTCTCGTGTCTAGGCTTATCATACTGTGCTAATCACGACGTGTTTCAGTTAACGCATTGGACTGTTACAGAAATCGCTAGAAATACATTTGTTGTGATTAAATATTTAAAACAGTAAATCTCATCCCCAGCATTTCGGAAATCGTAAATTGAATTAGATTATTTAATAAATAAGTTACAAATAATTATTACGTGAAGGAAAGTAGGCTATATAGTGTTTATAGCTTTCAAAATGAAATAAACCAAATACTAGAAAAAAATAATGAAAAATAAAGTAATAATAACAACAAAATAATAAGTAACATAGAAAATAACATTCAGGAAGGCTGAGGATGGGAACACGAGGCTTCCCGAAACACTGTGACGGTACATACCGGGTCACAGTTATAAACGGGGTTCAGAGTTTTAATCAGGTCAAAATTAGGAATAAAATCATTTTACTTTGTAATCCATGTGAAACAGTGGCAGAAGAAGCTATAAGGAATCTGGGTGTGACTGGTAAACAAATGAGTCGAGTGCTATTTTTAGCTGTCTAGCCAGAGTGGCGCCGATTTAAACCTAAAGGGGCCCCAATATCGTAACTATCGACGGACGTCACAACAATAATGACGTAAAATCAACGTTTTATACCTCTGGAACGTAATAAAAAACATCTTTAAAACGTCCAGAGACATACGGTATGACGTCGACAGCGCGGAGGGAGTGTCACGTGACCGGCGTTTATATACTACATACCCCTAGAGAAATCATTCTATTCCGATCAACACTTTAAACCGGCCGGATGTACTTAACCAACGTTCGACAATTGCCATTCTGTTCCGCACAACATCTAAAACCGGCCGGTTGCGTATAATTTAAGTCCGCGGACAAATCAGTTTTGGCAATTTAAACCAGTAAAAATGTGATTAAATACTGTACAGTAAATATCAACATGTGTCGACAGCAAGTGACGAATAAATTAAACAGTTTCGGAATATGTTTGCGAAATTTACACCAGAAATTAGTGGAACGAGCAATGGCGCCGCATAACGGATAACTCTTCAAAATAAGTACAAAGACCTAGGCAAACTACAAAAACCAAACAAATAATGATATCTTACAAGTAACAGGGGGGTTTTAAAGAATGAAAGAGAGCGTGAATATGAAGTACTGGTGAGCCTTACTAAAAATAAGTAAATGTAATTCTATCTATTATTAATTACGTATGTTCATTAATGTGGTCTGTGAATCACCAGATTTGGGGCAAACCCCGTTAATGTTTTAATTGCAAATAAAATACTAAGTTCAATTTACAAAGTTAGTGCGATTTATTAAATCGATACCTCAGTCTGTTTTTCGCCATTTAATTCTCGCCTAACGGATGCTGGGGTTTCTGGATACAGGTAAGTGTTGGAATGTCAAAGGTAGGTGGTATTTTGGGAGTGAAGTTTGAAGGTTAAAAATGTCATTAGACAGTAAAGTCACAACATGTCCCAAATATGAAGAAACATCTTGAGGTAAAATCTTTATAAATATTTAAAATAAAATAAAAAACAATAAAATAATAGCAAAGAGAGACAAAGCAACGCATTAATTACTATAAAAACAAACGAATATACGAATAAAAAAGACTACGGTTTTACTGTCCAATGGTTTTATTAGGTTTTTTATTTTTACTGACTCAGTTTTTGGGCTAAATTTACTTAAAATATACCAAAATATGAAGAATTAAAAATACTGATATGTAACTACATTTAAAATACGTGTATGTACATTTTGTAGACTTATCTAGTACTTCAATTTTATCAGTCGAGGTTTTCAAGTCGCGTAATAGTTGCGAACGTAAAACCCATAAGTGCAATGTATTTCAATATCTTGAACATTGTCTCATCCGATTCTGGAACGAAGGAAAGATAGACAAATCCATCATCACATACATGATACAACGTGCAATTATGCTAATCTATGCAAATCCAATTAATCAATTAGATTAAATATGCAAAAATTGCTTTGTTTACGTGAATCTATTAATTACTCTGATATAATTAATCGTATTCATTAACGATTAGCATAATCACTGAGACTCTTTAGTGTTGTTTAAACAATATTAGAAGTTTATTACAAATAATTTAATGGTAGTGTTTCGTTACTGAGGTAGTGACAATAGTGAACGCATGAATACTTAACAAATAAATACTTATTTATTAAACATCATTCAAATAAACTTTTGAGACATAAATATAAATTATGACCTGTAAATACAGTTAAGAAAACATACATGAATATAAATCACAATATATATCCGTTTCGTTGCTTGCTGTAAAACAAAACATACAATACAATAGACATACATAAACATAGACATCAAATATTAATATATCCTACACTAATGCGTTCATTTTGCCTCAGATGAATAGCTTTTATGTTTAATATTACCACAGTACGGTAATTGATCTAAATTCTCAAAGTGTGGTTTCTTTGAAAAGAGACAGAGCAGTAGTTTATATTATAATATTAATAACATGAGGATTTTACTTGAGACAGTGAATATCCATAATTCCATCGGTGAGAATCTCTGTTCACTGATGATCCATGTAAGTAGAAGTTCCGTAGATTTTGTGTTGTCATCACTTTGCACTCGCGGATATATTCACTCCCGTTAGTGTTATTGTTAATAATGAAAGTTTATAAAGTCTTGTGTTGCATACGTGTATTCAATATTAGTAGTTGTATACAGATAATTGTCTGTCGTTGACTTGCTTCGTGTATTATATATGTTTAATTTAGTTGTATCATGACTGTGTGCAATATTCAGCACGAGTGTTATGATCGTTAAGTCACTTATTGTTTCTGATGAGATAGCGATACCTAAATCATAGTGTGTTCCGATATCGACCACTGTGTTCGTAATTGTCGCGCCACAGTTCTAATAACGAGTCGTTCGCTCACTTATTAATGTTTAATTTGCATGTCGGAATGCACTTAAAGTTTAAAGTATCAAATTCAGATTCTAGCGATACTTATATCACTTCACACTTCGCGTTACTGCGGTAGACTTCCGTAACTTAGTGAAATACGATTTACTGATTGAAAAACCGCATGATTGTCTGAGAACTATTGAGTAACCATGAAAACTGCTTAACTGAACGACTTTCGAATAACTGAGTACGGTAACTGATAGACTGCAAAAACTTTTAATAACTGATTAATACCAAGAGACTGAGAGAGTGAGTAATTCTTAACAACTGAGAGCCCGCGTACCTCGTAAACAGTTTTTATTAAGCGTTATCTACCAGAATGCAATTTTCTGTCGAACACGCCTCTGGTCATCCCCGATAGGTCTAATATTTCCTTCCACTCTGGACACCTGTGTTTCTCGGCACCCTGATTCGCTGTTCTGGTTGTCACCATGACGACAATTCTCTCCACCTGCTTCTTTGGAAGATGCTAGACTCTGGTTGGTTATCGAACCTCCCCCAACGTACACGGCGAAAGGGCTTCACACAACTTCTTAGAATGTAGGGCAATTGCTCGCCTGTCTGTCAAACCTTTGTTCTTGTGACTCTCCCAAGGTCTGCTGTTGTTCCTTTACTAACAATACGTATCGCTTGGTTCATTGTTTGACTTCCCTTCGATTTTTTCTGTTCATTAACAGCTTCTTGCTCGACATCACCCCAAGATGCCTCCACGGTCCGTCGTCATAAATATCGGTTGTCATCCTAACGTTGCCTCATGCTGTGTGACACTCTTGACTGTATTCTTTTGGTGTGCGCTGTTTTGTCTTCATACTGGGTAAAACCTTTCTAATTCCTTTGTGAGTGAGTATCCTTTTCTTAAAGCTCGCACGCTCCAAATTTAACCCTACAGCATGCACTCGCTTCAATTTCCACGTATCCGTGCCACTATGCTCTGCTTTTGTTCAGTTGTTGTGGTGTTGTAAATCTGAGCTGAGCTTGGTCTGTCACCGTCGATCCTATTTCCCTTTTGTTGTGTTATGTTAGGCGTACTCTTATTGTCTTGTAACTGGCGTCGGGTTGACATGTTGTTAAATTGTTATTATTTATTGCTCTGGCTTGGGTTGGTGACTTGACCTGTGCTAACGTACTTCTCGATCATAAAATTTGAAATTAAAATTTTTGATTGCTATAATGAGCAGACGGTAATACAATATTTTTAAAAGTGATTTTAAATAGTTTTCTTATATTAACAACATATGTTAATTAACAAATTACTGTTAACGATATGTACCTACTACTAAAATGTACTGACATGGACTGCTGGTCATTTAACGAAACGTGTGTAATTTTCGTGAAATTAATAAGGATTTATAGGTACTTGACTTTACGTCATTGTGAAAGTTTGTAGCACTCAGTCTACTTCCACTGAATTGTACGCTTGTATTTCCATTAAGTTTTCAGAGATCTATTAATAGTAGTAGTAATCAGTCCGAAGGCTGGTAGTGGAATTCCATTCAACCGCAGCAGAAACAATAGCCTGAATGTACGCATATTTATTTGCGAATTTTAAAAGCCACAAATCAAACTCTACTGTAAACGTTCCAAACACCGTCTATTGTTTGATCAACGTTACACTTAGTTTGGCAAAGACATTTTAGCGTAGATAAGGTATATGGCTTGAGTGTGTTGATCAACCCAGCGACTGAAGATTTCTATAACTGTAGCCAAACCGTTTGGCTGATAATTGACATCTTATAGGTCACGGCCTTTTGGACAAAATTTCAAAACGTACATATCAATAGATCTTCGTCAGTCAAAAACAATCATTTTCTGATCAATTTTGGGAGTTAAAAAGCTAAACTAAGTAATTAATTACTTAAAATATTAAACAGAAAGTATTATTATTCCCTTGTACCTATTAATTAAGTGAATACTGAAGTGTATGTGTCACTATCTTAAATCTGTGTTTTAAAAAGCTTGATTTTTGGTAATTAGACTGTAGCATTTATAGTGTCATGCCTCGGGGCCGGGTACAAATCGTTGTGGCCCCTTATAACCCTTTTATAGTGCCATGCCTCGGGGCTGGGTACAAATCGTTGTGGCCCCTTATAGTGTCATGCCTCGGGGCCGGGTACGAATCGTAATGGTCCATATAACCTTTTTATTGCGTTTTGCCACGGGGCCGGGCACGAATTTGCCACGTGGCCCCTATACCCCCTAAAATTAAACAACAGCTTAAAACCCTCAACCTGCTCCTCACATTTGACATTGCAGTTACAAGTTAGGTTGCTGACAGTTGTAGTACTGGCACATTAAGCTCAAACTATCTGTAACAGTATTATCGGAAAGAAACGCATTATGTTGCAGATGGCAAACATAAGTTTTAAGTGCACAGTAACGTTTTACTTTGTCTTCAGCTTAGTATACAAAATCGTGGCAATACTGAAAAAAGGTAGTCATGATTGTTTCTGAAGTTATCTATCACTTGTGTCTCACATTAATTACTATTTGATAAGCAGTTAGTCCTTTCCATGTCTCTTTCCCATTCAGAATTGGTGTCATCAGTATTAATGATGTAGATAATGAAATTATCTAGACCTATCAATGATGCCTGTAATGATATCATGTTTTAACAGTTTATCTTTCTATTTCAATACATGCTGAAAACAATAAAATAATTAGTTTCACTCCTGATAATTTTTTAATGTCAGACAATTTGTCTGTGTTTCAGTGTACTATTGAAAGATAAATATCCTCCAAAACTTTTTGCGAATCACAAAGTTGTAATTTGTGTCGACATTTAAGTAAATATACATTCAGCAACCGATGATAAAAAAAAACCTGAAAATAAGAATCTCTCTCTCTCTCTCTCAAATGTTTGCTTCCTTTCCTATTTTCTTACTGAGTGAGCTTATGGGCCTGTCCGATCGCAACTGTCACATGTCCTTGAGGGCCTCTCCTCTGGTATCAAGAATTCACTTTACGCAGGATTTAATATAAAGTTTACAAAATCAGTACTTAAGCTATAGAATGTGGTAGTTTTAATGGTTAAATGTTAGTTTTCATATAATATTAATCATTTTTATATACCTCTCACTTAGTGATTTTGATCATTATTAATTTTAATGAAGAAAGTTGTATTAGTGGTTATAATCACAATCAGAATTATTACTGTTGCACACCACTATAGAAAAATTATTCTGTTTAGCGCTTTCAAGCTTCACAGCTTATCGTCAGATCGGCATTAACAAGAGGAAGTAAAAACCAAACCCTTCACACCCCCACCCCTCCCCTCTGTCCACACGCAACAAGCTATAATTTTCCCTACCTCTGAGACCTGTCACCCCCGTCTGTACAGTTACATATTTTTCTAGCACATTCCTTGTGTTTACGTGTTGTGTGTGTGTGTACATTCTTTTTAAAACCTACCGCCTTTCTCATTTACACTTGTGGGCGTGGTCACATAAATTATAAAAGAAATTAATAAGAAAGAAAGAAAGAAATAAAAAAAGGAACACCTCGCTAAAAATAACTATGAAAAAAGAGTAATAAACTTACAGAGGTAACTTTCAATACAGAAGAAAAAGAAATGTTAGCTAAAGGCTTAAAATACGCGCCGCCACCAAAATTAAATCAAGAAAAAACAATTATTGAATGCGAAAGCATAATACAAAAACTAGGAAATGAAAATGATAAAAAACAAATAAGGTGGGAAGCAGGTAATGTAGTAGATAAAATATTTAAGAAAAATTTATATAACTCAAAAAATGAACAAAAAATCAGATCAACTGTAAATAAAATAAAAAAGACTGATATTATAGTTACGAAGGCAGACAAAGGAAATACAATGGTGCTATTGAAAAAGGACAAATACATAAAGAAAACGGAAGAATGTATAAGTGAAGGACCATATGAAGAAATAAAGTATGATTATACAAGTAAGTACCAGTCAAGGATAAAACAAATGATGAAACAAATAACATTTATAGAAGAAAGTAAGAAAAAGTATTTAATGGAAAGTAATCCAACAGCACCAATTTTTAAAAGTCAGGTATAAAATACATAAAGAAGGAAAACCAATTAGACCGATTGTTTCTTTTATTAATGCACCTATTTATAAATTATCAAAGGAAGTTAGCAGAATATTGAAAGAGAAATATGAATTTGGGACAAAATACAGTATAGAAAATAATGTAAAATTGATAGAAAAACTAGAAAATATTATAATTAATGAAAATACAAAATTGATATCACTGGATGTTAAAGACATGTTTACTAATATTACAGTAAATAAGGTTATTAAGTTAATAAATGACAATAATATGGGAGAATACAGGTATAAAAAACAATTGATTAAAGTAGTTAAAGAATGTGTAAATCAAAACTATTTTAGGTTCAATAACAAGTTTTATATACAGAAAAAAGGATTACCTATGGGATCTTCATTATCACCTATTCTTGCAGAAATATACACGAATGATTTTGAAAAGCAATTAATAAATTCCACTAAGTATAAAGACAATATAAAATTATGGACTAGATACGTTGACGATGTATTAGTAATTTGGGAAGGAGCATAGAAGTGCATGTGTTTATAAATGAGGTAAATAATAAGGATAAAAACTTACAGTTTACAGAAGAGATAGGAGATAAGAAAATAAATTACTTAGATTGAAACATAGAAATTAAAAATAATGAAAAACTACAGTTTGGGATATTTAGGAAAGAATCGTATTCTGATAAAATTATACCAAGAGAGTCTTACCATTCTTATAGATATAAAATGGCGGCAATCAATTCATTTTGTTATAGAGCCCACAAGTGTTTAAAAGAGATAGAAACAAAAGATAGGGAGTTAAAAACGATAAAGGGAATTGTAAGGAATAATAATTATAACACCAACATAGTGGATAAAGTTATGAAAAGTATTAACATACAAAAAGCTAAAATAGAACCAGAACAAAAGAATTATGCAGGGTCATTGACATACATAGGATCACATACTAGGAAAATTATAAAATGTTTTAATAAATACAGAGTAGATATAGCTATTAAAAAATGTGAAACGGTATTTGATAAGATAAGGAACAAAAATATAGAAAAAATCCCAGTATTACAGAGAAGCGGAATTTATAAATTAAAATGTAAGGATTGCAACAAAGTGTACCTAGGTGAGACAGGACGGAAATTTGTATGCAGGTTGTCTGACCACAAACGTGGAGAAGATGAACAACGAATTCGTTATATGCGAGACACTTCATAGAAGAATACCATAAGTTTGTGAATCCTTTGGAAGATTATGAAATTTTAAAAATAGTAAATAATACAGTTGAAGGAAACTTAGGGAGGACTTAGAAATATTGAAAGACAGAGAAAAAGGGTTAGACAATTTAATGAATATTAAAACTAAACTTGATAATGAAGAAATATTTTGTAATATAATTAAAAAGTAAAACATAGATAAAAAGAGATAGATAAAAGTAATTAAAGAGGACGGATAGATAACATTAAGAATTAAATTGCATAGGACTATTGGATGTTTTAAAATAAGGGTGAGTGACCGCACCCACAAGTGTAAATGAGAAAGGCGGTAGGTTTTACAAAGAATGTACACACACACACACATTCAAAACACATAAACACAAGGAATGTGCTAGAAAAATATGTAACTGTACAGACGGGGTGACATGGCTCAGAGGTAGGGAAGGGACAGTTGAATTATAGCTTGTGTGTGGCCAGAGGGGAGGGGTGGGGGTGTACAGGGTTTGGTTTTTACTTCCACTTGTTAATGCTGATCTGATGATGAGCTGTGAAGCTTGAAAGCGCTAATCAGAATAATTTTTTTATACTGGTGTGCAACAGTAATAATTCTGATTGTCATTATTAATTGTCTGCACCAGTGTAAATAACATAAACAATTTTACACCTGATCAACACTTTTTGAAAGATGTGACAAGTAGCTAAGACATAAAGTAAACTTGTTTCTAGGAATAATTCTCCTAGCGCGTTAGAACTGAAGTGCATAGAAGTGTGGTTAATCTCGTGTACACTGTTTGTATTCTTTGCACTGCTCGAATACTTCATCGTATTGTTTGGCATCCGTTACGACAAACACTGGAGACATAAAAAGAAAGATTTAGAAAGGCAGTTGAAATCGAATACTATTGACCCATCGAGATTATTTAGCACTAACAAAGTTCAGCCTCACGAACACAAGGACGTCACTGCTTCACGGTCAGTAGAAGATCATATGGTAAGTACTTTTTATTAAATATTGAAACAATTTTGCTTTCCTACTTATTGCAACTAGGCATCGTCCTACTGCAATTCACGACTCGTATAATCATATTGTTTCATTTTGTCTTTAACAACACAAACATCTATGACATAGTCTATAAAAAAATCTCTATTATAAGAAGTGGCGAGGCGTGGGTCTGAAATTAGACAAATGGCTACATGACCCTGTTTACATCTCTACACAAGTTTGTGGCCTATTTATTATAATATTCTCCTACAATATTTATTAAAATAGACTCCTTCGTTTATCGCAAGAAAGGTGTGCATTTACAAATATGAAATATATCCAGAAAGTAAGTTCCGATAGGTTATTGAAACAAATGTGCCGCGACTAGTAAAATAACATCGTGGCGAGTTTTAATTATTTTATTTTTACGTCTATATTTCGCCTAGATATAGTCTCTGCCGCGAGCCGCCAGTTATGCATCGTCGCGTGCTCTGTTGATTAATTGCCGTAATTACGGTCTCCCTCCAACGCTTCCCACGTGAGGGAAAGGCTGAGTTGCTTCTCGTTCCTCAAACAAGTATCATCAGTGCTGGCGACGAAATAGATTTCTGTCTGTCCTACTTTCTGCCATGGGCGAGTAATTTTATTAAGGACCTCTGGGTTCCCGAACCAGCCAGGGGCTTGAGACAGAAACGAGGCAATGACTACTCCTGTCGCCATCAGCTGAGCATTGCGGCATAACTCTCTGTTCGTCGCCGGACGTTAGGGATGGGACCTGCAATAGATACAGGATGAATCTCCCGGATCCTAAACCAGCAACTTGCTAAACATCGAGGCATGAGCTAACCATCTACCTCAGCACGTGGTAACAGCCTTACACCAGGTGAAACAATTCAAATTATTTAAGTTGACCTCGCGACACATTTTGCCACACTATTGCAGTGAAAATATAAAAGAATAGAGAAGTTACATTCCGTTTTGTGAGTTAAATTGCAGTTAAACAGTAGATGATCAAAACTGAACATGTCTGTTCATTATGTGCACGTTTATAATTCAGTGGTACTAATCTGTAAATTATTAGTAAGTCAATAATTGTATGCCAGACTAGCAGGCATGTACAGAGAGATTGTTTCATTCCGTTTTCTATTTATTCAAATTCTTGCATTTCGTCGGATTAACTGTTTGTGCGGGTTCATGAATTATCACGCCAGGGCAGCTCACGCTGTCGGCCATATTTAACTGAAAGTCATTTACTATAGTAAATTCACGTGTTACCTTGCTGCCTTTCTTTTCTCATGTTTTATTTAGTTTCGTTTAAGCTTTTTCTAGTTTTCAGTCCAATCGGGATGTGCATGCTTGCAGCCTGGGCGAAACTCGAGCTGTTGTGATTGTTTGAGAATTTCATGAAGATGATAGTATATTTATATATAATAGTGATTAGTATTGAGAATGCCTATAATAACTTACCTACACTAATTGTTAGCATACCTGTTGGGTCATTGTGAGATTATTATTATTTGTCAGTAGGCATTATGCCAAGTTAATTTAGTGATGATTAATCATTACCTGGAGTGGTTGCTATAATTTAAAAGGAGTGCTAATTATTGAAGGTTTAAAGTCACCTAAAAGGGGTTTTCAAAACCATGCACTGGCTTGGTAGGGGTGCTGGTTATGTGCAGTATTAATTGAACTTGTTCAGTATTCTGAGTCCCCGGAAAGCAACAAACAGAATGATTAATCATTGCTGGGCTCTCGTTCTGTCACTTAAGAGTGAATAATTTGGTTGGCTGTTATAATACTGTAATTTGATTTATGATGCTGAATTACCGAGGGCCTCATGAATGTCTAAGCTGAACTATAGAAGATTACTGTCCTAAAATAAATGTATGTATAACATTATTGGATACTGTTGCTATAAGATCTAAGGCAAAAATAAATGTTATGTTAATCCTGACTTTTATTTTCAAGTCCTGTCACAATGGGCTCGGTGCATTTTATGCTTCATCTAGGCCATCTGCCTAGTCCTAAAAGTTCGCCTTCCCCTCTTCAAAAAAAAAAAAAAACTTGGATTTTTTTTTCAAAAAAATTTTTCTCAAAACTTCGAGAAGGGATAATAAGGCGGCTCACAAACCATGAATATCGTTGAAAAACATTTTTATTCTTACTTGAAGTACATACATTCAACTACATTTCTACGTAGTTTATGTCACTGCTGAGGCACCTTTCGGTGTGGACCTCCAGGGGTTCTACACCTTCGTCGTATAAATTTTCTGCCTGTGATTTGAACCAAGTATTAGTGGCTTGTTTAATATTGTCATCATTATAGAACCACTGGCCACCAAGGAAGGACTTCTAATGGTTGAAAAGGTGATATTCGTTTGGTACGAGGTTCGAATTGTGAAGGCAGATGATCAAATTGTTCCCAGCCGAAGGTTTGTGAGGACACGTTGCGTTGCAATGGCAGTTCGTGGATGGGAATTGTCATGAATCAACACAATGCCATGGGTAAATATCCCATGTTGCTTTTTCTCCCAAGAGACTGTACACATGACTTTCTGAGAGGAAACCGTTGACTTGAACTTTTTCTTTGAGGGCGATGAAGTGTGCCTCCACGCTATGAATTATTGTTTTGATTCAGACATTGCGTGTGATACCAATGTCTCGTCTCTCGTGACTATACATCTCAGGAAGTCGTCGCTTTGCTGTCCCACTGTTTCATTTTCAGTCACTCTGTGAGCATTTTTGGAACCCAGAGTGCACACAGTGTCGGTAGTTTAGTTTTTCAGACACAATTGGCGTTCATGAAGAACTGAACGTGAAACTTCTGGAAAATGCAGTGAGAGCGATGTCAGTGAATCATCTATTTTCTGTAATCTTCTCTTCAATGGCTGTATCACGTCGTCTTTCATTAAAGACGGCCACACACTCTGTCCATCATCGTGAACATTTTCGCGTCCTTGTTAAAAAGCGATACTCCTTTCCCTACCGCCGAATCAATCACTGCTTCTTCTCCGTAAACCATCGATGTATAATATGTGGATCGCGTGCTGTGTTCAGTGAATTCGGTCCGACCGCTGCTCGGCGCTCTCCCCACCACCGGGGGGGCAAGAACACTGCGTATGCCATACACTGTACCTGAATACTACTTCCGTTCTTAGTTTAATCCTGATGTAAACAAACAGGCGTGGCATATCTGAAACGGTATTTGCTGCGTGAATTACAGGCGTGTCACTCTGACAGATGGTGTACAGACAGAATACATATATTGATAGGCTATTGTATAAACACACATAATTGTAAAATTTGCCCTGTAGAAAGTAAAACTTGTGACAGTGTCAGACTGACAGTGAAATATTTTATAACACCAGTTAATGACTTTTATTAACCGTTTAAAAATCGCAACAAAACAAAAAATAAAGTTTATTTAAAATGAAAATAGAAGCTGGGATAATTACTAGTGTACTGTATTACTATCAGTTGCTGTCAGCGAGTAATTCAATCTCTTCCGTATCTGTGTCGAAACTTGTATCATCACTTGAGTCAGCGTGATATTATTAGTATTATCACTTACTTATTGATAAGACTGTCCACAGCGACATCGGTAATCTGTGCCAGTTCCCAGAAGTTATCTTCTTCCTTGATTATACACTCAAAACTATGTCCGCCGTTGTTTCATTTATCTCCTTCTCTGTCAATAGATTTATATCAGGCAGCTGTGTTGCTGCCTGACATAAATATAAAGACAGTTTTATATATGCTGTGTTGTGACAGGCAACATATCCTTTCAACTGTCACCATATTAATTAAATAGGATTCAAAATACAGTGATAAGGAGGAAGTCTTAAAACGAATGACGTGCCCTGACTTAAGATAACTTTCACATGACTATACAGACATTATGCACATGCACGTAATACATTACTGTGTGAACAGTGTCAATGCCTCTGACCAATAGCGTTTCCGATTTGCCAAGTGGGTTTGTTTACACCAGGATTGAACTAAGAACAGAATAGTGTACAAAGTCTTGACTTTTTCTGCAATGTTATTGCTTTATTTGGTGCATATTTGTATTAAATGGTATAGATATGTCACATTTTGACATTAATTAATGACAAAAAAGTTGAGGGGTTTTAATAAGTTCTTTTGGAAAATAAGCACATTTCTTTCAGTGTGAGATTTTAGTATTTTGACACATTATTTTAGTTTATCGCTAAGTTCTGTTACATTCATAAATAGTGTAACATCACAAGATGTTACCTAACCTAAGTGTATATTATCAGATTTTATAAGGACAAAACAACCATGTAAATAGGAATATAATAGTAGAAATAACCAAGAAAGAAGAAACCAAGAAAGAAGAATGAAGCAGAAGTGCCACATGAAACAGTAACCCAAGGGCTGTTTGACACTACAACTAGACTAAGACTAAAACGAACTGATGGACAGAGTAAATTTACATTCAGCTGTCAATCCAGTAAGTAGCTGATGTAAACCGAATGTCATATGTAAACAAAAAATGAACTAATGAGCAGTTAAATACTGTGAAAGCAGAATTAGCATTTTGCTGATAATAGATGTGACAATGACCAGTAAATTATGAATGCCAAAACTAATGTTAACAATGGCTACATAGTGAGAATGAAGATGTATTTCAGCATCAAATATACTTGTTAGAAAAGAGAACTATTTATAAGAGAGAATCTTATACAAATAAGATATCTCCACAATTTACCGAATTGAGAACCAATAAGCATTATTAAGGCCAAATTCCAATGTAGGCGATATGTCTTAGCAAGCTTAGACCAAACATTAGTCAGTAAATTGGCTATTGAGAATTAACACACGTGTAAATTAAAATACACAGAACCATGGTTACGCCTTGACATAACAAAAAACATTATTAAAACAATAGGTTTAATCATAATTTTAATTGTTAAATAGTAGTTTAAAACGAATTAGCATAAAACAAAATGTCATAGTCAGTAGGATCATTCATTACAATGTATAGAGTTTAGGTGTACAAGTAATGTTCAGTAAAAATGTCAGTACAGCATTAATGGTGTTCGCACATAAACATTTGATTAATAAAATGATATGTGAACACAAACAATATTAACCAAAAGTGTAAAACCGGCGACTCAGAAATAGCAGACGACAGTGAAAGTGATGTACCCGAACATTGGTTTTATAACAATGTCGGTCAAAGTGAAAGTAATTCGAGATCGAGTGATATCAAATTAAAGGAAAAAAACAATCTTTAATTTGATAGTAATATCAACCCAATCGCAACTGTATTTAGTGCGGGAGAGATGTTAGCATCATTCTAAAAATGTACATCGGGAAACTGTTTATGAATAATAACAAAAATGACAACTAGCTGTCACCGCAACATTTGACGGTTAGAAAAAGCCGTTATCAACTGCCAAAAAATGACACGTCATACCGACACACCTACCAAAGCCAATCAGAAAATTAGTTAGTAATTAACATTTTTACCTAAGGCCGATCAAAGAAGGGGGTATATAAAGACGAAACAGCGAATTTTGAGGCAGACTCTTACTGACTAGCGTGTAGCACAGACGTGTGCCCGCCATCTCTACATTTTTAATAACTCTTAGCGTCATTTACATATTACATTGAAACCAATAGTTCAACAACAAGAAACGACTACTTCAAGTTCATCTACAGCAAACAACAGTGATTAAGTGCAGTATCATTTTAATTTTGTGCGGGAAATAATGAGCAGAAATAATTAATTGTTATTATTCACGATCCATTTTAATCAGAAGAGGATCGCATTATTCTGTTCTTGTGCGAGTTTAGTGCCGAAACCCAGTAATCATTATAATCCGATTACTGAAGTGATTAATAAGTTTTAATTAAATAATTAAAACTCAGAAGGTAACAGTGCAATCATTACTAATGTTTATCTGAGCGCCATAACCTATACTTTTTTCAACACTAGCCTGTACTGACGCAAAACACAAAAACACTTTAAGATTACACCACGTCTCAATTTATTATACAAATTTGTTATTATTAATTAAGCTATATGTTAGTTGTAAGGGTTCTCACTTGATAAATATTGTCACTAAAAAAGCAAGCGTTGATGAAACGCGCGATCTTTCAACAGATCATTTTTTAATTTTGTTTACTTTGCGAAAGTAACCTAAAAACTTTGTTGATCAATTTTATATCAAAAGGATTATTGGATATTGTGTAGGAATAATTGTTTTCTTTCGTGTCTCAAAGAATTCACAACTGAGATAATCATAATCTTAATGTTAAAACTAAATAGCATCTGGACTTAACCAGATTTATAATTCATGTTCTGAGCAAGCCGTATAAGGCATATAATAACTGACTTTTAATTGTACAACTTTGTATGTTTGCTTTATATTTGTTTTTTTTGAATTCTCTATGAGGGTATAAATAAAACCCGTTACTAACAGCATCACCTGATTTTGATTTATTTCTATAGGATAATTAAATATTTTATTAAAAAACGTAAACAACCTTCTGTTGTGTTTAATATTTTGGAATAACATTGCCAAAAGGTGATACACAATCATTTTAAATTTTCTAATCATTCAGTAATTTTTATGTGTGGGTTTTACACGGGATTTTCCCTGAATAAATCCGTGTGGCGCCCACTAATTAAATAACAAGGTAATCTAACCTTACAACCAAAGTGAGTTGGTGTTTGTAAACTGAGTTGACAGTTTAGTGAACTTCTAGTAAACACGATCAGGTACGTAAAAGTATATTTTTGTTTATGATATTGTCCAGACATTACGAGACGTGACATACTCAGACTACCTGCAATCTTAAGAAGAAGTTTTACTACCAGTTTCAACCAGACGAGAACTATTGTCAAGCGACCAACTGCTATACTTCACGTTTCAACTTAAGCTAATTTAGCATTTAATTATAATCAACTTCACCATTTTATTTATTTAATATAAGGGAATTCTTTTTAAACAAGTATAATTAAACCACTGTAAACACACTGTGAGTAACTTTGAATGTTTCATTTTAAAGTACTTTACTACATTAGTAACCTTCAATTAGAAACAACTATTCCAAACATTGAGTTATCTCAAAAGAATATTTCACACATAATTGAACTTTGTTTTAACGAGACTTTTAATATTTTAACCACGAATATAAGTTTAAATAACAACACTTTTATTTTATTTCAAGTTAATTGTAAACACACACGTTTTCATTTTATTACAAATAGGTTAGACCAACTAGTGTGGCGTTTAAACGAAATTTAAACATTATTTTAATATAATTACTATAAACAAATAAACATAATAATTTAAAATACACCCGAATAACGTTACGTTATAAATTGACGCATACAACGTGGGGCTTTACGAAAGAAGGACACACCGAATAGTTCGTTACGTTATAATAGTTATTTATAAACATTTAATGTTGAAGCCACTAATGCAATTTCAGACAAATAAATATTAAAAGTAAGGAAAATACAGAATAAAAAATGTGAACCATAAATTTTAAAATGTTTATTGTTATCTTTTAGCTGAATTTAATCTTCTTTCCTAAAGTCAGAATGTTAAAATATCAATGTTAATTTACATTAATTTTTTTAATTTTACTTAATTAGCTACATATTAATTACATAAACATGCTTATATTAAACATTACTGAATAAGAGAAATTAATTTAACTTTTGGCGGACACCAAGTTTAATGATGTAGCTGCAGAGGTTCTTTCTTTTGCAATATTGTAAAACAAGATTTCATAATGTACCTGTTAATTTAAAACAAGCTTCATTTCATGGCTGCCTTCAAGAAAGTCATTGTGTGAAATATGTTTTTAAACACTGTGCTGGTAAAGTTTTCACAAGCTGATATAATCATTTTTTGGCATTAAGTTTACTATCTCAACATCTACTCTTTTACTGATCTAATCAACAAACTATACATTCATTTTATGGTCTTTAACATGTTTGATGACGCTCTAATTAATTTTTGGCTTGAGAAAAAGTCAGAAGTGAGCGTAAACGCTTAGGTTTTGACATTTGTTATCAGAAAATTAATACACTCTTCACACTTTGTTAGAAATAATTTTTTTTACAGTAAAGCCGCACAGATAATACAGGATATTACCTTATACTATGAGCTAATGTCTTTAATCATATTGCTAATTCCCTTAAAATGTTTTATTTCTTCATTATCAGTTTCATTTAAATCTTTCTCTACTTCTGCAAAACTCAGATTAAGTTTGATTAAATAAATCAAAATCTAAACAATTGCACTTGATAAATGCTGTATACTGTTTCTGAATATAAATTTTCTCAAGGCTCACTGAAACTGTTTAACATGGTTGTTATTATGTCCCTCACTGGATCTAATACAAAAAACAAGAGTTCCAAGCTGTACGTGTCGGACCGTTTTCTGCCATCAGCACGCGATCCATATATTATACATCGATGCTGTAAACATAGCAAAGGCGGTGAATTTAAGATGGTTTAATGCCTTTCGCATTCAAGAAACGAATCGCACACCTGCTTTCACTCGGCAGCGGGCGTCTCTATTTTCTTACACATTATAAACACGTCTAACGAAGCTTACTCAGTGCACAGTTATTTACAAATGGCGCCATTGCCTTGCCAACAAACTCGCCGCGTATATGCAACAGCGTGCCAGTATCGATACCACAGCATATTTACAAACGGAACTTACTTTCTAGATATCCCTCGTACATATTCCATGTAATATACAAATTATAAAATATTTCAATTAATGAAAGATTTGTTTAATCAATATAAACGTTTTCGCCTACTTTCTCGTCATATCTAATTATTATAATGAGGTAGGCCTACTTGAATCTTTGTATTACAGTAACTAAGCTGGTGATAATTGTTTTGATTTTCAGGATGGAGACACTGAAGCTGACCGACCAAATAAACGAAGATTTCAGATGTTAGCAGAACATGCAATTCTCTACTGCGGCTCTCAGAGCGGTACCTTAGACCAAATATCACTGGGACTCTTCCCACCTTGCTTCGTACTGTTCGCAATTATTTACTGGGTGTCGTATTTAACCGAAGCAAAACGAAGAATTGGTACATGACTAAGAGTTATGGACTTCATTTATTATAGTTCTACCAATCGTCAGTTTTTTTAGTATTTAGTAATTTTAAGTTATTCAATTGTAGGCTTAGCGTTTAAAAACATGAAAGCTATATGTCATTGAGAAAAACTTGATAGTGTTAAACAAACAAAAAAGAACAAGACGGCCAGTGCTCCCAGTGGCAGTCTCTGATGAAGCAAACAAAAACTGGTTCAGCCAACAAGGTAAAACTTTTACGTTTTTACCAATAAAAAACTCTGTGTTCTGAGTCTATAGTGGTATAATTATATTTACTAAATTTAAAGAGAGATTCCAACAAATGAAAACAAACTTGGCCGATTAAACAAAAAAAAAAAGAACATTTTATTATATGCTAAAGATTCATGTAAATACTGAACATTGCAATAATGTAATAAAAAAATAAACATAATGAATTGTAATAGCGTTGACTATAACTTTAGAAGACTAATTTTTACAAATTCTTTTTAATATATAGGCCTACTGTTACTGGTGACTGGAAATTGGATCTTCTTTTTTGTTTAATTGTTTTGAAACTGTAATAACTGAACTAGAAGTTTCTAATTGATTAAGAATTTTATTTTGTCGTTTAAAAGAACATTCTTTCAAATTCGATTTGATTGAATCTCTATTATTATTTAATACACACTCATCCGATTAATTATCATCCAAGTTATTACAGTAGGAACATTGTGAATGGAACTTTTAAGTAAAAATTTTATAGTATGTTATTTTCTTGAATTGACAACACGATGTTAGTCCTTTTACTGACAAATACCATAGGCGCTTTAATAGTGGCAAATGCCATTTTCCTTTAACTATGATTTTACAGAATGTTCAATAACAATTTTAATTTTTTTATAGACACATAGAGAGAGAAAGTGTTCAGAAGTTAAACTTCCTCTTAGAAAAGTTAACCCACTGTTTGTCATTCAGAGAATGTGTGTGTGTGTGAGAGAGAGAGAGAGAGAGAGAGAGAGAGAGAGAGAATGTGTTTATTTATTTTAATAAATATTTATTATTATTAATTTGTTTATATTATGCACTTTAGCAAACCACACACACACAATCACATCTCACTGTCAGCGTCATATAGCCCACTACAAAAGCAGAGCATGGGATTTTAATGTAATACCACCATAACAAGAAAATACATAGTTGTCATAACACCTTGGATAATAAAGATAGAAACATATTAACAGCAATAACAATTGTATATAATATCACTGGTGCCTATCACCAGATAATTTAATGGGGCAAAAGTGAGCGCTGGGTACAGGTGACGTCACAGCAGCATCAGTATACTGCAAATTCAACTTGTCATCCCTACCATGGATTCTAACCATAGGCGTGTCCAACGAAGGTGCCACCGGTGCCGTGGCACCACCACTAGATTGATTTTTTTTTTTTTTTACGTGCAGAATATGTTTTTACGTAGAAACTGCATAATTTCTGTGACAACACTCCTATTAAACCGATAAATATATGAATCTAATCAACTTTAATTTCGTATAGCTTTTCTCACATAATCTGGCATCGGCCGTCGCGTCGGGAAGCGGCTGCATGAATAGTGTAGTTGCCGTCGTTGCCGTGTTTTTAGGCCTTACTCAGCGCCAGGGTGGCGGCGCCAGCTGAGTAAGACATTTTCAAAAATCTTCCGGGGGAGGACCCCAGACCCCCCCCCCCCCCCCACCGGAAGCCATTCTTGGCACCACCACTACTGAAGTCCTGCACACGCCTATGATTCTAACTACTGTGAGTACAAGTATATTTTTGAAACTTTCAATTTATACTTACACCCTACCATCTTTTTTGCTTCCTTATTGTAGTCATTTAGCTAGCTACATCACATTACTATTATATTTATGTTGTGTAGCTTGCTTGTTTATTTAGTTTTATTTTCCAGATAAAACTAACTTTACAGAAACTCGTGTGCATGAAAAGAACATAATATAAGATATGAAAATATATGAAGACTGTTATGTGAGCTTAACAAAATGTATTGTGCAATGTACAAATAGAAAAGAATTTTTCTCTTTCATGGTTTCTATAACCTTGCTAGTAGACAGTAAAATAATAATGACGTTATTCTAACTTTTCTGGCTACCAGGGACCAGAAAACTTTTAAGTCGATGGTACGTATTAGTTGTGGTGCCATAAGGTTCTTTAAGTACTTTATCACCCCTAGAATGAAAACACACATATACACTCTTGCACATTTGTGTGTGTGTAGGGGGGATAAATTGGTTTTTCGAAGGAGACTGTATCCTTCCTCTACATTCTTCTCTCTTGATATGTTTCAACATCTGCTGCTCTCTTCATCACGAATGGTATAACTACTCAGAGCAGATGTTCAAACATGCAGACATTTCTTTTCTGGCATATTAAATTATTATTATAATTTAAGAGTACTATCAAGAAACATGTGCCACACTTGAATAATCTGCTCTATGTAAATTGTCAATTATTTTTTAATTAGTTGTCTAGTGAAGTTGTTTTGCATTGGTTGGCTATTGTTGTATTATAAATGAATTTTGGATATTTTTGTTTTGTACATTTCCAGTACTTATTATGTTAAAATTGTCTTGTGTTTTGTATTGGTTTCAAATTGTTCAGTCGTGTCAGAAATGCATTCTTCATATCATATTTACATGCGCATATACACGTGTGTAGGTTTTCCCAAATGTTCATAACAATGCCTTTTTATGATATGCATTTTACTAATGCCATATTATTAATGTCTGTGAATTATGTTTCTTTTTTATGATAAAACTTGCTAAATTAGATTTGGAGTAATTTTTTATTATTCTAATTCCAAACTATTCCTAGTGATTCAAACCATCCATAATAATATTAAATTGCAACTTTCTGTATAATATTCAATATAATGTAAATGAAAGAAATTAAATAAATTTAATTTCTTGAACTGCAGAAGAAAACAAATTAAATAAAAGCACCACAAATAAAATATAAAATGTAAACAGAGAATCTACCCAGAAACAAACAAGCACAGATAATAACAGTAAAAAGAAATGGGCAACATATACATTCATACACAGCAGTTCAAGAAAACTTACAAAACAGTTCAAAAACACAGACATTAAAATAGCACATAAAAAAATAATAACAATCTATACAAAAATAAATTAATAGCCCCCAAAACAATGAAGATGCTCTACAAAATAACATTTACAAAATTGTATGCAAAGATTTAAACAAACTTTATAGAGGCTAAATAAAAAAATAATAATAAAAGCTACTCTGAACATATAGTAATCATTAGGATGGATATTAAGATAGTGGTTTTATGTTCTTATCAAGAAATTTATATTTCCACTATGCAAGTAAGTTACTTTTCTCATATGAACCAGCCTTACAGTGGAGAATTCGGATTACTATATAGCACAGAAATATTATGTATCTTGAAACAAAGTAAAATAAAAAAGTAACTCATTGAAAGTCTTCAAAAATAAAAATTTTCCATAAATTCTTACCTGCCCCCCGAAAAATCTATCACCCCCTCCCCACAGACAAGAACAGTAGCTATTACCACTAGAATGCTGTCTTTAAACCTAACTTTTGATGGTATGTAAAAATTAGCAGGATTTGACCTGACTAGTATCATCATTCAGATTTAAATACACAGTGTCTCAACCACTAAAACACCTGTGGCTCTCTTCAGCTGCACCTGTAAATTAAACTATCATTACAAACTGAGTTAGGCATATCTAAGATCCATTCACTAATGAGTGTAAACTGTCAAAAGAATAAATGTTGTTAAAATCACTGCCAAACTACAAAAGTAAAACACAACTATAGAAATATTCATAATTACTCAAATTTTTCTTGTTATTTTATATTATTATTAATAAAATGTACACGAATGTATTTTATTTTGTAAATTACATATGTTTCGATAGTAATTAAATGCTACTTATCCTGTAAGTCTGCTGGGCAGAACTGGGAAGCATGACAACACTAACACAAGTTCACACAAGGAACAATTAGCACTCACACTAGAAACAGAGAAAGGTGCAAGTTGTATCCTCAATTAACACAACTACATACTACTCCAGCTTACAGCCCTTTAAACAAATTATACTGATGTTGCATGTAGTGTAAGTTGTATTAGCAATTATAATAGTGGCTCCAGTTTGTCATAGATGAGTGGATAGATACCAGCCTGGGCCACTGTAAGATTTTTGTTGTTGATAGAAAACAAGTTTGGCTTGATACAAATATGTCATCAATACGTCAGAATTGTCTCTAGTGCTAGAGTAGTCTCTGGTTGGATTTTAGCACAAGACTCCATTGTATGTCCAGTTTTTCAAACAGCTTTTCTACAGAATTGTGGGAGCAAACCTAGACCGCAACCATAATTCTGACATGCCTTGCCAGGAGATGGTTCATTATCACAGCTACTAAGGTTGGCCTCACAATGCTAAGTAGACACTATTCAGATCTACTGCTGGATTCAGACCCACAATCTCTGAAACATGAGACTAAAACATTAACCACTTGACCAGGGTGAAAGTGATTCTGTTTGGGTTAGTGACTGAAAATAGTCCTCTGACCAAACAAATGGTCTTCCAGATGCTTGGTAATTTTTATACTCTTTGCAAAACTGTCTTGCAAAACTGTCAATTGGGATGGTAGCACCTTCTGTTTTTGCAAGTTCAACACTTTCATTTCAAGTTTTGAAACCTACTTCTGATTCAAGTATCGATTTAAAATTATCCTTAACCAAGGTCATAACATGTGCTGTACTGAAGTTTCCCCCAAAATGTATGTAGAGAAAACGACATAACATTTGCCAGCATTTCTAAAATGGTTATATGAAAAACAACAGATATGCAGAATGAAATAAAATTCAATTTTTATGAATATCTGATGTGAGTTCTGTTTCACTTTCTATCTGTACCATAATAAAAATGGCAGGATCTTCTTTTTTGTAAACAGAAGGATAGTGGCAAGTCTATTGCTGCCACTAAATCTATTATCTACTATGGAGACACACCAAAGTTGATGAGTAGATTGGCAGCAAGTACAGTAGTCTCGCTAATCCGGGCTTGATGGGACCGGACCCCGTCTGGATAACTGAAAGTTCGGATTAAACGGATCAGCTTTAAAATGTCTGTAAAACAAGTTTTAGATGGGTAAAACTATTAAAATCGATGTTTTTATCATAAAAATTACTTTTTCAGTCTCAATACTACAACGTAGGCCTACTTTTTTAACGTACGAATTGATTTAGGATAAAAAACAAAACATCTTATTGATTGAAATTCAAAGTTTATTGATTGTACGGTACTAAAGAAAACTACAGTACATTACTGTTACATAATTAAAAAGTGTAAAAATGAAATAAAGTTTAAATTCTGTACAGGACTGTAAGATAAAATGAAACTATATGTGCATATGTATGTACTGTACAACTGAAAACAAGAATTAAGTCTTTGAACTCACTTGAAAAAGTCTGTAATGTTCTTTTGTTTTAATAAAGACTGACGTCGCTTCGCCGTGCGATCTCGTAGGTGCCTCAAGGTCAGTAGTTCAGCAGACGATGTGTCGCTTTGTTTCTCGAAGTAGGTCATCAACCCCTCCAGCATTGTAGTCGCTTCACCATGAGTTGGGCTAGCTGATTCCTCCGTACCGTCATCGTCATCTTCCGAACTGTCAATTTCCGTTGCCGTGTTTGCAATGTACGCCTCCACGATTTCATCTTCGCTTAACACCTGATGACCAATATTGTTGTCACTGTTCATCCACTCTGAAATGTCACTTTCTTCCACGTCGGCACAACCCTCCAACTTTTGAAAAACTTGAATGAAATCAGCATCATCATTTGCAGTTGGTTGATTTTCATCTTGTCCCTGGTTTTCTTGTGGGATGCTAGGCCACAGTTTTTCCAGGTTGACGGCTTAATCTCTTCCCACGCTTTGCGGCTAAATAAATGACAGTCTTTATTGTCACTTTTTTAAGAAGATCCATGAAGTTAGCCGACGGGTCTGCTTCTTGTTGCTCTAAAAGAGACAAGATCAACTTTTTCTTATATCGCCGTTTTGTTGCTTCAATCACACCTTGATCCATCGGTTGTATCAAAGCGGTCACGTTCGGTGGCAGAAATTTCACCATCTCGTAATTCCTCTTCACTAGGGTGACACGATGCATTGTCTATGAATAACACAGCTTTTTCTGGGAGTTTTTTCTCTCTAAAGAACTTCTTTGTTGTAGGCACAAATTTTTCAAAAAAACGATCTTAAAAAATGTTTCCATTCATCCATGCAGATTTGTGTGAGGTGTACTGGGCTGGAAGAGCATTTACATTAAAATTTTTAAGGGACCTAGGCTTAGCCGATTTTGCGATCACCAAAAGTGGAAGTTTTAAATCGCCAGAAGCGTTACTGCAAGGAAGCAAAGTCACTCGTTCTTTCTTTACCTTATGACTTTTGGCTACAGAATCCAGCTTTGAGGCTAATGTTTTTTTGGAAGCATTTTGTAATTTAACCCAGTTTTGTCAGCATTAAACACTTGACAAGGCTCTAAGTTGTCATCGCTAACAAACTTTTCAAATTTTACTTTAAAGTCTTCACTTGCAACGTTGTCACCTGACAAAATTTCACCACTTACACCAAGTTCATGAACGCCATGTCGATCTTTCCACCGAGACAACCATCCCACATTGGCAGTAAAAGCAGGGTCATCTTTTAATTTTTCATTGAGTTTGAGCACGATCGCTTGTAATGTTACGCCTGACAGCAGAACTTGGGCAAAACCAAACGTACAAAGCCTCGTCTAAAGTTTCATGTTGTTTTTTTTTTAACGTGCTTCCTCACCATTTTCGCACAAAAATTTTCAATTTCTTTCCAATTTTTTTCCAGTCAGAAACAGTTTGTTTTCCCACTCCTAACTCTTGCACGATTTTAGTTAATGATTCACCAGCATCAATACGAAACAAAGCTTGGAGTTTTTGTTCCAGTCACTTTCTTACGTTTAGTTGCCATTTGACGTTGCTCTTAATAAGTGCACACAATAAAACACACGCACTGAATAAAAACACTGCCTTAAAACGGACTGCACGGTTACCAGTATGAGTATCAACTGAAGGAAACAAAACAAAACGACAATAAACTGTGCAGGTAGAGTGAGTCCCTTCCCGGAAAACAGGCTGCGCGCCGATATGAAGGCGTATTTACAGCTAATTTGTCTGACGGCTGATGCCGATGGCGCAAGGAGTTCGTGGGCGCGCGGGGACTCCCATCAGTGAGTCACTTCCTGGAAAACAGGCTGCGCGCCAACATACGCGCCGCACGTTTCACAACGTTAATGTAGGCGTACCATATACAGTAGTAGCAGCCCTAGTTTGTTTACGAATTGTTAAAACGGAACATAAATACAGTTTAAACTAAAGTATGTTTTAAAATTTATGCACGCTTTTTGACGATTTTTTTTTGAGGTCTGTCCGGATTAGCGAGACTCTACTGTAGGCACAGTAGGTTTTAAGATTTACCTTATGATTCATATAGCGTGCACAAGTGGCCAGTGAAACTTTAGCACTTAAAAGAGGTTGAACATCTGAACATGAAACATTCTTTACTAATGTGTCATCATAGGACCGAATATCATAATATAGAATTTATATGTAATTTAATTATGTGTACATATTTGTGTAAAAATTAAGTTATATAAATTATATAATTAACTTTTAAATAAGTTAAATACATAAAATAATTTACCCTGCTTCACTGTATTATTACAGCTTTTACAGTACCTGTGTGCTGTGGGCGATTAGCAACTCTTGGGCCCCTGGGCCCTATTTTCTCAGCGGCCCCCTTCCCCACCCCTCCAGCCGCTGCCCATAAATTATAAACTACAACCATTACAAAACAGGTCTCATTCAAGGAAATGGAGATATCTGTGATAAGATTTAAATCTTCTATGGGCTAATATCCACCCTAATCCTAGATAATCATTATTCGTTAATATTTGCTTTGAGGCATTTTTACAACTTAAAAACTTTTTTACAGCAATTTTTGGGACAGAAAAGATAACCGCTATTTTTTTAAGAATATTTATTTCCCAATAAAACAAAACACAACTCAATTTCATTCATATATAAACGATCACATAGAAAATCAAAAACTCATTGCAAAAGTTAATATAAATATAAACAAACAAAAATATTAAATTAGTAACCTTCTGAAGTTTTATATACTGACTGAACACAATCTATTTAATAAACGAACTACAAATCAACTTTGCGAGCTTTCATTGCAGAAAAATCTTTTATAATGTCACTGAAATCAATTTTGTTGAGCAGTTCAGCATTTGCCACAAAACTTGTTACACTTGACAATCTTAAGTCAGCAGATGAATTACGCAGGGAGTTTTTAACTCTTTTTTTGAATGCTAAAGGACCGTTCACCAGATGCATTTGTGGTCATCATGCACAACATAATTCTCAACAATGTTTCAGCGTTAGGGAAAAGAGTTATCAATTGCTTTTCTCGTATAAATCTTAAAAACTCAGCAGGAAGATGATGGGGCTTTAAATTTAAGTCGAGAGCCTCAACAAACGCCTTAAAATGTACAAATTCTTCAATAAGTTCTGAAGAAAGGTCTGTAGGATATTTCTGAACTAAGAGAGAAGATTTTTCCCGAATTTCATCATCTTTCAAAGTAAGCAGTTTATAAATGAATCCAAAAACTTTGTTCTGATTGAAGTAAATTCTTGATCTGTTTTCTAGTTCACTGAAAATTCTGTCGATTATAACATAAAATGTATTAATAATCATGTCTTGTCTGCCATCCACATCATCCAAGTCCATTTTGGAGGTATCTTCATCATTGTTCTCATCATCAGAAAATTGTTTTTTCTTTCTTCTCTTGAAATCTAAAACATAGTCAGCAGTCTCTGACTTACACAGTTTCATACCTTTCATTTTATAATAATTGAATTGTTCTCGTAAGCCCTGCACATAATCTTTGAGAGATTTGTAAATATTGCAAATGAATCCTAAATCAGTGTTAGTGCTTTGCAATGTTTTACTTGCAGCATTAAAGCGTTCAAGAACATCATTCCATAAAACAAGTAATATTGCTGTTTCTATCCTAGCAAATACTGCACATAATCCCTCAGCTGTAGCTCTGTTTTCTGGTTTTTCTTGGGGGTTTCCAGAGATCACTTGGTGCTTTATGAAACTCCCAATAATGAAGGAGTAAAGCCCTTGAAGCATGCCATTTAGCTGACCACCTGGTCGTATTTAGCCTTTTAGGCAACAGTTTTTTCTTGATTTCACTGTCTTTTATTATATTTAAGTAAAGTCCACCTTGCAGTTGACGCTCTAAAAAACACATGAGTTCTTATATGAACATAAAAAGCTTGGTTACTTGAAGGCAGCAATTAGCTGTGTGGGTCCCTACCAGATTTAAGGAGTGGGCCGAACAAGGAATGAATTCTGCCAGAGGATTGTGACTCTTAATTCGGGATTGAAGTCCTTCATATTGCCTCAACATATTCGATGCATTATCATATGACTGGCCTCTCATGTCGTTTATCGAAATATCTAGTAATGAAAGCGTGTTCAAAATTAATTCTTCCATTTGAGCATCCATGTGGTTTTCCATTCTGATAAATTTAATAAATCTTTCCGTTGGGCAGCCATTATTTAAGATATAACGAACAATCAAAGTCAATTGGTCAGGATGAGAAATATCAGGTGTTGAATCTACAGTAATGGAATAGTATTTGCTTGATTTTAACTCCTCACCAATTGTTGAAACTATTTTACTAAATATCACTATAATATTTAGTTAAGTAACGGACACGTCATGGACAACGAAATCCAAGAAACTATTTTATTGTACATTATTTCTATAAACTCATTACAGATAGTCTTTGAGAGATAACCTACCTTTCCTTGACCAGGATTGCCATAATTTTGAATGTGAACTTTGTGAAGTTACTCACTTTTTACCCTGATATTTGATACATTCCACTCTTCATAAAACAATACTTACCGCTGCCAGAATTTCACTTACCGTCATGGTCCCCGTAAAACTTATCTTTTGAAAACTGCCCAAGGTCGCCACGATATTTTTTCTAGAAAGTAAAATATCGAAAACTTATACACTCTTGCCCTTATAAAAAAATCCCGCGATCTGACTGTAATAAAACTCAGAAAACCCCCGATTTCGTTAGACGAATTTTTTCCACAGAAATGAGGAAGTGGCAATGACGAAATAACTTAGACTAACCCATTATTTCAAAGAGAATCATTATTTTTTAATGAGCAATTACCAACAAAATATTTATGCTATTAATCTTTTAACAACTTGACTTTAGAATTTTCGTACACTTTTACACTATGTTTCATCCAATTATATTTACATTCTATTACTTACTACTAGACTGCCCAGCCTGCAATGCACTCACACATTTATACACACTATTTATTAACCCCTCAACATCTTAAAAATTTTCGTTTTAACTCAGGGAACCGCACTAGAACGAGGCCGACCAAACACGTGGCATTGTTCCGCGCTTCCAAAAGGTCTGTACTGAATCGTTTTACTGCCTACAATGTCACAAATTTTTCACTGTGGTGGATTAATTTCTTGGGTCCCGGTCGGTCCTACTGGATTAATTACATTTTATAACACTACCGACCGGGCCCGAAACCAAAACTGTGAGCGTCGGTTACTGGAGTTGGCGTCCTGTTGACTGTATGGCGTCTCTACTTAAAGTCGACCGTGCCGTCACCGAGAACGTAACAGGTACTTGTTGCCTACTTCCGTCAGCTCGAGTTGTGATTGGCTGCGGCACTCACGTGGCCAGTCTAATTAGTCACGTGTTGTTCCGTTCGGTTGTTGAGTTTGGTGTCGAGATTATCGCCAACGGCGCACGGGCGCACATTTACAGTCACATTCCATCGTTATCGCTTTGTGCCGTACTCGGACTGGCACGGATCTTAATACAGGATGTCCAACAAGCATGTTTGAGTGACCGTAAAGGATGTCCAAACAAAATTCATTCTTCTTTTTTTTTTTCTTTATAAAATAAAACCCTCTCCTTTCAGACCCATTACCAGTAATAAATAATAGGACCCAAAATTGACCCGCTACAATACCCCCTCGATGAGAATTCTGCTGTGCACGACAGAAGAAATCTCATCGATAACCCCGAAGAGGACCGGTGAGGAACTGGTGCCAACAACCCCCTGGTTCTTAATCTCATGGGTACACGACCCCCCTGGCTCAGCGACTATGGACTCATCTGAACGAGATCACTGGACTTCTCCGTACGAGATCCCAACACCGAGACATCGAACAGACTCGCACCACGGCGCACCTCGCCTTCTCGCATGCTACCCCCAAAAATCCTCAATCCCTGGCTAAAATGATTCCAGCTCCTCAACCGATATGGTTCCCCTTTTTGCAAGCTGGGCTGCCTTTAGCAGATACTGGGCTCACACACACTAACATTAATGTTACCATAACACTTTAAAAGTAAAAAATTGCTTTTAAGATTTATTAAAAATTTAACAAAAAATTCAAAATTCAAAAAAAAATAATATTTTATCAAAAATTCTCTTCCTTGTTTTTCTAAATTTTTGTTTCACATGACTTAACCTAGACATTTCTACTAATATAAACACATCCTTACTCTAACATGAGAACCATTTATAGTCTACCAATACAATGCAATACAATAAAATAAACATGGTTAATGCACACATAATAAAAGAATCATTATCTAAAGTATTCATTCGCTGGCAGGCGAAAAATCAAGTTTTTTTTTTTTTTTCAATAAAAAATTAAAATTTTCAAAAATTTTACATTTCAAAAAAAAATTTAAATTTATTCATTAAAAATTTTATTAAATTTATTTATTAAATAACATATTTATTAAAATTATTCAAATATTGGTTTGAATTAATTAAACAAACAAATTACAATTGGCTTCCTACTATACACAAGCTTAGTAGGTGTATGAACTCATCAGCTGATCGTAACTAGGTCAAGTCCAAAATCCTTGACCTACATATGTTATATATGATTTCTGAAAACACATTGACCATCTGTAATATCCTAACTTTGAAATACAAACATACTAACAAAATATCTTTAAAATGAACAAAATATTATTACAATAATCAAATTGGCATTTACATTATTTAAAATAAACAATTCTTGACTTTACATTATTTTCAAATTTTATCAAAATTCTGTCACTGGTTGAAAAAATTAAACAATTGTATATTCTTTATCATGAACCTCTCTTTTTGCTTAACAATCTTACTCTTCATTTAACAATCTCGCTATACTTTACCGTGGGTGATATAAATTATTTATTCTCGTTTTTCTGTATTAGATCTGTATGCATATATGAACTTTCTCCCTCTGATTCTAATACTCATCAACTTTAACAACCATGACACCCATCTCTATCAAAATCTCTAATAATCAGGACACTCTAAACCCCAACTTATCATTTAACACAATTCGCCACCTTCTCCCAATATAAAATACTCTCTAACCCTTTGTATATAGGATACGTGTTTCCCCTACCCAAAAAACTCAATTCCCTTATCTGGCGGCCCGGATTCTACCTAAGGCGGCCCCTTCCCCACTAAAATCTATCCCTATCCCGTCCCAACCCTTGTTGCGGACTCCTACATTACACTACCCTCTAATACAAAATTGCCATCCCCAAAAATCTCAATCTCATTACATTGCTACAAATACACAAAATAACCTCATTAACTATAAAAACAACAATATATCACTCAAAATCTACATAAAGTCTCCATTACCACTGTGTCAACATTAATACTTCACCAACTCTGTTACATCTCATCAACTCAAAAACAACATTACATCATATTCATCTTTATCATTTCACATTCAACTTTTAATTCAATTTGGACAGGTCTACGTGTCCCATAAAACATTTATCACCCATGAGTTATCTTTTATTAATTTGCATAAATTATTGTTATTTTATTTCTCATATTCTTTTCATCTTTACTTCAAAATATCTGTAGTACATTAAACATTAATTTCTTGTAACATTTACAAACCAATATACCAGTGACATGGTATTGCTGATCAGCTGATATCCTAACATAATTAAAACACCATGAATACCATTCAAAATTGAACAATTACATGTAATACATTATCAACACTTACTCCTATTATGTTGATTGCCTGCCAGGCAGCTAATTATTGGCTTAGAAAAAAAATACACACATAATGAAAATACATTTTATCAACAACTATATCTATCACACAACAATAAAATGATACCTTTAAAATTATAGTATGCACACCTTATATTACTAGTCTGAGCATATAATTATGTGGACAGAGCACAAGCATTTTTGATTGGATTAAACTTTGAATAAGCAAAAACTTTTATGTCATAAAATTTAAATTCGTGACTCCTTTGCGTCACCTCCCAGCCACACACACTATTTCAGATTATGTTGGACTGTGGCGCCCATTCGCTTCCACAGAGACGGTATATTTTGGAGCAGGGTTTTACCTCTCCGTGTCTCTGCTTCCGCTATTAAGTTTTAAAGTTAGTGAACATCATCATGTTCTTGTTCTATAATCATGCACCCTTAAAACGGATCTGCCACCTGGCTCTGCTGTTCCTACTCGAACAGAGTGGCAGCCGCTGTTCCATAGTTTCCGGAGATTTCCTCTAATGTCCCCCCGTTGAATTTCAAATATATACCAATTTCAAGTCAGCTATGGTCAAGGGACTTGGTATGACCATAGCTGGCCGCTAGCCAAAACCACGGTTAGTGCTGGTAAGACAGTAACCGCCCGAAAAGTCGAGGAAATCTGACTTTCATTTCACTGCCTGTTTCACATCAATATTATTATGTGCGACACGTTATTTAGTATTGTGTGTAAAATTTTTTATTTACACGGATAAGGTGTGCCGCACATTTATCGCCAGTTTGGCCTCCGATGGAGGTAACACTCACTGCTACCCCCAACCCATTTCGCTATCTAAGAGAGCACAGGCCACCCCCTTAATAGCCACTTACTAGCTAATTAATAGAATTTTTATATACAACATTCTAATGTGACATCGTCATCCATCACCAATCATTAATCATCCTTCATAACTTTCTACAATTAGATTACTTAAAATTTTTCAAATACATTATTAATATTTATTTTTCATCATCTCTCAGTTATTATTACCCTTCAAATCATTATCTCAAGTTATTTTCATTATTGAAGTTAAAATTCGTTCCATTAAGTTAAACATTTGTGTATATTTTATTATCTTTGACTTGTATCATAAAAATTTTATACTTACAGTCCATAATTCATATACTGACATGCACAACTATATACACCATACACCACTACTCCAAGTAACCTCTGAAACATTTAACAAAAAGTTATTTCAAATCAACAATTCATCATTTAATTACCAACTTCACTTCTCGTTAAACCATTTAAATTCATCAGAAAATTCAATTATATAATCTCTGACTTAATCAAAACATTTAAAACATTTCAAATTATTTTAATTAAATTAATTAAACATTTACAATTAGCCAATTAGTTTTCAAAATTAATTCGGTTATTTATTTAAATTGCAAATATTAATATTATTATTACAACAATCATCTACACACACATTGTTTACTTAACATTCTACCATACACACAAATAAACTTATTAAACATTTATTTACAAATCTGCATCCTTATTTATTTAGTCATATCACACTTCAATGTTCAAGGTTGCGAGGTCACAAAACCATAAAACATAATGTTTAATTGTCTTTTATTGCTTTACAGTCTACCCTCCATCGTCAAAGATTAATCTTGGTTTTGTATAGCACTGTTCAATTATATTGACATACATATTGTTGTCTTGTGTGTCATAACCAAACAATTTCAATTTATCCGTTATACCATAATAATCATTCACCAAGTCTAAGTTAAGTAATTCTGTTAAATCTCCATCAGTAAATATTTCCAATATTGGGTTAGTTACTTTTGTATTATCCATTAGATCATTCTTGTTTAAATACACTTCTAATATTTCTTTCAACTCATCATAATCTCTCTTTAAATTATATACTTCTATCTCTCTCTCAACACACAATTCTCTATTTAAACCTCTCTCATCATAACACCATCTCATACTTATAAAATCATTCCACACAGAGGGTATAAACTTATACAAATAAAATAAACTCAAATCTTCTACTAACACGGGACCCTTGCCCTTCAAAAACTCTTGTGACCACATTAACTCATCATAGATAATAAAAGGAAAATTCCCCTCTGTCCCCACTCTACTACAACATTATTTTTTCTCTCTCTCTCTAACTCACTGACACACATTAACATCTCATAATCACTGCATTCTACACTTTCATTAGTACTCTCATTATTTATTTTTTCCGTATCAGTCTCTGATACTAACTCTTCAAACACATTAACATTCTCAGTGTTAAATTCATTATTTTCGACATTATTGTTATTATTTGTTAACTCTTTATCTGGTATTACATTCATCGCATGTACTCCCATTCGCTCTACACTTTGTTCTAATTTATTTAGACTAGTCATTATTGTCTCATGGGTATTTTTACAACGTTCATTAATCTCTTGAATTTCGTTTTTTAGCTCATCAAACTTGTTATTAATTATTGAATTTTGCGTCAGAATCACTCTTCAGTTCATTATATTTAATATTTGTATCCCTCTTCATTTATTTATTTTGTTCTAAAAGTAATTGTAACATACTCATTACATCACTATTCTCAAATTGATTATTTTCCATTTTTGTAATTTTTACTTTATCTCTGTAAATCGCAATGATACAAACCTAACCTACGTGCGTAATTATATACGATAAATCGTTTTTATAAATTCGTCATTACCACATCCTATTTTCTGTGTATTAAAATAGGTCTAGTTCCTATAAAATTTATATACGAACATCCTGGCAGGGGCGTCGCTGTGATGTTACTCACTTTTTACCCTGATAAAATATCATAACTTATGATATCATATTATGATATTATAACTTAACTAAATATCATACCCTGAGAAATATCAGGTGTTGAATCTACAGTAATGGAATAGTATTTGCTTGATTTTAACTCCTCAACAATTGTTGAAACTATTTTACTAAATATCACTATAATATTTAGTTAAGTAACGGACACGTCATGGACAAAGAAATCCAAGAAACTATTTTATTGTACATTATTTCTATAAACTCATTACAGATAGTCTTTGAGAGATAACCTACCTTTCCTTGACCAGGATTGCCATAATTTTGAATGTGAACTTTGTGAAGTTACTCACTTTTTACCCTGATATTTGATACATTCCACTCTTCATAAAACAATACTTACCGCTGCCAGAATTTCACTTACCGTCATGGTCCCCGTAAAACTTATCTTTTGAAAACTGCCCAAGGTCGCCACGATATTTTTTCTAGAAAGTAAAATATCGAAAACTTATACACTCTTGCCCTTATAAAAAAATCCCGCGATCTGACTGTAATAAAACTCAGAAAACCCCCGATTTCGTTAGATGAATTTTTTCCACAGAAATGAGGAAGTGGCAATGACGAAATAACTTAGACTAACCCATTATTTCAAAGAGAATCATTATTTTTTAATGAGCAATTACCAACAAAATATTTATGCTATTAATCTTTTAACAACTTGACTTTAGAATTTTCGTACACTTTTACACTATGTTTCATCCAATTATATTTACATTCTATTACTTACTACTAGACTGCCCAGCCTGCAATGCACTCACACATTTATACACACTATTTATTAACCCCTCAACATCTTAAAAATTTTCGTTTTAACTCAGGGAACCGCACTAGAACGAGGCCGACCAAACACGTGGCATTGTTCCGCGCTTCCAAAAGGTCTGTACTGAATCGTTTTACTGCCTACAATGTCACAAATTTTTCACTGTGGTGGATTAATTTCTTGGGTCCCGGTCGGTCCTACTGGATTAATTACATTTTATAACACTACCGACCGGGCCCGAAACCAAAACTGTGAGCGTCGGTTACTGGAGTTGGCGTCCTGTTGACTGTATGGCGTCTCTACTTAAAGTCGACCGTGCCGTCACCGAGAACGTAACAGGTACTTGTTGCCTACTTCCGTCAGCTCGAGTTGTGATTGGCTGCGGCACTCACGTGGCCAGTCTAATTAGTCACGTGTTGTTCCGTTCGGTTGTTGAGTTTGGTGTCGAGATTATCGCCAACGGCGCACGGGCGCACATTTACAGTCACATTCCATCGTTATCGCTTTGTGCCGTACTCGGACTGGCACGGATCTTAATACAGGGTGTCCAACAAGCATGTTTGAGTGACCGTAAAGGATGTCCAAACAAAATTCATTCTTTTTTTTTTCTTTATAAAATAAAACCCTCTCCTTTCAGACCCATTACCAGTAATAAATAATAGGACCCAAAATTGACCCGCTACAACTTTAAAAAAATCATCGTATTCGGCTAGCAATTCTAGAATTCCTAGAAAATTGCCATTTGTCCGAGATCCAAAAACTTCATGTTTTCTGAACCTCAAAAAGCTAGCCTGCGAGCACCAAGAAATTTAATAACATATAATACACGAATCAAAACTTTCTACCAATAGTCTACTTCTTTTAAGTACTGTTGATGAAGAGCAGAGTCAATCTTACCGAGTAAATTGCCTCTGATGATGTAGGATTGTGTGTTAATTCTATGCTCAGAACTCCTCTCATGCTGTGACAATCTGGAAATATGTTTCGTCGTTAAAGCCATGAATAAAAGAATTTTCAGTCTCGTCTGAATGGAAACGTTTGCACGGAACACAATAAAAAGATCCCATTGAATTAGAATACATCAGCCATTCTCTTTTCTTCAACTGTCCATTTTGCAAACGCGTAAACAACATACTCTTGTTAGCATACCTTGTCTTATCAGGATAAATATGCCTAGATTTTGAAAAATCACAATCACAATCAGTTATTTTTGACAAGTGTTCTGGAAGATTTTTAATGATATGATCTTTAAGCTCGTTCGTCAATGGTTCCCAAAAATTTGGGTCCATTAAATCAAATTTAACAATTTCTTTTTGCACGTTACAGTTAACTTTTGAATTATCTGAATCTAAGCATTGAATGTCGAGAACAGACTCTGCTACTACTACTTCTGTCTTATCGGATCATTAACTTCACCACTTTCATATAAAACAGTATTTACACTATTAAAGTCAATATTTACTTTGCTACAACATAGGCGTTGTTGCAGACCTACGTTAAAATCTTCTGCATTTACAAGTTCATTATTTACTTCACAATAATTTGGATTTTGTTTTTGATCAGAATCCGAATCTGTTGTTAAATTAGTTGCGGCAGGATCCGTAAACTTATCAGAATCGGTAGAATTTGAACCAGTACTTTGTGAAACTGTTGAAGCTTTCAAAAACTTGTCCAACTTAGCAGTTTTGTGTAATAATTTTGAGTGAGCATCATCTTTAGCTTTTTTCAACTTGCGTTTATAAGCTCCACTTGCTGTGTGCAAATTCTGACTCATTTTCAATGAAGACATGAAGATGTTCAGACAAAACACACAGACAACAAACCAGGCTAAATAATACAAATATCTGAACATAAATAAATGGCTTTCAAACAACTCCACTAAATAATAAAAACAGTTAACACAAAGTGTATCATCTACAGAGCTTTTACGACATATTCAGACCTTTCCAACTTAAAATAACCTCAAAACTGACAGGTGCATTGTTGTTTACTGTTCCGCCGCCGGTCTACTGGCTGTAAGTTAGAAGGGGAAGGGGAGAGTGTGACTCGTCACCGCCACGACCGACGCGCCAGTGTTGACTGTCGACTGACTGATATGACGGGCTGTCTACCCAGGGACATATCCTGATCTAGTAACCTCTAGGACTATCAACCTGATATTAGTCACTGCCTTGCACTGTTAATTAATTATTGGTGGTAGTAAACTGCGTGTTTGACTTACAGTTTTTCTCATTAGAAAACAAATTGGCCCTGCGGCCCCTGGGCCCAGGCCCAATTGGTAATCTGCCACTGCCTGTGTGTGTGTGTAAAATATTTAAAATGAAAGTCAGTTATAATACTCCTATTACTGTCAGATGTGTGTAATACTTGTGCATTAACTATACATAACTCTACACTACTTAATACATTCTTGCATTACTTATTCTTATTGGATTATATTAATATTTTTATAACAGGAATAAAGCTGGTTTGATATTTCTTAATATATTCTGTTTCATCAGTCATAACTAGGGAACGGATTTTTAGGTGCTCAAAAATTGAAACTATTAATCTTTTACATGCTAAAAAATTGGAAAAAATATTTGGTAAACAGTTAAAAATGTTTTGTTTTAATTTAAACTAATCAAACAGGTTGTAACAGGAAAATGTTTATAAGTACTTGCCAACCTTGATAATCTATTTGTCAGTTTCTTACAGAAAGTGTAATTGGAGTTGCAGTACACAATAAACGCCATCTCCAAATTGTCCATTACAAATCTCTGCTGATTATCATGGAACAAAGCTTGATATTGGGAAAAGGATCGTTCTACATCACATGAAGTCAGTCTGGCATACTTAAAATAGGAACATCAGTTACACTTTCAATGTTTACTTGCTGACCTAGAACTTGGGCAACTGTACTTGGAACTTCTAATCCAGTGTTTTTTCTAAACAGAACTTTGAATTTATATTTTAAATTTTCCATTTTTTATCCTGTGAGAGAACTAATTTTCTTTCAACAAAACATATTTCGTTAAGAGTTCCTGTTAGGAGGTTTGTTTTTTCGAGTTTTTTTTTAATCATACAAGAAACTCAAATTAGCAGCTTACACTTCTGTCTTTTAACAGATTTTGAAGGATCACTATTGATGAAGCATCATCTTTGTTCCATTCATCAAAAACTGATTTAACACTATCAAAATTATTTGCATAATATAACACTGTAGAAAGCCAAGTACCCCAGCAAGTGACAATAGGTACTTGTGGTAATTGAAGATTAGGATTTTTGTTTTTGAAATAATCAATTCTTGTAGGGATTTAATAAACACTGTCTTTCCATTGATACGAATCTGTCTACATTAGGGTACAAGGAACGGATAGTATCACACACTCCGTGTAGAGCATGCAGAATACATGTAACATCAATTTCGGATAGCTGACACAAAGGGCTTTCACTCCTTTTTCTTCATATACAATACTGCATCAATAATAAAAGCAACACATTATCATACTTAATACCCTTTGGCCACAACAAATGCATACTTTCGTTAAACAACCTAGCCGGCTGTAATGAAATTTGTTGCTGACATTTCTTTACAAGCAATCAAAAATGATAGCTCGGAAACATATTTGTCATTTTTAAGCACACCAATAACTACATTTTCCACTTTTCTTCCTGTCGAGTCCATAGTTTCATCATGATTACCCATATTTTCTCATTTTCACACAAAGCTCTGATATTTTCTAATGTTTCTTTATAGTAATTTGGAAGATAGTGTTTTCTTAAAGTTGACTCATCCAGAGGATCTAAGTTCATGTAGTTCACAATGAAGTTTCTAAGCACCGGGTTGTTTACTTTGTGTAGAGGAATGTCTGCTGAAATTAAATCTCTGGACAAATCAGAATAAAATTCATGGCACTTTCTAAGTTCAGAATGTGAGGAGGGTGAGGGTCCTGTTTCACCTAAGAGCACTTTAATTTTTTTATTATAATTAAATGCAAACAGCTACAACGTGAAGAATCCCAAAAGTGTTTAGTATTAGTCGCTAATCGACTACTTGTAAGTTTTTTATTATAACGAATTGACCGTAGAAATGTTCCGGCAATCATTTTCCTGAGCAGGGATGATGTTCCCCTGGTCTCAGAAGGTGTAAGGATGGACAGCGGAGTAATGGACCCAACGTGGCCACCCGAACTGAACCACCGCACAGGATAGGGAAAAATGTTAGGGAAATTGAATATTTAAGGGATAATGATAAAATAGCTGAAAAGAGTGATATTAGATTCCAGAAGTATGAATGAAGAAAACAAGGAAGATAGCAGACAGAAGCTTAATTGAGAAAGCGAATTTATAGAAGCAAATAGAAATATGAGTGTCAAAACAAGTTTTTTATGATTAGTGTGACCAGCCCTTATCAAGTAATATGTGAAAGACCACTACCCAGAGAAATTAAATCATTAATGAATTTGCCTCCAAGAGAGAGAGAGAGTTGAATATAAAATCAAGCCTATTACCATTTAACCGAATAACAGGTGTATAACCAATCAGAAATAAAAGGAATATTATGAAGATTAATGGAAGAATCCGAAGATTGAAGAGTTCAACAATTTATTTAAAAAAAAAAAAACAAGTAAACAAAAATAAATCTGTTCTAGTGGGGGGGGGGGGCTTTATGTAACGTTACATAACCCATGCCCAAATATGATAACGCAATCACCATTGTTAAAACCAGTAATCACCCCACCTAAAAGTCAGAAATGGGTATTATGTACCAAGCTATAAAAAACTTTGTACTACAAAACACTGTAAACAATAACAAAGTGAAATATAGGGTACATAGTGAGAGTATAAACTTTTAAAAAGAGCATCTCACAGATTGGTACTGTAGATGAAAAACTATTAATATAGTAGCAGTGGACTTATTTATTGCTGCTGACAATTTTTGTATTTTTTTTTTGTATTTTGTATTGTGTCGGCCACAAAGGTCTTGTACCTAGGTATAATTTTTTTGTTTAATATAATAAGTTTGTTTAAATATAAGATAACCCAGGGTTAGATATACAATAATAATAATATAAAATAATACTATGTGAGCAAGATGGCATAGGAAAATAGTTTAGAGTAAGGATACTTTAAGTAAATAATAAATAAATCAAATTGAAGGGAATTAAAATATAAAAGACCAATGTACAAGCTTAAGGGAAAATATAAAGAAAAACCTTAAATAAATTAAATTGGATTATAAACAAAATTTAAAAAGGATTTTTTTCTAAAAAGAAGAAATAAATTTATAATAATTAATAATAGCCTATATACTAAAAAGTATATAGATTCACCAATAAAAAACCATAAAAAATTCTTGGTTACTAACAGTAACCAACTAACAAGATTTGAAATTAATTGTTAAAACGATTTGGAAGTGAACGTTTTTGACAAGTGTAATGCCTATAAAAATTTGAGAAATTAACGAATACCGTTTGGAATAAGTAGTGCGAAATTAATAAAATTGACAATTGATGTCCACTGCATATTAGAACTCCTTCGAGTAGAACCATTCACGCCCTTAATTTGATGAAACTTTGAAAAATCAAACTCCGAGATCCAGGCCTAGTTCACAGAACGTCGACATTTTGGTGAGATCATTAACAAGTAAAATTTAACTAAATTACATCTCAACTACAACTTAATAACACTAAAACAGCACCATATCTTTAAACACTTCAGGAGAAGAGGTGACAATAAACTTTATTATTTTGTTAAACCAAAAAACAGCAAATGTGGACTGGTGAACATTCCGGCCGCCATTAAATAAATTTCGTGTTTTTAGTGAAGAAACATAATCTGCGCTCTGGCGGATAACCAAGAAACTACATAATCTAAATACTACGAATTATAATAACTTAATTTATGTAAAGCTTGGTATTAACCAATATTCATTTCTGACCGTCTCATAGTACAAAGAACTCAAAAATAACCCTGGGGAATTAATAAATTATTTCTTTATCGTTTTTTGAAATAAAAAATAAAAATATTTGTTATACATTATATGTTTAAAAGAGAATAATTCTTTTTGCACTCTCTCTCCTAACTATGGTCAAACAACTGTATTGAATTCACCCAAATAAAATCTAAGCGAAATATCGGCATAATCACACACACTCAATTTTTGGAAACTTTAAACATAAATTATAACGAATTCTGTGACTCTCATTAAAGCGAGATTTTCGAGGAGCATAAATAGACGATAAGAAAACCTTTTCAGGAAACGTCTATAAGACTCCGAGAGAATAGCCGCGAGACGTTACAAGATGGCGCTCAACTTAAAAGGGCTTTAATTAGGAAAGAAATTCTGAAATATACGAAAAATAATATAACAAAAAACCTAATTTTCGTCGGCATATATGAGAAAACAAGAGATGCATAATACCAGAGGCAGATCGAAGAAGAGGGCAGAAGACAAGGAGAAGGAAGAAGGTGGACAGGAAAGAGAAGTAGAAGTAGTCACGGACAGTGAAATGGAACAACCAACGGGTGATAAAGAAGAAACCGAAGTAGTCACAAATACGGAAAAGGAAAGAGTTGAAGAGGATGCCCAAGGGGACCAACCAGACAAAGCGGAAGCCAGAAGAGAACCAGATTGGCAAGAAATGATGAGGCTAATGATGGAGAAAATTGATAGCATTAAGGAAAGCAATAATGAAAATTTTAGGAAACAGGAGGAAACTTCAAAGAAACAAAACGAAACCTTGAAGGAACAAAATAAGCAAACCAATGAGAAAATAGATAGTATTCAGGAAAGTTTAGTAAAACAATTCAATGAAAAAATTGAGACCATTCATGGAGATATCAGACAAACCATGAATGAACAATACCATGAATTGAAAGAAACTGTTGACGGACAAAGGGAAGATATGAATGCAGAATTTGAAGAGAATAATGAAAATTTAAAACAAATTGAGAGTAAAATGGAGAATTTCAATAAGGAGTTAAGGGAAAATCTCGAGAGTAAAATTGAAAATGTTAACAAAACACTTAGCCAAAGAGTAGATGAATAATACAAGGAGGAGGCAGAAAAGAAAATAATTGAAACCAATCAAAGATTAAATAAAACAGAAGAAAAGATGGAACAAATGACAACAGGAATAGATGCCCGAATAGACCGAGAGGAACAAAGTAACCAAGTTCGCATAATGGCCATACGCCAGGAAATAATGATCAGTTAGATGGTATAAAAAGCAACCTAAACAGTAAATTCACAGATTTTAACGAAACCGTAGAAAATGTCAAGAATCAGTTCCACAGCCAAGTAGAAAAATTAGACAATTTACAACTACAAACAAACCTACAAGGGGAGGTAGATAGAATGGGTTCCAGATCTACATGCAACACTCAACATACTATCCAAGATAGTAGGGAAAGTGTAAACTTTCGAGATTATCGAAGAAACCCACTCGAATTTTTAGGGAGAGTAGATGAAATTTTAAATAGGTTGAAGGAGAACCGATGGAACATGATTAAAGGAATATTAGATGAATGTTTCAAAAACATTAACGATAATTGGTGGACTGTAATCCGGAACGAGGTGTGTGATTATGGGAATTTTAAGATGATGTTCAAGCTTAAGTGCTGGTCTGAGTCAGTGCAAAACATTATTAGAGACGATATCTGTCATGGGAGGTATGACCGCAGTATAGGACAGACACCTACTGCTTATTTTTTGGGGAAGGTATGTGTGGCAAAATATTTAGACCCAAAGATCCCTGAAGAGTGTTTGGTGACCAAAATCGCATATCACTTCGAGGAAAAGATTATCAGTGCTCGACTAAGCGGACAAATAAAAACCATTGGAGGTATGGAAACACTATTAGAGAACTATGAGCAAGAATCATATTACAGGAGGAGTAGATGGAGGTCAGGAAAAACAAACCACCCAGAGATAATCGACCAAGGGTAAATTATGTCAGTGCCAACAACAATTATTACAATAATCGTTACCAAGGAAAACGTCCGTATTTTAACCAGAGACAAAATTATGATAGACGAGATGAGAGAAACAACTACAACAGACAACAATGGAATGATCATGATGAATATCGGAGGTCCAGAAGTGGGGTTAGAAATAGGGACATACCCTTGGGAGATCCACCAAGTGACAATCAGGGAACTAATCAAGCCCAAGTAAATCATATAATGGCTGAGGAGAGTGATTCGAGGAGAGACAATGAACAGCGACAAAGAAACGTGGACAAACAAGTTGACCGTTGGAAAAACCAAGGGCCTAATCCTGGTCCCAGTAATAAAGATGAGAGACTATATACATACGATAACAATGAAATGTATGGTAGTGATCCACGATGGGGCAATCCAATAGCTAATTTTATTGACAAGTTTAACCAACAGAATCCACAGGAAAAATATAAGAGTGAATCAATCCGTGTTGTGAATGATACCAAAAACGGTTAAACTAATTTTAAATGAAATATTGAGAAAAAGGATTGACTTAATAAAACCCCAAAATTCAAAAAATATGTAAGTACAACTTACTTAAGATATTTTGCAACCATTTGATTTAACAAAAAGCACGTAAGGACAACTTACTAAATATTTCGAAACAATTTGATAAAATAAAAAGACAAACCACCAAGAAAATGTAAGAACAGATTATTAAATAATAATTATAAATAACTGATTTAAAATGGAATAATAGGAAAAATAATATTTAGTTTCATTGTAGTCATTAAATTATTCGTTATTCTTCTTATTTGAGCATATTACCATCAATTGTTTTTATTAATTTATTTTTTCTTCTGTTTGTTACCATCAAAATATTATTTTTCCTATTATTCCATTTTAAATCAGTTATTTATAATTATTTACCGAAAACGGTTAAACTAATTTTAAATGAAATATTGAGAAAAAGAGAAATATTTAGGAAGTTGTCCTTACGTGCTTTTTGTTAAATCAAATGGTTGCAAAATATCTTAAGTAAGTTTTCAGTGGGAGAAAATAAAACCAGTTTTGACGGAGAAATAAAGGCAATACATATGGCATTACAACAACTCTTACTAAGACCACTAGCTTTTAAAAAAGCCATTTTTCTTGTTGACTCCAAGTCTGCAATCCAGTCTATTGCATCAAACAGACAGCCTATAGATAGCACTGTAAAAGAAACAAAGGATGCAATAAACCTTCTCAGTAAACAAGGGAAAACAATAATTCTCCAGTGGATCCCCTCACATGTAGGAATAAGCGAGAATGAAACAGCCGACCTGCTAGCTAAAAAGGGTACAACATTGCAAGGGAGAAAAACACTACACAGCACAAGAACAATCAAAAGACTTGTTAAAAACAAAACACAAGAGATGTTCACCAATGAGGCCAGCCTTGCGTCTAGTGGTAAACGGTGGAAAAACATTGGAAACACTTGGGACAAAAACAAAAATATACCCAGAAACCAAGCAGTAGCGAACTTCAGACTCAATACTGGTCACGACTGCCTTGCTGAACACCTCCATCGTATTAAGATCTACAAATCCCACCACTGCACAATTTGTAAGCAGCTGAATACAGTGATGAACAGAGACCATCTTCTTGTGTGTTCGGGATTGGACCACTCTTATCAAGAGACAGGGAATCTACCAAAACTCTATTGGGATGCCAGAAGACAAATGGAATGATTCAATGTCCTGCCATTAGAAAACAACAACATATCTTAAGTAAGTTGTACTTACATATTTTTTGAATTTTGGGGTTTTATTAAGTCAATCCTTTTTCTCAATATTTCATTTAAAATTAGTTTAACTGTTTTCGGTAAATAATTATAAATAACTGATTTAAAATGGAATAATAGGAAAAATAATATTTTGATGGTAACAAACAGAAGAAACAATAAATTAATAAAAACAATTGATGGTAATGTGCTCAAATAAGAATAACGAATAATTTAATGACTACGATGAAACTAAATATTATTTTTCCTATTATTCCATTTTAAATCAGTTATTTATAATTATTATTTAATAATCTGTTCTTACATTTTCTTGGTGGTTTGTCTTTTTATTTTATCAAATTGTTTCGAAATATTTAGTAAGTTGTACTTACATATTTTTTGAATTTTGGGGTTTTATTAAGTCAATCCTTTTTCTCAATATTTCATTTAAAATTAGTTTAACCGTTTTCGGTATCATTCACAACACGGATTGATCCACTCTTATATTTTTCCTGTGGATTCTGTTGGTTAAACTTGTCAATAAAATTAGCTATTGGATTGCCCCATTGTGGATCACTACCATACATTTCAATGTTATCGTATGTATATAGTCTCTCATCTTTATTACTGGGATCAGGATTAGGCCCTTGGTTTTCCAACGGTCAACTTGTTTGTCCACGTTTCTTTGTCGCTGTTCATTGTCTCTCCTCGAATCACTCTCCTCAGCCATTATATAATTTACTTGGGCTTGATTAGTTCCCTGATTGTCACTTGGTGGATCTCCCAAGGGTATGTCCCTATTTCTATCCCCACTTCTGGGCCTCCGATATTCATCATGATCATTCCATTGTTGTCTGTTGTAGTTGTTTCTCTCATCTCGTCTATCATAATTTTGTCTCTGGTTAAAATACGGACGTTTTCCTTGGTAACGATTATTGTAATAATTGTTGTTGGCACTGACATAATTTACCCTTGGTTGATTATCTCTGGGTGGTTTGTTTTTCCGCTCCTCTGTATTCCCTGACCTCCATCTACTCCTCCTGTAATATGATTCTTGCTCATGGTTATCTAATAGTGTTTCCATACCTCCAATGGTTTTTATTTGTCCGCTTAGTCGAGCACTGATAATCTTTTCCTCGAAGTGATATGCGATTTTGGTCACCAAACACTCTTCAGGGATCTTTGGGTCTAAATATTTTGCCACACATACCTTCCCCAAAAAATAAGCAGTAGGTGTCTGTCCTATACTGCGGTCATACCTCCCATGACAGATATCGTCTCTAATAATGTTTTGCACTGACTCAGACCAGCACTTAAGCTTGAACATCATCTTAAAATTCCCATAATCACACACCTCGTTCCGGATTACAGTCCACCAATTATCGTTAATGTTTTTGAAACATTCATCTAATATTCCTTTAATCATGTTCCATCGGTTCTCCTTCGACCTATTTAAAATTTCATCTACTCTCCCTAAAAATTCGAGTGGGTTTCTTCGATAATCTCGAAAGTTTACACTTTCCCTACTATCTTGGATAGTATGTTGAGTGTTGCATGTAGATCTGGAACCCATTCTATCTACCTCCCCTTGTAGGTTTGTTTGTAGTTGTAAATTGTCTAATTTTTCTACTTGGCTGTGGAACTGATTCTTGACATTTTCTACGGTTTCGTTAAAATCTGTGAATTTACTGTTTAGGTTGCTTTTTATACCATCTAACTGATCATTATTTTCCTGGCGTATGGCCATTATGCGAACTTGGTTACTTTGTTCCTCTCGGTCCATTCGGGCATCTATTCCTGTTTTCATTTGTTCCATCTTTTCTTCTGTTTTATTTAATCTTTGATTGGTTTCAATTATTTTCTTTTCTGCCTCCTCCTTGTATTATTCATCTACTCTTTGGCTAAGTGTTTTGTTAACATTTTCAATTTTACTCTTGAGATTTTCCCTTAACTCCTTATTGAAATTCTCCATTTTACTCTCAATTTGTTTTAAATTTTCATTATTCTCTTCAAATTCTGCATTCATATCTTCCCTTTGTCCGTCAACAGTTTCTTTCAATTCATGGTATTGTTCATTCATGGTTTGTCTGATATCTCCATGAATGGTCTCAATTTTTTCATTGAATTGTTTTACTAAACTTTCCTGAATACTATCTATTTTCTCATTGGTTTGCTTATTTTGTTCCTTCAAGGTTTCGTTTTGTTTCTTTGAAGTTTCCTCCTGTTTCCTAAAATTTTCATTATTGCTTTCCTTAATGCTATCAATTTTCTCCATCATTAGCCTCATCATTTCTTGCCAATCTGGTTCTCTTCTGGCTTCCGCTTTGTCTGGTTGGTCCCCTTGGGCATCCTCTTCAACTCTTTCCTTTTCCGTATTTGTGACTACTTCGGTTTCTTCTTTATCACCCGTTGGTTGTTCCATTTCACTGTCCGTGACTACTTCTACTTCTCTTTCCTGTCCACCTTCTTCCTTCTCCTTGTCTTCTGCCCTCTTCTTCGATCTGCCTCTGGTATTATGCATCTCTTGTTTTCTCATATATGCCGACGAAAATTAGGTTTTTTGTTATATTATTTTTCGTATATTTCAGAATTTCTTTCCTAATTAAAGCCCTTTTAAGTTGAGCGCCATCTTGTAACGTCTCGCGGCTATTCTCTCGGAGTCTTATAGACGTTTCCTGAAAAGGTTTTCTTATCGTCTATTTATAAATAAATAAACCTCCGCTCAACAGTCCGTTAAGGACCAAGGCGTACCGCGCGGCTTTTGTGTTAGTGTGACGGTGTATGGCTAGTACTACGCGCCACCAGCCCGCTAGTTGCGGTGTTCACAGCCAGGAGGCGGCGCTGTTATCTCAGCGCCTACTCAGTTTGCCTCACGACGCTGAGTGCACGCCGTACGGAACCTCCGCCGGGAATTGAACCCGGGACCACGAGCGCATCAATCGCCCGCGTTAGCCACTAGACCACCTGGAGGCTCATATTTATGCTCCTCGAAAATCTCGCTTTAATGAGAGTCACAGAATTCGTTATAATTTATGTTTAAAGTTTCCAAAAATTGAGTGTGTGTGATTATGCCGATATTTCGCTTAGATTTTATTTGGGTGAATTCAATACAGTTGTTTGACCATAGTTAGGAGAGAGAGTGCAAAAAGAATTATTCTCTTGGCATACAATTAATTAATTTAAATTTCTCCGCTCATGAGACCAGCTGATTGTGACATTTACAAACACATTTCAAATGGTATGTAATATTTTCTGGTTGTCCGTTCTCTTCTCTGTCTCCAGACAATCTGTAACCAACTACTATCTACTGAAAATAATACACATTTTTATTCAAATAACAAAGTATTCATTGTATTTATTTAGTAAATTTTTGTTTTATCTTCTCCCAAAACAGAAATGTATAATCGATTCTTACTGACAACACAACATTAGTTCGATCTTATTTTTTAAACATATAATGTATAACAAATATTTTTATTTTTTATTTCAAAAAACGATAAAGAAATAATTTATTAATTCCCCAGGGTTATTTTTGAGTTCTTTGTACTATGAGACGGTCAGAAATGAATATTGGTTAATACCAAGCTTTACATAAATTAAGTTATTATAATTCGTAGTATTTAGATTATGTAGTTTCTTGGTTATCCGCCAGAGCGCAGATTATGTTTCTTCACTAAAAACACGAAATTTATTTAATGGCGGCCGGAATGTTCACCAGTCCACATTTGCTGTTTTTTGGTTTAACAAAATAATAAAGTTTATTGTCACCTCTTCTCCTGAAGTGTTTAAAGATATGGTGCTGTTTTAGTGTTATTAAGTTGTAGTTGAGATGTAATTTAGTTAAATTTTACTTGTTAATGATCTCACCAAAATGTCGACGTTCTGTGAACTAGGCCTGGATCTCGGAGTTTGATTTTTCAAAGTTTCATCAAATTAAGGGCGTGAATGGTTCTACTCGAAGGAGTTCTAATATGCAGTGGACATCAATTGTCAATTTTATTAATTTCGCACTACTTATTCCAAACGGTATTCGTTAATTTCTCAAATTTTTATAGGCATTACACTTGTCAAAAACGTTCACTTCCAAATCGTTTTAACAATTAATTTCAAATCTTGTTAGTTGGTTACTGTTAGTAACCAAGAATTTTTTATGGTTTTTTATTGGTGAATCTATATACTTTTTAGTATATAGGCTATTATTAATTATTATAAATTTATTTCTTCTTTTTAGAAAAAAATCCTTTTTAAATTTTGTTTATAATCCAATTTAATTTATTTAAGGTTTTTCTTTATATTTTCCCTTAAGCTTGTACATTGGTCTTTTATATTTTAATTCCCTTCAATTTGATTTATTTATTATTTACTTAAAGTATCCTTACTCTAAACTATTTTCCTATGCCATCTTGCTCACATAGTATTATTTTATATTATTATTATTGTATATCTAACCCTGGGTTATCTTATATTTAAACAAACTTATTATATTAAACACAAAAATTATACCTAGGTACAAGACCTTTGTGGCCTACACAATACAAAATACAAAAAAAATACAAAAATTGTCAGCAGCAATAAATAAGTCCACTGCTACTATATTAATAGTTTTTCATCTACAGTACCAATCTGTGAGATGCTCTTTTTAAAAGTTTATACTCTCACTATGTACCCTATATTTCACTTTGTTATTGTTTACAGTGTTTTGTAGTACAAAGTTTTTTATAGCTTGGTACATAATACCCATTTCTGACTTTTAGGTGGGGTGATTACTGGTTTTAACGATGGTGATTGCGTTATCATATTTGGGCATGGGTTATGTAACGTTACAATATGTATATATATATATTACATTTAATATTTATAAATAAATTTACTTCATGATATACCTTTTTTTTTCCTTATTAGGAACATGTTTCGGGTACTATCTTGTACCCATCCTCAGCCTTCCGGTTTTTTGTCTGGTGAAGTACATATGTGTCACATATGTGTGATATGTATCACACACAATAAAACCAATTTGAAATACCAGAAGCCAACAGGAAGCCACAATAATAATAGTCAACCAACAACACATATGTACTTCACCAGACAAAAAAACCGGAAGGCTGAGGATGGGTACAAGATAGTACCCGAAACATGTTCCTAATAAGGAAAAAAAGGTATATCTTGAAGTAAATTTATTTATAAATATTAAATGTATTATATACATCAAGAAACGGACTGTAGCAGAAAGTGATTGAATATATATATGTAACTATATATATATATATATATATATATATATATATATATATATATATAGTTACAAAACTTAAACATAAACACTGTGTTCAGAAGAAAGTTTATTAATAATTCCACACATCCCTTTTCTTAAACTCATGATTGTTTTGAATCTTCATACCAACAATAAATCTTATTTATAAGTACTAGTCTACTAAACAAAATATGAAGAATCCACACATTAAATGAACGACAAAATATATTATAATTTGAGTAAAGTCTTCATTTTCATTACTTCACACTGGATTAAGTACAATGACAGTTTAATTATATTCCTTCTTTTACCATACCTACATAACATCACACATCAATGATGAAACAAAAAGTACAGTTAAAAAAACAGATATCGCTGCACCAAATTGAGGTATATAAAAAAAAATCCTTCTGTTGAAAAATATCAATTTGTACCACACATAATACTAATGAGATGAAACAAATAGTTTCAATCATTCAAACAAAATTTTGTAAACATTGTAAAATTAGTCAGTTAATTTTTTAGCCCAAAACTGCTGTAAATTATTATTATACACTTGTGACTCTTCCTAAATTATTCTTTTAGCAAGTAAGGCAAAGAAAATAAAAAATAGTAACAGCCGTTTATGTATTATTGCACTATCATGAGACCAATGTTATCACATTTCCTTTCATTGCTGGTTTATGGATCTCACATCGTATACACTGGCACTAATTAGACATACTTTTACACTTTCCCCCTATTAGTTATTAAGAAAAGGTAAAGTATACTGCCTTCAAAAGAAAAATTTATACTTACACATAGTTTTATTACAAAATTGATGTTTATAAAAATGCACTCTTTACCATAATTCATCTTTGTAGAGAACACTATTTATCTAAGTGCTACAGTTTTTACATAAATTGTGTGAGAAATTGAGTCGAAAACATGTAAAAAAGGGTTAACAAGGATTCTATTTTGCTATATTTTTCTCCAAATTGTATGTTTCATTTTGACACTCCTGAAATTAGGACTTTACAATTAGAAAATGTCTGTTTCTACATCTTCAACCTGTCAAATTGATAGCCCCTGTTCAAATTATGAAAGCCCATTATCATTCCAATAGGCTTGATCTTTATAAAATATATTCTTTGCCTGACCCCTCCAATAGAATATTAGTTCAAATGGGATAATCTGTTTCTTTTCTTGGTTTCAATTTTGAATTTCTACCATTTGGGCAGACAGAAAATGTGTCAGTTAATCTGTTTACTTTAACATGATTAAAAATCTTTGTTGTAGAGTTCATATAAAAATTCTTTTTTTTTTCTTCAAAATAATCATTAATTAGCTACCAGAATTCATTATAGATTTAAATATTTTTGTTTTCCAATCTAAAATTTTCTGTTTTGGAACAGAAGTATTTATTTGGAAAGCAAAATGTGCTATAAATCTGGTCTAATAGTACATAAATCATCCACCAGATTGCATTCGCATTCACTTTTGTAACAACAGCTGACGAAAACTCAGCACACACCAAATTATGTTTAAAATTTGATTCTGCTTAGAGCCACATTTTAAAATATTTTATTAAAAAAGTTACATAAATTTTAACTTTATAAAACTGACTATAGTAGAAACATTATGTAACATATTACTTAAAGTGTTATAACAAATCATAAAACATTGTGAGTTTTTAGTAACTACATGTGTCTTGGTCAGTTTTTCATTTTTCCCAAAACAAAGTTTTTTTAACAATTACAGGCAACATCTAAATCATATACAGCCAATGGTGGTAACTATGAGGAGGGGATCAACACCCCTTCAAGAGATACTAAAACTTTCAGCGAAATTCCATAATCACTCAAGTTAAAATAAAACTTAAAAATTATTGCAGAAATAAAGGAATTACAATACTTGTAAATTGATGAAATACAGCTAGAGTTTTCTTAACAATGATAATCTCATCATCTGGTAAATAATGTACATATTTGCAGCATTAAAAAACCATTATGCACACACCAGAAAACAGTACGTAGATAATCTACTTTTATCTTTTTTGCAGACACATTTCCCTTTACAGGGGTGTCTATCATGATTCCTCTAGTCCTAATATCTCTGTGAGTGGAACGGTTTCTTGACTATAATTCGAAAAAAAAATGAGATATTTCTGAATTGTACATAAAAAATAACATACTTTAACACATACTACAGTTACCGGTGCATAGCTGAGCGCTTGGGTCCAGGAGAGGGGGATTAGGAAGGGAGAGGCGCACGAGGTAAATCAACCTTCCTGTAAACATTGACTGTCAACCACTGGATGAGTGACTAACGATATTGTAAATACTCTTTTGTTCTGTAATAGTCTTCAATCAGTAGTCGATGTTGTCTTGTGAATAATCTCTGTTGAGTTTATACTAGTGCTCTGTGTATCTGTTAGTGAAACTACTAAAATTGTTCATAATGGTTGGTGTAACAGTAGGTTAGGTGGGAAAGTTCTAAACGGTCAAAGCAAGGGAAATAATTAGGAATGTGTTTACATTTATGAAGAAAGAGGCTGATAACAAAGAGGTGACAATTCCAGTTGTTCGAGCTAGGGAGCGAATTGCTGCTGCTACTGGAGTTTCCGAATGCGTGGTGACCAAAATAAACAAGGAACCATGACAACTTGAAAATTGTAATGATGGTGATAGGCCTACTTCAACTGTTACTCCGAACAAGAAGCGAATGAAAGCAAAAACTCTAACTGGACCACAACAGATTGATCATGGCGTTATGTGGCAGTTAGTGCATGGATTTTATACAATAAAAAAACAATTGCCAATAGCAGAAGTGGAAAAGTGTGCATGTAATCCTGAATGAACTGGGGGTTTCATTGGAAAAAAATTAGGAATAATAGAAGATTATGTACTGAACAATCTTATATCAGAGAACGATTAGTTATCTCAAAGCTGTCAAGAAATGTAGAGATAAAGGCCGGCCTATCATTTACATGGATGAAACATACATTAATTCTTCTCATGTAGGTGGAAAAGTATGGTCAGATGATTCCAGCCAAGGCATTCATTCTCCTTCCAAGGAGATCGTATGATTATTATACATGCTGGAGGGAAAAAGGTTTCATGCCTGGTGCAATAACTATGTAGAAAGCGTCTTCTTCAGGAATATGAAAACTTTATGTGTCCTGATGAAAATGGGAAGTCCAAACTTCAAGGTAATCCCCCCTCCCCAAGGAGCCGCCATTGTATACAGCACATAGTTTAAACAGGACATTTACATCTTTATAAAAATTAGGCAACACATATTTTTACTGTACGGTGTAATGGTGTAGAAGCTGCAGCATTTTCAATGAATGCACAAATGCCAACCTGGATGCAGGATGACCATTTTAAAGTGTTAAAAAAGTCTCTACTGAAACCAGGCACATTACTTTTAAAAATAATAGAAAAAATATAGTTTATTAAAAATTCAATACAGCTTTTATAAAATAAGTGACAAATTTTAAATATGAATTATAAACAATATTTTAACGTACAAGTATTTTAACAAATGTAAATTCTGATGTTAATAATCAGTACAAGTCATAATTATCAGAATCAGACAAACTGTAATCACTGTCACTATTTTCTGACAATTTATTTTTGTGAGATTCCTTCAGATGAGTTCTGAATATTGTTTGAATATTTTTAGGCGTTCTTTCACCAACTTTATGACCACGAATTACATCATTGAGTACAGTAGCAGTTTTGTCATCAAACTGAGTTGCTGATTTAACTTGCTGTCTTTGTTTCCTTGGTTTCCCTTGTGTAACAACACTCGCACCCTTAGTCATTTTATTCGCAACTCTCTGGTTGACATAATTCCTGAAACAATAAAAACATCAAAGTTATCATTGTATTCAACTGTATATCAAAGAGTACATTAGATACATTTTGAATGTACATATTGACAAATTCAAAACAAACGATTTAATGCTACAATAAATTTATCAATAAATAAAAATTTAGATAAGAGAACAAAACATCAGTTCCACATGATGCTAACTGTTGTGTTGTTAATTTTTTTACGTACAAAATACTATATACTAAATATCTCAGACACACACTATATATAACATCTCAAACACACATTACATTTTTATGTGAATACAGAATATCAAAGGAAGGCTCAAATTAAAACTACTTACAAGAAAACACTAATATGATGCAGATATATGATAGCTGGAATTCCAAAAAATAAAAGACAATGGAATGGACAATTAATTACAGCATGTACCACTATCTGACCAATGCACTACTGAATCATCTATTTTACTGAATCATATTCTCATAAGCAAGCCACACTCAGTATAGAAATCACCTAAAATTAGAATACATTTTTTATTATACCAAATCTAGTTATCACAATCTATTTTTAAATTACCATTTACATATATCAGTTATGTTTCGTTTCCTGTTATAGCATGAATTCAATGTTGTAAGCTTTATGCAATGTGTCTTTTGCTTAAAATATGAAACATACACAGGTATAAATAGTATAATACACAGTCATAATATGCCATTAGGTATAAAGTGAGTACCTAATGGCATAGCTTGGTGCGAGCCAATCATACACCATCTTTATTGTGATTGGCTGATGGTGTCATTTTTACCTGTACGTGGGTGGGACTTTGCTGAATTTATAAGTACAGGTAGCATGGCAGGACAGCTTTGGCCTATACCACAGTACTGTGGGCCTGTACGTAAACACCCGGCGTGCAGGATTTTTATACCACTGATGATGGCAGCCAGTGGAGCTGCAGAAACGTTTGGTTTTGTTATAAACCATGGACCACGGCCAAATAGCCCGGATATCAGAACTTTCCATCTGTATGTCCATCAATGTTAAAAATAATAATACTAATAATAATAAATAATAATTACTGCTGAATGGAATGAGATTTGGCATACAATGTAAGCGTACTATTTCTTATACGTACTAAGCAATCCAAAATGTTATCTTAAAATTTTTCAAAATGGTGGCTGATTGAAAGTTTTCATTGTAAATTTCACAAACATTAATATATATAAAATATGGCTTATTACATAAAAAAGTATACCTTTCATTCGTAATCCAATGATATCTTGTTTATAGAATTCGGATAAAAAAATTATGGAGATATTACATTGATTTTATAAGAAAACATTGGCCTATTATCCTTATAGTTATTTAGGTTTACTGGCCCCAGTCCGAAAGAGTTTTCACGTACTTGACAGGGATGTTCTGCGAGAAAAAAGCTACAACACTGAACAATAAAAAATGTTCGTCGTTAACAATAAGCCTATCTTACTCAATGACCAGAGGGCGGCATATAACACAATAATGTACCTCATTTCAAGTGAAAATGGGGGGTCTATTCTTTCTCGATGCTCCGGGTGGACAGGGAAAACGTTTTTAATTTAATTTATTACTAACTGAAATTCGGGCGCAAAATTAAATTGCTCTTGCTGTTGCATTGTCACGTATAGCCTCTACACTTCTGGAAGGAAGAAGAACAGCTCATTCCGCCCTAGGTTTGCCTTTAAATTTTACATTATCAGAAAGTTCTATTTGTAACATTAACAAAGTCTTGGGAAAACACTAAAGTCTTAGAAATGTGCAAAGTCATTGTTTGGGACAAGTGTACTATGGCTTGATTGTACAATGAAGGATTTACGAGGGAACACTCGAATATTGGGAGGAGCTGTTGTGGTTTTGGGTGAAGATTTTCGCCAGACATTACCAGGTGTACAATGAGGAACACCTACCAACGAACTTAATGGTTGTCTCAAAGCATCATATCTGTGGAGACATATTCAAAAGGGAACACTGGTGATCAATATGTGATTTCATTTACTGGGAATATTACTGCCAAAAAGTTTGCAAAATAACTACTGTGTCTTGGAGATGGTAAATTTCCATCCGACCCAGTAAATGGCTTGATTTCTTTTCCGGAAGATTTTTGCAATATTGTGTCATCTGTTCAAGATATTGTTTACAAAGTTTTCCCGGACATTGCAACCTATTTTAAAAACCATGAATTGCTTTGTGAACGTGCCATTTTAGCCCCTCAGAATGATGACAGTGTGAATAACATTAATAACCGAATACATGACCGACTTCCTGGCTCCGCGATGACTTACAAGTCCACAGACACAGTCATAAACAATGAGCAAGCTGTGTTTTATCCCACAGAATTCCTCAATTCTTTGGAGCCCCCCAGAATGCCCCCACACATCCTGCCTTTAAAAGTTGGAATGCCGATAATATTATTACGTAACATCGATCCACCAAAAATGTCCAATGGTGAAGACCCTCATGTCGAACGTAATAGAAGCTACCATCATAGCAGGGTATGCCAAAGGAGATGTCTTTATTCCATGTATTCCATTAATACCAAGCGATATGCCTTTCGATATTAAGCGGCTGCAATTCCCCATTAGGTTTGCATTCGCGATGACAATAAACAAAGAACCAGGACACTTCCTTAGGGTAGCCGGAATCAATTTAGAAAATGCATGCTTCTCACATGGTCAGCTGTATGTGGCCTGTTCAAGGGTAGGCACGCCTAAGCATTTGTACAAATATACACCAGAGGGAAAAACTAAAAATACTGTATATCCTAAAGTGTTAGAATGATAGTAGTGACATGCTAGAGCACTATCTGTATGCCCATAAATATCAAAAGGCTCAAGATTATTGTAAAATCTAAAATATTTTGAAAATAATAAATGTAATATAAATGTAACAATGTAATTTGAAAATATTTTGAAAAATATAGGTAACTTACAAAAACATGTGTTTCCTTTCATACAATTACATTTCTCTCACCTCCCAGAAAATCTCGGTCCCTACCGACCCATGACAATAAACGAACAAGTAGTAACATGGTTAAAAACCTTTAAATATAAAACACAAAAATAAAGATAATTTGATGAATGATGGTTTTAAAAAATTGTCTTTCAAAAATGTCACTTAAAAGAAAACAATAAAGCGAGTGAAGCCGCAGGGTAACAGCTAGTTACATATAGTGAAGAATGTGGTTTGTGTAAATAAATAAGCTCCAGTAGCTCTGCCTTCTTCATATCATCTTCAAATGAAACATTATAATTTCAGAGCCAATGAACCATTTCTATCTTTCGTGACAAAATGGTCGGTGCTTTATTCAGTATTTTAGAACGGTATCCATGATGATGACTGAAGGTTTCTCCTAGTTTTTAATCCGAGAATCTTTGAACCAGTTACAGAACCTGTCATGGTTCATTTCTTCATGGTACTCCTTTTTTTGGAAGTAAACAGAAGAAGGCAGTTAGATATTGTAACGCGACGAAAGGAAGGACCTGTTAAACGATGAACTCTAGCATAAAATGCCCTTAATAAAATAAGTTGCCTATGTATGAAATAAATAAAAATACCAAATGACCACAATGGGTACCATACAAGGTATAATCATAATAAATGTATTAGATAAATAAACAAAGAACTATGTTCTAATGGTTAAGAGTGAGTGAAAAAAATAGGTGAGAGCAGATAATTGCTTATTACAGATAGGACTGTAACAATTAATAGCAATTCTCTAAGTGAACACCAGTCTACTAAGCCAAACTAAATAATAAGTAAAGTTTATTTTAATAATGGTATCTATATCAAACTATGTTTTATATTTTAAAGAATACTGATAAGCCTAATGTTAGTCACTAACTCTTTCAGATAATGTGTAAGCATACTAAAGGACAGTTAATAATAAACTGACACTAGGATAAGATATTAGTATTAAGTAATAGACAATTGTTGAAAGTCTAAGGTTATTATTTAGTGTTAATTAGAGTTTTAGCCATAAGGGCATAATATTGTTTTAATGTTTGTTTCATGTTTATGTTTGTATGTTATATCATGAAATAATTATAATTAACCAAAAATGTAAAAGGCCAACAGGCTACATAACGTTATAAATTGAAACATTGTACAAAGGAAGTACCAAGATATAGGCCAATATCAACACAATATTATTGTTAAACTAACTAACAAATGGTCATATTACTATAAGTTAGTAAGAAATAGGAGAATTACGGTGATAGACCTATGTTTAGACGTTGATAATAACATTTTAAATAGATTATTGAATTGTAATGTAATTTGGTGAATGTCAAACTGATTGAAAACCTATAAAACAGAATTTTGTAAAGATGAAAAATATCTATTAGGGCACTCATACATATCAAGTGAGATGTCAAAATGCTTGTCTTTCTATGACGAAGATTACTTTGTAAATAAATTTAAGTATAGTTACATACTAAATAGAGAGTAATTTGGAGTATAAAATGTAAAAATTGTAAATTTTAAATAATCAGGGTCACATGACACTTGAACATTTAAGACCAATACACTAGAACATGTATTGACCAATAGGAATTTAGTTAATTTTGGTCAAGCCAGTTGAAGGAAAAAGAAAAATACATTATTCCATTGTTAGACACGAAAGTATTCAGAACACCTCTGTGCAGCTCTGAGCCACAAAGTATAACGAAGAATCAAATCCAAGTGGAAGAAAAAGTATAAAATTTTACAAAACAGAATATGAATTAAAGAAGGAAGAAATGAAAATAATATAAAAGAAGAACAATTGAAAGTAATATTTTAAAGAAAAGTGAATAATTAATTTCAACCATAAAACTGGGTGAGACAACATTTATAATACCATATTTACAACTACACGACACCAAGATTAACTCAACTACCACTTTTCTTCAATAAAACATTAGTGAAAAGAAAACAAAATCTAATTTAAACACAGTGAACATTTTGTGCAATTTATTTTATTTGTAAAAACTGGTTGTGAGAACATTCCACATTAATTTTGTTTAACAACAAGCCGCCATCTTGCCTGTTCACTTTGAATTCTGGGTAGGCCCATGATGCATTGCTTTGGCAACTGAACTGAACAAATAATTGATTTCAGTAAGATTAACTATACGAGGATAAAATTCCTCGTACCTTCCTTTCTTTTTCTTTTTTTTTCTCGTTCCTTGTTTTCTTTTTCTTTTTATTAATAACGGTTTTATTTATTTGTTTACATTTATTAAACAAATAAATAAAACCGTTATTAAGAAAAAGAAAACACAAAATAAAAAAATTAGTAACCTTTTGAAAGTACAGAACGACCCTCAAAAGAACAATACAATAAGTCATCGATTTTATCCTCGTATAGTTAATCTTACTGAAATCAATTTCAATAACGAAGAAACTAACCTTTTAAACAAAGGCTTAAAATACTGTTTTAAAAACAAAGGATTCAAACAATCACTTATAAATGAAATTTTGAACGCTGAAACGGCAATAAATGCTATATCTGATGAGGAAACAAGAACAGTTGTAAGACATGCAGTTGATAATAAAATAACGAAAGTTTTGAAAGCCGAAAATATAAAAACTAGTTACAATAAAGAAACCAAAATATTCAATGGAATAAAAAAGAAATTGATAGACAATAATAGCATTGTCACCAAAGCTGACAAAGGCCAGACACTCGTAATTTTAACTAACGAAGATTATAGACGTAAAATAAATGAATTTTTCATAAACAATAATATTGTCGAAATTAAGAGTGACCCCACTGATAGGTTTAATAGTAATATGAAATCAGTGTTAAACAAAACTAAATATATTTTAACAAACGATGAGAAAAAATATTTAAAAATAATAGATCCTAAAGCTCCTAGACTTAGAGGACTTCCGAAAATACATAAAAATAACATGCCTGTCCGTCCTTTAGTAAATTTCACGTCTGCACCATCATATATAATTGCCAAAAAAATTGATAAAATTTTAAGACAATATATAGTGTTTAATAAGAACTACAGTTTGAAAAATAGTTTAGAATTGGTAGATCTCACAAAAAAACTTACAATTGAACCAAGACATACTTTAGCTTCATTTGACATAGTCAATTTGTATACGAATGTACCAATTAATGAAACTTTGGAAATAACAAAAAGTTTATTATTATCAATAGCCACTTTAAACCATGAAATAGTTGATGAGATTATTAATTTGACAAAAGTAATTTTAGAACAAAATTATTTTACTTTTGATAATAAATATTATTTACAGAAAGATGGATTAGCAATGGGATCCCCACTATCAAGTATCCTAGCGGAAATTTATTTAAACCACATCGAAAATAATGAAATATTATCACCAAACAACAAACATTACAAGAAAATTTTATGTTATCGTCGATATGTGGATGACACGATAGTGATTTACAATGGTAATTGCAGACAATTAGAGACGCTTAATAAGTATTTGAATACCATAACAAAAAATTTGCAATTTACATTAGAAACAGAAAAGAATAATAAAATACATTTCTTAGATTTGTCTTTAACAAAAATTGATAATAAAATTAACTATAATATTTACAGGAAACTGACTCAACCACTGATCATGCTATTCATGCCTCGTCTTACCACCCTTATTCACACAAAATGGCATTTTTTAATAGTATGGTACATAGATTGTTATCATTGCCTCTCTCCACAGAAGACCATAAAAACGAAGTCGAAATTATTAAACACATAGCAATAGCCAATGGTTATAAATGTAACATAATAGATAAAATAATAAATAAGAAACAAAATAGACTAATAAATATTGACATGCCTAAATAAAAAGTAAAATATATTGCAATAGAGTATGGCGAAATGTTACATTACACTTTAAAAAACCAATTGAAAAAACAAAATATAGTATTGGCTTCAAAAGCAAATAATAAACTCGAGAACAAACTTAAGTTTAAAAATCAAATTAAGTCTTTCGATGAATACGACGGTACAGGTGTATACAGGCTTAATTGTTCGGATTGTTCAAATTTCTACATAGGACAAACGGGTCGTTAGTTCAAATTGCGTTATAAAGAACACCTCCCAAGTTCTAAATCAAATATAGGAAGATCCACATTTGCTGAACATTTAAGTTCACAAGATCATAACATAAAAAGTATTAGTGAGAATTTGGATATATTACATAAATGCAGGAAATCTCTTAAACTGGACACTCTTGAAAGGTTTGAAATATATAAGGCCACTAAAGATAATTACGATCGCATCTTAAATGAAAAATCGATCCATAAAAATAATATTTTATTCAACAGAGTAAACGATATAGAATGAGATATTAGTTGTGTCAGATCGATAAAATTTATCAAAGGTCAAATCGGTATCGATTGATTTTATTGTATAACGTGTTCCTGCGCAGGTCCGCGTGTATTGTGTTTTGGTTCTGTTTTGTCTCGGTTTTAATATGTGTTAAATTATTTAAATATTTTTGTTGTTATGTTTGTGTTGTTTTTATTATCTGACGGGATGTGCATACGTCAACAAATGTATTTTTAACCTATATTCATCGAGGATCTGAAGATGACACTTAATGTGTCGAAACTCGAGTAATCCTGTTTTCGGATTTAAAAAAGCGTGACTGAAGGTAATTAACCTGTTTTATAGACAAATAATTTGTTACACTTTATTAAAATTAATTTTATTTGTATTAGTCTATAAGAATGAAATAATTGTAATGTGTATATGTAACACGACGAAAGGAAGGACTTGTTAAACGATGAACTCTAGCATAAAATGCCCTTAATAATAATTTGCTTATGTATGAAATAAATAAAAATACCAAATGACCACAATGGGTACCAATCAAGGTGTAATCATATTACATGTATTAGATAAATAAACAAAGAACTATGTTTTAATGGTTAAGAGTGAGTGAAAAAAATAAGTGAGAGCAGATAATTGCTAATTACAGATAGGACTGTAACAATTAATAGCAATTCTCTAAGTGAACACCAGTCTACTAAGCCAAACTAAATAATAAGTAAAGTTTATTTTAATAATGGTATCTATATCAAACTATGTTTTATATTTTAAAGAATACTGATAAGCCTAATGTTAGTCACTAACTCTTTCAGATAATGTGTAAGCATACTAAAGGACAGTTAATAATAAACTGACACTAGGATAAGATATTAGTATTAAGTAATAGACAATTGTTGAAAGTCTAAGGTTATTATTTAGTGTTAATTAGAGTTTTAGCCATAAGGGCATAATATTGTTTTAGTGTTTGTTTCATGTTTATGTTTGTATGTTATATCATGGAATAATTATAATTAACCAAAAATGTAAAAGGCCAACAGGCTACATAATGTTATAAATCGAAACACTGTACAAAGGAAGTACCAAGATATAGGCCAATATCAACACAATATTATTGTTAAACTAACTAACAAATGGTCATATTACTATAAGCTAGTAAGAAATAGGAGAATTACGGTGATAGGTCTATGTTTAGATGTTGATAATAACATTTTAAATAGATTATTGAATTGTAATGTAATTTGGTGAATGTCAAACTGATTGAAAACACATAAAATAGAATTTTGTAAAGATGAAAAATATCTAATTTTGGTCAAGCCAGTTGAAGGAAAAAGAAAAATATACTATTCTATTGTTAGACATGAAAGTATTCAGAACACCTCTGTGCAGCTCTGAGCCACAAAGTATAACGAAGAATCAAATCCAAGTGGAAGAAAAAGTATAAAATTTTATAAAACAGAATATGAAGTAAAGAAGGAAGAAATGAAAATAATATAAAAGAAGAACAAGTGAAAGTAATATTTTAAAGAAAAGTGAATAATTAATTTCAACCATAAAACTGGGTGAGACTTAACATTTATAATACCATATTTACAACTACACAACACCAAGATTAACTCAACTAACACTTTTCTTCAATAAAACACTAGTGAAAAGAAAACAAAATCTAATTTAAACACAGTGAACACTTTGTGCAATTTATTTTATTTGTAAAAACTGGTTGTGAATACATTCCACATTAATTTTGTTTAACAACAAGCCGCCATCTTGCCTGTTCACTTTGAATTCTGGGTAGGCCCATGATGCATTGCATTGGCAAACTGAACTGAACAAATAATTTGTTACACTTTATTAAAATTAATTTTATTTGTATTAGTCTATAAGAATGAAATAATTGTAATGTGTATATGTAACACGACGAAAGGAAGGACTTGTTAAACGATGAACTCTAGCATAAAATGCCCTTAATAATAATTTGCTTATGTATGAAATAAATAAAAATACCAAATGACCACAATGGGTACCAATCAAGGTGTAATCATATTACATGTATTAGATAAATAAACAAAGAACTATGTTTTAATGGTTAAGAGTGAGTGAAAAAAATAAGTGAGAGCAGATAATTGCTAATTACAGATAGGACTGTAACAATTAATAGCAATTCTCTAAGTGAACACCAGTCTACTAAGCCAAACTAAATAATAAGTAAAGTTTATTTTAATAATGGTATCTATATCAAACTATGTTTTATATTTTAAAGAATACTGATAAGCCTAATGTTAGTCACTAACTCTTTCAGATAATGTGTAAGCATACTAAAGGACAGTTAATAATAAACTGACACTAGGATAAGATATTAGTATTAAGTAATAGACAATTGTTGAAAGTCTAAGGTTATTATTTAGTGTTAATTAGAGTTTTAGCCATAAGGGCATAATATTGTTTTAGTGTTTGTTTCATGTTTATGTTTGTATGTTATATCATGGAATAATTATAATTAACCAAAAATGTAAAAGGCCAACAGGCTACATAATGTTATAAATCGAAACACTGTACAAAGGAAGTACCAAGATATAGGCCAATATCAACACAATATTATTGTTAAACTAACTAACAAATGGTCATATTACTATAAGCTAGTAAGAAATAGGAGAATTACGGTGATAGGTCTATGTTTAGATGTTGATAATAACATTTTAAATAGATTATTGAATTGTAATGTAATTTGGTGAATGTCAAACTGATTGAAAACACATAAAATAGAATTTTGTAAAGATGAAAAATATCTAATTTTGGTCAAGCCAGTTGAAGGAAAAAGAAAAATATACTATTCTATTGTTAGACATGAAAGTATTCAGAACACCTCTGTGCAGCTCTGAGCCACAAAGTATAACGAAGAATCAAATCCAAGTGGAAGAAAAAGTATAAAATTTTATAAAACAGAATATGAAGTAAAGAAGGAAGAAATGAAAATAATATAAAAGAAGAACAAGTGAAAGTAATATTTTAAAGAAAAGTGAATAATTAATTTCAACCATAAAACTGGGTGAGACTTAACATTTATAATACCATATTTACAACTACACAACACCAAGATTAACTCAACTAACACTTTTCTTCAATAAAACACTAGTGAAAAGAAAACAAAATCTAATTTAAACACAGTGAACACTTTGTGCAATTTATTTTATTTGTAAAAACTGGTTGTGAATACATTCCACATTAATTTTGTTTAACAACAAGCCGCCATCTTGCCTGTTCACTTTGAATTCTGGGTAGGCCCATGATGCATTGCATTGGCAAACTGAACTGAACAAATAATTTGTTACACTTTATTAAAATTAATTTTATTTGTATTAGTCTATAAGAATGAAATAATTGTAATGTGTAGTACTTCGTTGTGGACATTTTGAACTTTAATAACAGTCTAAAGAACCCTGAACTGAGATATTATATGAAATTAATTTAGAATCAAACTGAAAGCAAGAATCGATACAGTCAATTAATAACTTCGACCTTAGAGTCGTTTAACTGAATTAATGAAAATAAAAATGTTATTAATTATTCCTAATTAATGTTGAATGAGTTTTATTTATAGGATAAGATAAAGTTAAGGGTTATTTGTTCGAGAAAAGAAGAGTGAAACAGTATTGGCGATTCGAACTTCATCGTCAATAAAGGACCACGAACATAACCTACAATAGGCAATTCGATACTACTGTATAAATACAACTATTATATTAACGACTCGGAACACAGTTGTTATGAAAACTGCTAACATAGAGAAAATAACTGACAAAGTTTTTTATGAGTAAAAACATAAAGTTTTACCTTACAACCTGAACCGGTTTTCACTTTTAAAAAGCTTCTTCAGAGGTTGCCGCAAGTAGCGCTGTCCGTCCTGTTGCGGGAGACGGAATCGAATTTCGAAAGATCGATGTTGTGTGTGTGGGGTGAGATATGTTCGAATAATGCGTGCGATTTGAATTGTGTCTGTTCGTTTAGGATGTCGTTTTTATTTGTTTTCGTGTGTTTGTACATTTCCAATTGTTCTAGAGTGTCTAGTGTTCGGCCTTATGGTGTTTTATACCTTTCGGTGTAGAATGTTCATGTTATTGTCGATGTTTTTGTATGTGTGGTTTGCTTCAATGAGGTGGTTTGCAAAGGTGGATTCTGTAGTGGAGTGGAGTGCCTTTGTGTGTTCAATGTATCTCTGTTTGAAGCTACGTCCCTGTCAGCCTATGTAGAATTTGTTGCAATTTGAGCAATTTAGTTTGTAAACACCGGGTAGATCGAATTTGTTTTGTGCTTTGTGCGTGTGTTTTGATAGTGTGTGTTCTGTTTTGTTAGTAGTTTTGTAAGCGATTCTGTATCCTGCTTTTTTGAATTTGTGGGCTATTTTTTCAGTTTTTTGTTGTTGATGTATGTTAGTGTTATGAATTTGTTTTTTTCTGTCTTTGTCTGTTGTTTGTTTTGTGTAGGAGTTTATTGACTATTGTTCTGTCATATCCGTTAGATTCTGCTAGATATTTTATCGTGTTTAGTTCGTCTTTGTAGTCTTTTTCATCTAGGGGATGTTGTTAAGTCTATGTATCATGGTTCTGAAGGCAGCTAGTTTGTGTTGTATTGGGTGATTGGAGGAGTTGTGTATTAGTGTGCCAGTTGTAGTCGGTTTTCTGTATATACTGAATTTGTACCTGTGCTCAAGTTTTGTGATGGAGAGGTCTAAGACGTTTATGGTATTGTTGTGTTCGTATTCGGCAGTAAAGGTTATGTTTTTATGTATTTTGTTTATGTGCGTTAGTAACTGTTCACATTGTCTTTTGTTTCCCCTGTATAGTATTAGAATGTCATCAACGTATCTGTGCCAATATAGTATTTTATGTGAGTGTCTGTCATTGTTTGTGAGTATTTTTGTTTTTTCTAAGTGTTGGAGGAAGACTTCTGCTAGAATGCTGGATATGGGGGAGTCCATGGGTAGACCATCATTCTGTGTGTAATATTTATTGTTATAGGTAAAGTAGTTTTGTTTTGTGATAATGTTCAGAGTCTCAAACTGCTGACGAAGGCGAACGCCACGCCGAAACGCGTTCGGAAAGAAAAACAAGTAAGTTTCACAAGTGAAAGTTCTATATTCTATATTATTTAGTACTGTGAAAAAAGAAGATGAACAATCAAAACAACTAAAATGTTGCAGTAAACTACCCCTTTCCCTTAACCGATCTTCAACAAAATCAACAGACCTTGAGTTATCTACAATTAAGGAAGGTATGCACAAAATTATTTGATTCTGTTTAAATGTGCGACAGTTATCGTTTGTCATAGAAACAATTACTCTTGTTAAAACATAAAATGTGGCAGGTAAACTACCCCTTTCCCTTAACCGATCTTCACCAAAATCAACAGACATTGAGTTCTCTATAGCTCAGGAAGGTATGCAAAACATTATTTGATTCTGATTGAATTTACGGCAGCTATCATTCGTCATAGAAAAAATTACCCATGTTAAAACATAAAACGTTGCAGGTAAACTACCCCTTTCCCTTAACCGATCTTCACCAAAAACAATAGGTCTTGAGTACACTACAAACCAGGGCTGTATGCAAAAAATTATTTTGATTCTGTTTGAATTTGCGGCTGTTATCGTTTGCCATAGAAAAAAATCTACACACACACACACACACACACACACACACACACACACACACACACACACACACACACACACACACACACACACACACACACACACACACATTTTGAAAAACGACTTTTTTTCATGTTTTGAGTGTAGTACAATCAGAATCTGCAATAAATCTCGAACATGATTTTTTTTTGCCATCACCATACTTCCATTTCCTTAAAGAACATGGAAGTAAAATAGCCCACAAATTCAAAGAAGCAGGATACAGAATCGCTTACAAAACTACTAACAAAACAGAACACACACTATCAAAACACACACACACACACACACACACACACAACAAATTCGATCTACCTGGTGTTTACAAACTAAATTGCTCAAATTCTACATAGGCCAGACAGGACGTAGCTTGAAACAGAGATACACTGAACACACAAAGGCACTCCACTCCACTACACACAAAAGGCCGAAAACTAGACACTCTAGAACAATTGGAAATATACAAATACACGAAAAATAAAAACGACATCCTAAACGAACAGACACAATTCAAATCGCACGCATTATTCGAACATATCTCACCCCACACACACAACATCGATCTTTCAAAATTCGATTCCGTCGCCCACAACAGGACGGACAGCGCTACCAGCGGCAACATCTGAAGAAGCTTTGTAAAAGTGAAAACCGGTTCAGGTTGTAAGGTAAAACTTTATGTTTTTACTCATAAAAAACTTTGTCAGTTATTTTCTCTATGTTAGCAGTTTTCATAACAACTTTGTCAAATTTTGTTGCTTCCCTGCTATATACACTTTTTCCTCGAACGAGGCCTTTCGGTTTCGCAACCATTATCAAGTTCTTCCTACAACAACATTAAAATACCTACTTCCCTTAGTATAATGTACCTACTGACCTCATTATAATGTATATGACGAGGTCAGGTTGACTGAGTAAGGGGCGGGGCTAACAAGGACTGGGCGGTAAGTACTACCTCCTATTGGTTGAATGTAACTGGTGATGCGTGGGAGGGTTAGTATATATATATATATATATATATATATATATATATATATATGGGAAGTAGGTATTTTAATGTTGTAGGAAGAACTTGATAATGGTTGCGAAACCGAAAGGCCTCGTTCGAGGAAAAAGTGTATATAGCAAGGAAGCAACAAAATTTTACAAAGTTGTTAAAAAACTTTGTGTTCCGAGTCGTTAATATAATAGTTGTATTTAGTTAAGTAACGGACACGTCATGGACAACAAAATCCAAGAACTACTGTATAATCGAAAGTAAATGTTGACAAGCCTAGTCCGCCATACAAACCAATTTTTTCAAAACCATCAAACAAATAACAATTATTTTTCTTTAATAAAAATAAAATAATAAAAAATAACCAGACAGAGAATTAAGTATTACAGATTGGTGCTTCCAACACGGGGTGTTAAAAAGAAATTTCAACTTCATAAATCCAACTTTATAATTAAAGGGAACACAACTTCAATTTTTCACTGTGTTACAGATTGGCGCTTCCAACGCGGGGCTCGACAAGTCAACGTTATTTACAAACTACAATTGACTTTTGGAACAGAAAAAGTAGAACAACAAAATAACTAAAACAACCCACCAAAACGATTCAAAATTTTCACTACGTTACAGATTGGCACCACAACGAGGGGCTTTAAATAATCAATTTTTTCACTACATTACAATATAAACCCTTTGGAGTTGCCAACATCATGAAGTAAGATAATTCTGCCTCCCTTTCCTACTGGTACTGCCATAGTCCCTTCTGTCCAGCCTTTTACCATGGTGTGGCTGGCATTAACCCTGGTTTCGTCAAGCCACATGATTTTGTCAAAGTTTTCCTTCCTTATTTGCCTTAATAACCTGCAACGTCAAATAATATCTTCTCTCTCCAATACAGTTTACGCCCACCAATCGTTTTGTGTCTAAAGCCAATTGAATTACAATATTTTATGTCTATTTTAAAATTGTCAGAAGCAATGACATACTGCCATGGAACAAATTAACATCTTTTGAAGAGACCTGAAGTTTTCTCAGTGTTGGGTGTTTGTCTGGCAGTAATAATTGAGTAATAATAGTAAATATGCCAATGAACTGCAGTCTGAAACATGTTACGTTCTGTTACACATTATTCAATTTTTCTTTTTTGTTGGTTGTTTCTAATTTTAAAAATCCTCCCTCAGCAATTTTATTTTCTTTTTCTTACTACAGACTTGTAACGGTTTCTTGCATAATTTTAATGCCGCAGTCATCTGCTCAAGAACTTTTGTTGGAGGTAAAAGTGATCCATTGTTGTCCTTCTCTCTTATAAGTATTCCTTCTCAAAGGAATAAACAAATTCACATGTTTGACTTCGCAAAGCGACACCACGACCAGTCCTCTGATAGGGTGAAGATTTTTGCTGACCATGATGTATATGAGGATGACCCCGTTTTTTAAAACGTTAACTGCCATTGGGCATAATATATACTGTTAAAATAGACCACTTTAATGTAAATGATGCACTTCCAATAAGTAATCTTTAAAGACTGAATTTAACTACTCAAAACCAGTAACTAAAACCAGCAGTAAAATCACAACTGTAACGAGCAAAATGGTGTTCCAGGCAATGGTGGAGACATCTGGCAATGCACGCTGCCAATTTCCATGACGTTGATTGGATGAATCAATGTCGAGCCTCCTGCGCTACGTCATAGAAAATCCTATTCCAGTTTAAAACAAAGTATAGCTTCAGATGTACAGACAACCTGTGAAGCAGTAGTGGCCATTTTAAAAAAGCAAAAAAGATCCACCTTAGTCTTTTTAAAACATGATAAAAAGAAATGATCCAGATCCTGAGAAGTTCTATCGTGCACTCAATCAACTCCAGACACTACACAGTGAACAAATTCTGAAGAGAAAACTAGCCTACCAATGATCAAGCAACTTAAAAAGAAAAAACTTAGAAGGTTGCTGCCAAATTCAAACTTGATGAAAGGCAATTAACTGGCATTTTCTGAAAATCTGTATATTGGATAACATTTGTGGACAATCGTATTGTATTGAAAATGCCATTAATCAGCAGTTACATCTTTGAGCAAATGGAAGAGGGTTTTCTCACAGATGACTTTAATTTAATTTTAGGATATCTGTAAATACTAAAACTGTAGGTAGTCTTTTATTTGTGAAAATCAATGGACCTTGTTTTTGTCTATTTGATTCTTTCAAGTACGTAGATTTTTGTGGTTTCTTTAAGGAGATTAATCCTGCTTGTGAAATGAACTAATAGTAGGGAATCAGTACTAATCATCATTATAGTGTTGTTATAATTTACATTAATTAAAAGATTAAGATTTTATTGCGCATCCTGGCATCTAAATATTTAGAAATCGCACACACACACACACACACACACACACACACACACACACACACACACACACACACACACACACACACACACACACACACACACACACACACACACACACACACACACACACACACACACACACACACACACACACACAGCAAAACATGTGTTACTTAGGAAAAGTGTAAGTAAAGAAATCAGTCTTTAAAGAATATATTGATTGCTAATAGTCAGGGCCACTAGTAAAAATAAATTCAGAATAATTCAAATAAAACCTAACATATATTTTAAATGGTTTACAGAAAAAGTTTACCTAAAGTTAACATTCTACTCAAACTTTCATTTTTGGAAAAATCCTAAAAAGTACATTTTTTTAAAATTTGTAACTCTTAATGGCAATTATAAATATAGTCCACAAGAAATTGTGTACGGAGAATGTTACGACTGCCAAATTACAAAGCTTTCAAAAAATAACTAAAAACTGATTTAAACATACATCTACAGAAATATTAGCTGTCTAGATTTGTTATGGTTGCTGTGTATAAAAATTATAATTCATGAAAATCTGAAATAGCAGCTGAAAACTTATAAAATGATTCAAATTTGACTTATTCTTTTAGGTTTCTTAAACATAGTCTGGAGTAGATTTTCTAATTGGATTTTCGATAACAATCAAATTTTCATCTCCAATCCTAAGTTTTAAGTACTATATCACAGAGCCAATAATAAGCAGTAAATTAATCAGTTTTATTACCATATATCGTACTATAAAGAACAACATACAATGAAGACATAACTGATGAGAGAAATACTAGGCGAAGGCAGTATAAATCTAGAAATACTGAACAGGCTTTGTAAAGAATGAATCATAATGAAAAGAATGTGCACAGAATGGGTAACAATATAAAAGTCCTAATACAAATATTGGAATAAGTATAATTATAAAACAGCATATCAATTTCATTACTGTTACCTTTGATTCAAGTTTCATTAAAGTTCTTACTAATTGACTTATTAGAGGGCTTGACAATAGGCACTGCCTGATCAAACAGGATTTAGAAGAACTATGGCACAGTACAATACCACATCTACAAACAACAGAACATCAAGAATGCTGCAATGGCTTGTGAAACCAGTCTGTATGACACTTATTGATTACCAAAAAGCTTTTGATTTCTTCTGCTCAAAAGCTACACAGAATACTTAATATGAACTTTGATCAGTAGTAATTTATGAAATTCTTGTGCAGCAATATGTGATTAAAACACTGTTTCTATATGATGTTGGTATACATGTTTGTGACAAGTTTTAGCCATACTGGATGCACAGTTTACATTTTACAGTTAACTGAATATGTTGTGTTTTGGTATTAGTTTTTTTTAACATTCTACAATGAAAGATTAAAGAATGAGACAAACTGCCTAATACAGTGGAAGTGCTGCAGAAGGCTTTGGTTTATACGTAAAACAAAAGCTTTCAAGTCATTTGTGAATGAGTCCAAGATCATGATATTAATATGACCATTTATCTTAGTATAAAGAACAACATATACAATGAAGACATTATAACTGATGACAGAAATACTAGGCGAAGGCAGTATAAATCTCGAAATACTGAACAGGCTTTGTAAAGAATGAATCATAATGAAAAGACTGTGCACAGAATGGGTAACAATATAAATTGTGATATTTATCATTTTCTATATAGGTAACTCGAAGTTTCTTGCAGTAATTATATAATATTTTGATGGTATTCAATGCAGTTTCTTCTGCAAGTAATGTATTGCGTTTTTGATTCAACACCTGATGCACGTTTCATTGAAAAATATCAGTATAATCAGAGGTTTGTATGTAAATCAGTAACAATCGAAATAATTCTATGTTAATATAGAAACTAACGAATAATCAAAATTTGTTTCGATTTTAATGTAAAATAACTGATAATCAATTTAAGTCGAATAGTTAACGATTGGTTTAATGCTTATTTACTTAAACAGCTGTTTTGTTGGTTATATTGGAAATATTTAATGTTTATATTTTATTTATTTTAATAAATTTATAATTTTCAATAGATCACATTGTTTTGTTTTTTTATGAGTTTGTTCTTTAATTAATAAATTATTGTTATTGTATTTGTAAATATAAGATTTTCTCAAATATTTATTTTTTGACCTTTTTGTATTTTTAATTAATTTTATATTTTCATGCCTGGAAATTGGTGGTTATTATTTAGACAATGTGTGGCTAAATTAGATTTATAAATATTCGGTTAAAAAAAAGTATAAATTTTCAATACAACAAACTATACATACTATCAAACAGATGGCCTTACTATGGGAGCCCCAACTTCCGCTATCATATCAGCAATCTTCCTACAAAAACTCAATGAACAATTAATAAATATAATAAAATTAAACAACCCATTAGGGTGTTACTTTAGATACGTTGATGATACTCTGTACATTTCCCAAAACAATGGTATAAACATTAGAAGAAGAATCTAATAATAAATTAAATTATTTAGACTTAACAATAAAGAAAAATGAAACAGATTTTAAATATTCAATATACAGGAAACCTTCTCAAACTGATTTAGTAATACCAAATAATTCTAACCATCCCACCCAACATAAAATGGCAGTATTTAATTCCATGATTTACCGAATGCTTAGGATCCCACTAAATGACAAAGAAAGAACCAAAGAAAGAAATACTATCCAACAAATAGCATTTAAAAATTGATACAAAATAAAAACTATTAATAAATTAGAAAATAAAATAAAAGAAACTCACTAATTAAATTCCCAACAATATTACATCTAAAAATTTACCTCTTAATAATAATATAAAATATACAACCTTTACTTATTATGGAAATACAGTAAAACCTCTCTAATTCGGATTATATGGGGCGAAGCCTAGTCCGAATTAGAGAAAAATCCGAATTATAGAATATTTTATAGAAATTCATACTACAGTATAGGTAAAGTGCTGTAAAAATAAATATTAAAACTACCTAAATATTAATGGAAATTTAAATTGATTGCACTTACAAAATGGATAACTAAATTCACATAAACAACAATCTTTCACCATCAATGTTTTCAAGTTAAGATCGCACGCAAAAAGTTTATAAGTAATGCACACCTGCAATTATTAATGTACGTAAATATTAATGGAAATTTAATTTTATTGTGAAATATTCGTCCATCGGCTAATACAACAAGCACAAGTATATAGTGGCACGTAATTTTTCATTTCCCGTAATCTACTGTTACAGATTTGGTTCCCTTTTGGTCCACCGTAAATATACGTAAATAAAAAATAAAAATAAGGGCGTTTCATCGGCATTTCCCATGTGTTCAAGTGAATAATTATACTTCTTGCATAAATGAATGACAAACCGCTGATACTGTAGGAGTTTTCTTCGTAGTCACTCGGTAGTTTTAGCACGAGTGATGTACGTCATTTAAGCGCAAATCCATTTCGCCGCATCATTCGTCTTATACACCCGAAGCTGGCTTTGAAACCGGAGACTTTTAATTCTGCGATTTCTAAAGCTTTTAATTTTAAAACATGTCTAATGACAGGGAGTCCTTGCCTTCTTAAAAGCCGTACGTATTCACAGATGCTGGACTCTACTGCTACAAAACGCCCAACTTGAGGTCCCGCGAATGCTCGTCGCGAAGTATTTGCATGTAAAAGTCGTTCCTTCTGTTTTCTCCATTGTCGAATACAGGATTCATCAATATCGAATTTCCTTGCGGCGTCGCGATTGCACGTTTTTTCTACATTTTGAATCACAATTAATTTATAATTCGCATCGTACGGGTTACGTTTAATTTGATTTGACCGCGTGCCTTTAGTCTCCACAATATCACTCATACCGCAAACGCACTACAAAAACGCCGAATGAAAACAAAGTACAGATAAGCGATGTCGCTGTTACAATAGAAAACCACACTCACACTGTCAAATTACCCGTTATTTAGAAACATGTTACTCACACCCCCTCTACTCATCCTTTGTCTTGCTGCCTACAGAAGGGTGCGAGCACGCCCACGTGCGCATGCACTTACACTTTATCTTCCTATTCTTTCTTCAGTTTGCTGTTAAAACATTCGGCTGTAGTCATAAATCATAAGGCCAGAGTTAACTACAGCCAGGCAAACTGCTGTTGCTTAGGCAGTAAACAACTCATAGATAACAAAAGCGTTCGTCCCGCCAGAAGTCAGTTATAACTTCGAATTTCGTTAGCGTGCGAATGTAAGCTGCAGGCCAAATTAGCGACCATGTTTTTAGAAGAAAAAGTGTGGCTTGTATTCGGAACAATACGGTATTTGCATGATATTAATAGTATTAAAATTTCAAGTGTTATAGGCCTATTTGATTTAAATATATCCTCAAAAAACAAAATTTGCGATTTAACGGACACCCCTCAGCCCCAATTAGTCCGTTAAATCGAGGGTTTACTGTATTTACCTCTAGCACTCATATTGTAATACAGTACTGTAAATTAATACTAAACAGTGTTTGAAGAAAATGCGGTTTGAAAAGCTGTACGCAACTAAGAAATAACTTCAGTACAATAGAACGCACACGAATACAATAACAATGACGCACACACTACCAAAGCAGCAGATGAAACTGGACTAAACTGGGGGTGCGTATCGCACATTTTGCCAACATAACACTTTAATAATTCCCTAAAGGCAAATGTTTCACAAAGAATTCACAAAATTAATTTTTTTTGTGAATTATAATTTTTTTTAGGGAGTCCGAATTATCGTAAATTCCGAATTAGAGAAGTCCGAATTAGAGAGGTTTCACTGTATAACTCAAAAACTAAATAAAATATTTAAAGATACAAATTTAAAAATATCTTATAATACAAATAATATAATTTTTAATCAAATAAAACCTAAAAATAAATCCAATATTCAAAATAAAAATGGAATATACAAAATAGAATGTCCAGATTGCAATAAATTCTATGTAAGCCAGACAAAGAAAAAACTATACGATAGATTCCTTCAACACCGCAATGCATTTTTAAAACTGAATATTTATAAATCTAACTTAGCCACACATTGTCTAAATAATAACCACCAATTTCCAGACATTGAAAATATAAAATTAATTAAAAACATACAAAAAGGTCAAAAAATGAATATTTGGGAAAATCTTAATATTTACAAACACAATAACAATAATTTATTAATTAAAGAAAAACTCACATAAAAACAAAACAAGATGATCTATTTACAATTATAAATTTATTAAAATAAATAAATATAAACATTTAAATATATGTAACCCATATAAGTATTAAAACAAATAAGCATTAAAACAATCGTTAACTAATTGACTTAAAATGATTATCAGTTATTTTACATTAAAATCGAAACAAATTTCAATTAATCGTTAGTTTCTATATTAACATAGAATTATGTCGAGTGTTACTGACTTATACTGTTTCCGTTCTTAGCTTAATCCTGATGTAAACAAACCCACGTGGCAAATCTGAAACGCTATTGGTCAGGGGGCGCTGACACTCTTCTCACAGTAATGTATTATGCACATGTGCAGATTGTTTGTATAAACATGTGAGATTTATCTTGTCCCTTAAATAGGGGCACGTCGTATTAAGACTTCCTCCTTATCACTGTATTCTGAATCGTAATGAATTAATATGGAGCCAGTTGAAAGATTATGTTGCCCGCCACAACACAACATTAGCTGTTTGACATAAAACAATTTATTGAGAAATAACAACGGCAGCATTTACAATGGGTAAATGAAACAACGGCGGCATATAATCAAGGAAGATGATCAGCTATGGCAACTGGCTCACATTTCCGACGCCGTTGTGGACAATGAACAATCTTATCAATAGTAACACTGACTCAAGTGATGATGCAAGTTCAGACACAGATATGGAAGGCATTGAATTTACTCTCTGACAACAACTGATAGTATTCAGTACACTGGTAATTATCACAGCTTCTATTTTCGTTTTAAATAAACTTTACTTTTTTTTCTTTGTTGCAATATTTAAACGGCTAATAAAAAAAACCATTAACTCGTGTTATAAAATGTTTCAATGTTGGCCTGACACTGTCACACAAATTTTACTTTGGTCAGGACAATTTATTACAATTTATGTGTATTTATACAGTATCAATACTATATGTACCCTGCCTGTACTTCTTCTGTCAGAGTGACACGCCTCTAATTCAAGTAGCAAATAGTGTTTCAGATGTGCCACGCCTGTTTGTTTACATCAGAATTAACCTAAGAACGGAAATAGTATACATACAAACCTCTGATGATGCTGATATTTTTCAGTGAAACGTGCATCAGGTGTTGAATCATAAACGAATACATTACTTGCAGAAGAAACTACATTGAATAACATCAAAATTGTGATATTGTATTCTACGATTTTTACAACTAGATGTTATGGTCAATAAAGAGCACCGTCTGGTCATTTTATGCAAGGTACATGACAATGTTCAACATGAAAGGCCATATTTATATAAAGATAACTCAGGTCTGCAATGGAAAAATTGTCTTAAATGCAATGGATGATTTTCATAGTATTTTGAATGCTGATTACCGGAAGAATAATGAAAAAATTCTATCACACAGATAGAATGAAAAATTTTTCTCACAAATAATATACCTAATTTTGACATATTTGATAAATTAGAAAGTATAGTATAACTTTTTATATAAACATTGTACATATATTAATAAACATTAAATAGTTATTTAGTATACATAAATAACTGGCAAGGGAGTACAAATCTAAATATAAAACATTTGTCTCAGAATTATTTAAAAGCAGTTTGAGCAGAATAGTAAAACTAGTGAAAACCAGTTTAAATAAGTTCGCTTGTGTGCCTCCTCTCTTCACCATCCCTTTCACCTTACACTACAGTGTCCTGACTCTTGACTCTGTGCAGTACACATGAGATAGTGTTTCCAGCTTTGTGAAACAGTTCTTTTTTAACTTCTAGTTTATATGTTATTTGTTAATGTTAAGGACAATGGCTTCCAGAGGCTGTGCTAATTCGCCAAATCCTTTTTGCTACATTTGTAGCAATTATACAGTAAGAAAACAACAAAGAAACGTTTCAGATTTTGTGAAAAAAGTGTATTTTGCTTACTTTGGTATGAAGTTGGGGGATCAAGATAAGCCTCGGGCCCTTCAAAAAGTTTGTTTGGTTTGTCCAACACCCTGTTCCTCAGACAGCCTGGTGCATCTGTTCCCCTACAGATTCATTAGACAATATTTGTGAAGATTTGGAAACAATATTCCAAACTGTAGTAGTAATGACAGTAGTGGGCGGCAGCAATGACACAAAATGTTTCACGCAGTCAGAGTTGAATGATTTAGTTAAAGACTCAGATATTCCTAAGGACTCAGCAGAAGTATTAGGCATTAGGAAGTATTAAGAGAAAAAAATTGTTGGCTCCTGATACTTCCTTTTATTAGTTCTGGAGCTGAGAAAAGGAGTTTGTTCTGTTTTTTCTCAAGAGGGTGAATTTGTTTACTGCACATATGTGCCCGGAGTCAACATCACAGATATGTTTGAAAATCAAATACAAAGCTGATGACTGGAAACATTTTATTGATTCGTTGAAAAGAAGTCTCAAAGCAGTACTCTAACACAAGGTAAGTACGCTTCTGTGCCTGCTGGACATTCAGTTCATTTAAAATAATGCTACAAAAATCTTGATTTGATCTTTACTGAACTTTCCCATGCAGCTGGACAATTTATGGGGACTTAAAGGTAATTTTCATGTTACTCGGTTAACAGAAAACAAAATTATGTAAAGAAAGAATGGCCAATTAGAAAAACATAAGAGCCTGGACTCAAAAACATTGAGACACGCAGTTTGGTTGATATAGGAAAGGTTTTACTTCCACCATTCCACATAAAATTAGGCTTGATGAAACAATTTGTTAAAGCATTACCAAAAGAAGGGGAATGTTTGAATTATCTTTGCAACCAGTGCCCTGGTTTATCTGAAGCAAAGTTGAAACATCGTCTTCTTATGTTCAGAAATGCGATGTTTCAGAGCATGGCTACATTGTCCGATATAAATAGCATTGCTGTTGTATATAAATAAATAATATGCAATATAAATAATAATATTTATATAAATAAATACACTGTGCAGAATGCGATTTGAACCAGTCCAGCCAATACAGGTTTTGCAGATCATTGCTTACAACACATCACTTCATAGATACAAAAAACATAACACTACTCCACAACATACAAAAAGGTAAAAAATGGATTTGTTAGAAATTCTAGAAATTAAAAAAGCAATAAAAAAATAACAAAAATTTAACAAATGAACAAACTGAATTCTGTGTATCCCCTTTATTAAAAGCTGTTCTTTAGTTTAGTTAATTTCATATTTTGCATTCAGATTATATTTAGTTTTTACAGACACTTGACCTTCCCTTAGCTTCTGCAACCCCCCTATCCATCTTCACACCTCACACATGTTCCGATACACGCCCTAAACAGATGTTCACCACCCTTACATTCTCTGTTTAGTGTTCACTCATCTCCTTGACAATGGATTAAGAAGTCAAAACAGCTGTCAAAGTTAAATAAAAACTGTGAAACGTACAAGTGTTTATATATTTTATTTGATGTGATTTGGATATTCTCTATTTTTGGACATGCAATTTCAATTGCAAAAGAGAAGAATTAAAACAGACAGAATATACTTTACAGATCTGACATTTGTAGCTTACGGAAAGTTATTTACTGTCAATACGGTCCAAATGACAATGATTAAAGTACGTCAGGGAAAAAAGTTTACACATGGTCTCAGCAAAATAGTACCAACAGCGGTGTAATGACAAAAATGATCAACTGTATAATAATTGGATAGATGAGAAATGACAAACTGCATTTGTGGAATCAATGCATACATAGTAGGCTCAAGTTGCTGATTAAGCGACTCTCAGTGCTTGATATATGTAGTATTAGTGAAAGCATGTGTAAGAATCTCTTGCCAATCACATTACAGGAATTCATTCAATGTCACCATAGTAATGGCCTGTAATAGTACTTATGTTGCAATATTCTTACCCAGATAAACACATGGTCAGTTTTGTCGAAGCACATATAGATATTTGATGGTGTTTATTGTTGTTTCTGTATGGAAACTGAAGCAGGAGTGGACAAAATTAATTGTAAATAAGATCACTAACTTTAGTGTGTTTAGTACATTACATATACTGTAGTGTACTGTATAGTGTAAATTCATCAATTTTACATAGTGTAGTATTTATGTTTCTGTACTGTAGAAAGAACTATGACTTATAACTGTAGAAAGAATATTATATAACAAAGGAATTTCCTACCCACCAAAAGCTTCTTGTTTCAATGAAATTTAATTTATGCTAGAAAAACCAGTCTTGCCACTGTATTACGGAAAATTGGCTTCAAGTGGGAAACATTTTCTGGATGAAAATTTTTACTTGGGCGCCCTATGGGTAAAACCGAAGAAATTGTGTGGGTGGACGAAACACGAGTGAATGCTGCCCACACCAGGGAATGAATATGGGCTGATGACACAGTACAACGCACGATGAAGATGCTGGTAGGAAAGGGTAGTCATCCTATACTCCTGCATGCTGAACAGCTAACTGATCATCATTTCCACACTATCATTGTCATTTCAACCCAAGAGTTGGTGTGGTCCCAGGTTAAAACATATACTACTGACAATAATAAAACTTCTAATTAAAAGATATGGAATTGTTGGTGCATCAAATATAGAGAGAATTACTCTTGAAAAATGGAAGAACTTTGTTGGTCATACTTGTGCATATTTTGAACGATACATGGGACTGAAAAGGGGTGCTGGAAAGAGAGTTGAAGAACACATAATTACATTAGGGGATGATGAAAGTAGCACCAAAAAAAGAGGAAACATCTGAGGATGAATTGTCACTGACTGGTAAACAAGAAGTTCTCTACCAGGATTGTAGTGCTTTGGTAAACTGTTATCCCCTACTGTATAAAATAAAATTCCTTTCTTTAGTTTGCAGATGTTTATAAAACATAACTGGAATACCTGAATATACAAAATTTGCCCCCTCCACTTATTTTCTTTCTTTCATTTCTATTAAAATAACAAAAAATTAGTGATGAAAATATGTATATGTATTTCAGTGGCGAGGTGTGAGTTTTTAGAATGTGTATGCGGTTATATCTATCTCAGGCATCAACAAATAAAAACTCCTTCTCTCTCTCCGTGTGATAATCAAACCCGGTCAACAGTATTAACAACAGATAAGAAAAGAGTAAATATTACAATTTTTCCTTTTTCTAATAGAGACCAATATAATAATATTAATTATATAAATTATTAATTAGTAAATCAAGCTGACTGTATTAGGAACTTACCAGTACGTTGAGTGGTGTCTGGTGGTACTGATTCATTTGTTATTTCCACTTGTTTTAATCACATACAGCCACAGAATCCATAAATAAACACACTGCACAATTATTTATTTAAAATAATTTATAATATCTTGTATCTGATGTTTAATATGTCATACGTCAACAATACAGATTCACAATGGTAATTAAAATCGTCCACAACGACACTAATTCATTCATTGTAATGGCTCACAATAATTTATTATTCACATTATCATTAATTATTATGCGTTAGTTGTAGGAGTTATTTTTTAAACGTTAGTTCTATGCGCCTGGTTTTTTTCAGCGAATAAGTCAACAACCGTATCGTAAAAAGCAGAATTAGTTTTTAGTTTCAAAAGAAGCGGTTTTTCAATAGATAACACTGATAGAGCCGAGAGTCTGTGTTCAGTTTGGCAGTTACACAAATACGTTTTTATTCTCTTCAAGGCTGAAAACGATCTTTCTGTTGAAGAGCTTGTAACGGGAATTGTCATTATAAGGTTTACAAGCCTCCACACTTGAGGAATGGTGTCACTCAGATCTGCTGATGTTAAGTACTTTGCCAAGTTGCTAACACTATTTTTACAAAACTGCTCATTTGAATAAACTACAGAAAGCTAACTCCTTAGTAACGGAAAATCAAAATACTGGCCATACAAGCGCTTTAGACATTCAAAATGCGATTCTGAAAACTTTTTAGAAAATTCTGGGAAACATGATTCTAGTAGAGCGATAAAATCAAGTTGACCTATATCTGCAAACCTCTGATTAAGTCTACATTTTACTGAATCAATAATTTCATAATACAGCCTACGATAAGAGCTTTCCAAATCCGACATGTTATCAATACGTAATCTTTTACTTCTGTGAGTGCTTGTAGGCTTGTCCCACCTCCCTGTTGGAATATTCTGAATTTCATTCCGGTCACTCCAGAATTTGTTGTAGTTATTCCTAAAATTATTAAGATATTTATCAAAGTCTTCAATGCGTTTCATACAAAAACTGATTTCAGAACTTTTTTCTGCAAAATTTCGAATATGGAATCCGCCTGTGGTAGTATTGAACCGAACAGATGAAGTAAAAATGTGAAGTCAAAATCTTGAAGAGTAGCAAGAAAACCTATTGCTCCAGTATAACTTTCGTTGTCCCACTTATCTCCGTTCTCAATCATAGACTCGAAGAGACTTATGATGTCAGCCTTGTGTTCTATCACAGTGGCCACTAGTCTGCTGTTGTAGTTCCATCTAGTAGGTGCAACTCATGGAAATCGCTTCTTTACTTCTTGATCAAGTGCGTGAGTTCGTCTGAACGATTTTGAAAAAATGAAGCTAAACCAGATAATGTGCTAAAAAAAATTTACATTCTTTAATGTGATCTACTAAATTTTTCAAGACCAAGTTCATTTTATGAGCATAACAATGGATAAATATTGCTTGGCTGTACTTACTTTTGACCAGGGCCTTGTAACGGGACAAAACTGGCTGAGCCGTTTTATTGGCTAATTTTCAATAATTCCAAAGGAATGCAATAATTTCATGGTAATAAAGGGACATATACCCGGTTGAGTGTTGAAAACTATGATGACGCGTGTATGACACATATATTGCAGCACGAGGCAGACGAATAAACCAAGCCTTATATGGTAAGATGTGAGCGAAATTAGCTCAACATCACGAATGAATCATGCACAGACGTTTTTGTTGGTGCACAATACCGAGAATCAAACGCTTGAGAAATTACAAGAATTTCCCAAGCTGAGCTGCTAGAACATTCGTTGGAAACAGCCAATCAGGGAAGGCATTATAAAAACTACGTCCGTTTGGAATGCCATGCGGTCGACGCCTAACACCTGGCCTGTATGCAACCACGCGGGCAAGGCAGCCCAGTTCGTCACCACTAGTCAAACAGTACAGCCATAAATTTACTCGCAGCCTCGGAATTTCGGTAGACCGACGCGAATAGAGTAGCCAAGGTCTACCGAAATATGTAAAAGTGCAGAAGAAGAACATAAGGAAGAAAAAGTGTCAGTGAAATCTAAACAATATGTAAACAGGAAGAATTAGAACAGTGTTTGGTGATGAAAGTGAGAGTGAAATAAGAAAGATGGCGGAATAGCAAGTGCAGGTAAAATATACAATCAGCTGCTTATAAATTAAAACTAATAAATATCTAGAGCTCAGAAAACGGGGGGTATTAACAAGTGTAAAGAGTGAGAGAGTGTGTGTAGGGAATAAGGGAAAAATAAAATATAAAAGTACTGGTTGGTCAAGAAAGATTATTCTATACGGAATTTGTTTAAGTAATTTCATGTTTTTGAATTATTAAAGTAACAGATAAAAAGAGAATAGAACATTGAATTTAAATAAAATGAGATTTGTTTAGAAGAAAAATATGTGTTAGAATATTTATTATGCCACACCCGATAATCTGAGTTCTGCATCGAGAATTCGTCTAAACAAAACCTGTGAATTTTCTGATCTGAGGGCATTACATGATCTAAATTAATTAAGGATGAGTACGATGGTCTCGATGTGTAACCCAAAACATCGTGGCGACCTTTGAACGAGTTTGGAATCTACTGGGGGTTTTTATGAAAAAGATAAGTTTAACGGAATCGGGTAAGTAAAATTATGGTGAGTAAAAAGATAAAAAGTTTGTAACTTTACATTGGCGACCCTGCCAGGTATAATTTTATACGAGGTAGAGCTATTTGAGATGCAGAATAAAGATTTGGGTAATGGCGTTAATTTAAAAAAAAAATTATCGTATATATTTACGTTGCGTATGGGTGACTAGGTTATGTTTGGGTAGTGTAACGTATGTAATTATTATCTTTACGTTTACATGTTGATAATGATTGTAATTATTGTGTAGTGGGTATCTTGAGTAAGTGGGTATAATTATTGTGTATTAGGAGGATTGTTTTGTGTTAAGGGTATTACTATAATAAAAAATTTGGTTAACATGGCTGAGAGGCAAGAAACCAAAATAGGTAGATCAGGGGAGGCATGAAATACTACGGAATTCCTGCTCGAGTTTAAAAGGATTATGGAAAGAATGAGTGAAGATGAGTGGCGTAAATGCAATAATGAGCTTAGACAAATGTAAGAACAAAAAACAGGATTATACGCTTTCTCGAAAGAGAATAGTGACACTATTGATGATAATAAAAAACGAAGTAACGAGATAAGAGAACAAACGGAAGAGTGTAAACAAGAAAGTAAATTAAATCCGGTAATGGATAAGAAGGTAAGTGAAGAGGTTAGTGAAAGTAACATAGTTGAAGTGGTAGTGTTAGAAAATAAGACAGTGAATAATGATTATAGTGCTGATAGTGTAAGGGTGGTAGAAAATGGTAGAGAGACAGATCAATTAAACGAGAATAAAGACGATCAAGTAACAAATAAGGAGATAAGTGACAATAATATAATTGATAGCTATGATAATGACATGACGAGGAAGAGACAACAAAATGTTAATTTGTCTAGTGATAGTAATAAGAGTGATAAGTGGTTGAATGCATGTAAAGAAAAGTGGAAGCAACAGGTCAAAGAATGGAAAGAATATTGGGATAACATGCGTAAAGAAAATGAAAAACAGAAACGACAGAGGGCTGAATTACTAGAGCAGCGGAGAATAAAATTAAAGGAAGAATCTAAATGAGTGGTACAGACAATATTTGGAGAAGACTAATCAGATAGTAGAAGACAAGGTAAATAAAAGTGATAATAATCACGATATCACAAGTGATAATGGTGACATAATTGAAAACGCAGTGATAGAGAGTGGTACAGTGAATAGTGATAGTGGAGGTAATAATGGTGACGATACTTTTGCAAACAATGGTGTTAGTTTAAGTACAGCTGAAATAATAGATGACGAAGTAAGTGAAGATAGTGAAAATATAAGGGTTAATCATAATAAAGGTAAGTGTAATGAGAATATAAATAATGAAGTAAAAGATGACAAGACAAGTGATAATTATAATGGTGAGATAATAACGAATAATAATCAGGTGATGAATTACAAGGTAAGCGGTGGTGTTAAAATAAGCAATGATTATAATGATAGTGAAATAATATTGAATAAAAATAATGGTGATACAGTAAGTAATAGTAGTGATGAGAATATAATGAGAGTTGAGGTTAGAGGAGTGTTATTGAATTAGAAAGGGAGTACGAAGAGAGTTTAAGAGGATATCGAGTGCAGAGGGTAAATTGTCCCCGGGTTATATGTGAAGAATAGGCTTCACAAGTGTTGTTAGAGGATAAGAGTGCCTCAATGGGAGACGATAGGTCTCAAAGTGGTCCCTTAAGTTTTTGTGTATCTGGTAAGGCCAGATGGTGTTTAAATAATGTCGTGTTGCCCTCTGCGTGGAATGAAAATGTGAAATGGGGTTGTGAAAGCGATTTTGAGAGAGAGAGAGAGAGAGAGTGAGATAGAGATATTTGAGGTTAATAGGGGTTATAAAGGGTTAATTAAGAAGTTAAATATTGAGAGAATTGTTAATAAAAACTTACCTGGTGACAGAAGTAGTGTACTAGTAACAGCTGATTACTATGAGGATGAAATTATAAACTACGTAATAACGACAAATAATACCAAGGGAGACTTAACCACACATAATGCAGACAGGCTTAATGATAAAATAATAATGGGGTATGATCTTATTAATTATTGTTATGGCTTAATGGATGAAACAGATTCAAAGGGACATTATATTAAAAAGTGTAATATAATGAATTTAAATAAAAATGAAAATTGTTATAACATAAGATTAATTTTTGATGATGGTGGTTAGACATTTATTACTAATGAACATTTAATTATGCGAAAGTAGTGAGTTTAAATACTGCACTGAATAAGGCAATGATTTCTTGGGGTTAACAACGACATTTAATGAAACAGGTTGTATATAAAGTTGTATTGTATTCACATGTGTTAGATGTAATTATGCAGTGAGGTTATGTTGTTATATCAGTTGATACATGGTGTTACATGGACATTGTATTTTATGTAGTCAATTTACAGGTTTGTTTGAGGTCATGTCAGTAATAATATTTTTTTTGAAGTGAATAATTAACAGTATGTAGTCATGAATCTTTATAATGAAAATTAAATTAATGTAAAATGTTTCAAAAGATAGAAATTTTGGTAGTAAATGTGAAAGTATCTGATTTGAAGGTTATAAAAATGATAAATGAATTTTATTATGAAATTAAATAAATGCAAGATGAAATTAAATGAATTGAAATGGTTTTGAATAATGTAATTAAAGGAACTTAGTGTTTTGAAAAATGATGGAATTAAATTAATTTGAGATGGGTTAATTAATTTAAAAGAGGTGAAACTTTGGTAATAAATTGGAAATTTATTTTGAATTGAACTGTATAATAAATGATAAATAATTAAACGTAAAATGTGTTTATGTATTGAGTTATAGTGTTATGATAAGGTATCAACCGATGCATTGTGTGTATGTACACTGTATTTTGTGTATTTAACGTTAATAATTCTGATCGAGTTCATGGTAATCATGATAATTGATTGTTATTAATTGACATTAATGAAATTTGAGTATGAATTTAAATAAGTTGAGCTGAGTTAATTAATTTAGAAGATGGAAATATGTGATTAATGGATTTGAATAATTTATTTTTTGATTTGAAATGGATAATAAATGGTAGGAAATTAAAATTAAATGATTGAAATGTTTAATAGAAATTTAGAGTTGAGGTTATTGAGTAATAAAAGGAGTATTAAATAGAGAATTGAAATTAAAGTTGTAATGTTTGTAAATTTTATTTAAATGCCAATGTGAAATGTTTATTGGAATATGATGGTGGTAAGGGTAATTGTAATGTTGGTTATGCTTATTTTCAGATGTTGTATTTATGAGAAATACAACATGATTGTATAGAACATGTAGTTGAGGATGATTGAAACGTATTTTGTTGTTTATATACGTATCTGTAGTGATGAATAATTTTTGATTTTTGTTTTGATAATGTGCTGTATTACTTAAAGATAGCAGTAGTAATCGACCGTAGTAATGAGGATACTAAATGTAAATTTTTTAATGGAAATGTAAAATATAAAACCAGTATTTTGCCAAAGACAAACCAGTACAGCTAAGAGGAAACCAAATCAGTGGAGGATATGGTATTATGAAAGGCCAGTTATTGATGTTTTTATTGAATGTTACAGAGTCTGGTGGTACTGTGGGGGCGTACCTGTGCTGGCCGGTACGTCAGGGCAGGGGTGTCGCGTGCCGGTGTGGTTTTATGGTGTTGGGATCCTAAGCAGCAAGTCCAATAAAGTCATGCAGGTGCGACCGCAGTCACCGGACTAGGGGGGTAAGTTACCCATAAGTATAATAAGAAATAAAGGAGGGTCGTGGCGCTATATCCTTGCTGGTCCTCTTGGGTTTTAGGCAATGAGAGTTTTTCTGTTTCGACAGAAAACCACTCATTGGGGGGGGGGTATTGTAACGGGACAAAACTGGCCGAGCCGTTTTATTGGCTAATTTTCAATAATTACAAAGGAATGCAATAATTTCATGGTAATAAAGGGACATACACCCGGTTGAGAGTGTTGAAAACTATGATAACGCGTGTATGACACATATATTGCAGCACGATGCAGACGAATAAACCAAGCCTTATAAGGTAAGATGTGAGCAAAATTAGCTCAACATCATGAATGAATCATGCACAGAGATGTTTTTGTTGGTGCACAATACCGAGAATCAAACGCTTGGGAAATTACAAGAATTTCCCAAGCTGAGCTGCTAGAACATTCGTTGGAAACAGCCAATCAGGGAAGGCGTTATAAAAACTACGTCCGTTTGGAATGCCATGCGGTCGACGCCTAACGCCTGGCGTGTATGCAACCACACGGGCAAGGCAGCCCAGTTCGTCACCACTAGTGAAACAGTACAGCCGTAAATTTACCTGCAGCCTCGGAATTTCGGTAGACCGACGCGAACACAGTAGCCAAGGTCTACCGAAATATGTAAAAGTGCAGAAGAAGAACATCGTCGTCGTCCTTCAGTCTTACGACTGGTTTGTACCCTCCCCGCATATACCCGTGGTGCGTGTGGTACTGAGTCTCTCACAGGTATATGGGACCTACAGTTTAACGCCGGATCCGAACGGCATAGTTGGGGAAGGTTTATACTAAGCAGGATACATCTCGCTGGTTTGCCATTGCCTTGCGAGGGGGAACGGTCGTATCTAAATCAGATGGCCCCCGGCGGGAATTGAACCCGCGCCGACAGCGTAGCAGCGCCACACGCTAGCCACTACGCCACGACCGCTCCCAAGAAGAACATAAGGAAGAAAAAGTGTTAGTGAAATCTAAACAATATGTAAACAGGAAGAATTAGAACAGTGTTTGGTGATGAAAATGAGAGTGAAGTAAGAAAGATGGTGTAATAGCACGTGCAGGTACAATATATAATCAGCTGCTTAAAAATTAAAACTAATAAATATCTAAAGAGCTCAGAAAATGGGGGGTATTAACAAGTGTAAAGAGTGAGAGAATGTGTGTGGGGAATACGGGAAAAATAAAATATAAAAGTACTGGTTGGTCAAGAAAGATTATTCTATAGGGAATTTGTTTAAGTAATTTCATGTTTTCGAATTATTAAAGTAACAAATAAAAAGAGAATAGAACATTGAATTTAAATAAAATGAGATTTGTTTAGAAGAAAAATATGTGTTAGAATATTTATTACGCCACACCCCATAATCTGAGTTCTGCATCGAGAATTCGTCTAAACGAAACCTGTGAATTTTCTGATTGAGTTTATGGGGGTTTTTATTAAAAAGGTAAGTTTAACGTAATCAGTGTTAAGTAAAATTATGGTGAGTAAAAAGATAAAAAGTTTGTATTTGTAACCCTCCATGTTCACCAGACATAACAGCAGCATCATCGTAGGTTTGTGCAACTAATTTTTCTTCACAGTCGTATTCAGTCAGGATATTAAATATGTAGTTTGCCAACGCGTTAGCTGTACGATCGTCACTAAAATCTCTATGTACGATAATATTTTAAAAGATTGAAAGTAAGACGGCTTTCTTACTTGATAATTTTATAGCCTCTGGTGAGCTCTATAGCAGCAGCATGCAGAATTGCTAACAAGATATAAATAATATGAAAATGACTTACCATATCTCACGACTGGGTTGATCCTGACACTCAAGGCAGGATAGACTGGTTGGGAAAAGGATAGGTTACATGTACGGAGTTCTACCTGCCGAGGAGTCCCGACCCGTGGATGTTGACACTAAGACGGCTGGCGTGCGACAAAAGCTACAAGTCCATATGCATGCATAGACCCTGCAAAACCCATAGTGCCAACTTCGGAAAATGAAAATAATGACCGGTTCGATCCGAAATATCGAACACCGGCCCCCGTTGACCTCAATGGGTCAACCACCAACTACACCAAAAGACATGGCCCAAAATGCATTACAAAAATTTGGCTTTTGGTGAACAGGAACACTCTCTGAAAATTACCCTCCAACATAGGAGGGGGTCACACGCAAACACAAGAAAATACAAACATACAGAAAACATGCAATTAATTAGAAAACCATGCCGAATAACTCCGCCGCGGGCGCATCGACCAGGCGAGCAATCCGAAATGTTCGGGTAGAGCAGACAAAACCCAATAACATACAATAAACAATGGCCCAGCCAAACACAATGTAAAAGTCAGCAAATCAACTTAGTTAGTATTCCCTAGTTTTTTCTTTTTTATTTTTTGTTGTTGTTCCCTTTATTCCCCCTTTTTTTTCATCATTTTTTTTCTTTTACTTATTTTTGTTGTTGTTGATTTGTTGAGCATCCATAACTCCCAATAAACTGGCACAACGCCATGCCAGAAACTTTCCACAATGTAAAATTCACAGCGGACAACAGCTGGACGGAATCACCTGGGAAATCCCAGAAAAAGTGTCACGTAAGTCCACAACAATCATTGAAACTAATTCTGCTCACCCGAAAAACAAGATTAACCCAATCAAGAAGATATAGGCAACCGGTATAATTTAATAGCCGGTCGTTCAAAAGAACCTGTGGAGGATTTAACTGAAGCACGACGAACAACCCCGTCGCTCCCCGGAAACACAGCTGAAACTCGGCCAAGATGCCACATCAGGGGGGGAGAATTCTGTTCCTCCATAACCACCAGGTCCCCAACCATTAAATTTCTTGACTTAGACGACCACTTCGATCTGGCATGAAGTACCGTCAAGTATTCCAAACGCCACCTTTTCAAAAAGGCTTGGAGCAAAGCGGCAATTTGTTTGTAATGACGGACGGTCCCTTCATTTAATGAGACTTCAGCTTCCGGGGGCGCCGTAATGGGGCGGCAAACCAAAAAATGACCAGGCGTTAGAGCCTGGTAATCACTTGGATCTGAGGATAGGGCAGTCAAAGGACGGGAATTTAAGATTCCCTCAATGCGAATGCATAACGACAAAAATTCTGCTACGGTCAGCGACCTGGTCCCAATCATACGTTTCATGTGAAACTTGGCCGACTGGACAGCCCGTTCCCACAAGCCACCCTGATGAGGGGCAGACGGAGGGATAAATTTAAATTCAATGTTATTGTCAACAGCAAAAGCTGTTATCTGAGCTGACAGGTCAGGATTGGAAAGAACATTTTTGAGCTCCCGTTTAAGTTCGGAGCGCGACCCCACAAAATTCCTACCACAATCCGAATACAGTGTTTTCGGAGCACCACGACGACTAATAAACCGCCGCAACACATCAATAAACTGGGGCGTTGAAAGATCCATAGCCACTTCAAAGTGAACTGCTTTAGTGGCTAACCAGATGAAAATGCATAGGTATGCTTTGACTATAGGTGCCTTTCGAACAGCGTAAGCCCGAACCAAAAAGGGGCCAGCATAATCCATGCCGGAAGAATACAATGGAGGTGCCGGATTAACCCTAGGAATTGGCAGATCCCCCATTAACGGGTTGGTGGGGCGAGGACGCGCCCTGAAACAAGGAAGACATTTCCAAATTATGGTTCTTACTGCCTGACGTGCGGACAAAATCCAATAATTTTGGGCAAGCTGAAATTGAACTTGCAAGGGCCCAGCATGACCTAACCACACATGGGTGTGATGAATTAGCAACCCTACTAGGTGGTGATGCTTGGGCAGTAAAATCGGAAAACGATTTCTAGTAACCGCAGAGTTGGTCAAGCGACCGCGTACTCGAATGAGGCCAAAATCATCTATAAACGGGACCAGGCGCTGAATGCGGACCGGGAGCCGCTTACCTAAACGAAGCGCCGCGAGCTCCTGTCCAAACACGCTGCGCTGAATGTAGCGTAAAAGATACTTAACAGCCAACTTCTTCCAATCCATGGCTGTGGAAGCTTCAATCCGCGAAGGCATAGCCCACCTTAAGATGACTGAGGTAACCCCCACCACTAAGGGCCACGAGGACAAGTGCTCAAACAATTCCACCCTGGGCTCCTGAATGAGAAACGAAGAGACCTTGGTCTCCAAGACAACATCTTGCACGTCGTGATTCGGGCGATAATTAATAGGGGGTCATTGCAGAGCTTCAAACTTTAACCAATCTGGCCCTGACCACCACAATATCGACGACCGGAGGCTGGAGAGTGACGTGCCTCTAGAGACTAAATCAGCGGGGTCAGAAACACCATGAACATGACGCCAAGATTTAGTATCGGTCCACTCGGCAATGGCAGCCACCCGATTAGCAATAAACGTCTTCAATTTAAAAGTAGGCATATTCAGCCAATCCAAGACAATCGTCGAGTCCGTCCATAAGAAAACTTGACTCAATTGAATACATGACGAGAATAAGCCAACATAATGGCGAACAAGTTTGGCTAAAAGACAAGCTCCCAACAACTCCAAACGTGGGATTGATAAAAGTTTTAAGATGTGCCACTTTAGTTTTAGACGACACCAACGAAACCACCGGAGGACCAGAGTCAGTATAAATGGACAGATAGAGGACGGCCGCGTAACCCAACTGGGAAGCATCACAGAAACCATGCAATATAACCCTTTCAATATGCCCACCTTTGGGGAGGAATGGCCAGGAAATAGTAATTACCGAAAGATGATTCAAAGAGGACAGGAATTGACTCCAATAATCATTTAAGTCATCACTTAGAGGAGCATCCCAGTCCAAGCCCTCAGCCCAGAGTTTTTGGAAAAAAGCCTTGGCCCTGAAAATCACTGGCGAAAGCCAACCACATGGGTCAAATAATTGTGCCATCTGGGATAACACGGCATGTTTGGTAAATTGAACCTGAGCATTACTGCAACAGGCCAAAGGAGGAAATGAGAAGCAATCGGTTGAATGGTCCCAACTTAAACCCAGAATATCCTTATCCTTAGCAACGACGGAATCACTCGGAGCGGCTGATACAGGTAGGCAGTCGGGTTGATTAGTACACCATTTTTTCAAATTGAACCCTCCTGAAGACAACAACAGAATTAATTCCCATTGTAATTTGCAAAGCTCTGATTTTGAATCAGCGCCAGCAGCAATATCATCAACAAAAATATTACGGCTAAGTACCGCCACTCCCGCAGGAAAATTAACTGCCTCATCCTGAACCAGCCGCTGCAAGGTTCGCAACGCCTGAAAAGGGGCGCAAGCCAGCCCGTACGTAACGGTACGCAAAGCGAAAACCCTTAGTGGGGCGGTAACCTCCTCACGCCATAAAATACACAGGTACGCCGAGTCATCAGGATGCATAGCAATTTGGCGATACATCTGTTCGATGTCGCACGTGAAAACATGGCTAAACCGCCGAAACAAAGTCAAAACGTCGGACAGTAAGGTCTGCAACTTAGGGCCGACACATAACACGTCATTTAAGGAAATCCCAGAGGACGTTTTCATGCTGGCGTCAAACACCACCCTTATTTTTGAAGTATCACCTCTAACTTTAAAGATACCATGATGAAGGATGAAATATTTTGGAAAATTGGGGTCAGACACCAATGACATATGCCCCTGAGCGACATAATCCGTTATAAATTGTACATACTGGCTCTTAAACTGACTGTTCGCCGCAAATTTCCTTTCTAACGCAAAAAACCGAGACATGGCTCCCTTAAGGGAATTTCCCAAAATGTGAGAAGAGTTTTTGAAGAACGGCAAGCGCACCTGGTAACGACCCGATGGCAACCGACTTGTTGACTCCATGTAAAACCTTTCAGCAAAGTGATCCTCTTCAGATAATTGGTGGGGTACAGCTGGAGGCTCTTCGACTTCCCAAAAACGATGAACTTGCTCAAGTAGGTTTGTTGTATCCGTTGATAACGTTGTGACGGAAGGATAAAAGTGGTGGAAATGACAGTGAAGCTGATGTGCAGATACTAGATCCAAAGGAAGGCCAGTGAGACCGCTAGTACAAGTCAATGCACAATTAAGTGAAATTGGGGCTCTACCCATAATCACAAACCCAAAACGTGTCCTAACTGCAACAGGCAAACCTGCACCCAAAGGAATAGTCTCTCCCATAAGAATAGCCGATACAATGTCGGCTCCAAACAATGCATGAATTGGGGCTGCTACATCGAAGGTAGGGTCAGCTAACAAAAGGTCTTTTGTAGCCTGCTTAACTTCAGGCAACACCTGGAACCTAGGTGAGTCCGACGAGATCTTAGAAAGAATTATAAAAGCATGGTTAGATGCCACAACCTCGCGTTTTAAAGTTTCCAAGGACAGATGGCACACCTTTTTTGCTTTGGTGGCAATATCACCTACCCCATTGACACTTACTGAAGCGTCAAAACAAGCACACTTTAAGCGAGATGCACATGCTTCAGTTATGAAAGAAGCATGGGACGTGCTATCCAGGATGGCCCTAACTACAATATCACCACCATTGGGAGACGACAAGACTGCTAGACAGGTGGCTAACAGAACCCCTGCAGGATGGGGCAGAGACACGGTCAGAGTAGTGCTAGACAGATCAACTTGGTCAACAAGCGATGACCCCGAAGCCTTGAGTTCAGCTGTGTCAGAAATCTGTGAACGAGACGGAGACGGACGGGCACTTTTGAAATGAAGTAAAGTGTGGTGCTACTTAGAGCCACACGTTTTGCACCTATTTTTGCACCAGCCCGAATGTTTATGTTGGAGGCATGAAAAACACTTGAGAAGCACATGGGTCCGGGAATCGCAATGAAGGCAACGTGAACTAGATGCATCCCGTTGCGTAACCTCCGCAGATAACGTAGACACAGCAAGAGAAGTAGCCTTAGAAACGGAAACCTTCTGGGTTTTCTGGTGGCTAGTGCTAGGAAGAGCAGGTAAAGCCGATTCCAAAGATGCCTGTTCTTTCTGTTCCGCCATAGCGGTTAAAAATGTCATAATTTCTGTTAGGGCAGGGAGATTCTCTTTGTCCGTAACAGACGCCTCAAAGCGTTCACGCAATGATAGATCCAGCCTAGACAATACAAAAGACGCATATATTGCTTGATATATATCAGCAATGTTTAGAGCTGACAACGCTGAAAAGTTAGCATTAAAGCTGTCCACCAATTTTCTAATAGACACAGCTGATCGCATAGAAGCGGCTGGTAACTGAAGCAGATTGGTACAATAAACCCGAGCGGCCAAACAAGGATTGTGATAACGACTTTTAAGAGTTGACAGTGCAAGTGAATAACTATCATCAACTATGGGAAGCGCGGCAACCTTCTCATAAGCCTCACCCTTAAGATGAGTCAGTAAATATAACAATTTCTGCTTTGGAGTGAGGGCAGGACTTTCGTCCACCAATGTGGTGAACTTTGACCAAAACTCGGACCAACATTTGGCCTGGCCATCAAAACAAGGTAAAGAAAGTTTCGGCAACTCATGAATGAGAACACCTGAGTACCCGCCACTTGCCGATGAAAACCGACCGGAACCAACCGGTATCTCTGGTTTTGTTAGTTTTGACGCTAAAATGCTACCCCGGACATAAATATCCTTAATTTGAGCTACCACCGAAAAAATGTGGTCCTCGTCCAATCCCTGGGGCAATGACTCGGCCGATAGGTAAGGATCGACCTTACCTAGAAGGTCCTGATATTCTTCGGACAACCTGGAGGCCAAAATACCGGCTTCATGTTGATCCACGGCTGTCAATTGCGGCAACCCTTCCAACTTATTTATTAAATGCTGCAACGCAAGTATTCCCACCGAAGTGGTCTGGTCAAAAGCTGCCAGCGACAATTTAGCAGGCATATTGAATTAAAAAATATCACGCAACCGACAACCACCCTTAACAAGAGAATTAGAAATTGAACAATAATCACGACCCGACTTAGCCTAACAGTGATCGAGATAACTAGGCGTCTGACACAACTACTTTTCATACACAATACCGAGCAAGATAAATACAAAAGTAAATTAGTTCAAGGCAAAATACAACTTACACAATCCAACAGGCGAATAGTACCAAACACAATAAATTGAACACGCAACAAATTAATTTACACAGTGCAAAAGCACGACAACAAAAACACAAGTTGCACAAGATTACAGCACATACCGTGCAAAAATAATGGTACACAAAAGTGCACCCAAAAACAAACATGTATAATACCAAATAGAATAAATACACAGAAAACACAGCACAGTACAATGTACAACAATTCACCAGTTACCGAACCAAACGCAATAACTGGGACACATTAAATGCCAAAATTGATGGTCAACGCGGCGTGTATGGACAGGATATCGCATGTGCAAAATATAACCCGCACCAAAAGGTAATAGTCATGCCAAAAAAATTAAATATAAGGCAGGCTATACCAAAATCCGGATAACCTAAAACTGTTCCCTTTACGCCTGACAGTCGCAAACACGTAGCGCACAATTTCACGTGGAACGCAAACCGTTAACAGGACGGAAACAAACTTCACCAGACTTGACCCAGTAATCAAACGATTACCCACAAAACAAGGTGCAAAATTTTGACACAATATTTGCCCACCTGGCCATGCACACACGACACACTGCTGACCACGACCAACAGCATTAAACGCAAACTCGTAGTTCACATGCGTACATATTATACCAACGTGCTTCCATGCAATAGCATGCAAATGACAAACATTCATGAAATTTAAAAAATTAACGGCACGGCACGTTGGTAATTAAAATAAAAATCACTCAGCCAAAACTGACTTATAACCCATTTACTGAAACTCGACCCACCAGCAGCAACATGCACAAAATTACAAAACACGTGCTCCCAGTCGTGACGGCAAGCAATTTAATTGAAAAGCTAGCAACCTCATGAATCCTCTGGTAGTAAATAGATGTACGATAATATTTTAATAGATTGAAAGTAAGACGGCTTTCTTACTTGATAATTTAATAGCCTCTGGTAGTAAATAGATGTACGATAATATTTTAAAAGATTGAAAGTAAGACGACTTTCTTACTTGATAATTTAATAGCCTCTGGTGAGCTCTATAGCAGGAGCATGCAGAATTGCTAACAAGATATAAATAATATGAAAATGACTTACCGTATCTCACGACTGGGTTGATCCTGACACTCAAGGCAGGATAGACTGGTTGGGAAAAGGATAGGTTACATGTACGGAGTTCTATCTGCCGAGGAGTCCCGACCCGTGGATGTTGACACTAAGATGGCTGGCGTGCGACAAAAGCTACAAGTCCATATGCATGCATAGACCCTGCAAAACCCATAGTGCCAACTTCAGAAAATGAAAATAATGACCGGTTCGATCCGAAATATCGAACACTCTAAAACCGATAAATCTTTTCTGAATGGTTCCGGACTTATCGATGTAACAAAACACAGTTGACACCTGGCACGTATTAGTGATATATGTTGTTTCGTCCATTATTATTGCTACAAAGGGATTTTGTTTTATTTCATTTTTTATTTCTGTTAATAAGACTTGAGAAATGGAGTTAATCAAGTCATTTTGAATATCGGTAGATAAACCAGAAAAGACTGTAGAGTTTTTAAGGTGGCTGTCTAACATTCCATCATAATTTCGTAACAAATTTAACAGCCCTACATAATTTCCTCGATTTGACGATGCCACAGATTCGTCATGTCTATGAAATGGGAGTTCATTTTCAGCCAAAAAACACACTACGTCAATTAGACAATGAAGAATGTACCGGTTTTGTTTTACCATGTCATTGTGCTGTTTGATGTTAATTTTAAATTGTTCACTAAGGGCATATTCAATTCTGGTTTTACCGAACTGTTTTAAAGCAAGAAGGGAAGCAACATGACTCAGTGAAATCTCATGGTGTTTTTGTAAATTAAACAGATTGTTCAAATCAGAAACTCCACAATTTGTCCAGACATTTTTTTCATTTGAAAAAAGGATGCATGGCCAACAGTAAAATTTTGAAGTTTTTCTACAGCCGCAAAGCCACGTTTTTACTTTATAATGTTGTTCCTTTAAATGTTGTGTATAATTTTTTGTTTTTGACGTTAACGTGGGAATTAATGGGGTTTACTACTAGAAATAATGTTTAGTTTATCTGTAAAACTTCTACTACTGAATGGCTGTATAGATAAATTTTAATTACACAATTCCACTCACTAGACACGACGATGATGTTCCCGCCACAGGCTCTACTACAAACGAACTCATAATTAAAAAACTTTAACAACATGGTCTGCGTAAGCACTAAGCACTGTATATGCAGAAACAGTAATCCATAACGTTACAGCTATTCACAGATAGTGTACTATTGTAGGGAGTAGGGAGTGGGAGCGCAAGTCCGCCTGCCTGTTCACACATGACAATCTGCTGCATGGGTTAATGACCGCTATCGAGAGAATGTATTCGTTAGCTACAACGCATATTACGCGTACTGTGTGCCTGGTTGTAAATAGTAATGCTTTATTAACTGTCGTTATATCGCTCAAGTGAAAATTAAGTTTTGGCTTTTGAGATGACAAACTTTTACATCTCAAATAATTTAAAATTAATTACAAAACGTTATATGATTTTACATACAATTTTAAATTGTATGTGCCGCATACATTGGATATATGGACGCTTCGCCACTGATGTATTTATATAATAAAAATGTATTGCAAAGAAACCTGAGTTAAAACATTAACTTAAAAATATATTAATTAATGAACTGTGCAGCTACAAGAAGGAATTAATATATTTTATTACTTGTCTAGAATTACATGGATGGGACATTTTTAATCCAAACATAAAACTACTAATTTGTTATACAATTATTCCTATTATTGTCCCTTGTGTATACAACACATTATAATCACTTTTATAACATTGTAAACTAATATTATATGTGGTCAGCATTTTAGGGCGCATAAATTATTATGTAGTGAATCTCGATATACACAGACTGACTCGTGACCACTATCAACTACTTCACAGTGGGTTTCTGTGCACATGCCTCAGTCAGTCACATTCTAAGCTTCAAGCAGATAGCATGCGAAATGGATCTCTAAACGACACATGGCAAGCACACAAGCAGTAAAGGAACCTGCTTTCTCCTTCAAATTTTTTTCAGTTGTGGGATTATATGGAACAAGGTGAGTTTGTATCTTTGTATTCAATATTTTAAAGACTGTTTTCCATTAGGTCATGCCTAACCAGAGGAAATAATAAACATATCAAATTTAACATTACTTGAGGTTAAATGCAAAATATGTAGAAATTCACATAACTATTTTGTAACCTAAAAATCCTACAGTATATGATGTATTTTTCCTTAAGTATGTGTTCTAAATATTGTAATATAACCGCGTTTGTTGGGTTTTACTGGGGTTCTATCTTCCCGTTTATTTTTGTTTAAATTTCAATAACTTTTAGTTGTTTATTATTTTTATTGATTTATTTATTTCAATTCAATCTAGCATTGAATCCAACGTAAATAAATCCGATTAATGCACTGGAAATTAGTTAGCGAAGTAGTTTTCAACTTCGGTTAATTTATTTTAAAATTGTTGTTCTTCCGTCGTCTTGACGAAATGGTGACGTAGGTTCCTCACTGAAAACATAAATATTTTGCAAGAACAATCACTTACTTGTGGTGAGTCTTGCCGATCTTGCAGGGTCGATGTAGCAATCTAATCTGTAGATTGACTTACCATATTTAAATTCACCGCTGCGTATCGAGCTATCCAATGAGAGTCGTGCACTTGTTCTGAAATCTATTCTATGAAATGAACTAACTGACTCCGTGGTTTGTTCGTATAAAATAATAATTTATTCAGTTTAATATGCTCTTCAATGATCTAAGGTATCATTAATTATTTCAATTCAAATTAAATAACATGAGTTGCTTGTTTCATAAAAATTTGTCTCAGGGTGGTAAAACTGATTTACAATATCAGTGTATGGCTAAATGCTTTTTGGTTAAAATTATTTAATCCACACGTGTGTGTGTGTGGGTTCTTTTAGCTGGCAGAATACCAAATTATTGAATAGAACTCTTACTCTACCGTTATTAGGCAGTTTGAAAATGATTGCAGTTCGATCATCACTTAATAATTAACATTCAAAATTATAACCATGCCTGCTTTGGACATTTCAGGTTAACAAAATTATTATACTCAATTGACAATAAATGATTTAAAGAACGTTTGTTAACGTTAAAATAACTCTTGATAAAACATTTAAAAAGTGAACAATAAAATAATATGTTGAAACAGTGTTATCGAATGGAACATCTGAATCATTATTTGACTCTACAAAAAGGTAATTGCATAGTTGCAAGTATTCATGTAGCTTGACAACCTTAGTTTCTTATCCATAGTAAACATAAACATTTAAATAGTTATAGTAGTAGACTCTTCCTAAATTACAAAACATAAATAACATCGAAATTTTCCATTAACTCTCGTTAATTGTTCATCCACTTGACAATTCTCAATCATTTATGAATGATGGTTGGTTTGACCTATGTTTAATAAATAACAACTTTAATTAGGTGTGATTATGTCATACTAAGTATTCATACATAATAATTGATTGATTGTTTGAAAAATTCTTAACAATGGAATATTCAAAATAAGTTGAGGATTGCCTTGAATACTGTTGAATGAATAATATTGATAAAACACCTTAACCTATATGCTTTATTTACACGCATTATTGGAATGCGGTTCGATTATATCGTTTCTCAAATTCTTAATTAAATATGAAAAATCACTGTACTCCCTTCATATTTTAAATTAAATTCCGGAATTGCTCTGGATTATACACTGAGCAATCCTTACTACGCACTGTTACACTTAAAACACCTTCGATACTACAGCATTTATGTTAGCACAAATTGAGGTTAGGTTGCCTTGTTTACAATGGTGACGCGCACAAATCATATGCACAGCTGTTTCTTTACGCTGACGATTAGCCGTCTGCCTTCCTCTGAAGTTGATTATAAAGTGTCGGGAACACGCATCTCATTCTGCTGTTCCGTCTTGTGATCGTTGAAAATTTTTGCTAATTTCTTGGATCTGATTGGTTGACGATCTTTCATTTGATGCACATACGCATGCATTATTTTAATTGTTGTTTTTAGCGTGGGGTGTTTGGTGTGGAGATTATAAACATTTGCTCGATTTGACAGAAATATCTTATACTTTTAATAACTTTTTTATTACAGCATAGATCTGAAATCTAAGAGTATCACTGTATTGGTAACACTCGGCTCTTTATTTTGAGTCCACTCGTGGTGTGCTTTGGTCCATTATTAAGGGAGTTAATGTTTGATATTATCACATTTCACTATTCACTATTAATTGTATTTATTTTTAGATTAAAACTATTCAATGGCACTCATACCTACTTGTGGGCATGCCTTCCAAGTCCTCTCACACTTCTTACTTACTTGTTACTTAAATCTACTGACAAAACATATTGCTTATGTTAACATTGCCTTCGCCTATGTGTCTGTTACTTGTATTTACATATTATTTTTAATCAAAGGTATTTGGGTACCTTCTGTATGACCCCAGTTGTAAACAATAAGTGGTTTCAACTACCTTGAGTCTTTGTTGGTGGGAATCTATTGTTATTCCTTGGTATTTCTGTTATTAATGTGAGCTCTATATTGTACTATGAGGTGCACATTTATTTTCATTCTTATTTGGTATTCTCTTGTCCTTTCATATTATCATTTAGTTAGAATAGTTTAACAATAGTAGTATCTTGATAATGAGTCTAGTGTTTTTAATACATTAGCCTGTTCCTTAGCGTATAGTATTGGATAATCTGGTAGTAATTGGATATATATCTATATCCAATACTACTATTGGATATACTACTATAGTAATTGGATAGTAATTACACCTGGTGTCACATGACAGGTGTCATTAATTATTCTTATTATACATTCAGGGTTGTCACTATTTTTCGATTATACAATTCCATGAATTTTCCATGTAAAATGACAGAATTTCCATGATTTTTGAAAAGAATTGATATACTTTTTTTTCTTTATAGCGCAAGTTGTGGGAAGGGAGAAATTGCATTTTACATGCATTATAGTAAGAAAATGCTCATTTTTATTCAAAAAAATTCTATTTTATTTTTACTTTTTTATTTAATTTAACAATACATGCATAATGTACATATGCACATACGTGCAATAAGTAACAATTTTTCATTAATCTTATACATTTAAATTAGAATTATTTAATCAATTTTTTTTAAATCTAAATAATACTTTTCGTTCCTGTACTGTAGTGATTTGGCAATATTTATTTTTAGACATCATTAAAATTACATAAATATAAAATATTTAATTATCTCAAATATAGTTTGATAATAGTTTTCAATTTTTTTTCAATTTGTAATTATAATTAAAAGTTTTTTATGCATCTTATACATGAAATTTAAATTACTTATTTAATCTATTACTATTAGTTGTAATCTACCTTTCTTATAAGTCTAAACAATACTTTTAATTCTTTGGTACTGTAAATATAAAATATTATATTATCTCAAATATAGTTTGATAATAGTTTTCAATGCTTTTTCAATTTGTAATTATAATTAAAAGTTTGTTATGCATCTTATACATTAAAATTTGAATTACTTATTTAATCAATTACTATTAGTTGTAATCTACCTTTCTTATGAGTCTAAACAATACTTTTAATTCTTTTTTACTGTAGTTATTTGGCACTATTATAGTTTGTAGACATATCTTTCAAAGTACGTAAATATAAAATAATAAATTATTTCAATTGGTTTAATAATAGTTGGAGTATACTTATTTTTTACATAGTAACTTCAGTCTTTCGTCTACTTTAAAGCTCGCTTCTAGCAACTGTCTTTTTGTTTCTATTAAACTGTCTTTTTCTTCTTTTTTTCTTTTTCTCTCAATTGACTTTCCTTGCCTTTCATTATTTCCTTCTTTTCTCATTTCATCTAAAGATGTCATATACCTATCGCGGGCATTTCTGAAAGATAAAATCATTGCTTTGTTGATTTCCACTTTTTCAACGCCACCTGCTAAATTAATCGCATCGTAGATATGTCTTTGTGCTATTAAAGATTTTGACAACTGATTCTCAACAAGGCATTGTTTGTTTATAGAAAACCCGCGTTCTACGCTAGTGTTTCCATGATACAAAACAAAAATAATTTTCAAAACAACTGATAGAGATTTGCTTTCAACTTCGTCGCAGCGAGACAAAACCATCATCCAGAACTCGTCGATCCTTTCAGTAGTCTTAGAAAAATTTTTCATGAGTTCGGTGACCATAGGATTAGAAATAATAGTGAAAAATTGCTTTTCGGCTCGGTCAGCTGTTATTGCACTAATTATGTTTTTCGAAGTCAAAATCTCTAAAGCATTTCTGATCCTTTTTTTACTCAAATTCTCATATTTTAGAATAACTTTTGGATCGCAAAAAGTGAAATACTTGACCAGTGGTTTTTTTAATGGCGACTTTTCTAGTAACTTTTTCGTAATTTCTTTGAGCATTAATATGCAATCATTTTTAAATAATAAAATGTCTTTATCTGAAGCATTAGATAAAATAAATAAAATAATGTAATTTTAGAGCTTCATGATTGATTTGTATCAATTATAACTGTAACGCCGAATTGGGCGTAGTGGCCTTCACTATCTGTAACAATATTTTCCTGCACAGGCGTTCCAACACTTTCAAATGAAACTGCTGCAGGAAAATGTTGAGCGATCCAATTTTCAACTTGTCTATCACTCATATCAACATGCCATTGACATTATTCTATACCTACGAGCAGTAATGTAGGTTGTGCACTATCTTAAACTATTATATATACCTTTGCTTGATCAGTGGTCACGTGCCACGCTAAATGAACCGCCAATATTCTAATATGTATATAAGTGACGGATGCTGGAGAGACTGAGAGAGAGAGATAAAATGTAACAAACATATATGTATACATATATATATATATATATATACATGTTTACAAAATATACTTATTCAACCGTCTCATACAGTTCTTAGAACTCTCAATAAATACGCTTTATATAGAATATATACTATAAATACGCTTTATATAGAATATATACTAGGTGCGCAACTAAGTTTCCAACTAATTATCGGTTTTAGGGTTATTGAAAGTTGATCTTACGATTTTTTTCGAATTTTTTGTGATATACTGGCTTAATTTGCTAATTTACAAGATTTATAGTTTAAATAATTTATTAAACAATTAGCTGAGCTTTGGGTCAATCCCGAGTATAATGATCATTGTTTAAGCGTCTTGGATAACATAAATTAGTAAATTTTTGGTAAATCCGTGCTTTGTAAATCCGTAAACACAGGTAAATACGTAATAGATTTATTTTAATATTATTGCAATGAATATTAGTTTAAATAATTTTTTTAACATTTTGCTGTGCCCTTCATTAATTTTTATTTAATATTTATAGTGATATACCAAGATTCACCTTAAGATTTAATAAAATTTACTAAGATACACCATTTGATTTATCAAGATTTATTTATGGATTTACCGGATTTACATGGTAAATAGCGTGGCCCACCCCTTGGAATTTGAACACCGCAATTGGACCATAATTTGCCGTAAATTTGTTGTGGAAATCATTTTTTTGTCGCGGAAATAGTTTTTTTGTCGTGGAAATCATTTTTTTGTCGCGGAAATCGTTTTTTGTCATGGAAATCAATTTTTTGTCGCGGAAATCGTTTTTTTGTCGTGGAAATAATTTTTTTTGTGGAAAAAATGATTTCCACGACAAATTTACGGCAAATTATGGTCCAATTGCAGTGTTCAAATTCCGAGGTTGGTCCGCTAACTTTATGTATCTGATAAGAAACTATGTTTAATGATTTGCAAAAAAGTATTTATGGAAATCATGGAGTCGAAAATATTATTATTAAATGTTTTAATTCAATTATGATTTTTTCCAGATCTTTATAAAAATTCAATGATATTTCAATGAAATTTACAGGTGAAATGCATTTCCATGAGTTTTCCATGATTTCCAGAATTCCAGATAGAGTGGCAACCCTGACATTATTTCCTTGCTTATAATACTCTTATACTATTACAATAGTGGTATTATATCTTACTTGTGGTATGGGTATTAGTCTGTTACTTCTATTTGGCATTACCATGTGGTTTTGTTTAGGTTTCATATAGTGAATCTCATTTTGGCTGGTTTTGGTTCACTTCATTTACATAAATTCTTATATAAAACTCATTTTTGGTATCTTATATTGGTATGTGTAGAAAGCTTATAATTTCTACTTGGTTTAAGGTACAAAACATTTTAGTTTGGGTACGTTTTCCCTACTAATAAATATGAACTTAGGTGAACAGTACCTGTAGCTATATTTAATATTACCTTGTGTATCCAGGTACACTGGTGCTCCTCCTTGCAACTTCAATGTTTCTTTAAAAAAAACTACGCGTTTCGGGACTCATGGTCCCATCATCAGGTTGATAAAAAACAAGAATCACTCACATGGAGTACGTCAACTTAATAAGAAATAAATAAAAAGTTTCACTCGCACATACCGCGTCGCACTATCTCTACCTTTTGATGTATTTTATGTAATATTAAATATAGTTAGTTATATGCAACTTGGAGACCACAACACAATAAGTACCTGTAGCTTAGGTTATGTGGTTTCCTTATTTGTAGCAACAATGCATGTGTTAAGTTGATACAAATTTACATTTTTTTAACCTTATTTTTTCAAGTCTACTTTTATTAATTATAACTGGTAATCATTTCTTTTTCCTATCTTACATGATTGTTTGATTATTTGACTAATATTTGTTATTATCATGAGACAATTTTAATACTCCTTTACATTACATTTATGCTGTGCATAACATGTCATTATGCTTGTATTTACAGTTTCTTTTAAATTAACAGTATTGTTACTTCCATTCTTTTTATAATATAGGATGTCCTACTCATTTACAATATCATCAGTTGTATATTGGTCATCTCATTTAGTCAGTTGTTGTCTATCTCTTCAATCTGAAAGTTCTCCAGTTATTGTTCATACGGGTAAGATGTTAATCTATAGTTGACTGGCTCTTGGAATCTAGATTTTATGCCATGGTTGTTAGGTGTCTTTCTCGTAGTATGTTTCTTCCTTGTTTTTATTTGTTCCTTACTGACCGAAAACTATTGGGTTGTTGGTTCCTGTGTTACAATCATTGTTTGTTGCATTTCTTTCTTCTTATAATGTTATTAAATTTTTAGTTACCATTAGTTTTATTAACTCTTGTGTTGTGAGTTTATTCTTGGTGATGAGTTGCTCATGTAGTTTCATTCTTGGCATTTTAGATTAAACACTTGGTGTGCCTCTTTGACTCAATTATTCTGACATGTGCTAATATTTTGGGTTACTGAAATATTGGGCTCATATGTCTCGTTACAATATTTACATATAATAATACCGTAAAGCAATTATAGTTCTTACATTGTTTGCTATCCACTGGTGATTAGTTTTTACATGTTTAACTAAGCTATGTTAACACAGTTAGAATTTAGAATAAGATATATTATGTCAATACGCAATTCTAAAAAATAAACTGTAAAACTTCAACTTACTTTTTATTTACTTTATCTGCACCCATCTCGCACTCCTTTGATTGATCGATGTCACTATTGTTCATTACTGATGCTAGGTGTTTTGACGGTGGCGTTTCTTTACTTAATGGCCCAGCACCTTGTGCCTTTTTTCTAATACTATTTAATGCGGCTCCTGGTGTTGCCTGGAATATGATGATCTCAATTACATTACTACTCAAATAAATATAAATTAAGTAAATTATATTTTGTAACGAAACAAAATGTTACAAAAGAATAGTAAATAATAGTGGAATCCGATCCAGAGAGGAACCAAGAAATAATAATTTAAAGCAAATTAAAGGAAAACTATTTGGTTTGACTTATATAATATTATCCAGAAACCCAGAAAAAACCCAGTAGAATAGGGCAGTAAACAGAAAAAAGTGAAATAAATAAACCTAGTAGGCCTAATCAACTTACCCTGAATAATAACAACCAAACCCAATAAAGAGTACCTAATCATAAATTAAAATTGTATTAACAAAATTGTATCGACATATTTTAAGGATAGAAAAAGGGACACAAACCTTACAGTTATATGAGTGACAGAATATAAATAGTGACACAGACTACTGTTAAACAGTGTTAATTATTTTTGTATGAAAAGTGTTTTATTGTTATTATTAGACAGAATTTTAGTTTATCATACAGACAATAGTTTAGCAGTATAAATAAACTAAAACTGTCAAAAACAATTATTATTATTAAGAGTTTTGTTGTATGTTATAAGATTTTATGTCACCAGTTAATTTATGTAAATATATTTATCTCAGGTAGTCAAAGTAGAAATTACAATAAACCATAAAAATTGTTCCACCACATATCATAGAAATTCAAATTAATAAGGTTTTACAGTTATAAACTGAGGCATGTTTAGTATCAAATTGTTTATAATTATCTAATTAATAACTGTATAAACATTGCATATATAATTAGAGTATAGTAATAATATTATCTATTAAAGGTAATTTATAAAATATAATGTAGGTAATGGGTGTTGATCCTATAACATTTAAACTGTACATAAATGACCAATCAAAATTTAAGAAATTTGTATGAGTTAGGTAAAAAAGAAAGAAGAAATAACACTTAATTGTTAATTGTGATGGAAAGCAGTTGAATAGTGCGTGTCTAGAGGTAATTAAAAGTATATAAAAATAGATAACCCGTTTGTGAAGGAAGATCTGAAGGACCATCATCGAAGATAATAATCCTTCCACTACAATTTTTATGAACTAATAATACACACAATCAAGAAAAATATTCAGAATAAACCAGGAACCCTTCAGCAATATCGTCTAGATGTGTAAAGTATAATTTGACAATATTTTTTTTCAACAAGGAACAACCACTAGACAATATAACAATTTACACTAACACTAATCACTAGTCAACATTTTAAAGTGCAACCAAATTAAATATATAAGCTAACAGTGATTACAAGGAAAACATTTATTGTACACATTAATAAACTACATTATTTTCTGAGACGGACAAATTGAATATCGTCAAAACTTGTATGTAACTTAATATATAATTTGTGTAAATTTTTAGATTATAAGTAATATATTGTTTGTAAAGGTACTCTCTATTATTAATCAACATGCAAAGGAACTTTTCGTAGCAGCCACAAGAATTCCCACGAAATATATTAAAATTATTTAATTATAAATCCTGAGATAAATATCGACCCTGTGACAACCTTATGTATCGAATGGAATTTTCCAATAATTGAATTTATGTTACACAGATTAAATCATTATGTTATTAAATCATATCCATGAGTTATTATTTCAGGAAGGTAATATATAGTAGTATTATAAATTGGCGCACCAACTAGTGAGGCTGAAATTAGGGAATATTAAGTGAAGAAATTGAATCAAGCAAATTAATTTCCTAATTTTTAGCTGGCGACTGCTATAAGTTCCAAGAAATTGTAAAGATGCGTAAGAGGGCTACGTCATTGAAACGGACGAAGGAGGCAGAGAAGGAAGTCAGGATGGAAGAGAAAGAAGTAACATCGGTGGAGGATGTAGAAATGGTAGCAAGAAAGGAAGATAGGGGAGACCCGAATCTTATAAAATTAATGGAGTTAATGAATAGTATGAGTGAAAAAATGGACAGAAATAAGGAAGAAACGAATGACAATTTTAAGAAGCAGAAGGAAGAATTCACTGAAAACTCAAAGAAACAAAATGAAATTTTGAGTCAAAACTTATTAAAACAAATGGAGGAAAAATTCGATAACATCAAGGAAGATAACAGACAAACGAAGGAAGATTTGAAGAGCATCAAGGAAGATCACAGACAAACAAATGAGAAAATTGATAGTATCAAGGAAGATAACAGACAAACGAAGGAAGATTTGAAGAGCATCAAGGAAGATCACAGACAAACAAATGAGAAAATTGATAGTATCAAGGAAGATAACAGACAAACAAATGAGAAAATGAGTGAAAATTTAATAAAACAGATGGAGGAGAGATTTGACCAAAACAGAGAAGACACTAACGAGAGTTTAAAACAGATAAATGAGAAAATTGATAGTATTAAGGAAAGTACTAATGAAACTTTAAGGCAAACTATAAGTGAAAATAATAACCAAATGAAGGAAGAGTTCAGACAAATCAATGAAGAGAATTTAAGAAGAATTAATGGTAGAATTGAACAAGTCAATGATACAATTAACCAGAAGATGGACAAAATCGATGAGGAAAGGAAGCAAGAAATAGCTGACACTAATGAGAGATTGAGAAAAGCTAACGAAACCATCATACAAAATAAAGCAGTGATAAATACTAGAATAGACCAGGTCCAAGAAAATAGTCGTATTCAAATAGAAGGAATACAAAAGGAACAAGAAAATTTAGTGAATTTACAGAAACAAACCGGAGAAAGGTGTGACAATATTAACACTACGGTGAATAATTTAACTGGTCAGGTACGCCAAAATCAAGAAGAAATTGAGTTAATTAGAACCAGACCAAATAATATTACTCATGTTTCCACAAATGAAACCAGAGAAGGAATTAATTTCAAAAATTATCGCAGAAACCCCATGGAATTCCTGGCCAGAATTGAGGAACATTTTATAAATATCGAATAAGTATCTGGAGCTCGATTAGAGAGATGTTGGATGAGCATTTTAGGGAGATTACGGACAACTGGTGGACAGCAACCAGGAATGAGATAGTGGACTACGCTCAATTTAAAAAACTGTTTAAAGAAAAATACTGGTCCGAAGCTATACAAAATATTATAAGGGACAACATTTGTCAGGGAAGATATGATGGAAATAGAGGTACATCTCCAACTACTTACTTCTGGGGAAAGGTGTGTTTGGCGAGACGCCTAGAGCCAAGAATACCAGAAGAATCCCTAGTAACTAAAATGGCATACCATTATGACACAGGAATTGCCAGAGCACGCCTGGGAAGCCAGATTAAAACGGTCCACGCAATGGCTGACTTATTAGAAAATTATGAACACGAGGGTTACTACAAAAGAAGCAGACAACGAACGGATCAGTGCAGTTCAAAAAATAATAACCATGGTATGAATCATAATCAATATAATAACATGAATAACCGGAATAGTTATGTCAACGATCGTAATTACAACCAAAATTTTACCCCAAATAATAACCAACCAGCAAACTTCAATCGAAACCCAATTAACAATAATGATAACAACAGGCCCAATCAAAATTACCATCCGGGTAATAGAAACAATAATAATTATAATAACTACCGAACAAACCAAAATTATAATAATTTTAGGAGTAACTCAGGAGTTAATAACAATAATAATCAGGGTAATTATAATAATAATCGTTCGTACCAACCCCGAATAAATTACATCAGTGCCGAAGAAGGGGATTACTGGAGATACCATCAACCTCGGAGGAACAGTTTTAATAACAGTTATGATCAAAGAGGAAATCCCAGAGGGATGAGTCACCATTATAACCGAGTCAGAAGTAGAAGCCAGGAGGACTTCCGAGAATCAAGGGGAAGTGAACAATTAGACAACCGAGAGGTTGAACAACCAGGAACCAGCACACCAGTCCAGGCAAATCAACAGTCATGCCCGGAAAATAATCATGATAGCCTTAATTTAAACGGAGTGAGGCAGTAATAAACCCTCGCGACCCCTTACTGCTACTAACTACTGGGTACAATAACCACCAAATTCAAAAATATAGTAATAACAAATTACTACCAACTAATTATGAAAAACTAATTATGGAAAATCAAAGAATTTTGAAGTATAACAACAACCAAAGTTTAAGGACGGATAGTCAAAATCTTACTATTATTTACAATTATTATTTGAAAAATCTTCGAGAAGAACTGTTGGAGGAACCGGTGACAAGTAGAATCAACCAGCATAATGAAATTTTATACATAACCGCTCAAATTGAAGGAATTCCTACACGAATAATGATAGATACTGGTGCAAATGTATCACTTATTAACGACGCTGAACTGGAGAGAATACAGAAACAAAGTAAAAATATAATACCTACCTTACCTGTCAATAATGTTATTTTAATAGGTGCCACTGGGCGTCAAAATAAAACAGTGAGAAAACAAGTGTCATTGGAAATAGAAAGCAAAGGTGTTACAATTAATATTATATGTTTGGTCGCAATCGGCCTACCATTCGAATTATTAATCGGATGCGATATGCTGAGGAAATACTCAGCCATTATTGATTTGAGCAAGGAGAAGGTGTCCTTGAACTCAGAAGGTGTTATGTGGACGGCAGAGTTAATAGGAAGCGATGGTGCCCCTCTGAACCGTACCCATCACCAAGTTAGGGAATTAAATTTTTTAAATAATGACACCCAATGCAGAAAAATAATCTATAATATGACAAATGAAGACTTGTGGAACAGTAAATTACAGGAGATAAGAGAGTTTAGACACCAAGGCACAAATAATTTGACAGTAAAACAAGTAGAAGATCTCATTATAATATATAAGAAGTATAAACATGTATTTTCAGAAAACCCAGGAAAAGTAAAAAACTATCAGTGTAGAATACAATTTAAAGAACCAGCAGAATTTCACAGAAAATCCTATCCTATACCATATTCATTGAAGGAGGCGGTTAGAGATGAAAGTAATAAAATGTTGTTAAATGATATAATTGAGCATAGCCAATCACCATATACTAGCCCAATAGTAGCAATTCAGAAGATTATAATCAACAATCCATGAAAAAATATCATGAGGAAGAAAAGGAAAAATAACATAAGTAATTATGTCCTCACACCTAATGAAGTGTTCAGAAATAATTACTTCTGAAGGGAGGCAATTTGTAACGAAACAAAATGTTACAAAAGAATAGTAAATAATAGTGGAATCCGATCCAGAGAGGAACCAAGAAATAATAATTTAAAGCAAATTAAAGGAAAACTATTTGGTTTGACTTATATAATATTATCCAGAAACCCAGAAAAAACCCAGTAGAATAGGGCAGTAAACAGAAAAAAGTGAAATAAATAAACCTAGTAGGCCTAATCAACTTACCCTGAATAATAACAACCAAACCCAATAAAGAGTACCTAATCATAAATTAAAATTGTATTAACAAAATTGTATCGACATATTTTAAGGATAGAAAAAGGGACACAAACCTTACAGTTATATGAGTGACAGAATATAAATAGTGACACAGACTACTGTTAAACAGTGTTAATTATTTTTGTATGAAAAGTGTTTTATTGTTATTATTAGACAGAATTTTAGTTTATCATACAGACAATAGTTTAGCAGTATAAATAAACTAAAACTGTCAAAAACAATTATTATTATTAAGAGTTTTGTTGTATGTTATAAGATTTTATGTCACCAGTTAATTTATGTAAATATATTTATCTCAGGTAGTCAAAGTAGAAATTACAATAAACCATAAAAATTGTTCCACCACATATCATAGAAATTCAAATTAATAAGGTTTTGCAGTTATAAACTGAGGCATGTTTAGTATCAAATTGTTTATAATTATCTAATTAATAACTGTATAAACATTGCATATATAATTAGAGTATAGTAATAATATTATCTATTAAAGGTAATTTATAAAATATAATGTAGGTAATGGGTGTTGAGCCTATAACATTTAAACTGTACATAAATGACCAATCAAAATTTAAGAAATTTGTATGAGTTAGGTAAAAAAGAAAGAAGAAATAACACTTAATTGTTAATTGTGATGGAAAGCAGTTGAATAGTGCGTGTCTAGAGGTAATTAAAAGTATATAAAAATAGATAACCCGTTTGTGAAGGAAGATCTGAAGGACCATCATCGAAGATAATAATCCTTCCACTACAATTTTTATGAACTAATAATACACACAATCAAGAAAAATATTCAGAATAAACCAGGAACCCTTCAGCAATATCGTCTAGATGTGTAAAGTATAATTTGACAATATTTTTTTTCAACAAGGAACAACCACTAGACAATATAACAATTTACACTAACACTAATCACTAGTCAACATTTTAAAGTGCAACCAAATTAAATATATAAGCTAACAGTGATTACAAGGAAAACATTTATTGTACACATTAATAAACTACATTATTTTCTGAGACGGACAAATTGAATATCGTCAAAACTTGTATGTAACTTAATATATAATTTGTGTAAATTTTTAGATTATAAGTAATATATTGTTTGTAAAGGTACTCTCTATTATTAATCAACATGCAAAGGAACTTTTCGTAGCAGCCACAAGAATTCCCACGAAATATATTAAAATTATTTAATTATAAATCCTGAGATAAATATCGACCCTGTGACAACCTTATGTATCGAATGGAATTTTCCAATAATTGAATTTGTTACACAGATTAAATCATTATGTTATTAAATCATATCCATGAGTTATTATTTCAGGAAGGTAATATATAGTAGTATTATAATATACAGAATCACAGCCTTTTGAACCTTAGAATCTAATGTAACAAATAAACTGGAATATTTTTGTATATTAAATATTATATCAATAGTATGGTAATAATAACAAATAGTGAGTGATAATAACTGACCAAAAAACTATACACCGATAATGCTGCATCAGCTGTGATACTGAATAGTGTTACGACGGTCTACTCGATCGTCGTAGGTACAGTGGAAACAAAATAAGTACAAGACACCAATTAAGTCACTAATCACACCTTTAATTGTTATAGTAAAACAGTTCGTAATTAACAACACAGTGTCTACAACAAATCAAATGAAATTGTTCATACGCAATAAAATGTCCACTAATATTACAACTCAACTGTATTACAATTATACCGTCCAAATATAAACGCAACACTTCACTAATAACTACTTGAACGTACACCGTAATAACCCGAACCACTCTGTAAAATATATCGCATTAATACTCTCGAACCGCACAGTCAAAATCTCGCATTGAACTGAAAACTAAGGCCGCGACGCAATGGATTTATAGTTACGCTCACACACCAGAAGCTTCCAAACTGCGTCTTATCTCTCGCGAACTACGTAAATTGCTACGGCCTTGACACAGTCCGAGCGGAGCCTGGCACAGTCGAGAAAATTCTCGCAAAATGCGTCTAGTAGCACGTACACCACACGCTTACATCGAGATCTTTCTGGCGCATTCGATAAACGCGTAGATTGTTCTGTGCTGTCGTAGCACTGCCCCCTCCTTAAGCCTGTTCGTCCTGAACTGGCAAAGCGTCTTCGAAGTAATACTCGACCAGGCGATCTAGGTGGCCATCCTTGCAAAGGATAATTTTCCCGTTCTTCGAATTCAGTCTCGTGTGATCCGAACATCACGTTCCCAGGAATGCGAATCTTTCGCGCAACCACTAGCTTCGCTGGAATCACTCTCGTTGCGTCATGTGCTAATGACCTAAATACCACTGGCTGGTCCAAGTTTGTTTGGTTCTCGTCAACAACCTCTTGCATAACCTCATCTTCAGCCACTTTACCCTCGGCCGCTTCTATCAGCTCAGGAACAAGCAAGAGTTTTGTCTCGACACCCATAGTTGGCTCTCCAATCACTTCTTTTGTCGTTATACTTATTTGTACTTCCTCTGCTAGTTCTTCCTCCATTTCCGCTTGCAACAGGGAGGTTTCCTCTTGACTAGACTTGTTGAATTTTTCTTCGACTAATGCCACTTGCTTAATCGAATGGTTGGTAGACCCTGTCATTTTAGTCATGCAAAGCTTTATCTTCTCTTGGCCAACTTTCAGGACATTCTCTCTTAAGTCCACAACGAATCCGTACGCATTCATAATGTCCGTGCCAAGAATCACTTCATCGACAATGTCTGCAACGAGCATTTGGTGGGTACACGTACGTCTACCTTTCCTAGCACCTTGACGGGGCTTCCAGTCACAGTCTGTATTGTACAAGAGCTAATTAGAGGATGGCGGTTACAGACTAAGTCAGGGCGCACAATGGACACTGTTGCGCCCGTGTCAACTGTAAATGATGTTGGTTTACCATCCGCAAATCCACTAACAATCAAGTTTCCACTGATCTTATGTAGAGTGGAAACTGTGTGCTGTTCTGGGCCTTTACTTCTCCAATTGGTGCGATCAGTCTCTTCTCTCTGTATCTTCTTCTCCCAACAGTCTACCTGTAGATGACCACGTTTTCCACAGTTGTAACATTTCGGTCTTCTGTCTTTTTCAAATCGTTGCGACTCTCTTGAACTTTTGAATTGTTTGTCCGACAACACTGTTTTTCTGCACCCATCGTAACGGTAATGTGATACAGGGATCTTCTGACTGCAACGTGATGGCACAAACCCATTAATGTAGCGGGACGCTGACTTGGCAGCTTCAAACTCTAGGGCGTGAACAAGAGCTTCTGAGCTATCTCGGTGTCTTGCCATTTGTAACACTTGCTGAAGTTCACAATCTCCGATGCCATCAATAAATGTCTGCACCGTAAACCTTATTCGGAAGTCTTCTGGTGCTTCAGGATAGGCCAATCTAATCAATCTGTCGATACTTGCTTCAAATTCTTGAAGACTTTCCCCGGAACGTTGTCGTCTTGTTCTCAACTGAGCGTAGTACACCTCTCGCAAATGTTTATCACCGTAGCGTAATTCTCGAGCTTTTATCAACTCGGCATAGATGTTCTGGCTGTCAGGTGGCACTTTCTGTAGTAGTTCTGCCGCGGGTCTTTTTAATGCAAGAACAAGTGAAACAGCCTTGTTTTTTTCTGTCCAATTATTTGCGCATGCAGCAGCTTCAAATTGGCGGAGGTACGTTGCCCAGTTAGTGCTTCCGTCAAAGGTTGGAGCTTTGACATGAACTGTCCCTACTGTAGGCAAAGTGACTTTCTCTGTTAACTTATTTTCTGTGTATTTTTCTCTCTTGATCACTGGTACAGTCTGTTCAGAAATTTGTTTTGGTTGAATCTTCATGCACTGTTCAACTTCAATTTTAATTTGTTCTCTTATGTTTGCCATTGAGTTTTCTACTGCAGATATTTTTGTTGACATAACTTCTTCCACAGTCAAGACAGATTTTTCTACTTCAGCTATTTTTAATGTCATTGATTCTTGTACCTCCGATATTTTAGTTACTTGCTTATTAAGCTCACCTCGTAGGAGACCCAACTCTGCAGCGGTTTGTTCTTGTGTCTGCTTTTACTACTGTATTAACTCCTTGATGTCCTCTGTTTCACGTTTACGTCGTTCCTCTGTTTCTTCCTTTTCTTGTCTTCGGTCTTCTTTTTGTCTTTCTTCTGTTTCTAGCATTAGTGCTTTCTGACGTTCCTCAGCTTCTTCTCTTTCTTGTATTCGTTCTTCTTTTTGTCGTCTTTCTGTCTGCAACAGCAGCGCCTGTAAATTTTCCATCATCTCACTGGCATCCATTGTTTATCGATTAATTACGAATCACACTCATCTTGTACAAAGCGTCCCCTGTTTCCACTGTTAACCGTTCTATCCCACTTCTGACACCACTGTTACGACGGTCTACTCGATCATCGTAGGTACAGTGGAAACAAAATAAGTACAAGACACCAATTAAGTCACTAATCACACCTTTAATTGTTATAGTAAAACAGTTCGTAATTAACAACACAGTGTCTACAACAAATCAAATGAAATTGTTCATACGCAATAAAATGTCCACTAATATTACAACTCAACTGTATTACAATTATACCGTCCGAATATAAACGCAACACTTCACTAATAACTACTTGAACGTACACCGTAATAACCCGAACTGCTCTGTAAAATATATCGCATTAATACTCTCGAACCGCACAGTCAAAATCTTGCATTGAACTGAAAACTAAGGCCGCGACGCGATGGATTTATAGTTACGCTCACACACCAGAAGCTTCCAAACTGCGTCTTATCTCTCGCGAACTACGTAAATTGCTACGGCCTTGACACAGTCCGAGCGCCCGAGCGGAGCCTGGTACAGTCGAGAAAATTCTCGCAAAATGCGTCTAGTAGCACGTACACCACACGCTTACATCGAGATCTTTCTGGCGCATTCGATAAACGCGTAGATTGTTCTGTGCTGTCGTAGCAATAGAATGGTAAATAACTGGACTCATACCAGCTATCTGAGCAGACAGGTTCTGACTGGACTATTTGTAATACAAATGACTAACTTCACATTTTTAAGACAGTGAAAAGAAATGTAATATGTATAACATTTGAGGATTATGAAAAAGCTTTTGATCACCTACAATACCTGGCAATAAACATATTAAAACACTGCAGAGTAGTTGAAAAGTAGATACCCTACTAAAGAATGTCCAGAGAAAAATAACTCACTCTATCAGATTACACTGCTATACTGATACTGGAAAGTTTTGGGAGTTACAGTGGGAGAATAACGGAGTCAACATAGAAGGGCAAAAACTGAATAATACTTTTTCTTATACACCATCTTCATGTCTGACAATCTACAACTGCTAGAAATTATCGAACAACTTAACATCACATCTTTGAAAACCGGTCTCAACATGAAAATTAATTAAACCAAGGTGAAAATTACCAAACTACCAAAATTGTAGAGAACTGCAAATTTCCTATGAAGAAAGTAAACAATTATACATACTTAGTACACAAAATCATCTTTGGAAAGGACACTCAACTACCTGAAATTGGAAAAGAGAATTTGACAAGCATGGGCAAGCTATATTCAGGCACAAAGCTTGAAGTACACGTTAAAGTAGAAATTATTTAATCCACACATTTTCTCGGAATTGATTCTGATCACACAGTAGAATGTTTGAAACTGTCTCAAAGAAAAATGGAATAGATAATACAGGACATAAGCCTAAAAGACAACAGAAAGAATTCACAAAACAGGAAGCAAACAAAAATAATTGATGTTATCCTATCAAATATATTGAAGATATATATCATATTACTAATAAAGACTAATTCATGGACAAAGAGGATAACACACCAAAGACCATGAGTAAACAGAAGATTAAGAGGCGCCTACCACTAGTGAGGTGAATTGCTGACATTAGATAGCTTGCCAAAGAACAATTTGAGGGAGGCCTGTGTATACTGCAATGGGAAAATATAGACTAATGTGATAATGATGTTTATTCTGTTTATTCAGTCACTGCTATTAAACAGATGCATATGTTGTCATTCTCTTGGCCACTTCCCAACTATATTACACTTTACTCCTAAATGCACAATTATACTCTGGATTACAAGCATGGTCTCTTTTATACCTTTCGACATAACATATATTGTGTACATAAATTAGTTTATTACTTGCATAATTTTTATACAAATCAGGAAAAAATGTTAATACAAAACATTAGAAAAAATAATTTATTTCAAGTAATAAAGTTAACTAAATTATATTTTAATATATTCTTAGTAGCTTGACTAAAATGGTTAAGATTCATTCAGTAAAATAATGAGTTAAAATAACTTTAACTAATTCAATATCATACCTGAGCAAAAGAATCTGATAGCCTGGTCTTTGTACTATATCCAAACAAACTGACTGAGACATTAAATAAATCTCCTTGTATTTCGGGTTTTCCCTGTTCTGTAAAAACAAATTTACTAAAAGGTGGGTACTTTTACTTCATATTTAGTTATGTATATACTAGAGAAATCATTTTATTAATAAAAAATTAATCATCATTTACAGTCACCACATATTAAATTTTCAATAAATATAACTATAACATAAACTTATTTCAATTGTATTTGTAAAAACTATAACCCAGGTTAACAAAGCCACTTTTCTACTGGCACCTATGTACTGGAATTTTTGCGTGTATAAAACACTGTATAAAATTTCTTCCCAAAATCGTTGGTGCACATTATACATGAATTATGTAATTTATGCATGCTAAAACTGACCAGCACACATGTATAAATGAGCACACAAAAAGTAAAAACATACGCTCAGTAGAAAGCTGGCTATAGTGATTGGCTATCATTTAATGCCAGTGATTACTTTTGTAGGACAGATTTTAAAAAACCGGAAAACAATGAAAACATGAAGACAACTGAAAATGCCATAATCTGTTTCCTCCATAATAGCTATCACACATGTAAATAGTGGTACCTTGAAATAGTTTCTATAACTGACACATTTCATGGCAAGTGTAGAAAACAAAATGAAACTGAATCCATTTCTTTTGCATTTTTCTTTTTCATGTCACTGCTAAAAGCTCTGTTACAAAATCTGCAGGGCTGATAATCATCTCCATTACAACTATTTGTATGTTGACACTGCAGATTCTAGTAACTCTTAAGATGTGTTGCAATTAGGCTAACCATCAATAACATCAGGCACTTTGCAGATGAATCAACTTTACATTTCTATCATTATAAAGTATATATGTAGAAAATAGCTGTAAGATTTTTTTCAGAGAGGTACATGGAACCCAAGTAGCGTGATCCATGATGTGATTTCCCCAATTTTCACTTTGAGCAACTGCACTTTCAATGTCAGAGGAGTTTACAGTCAAGTCTCAGTCATCAAATTTACACGATATGTTCTTCTTAGAAAGAAGTATATTCTGTAAAATTTTCACAATTTTTCACTCAACCCCTTTTGAGATATTCAATCTTGAACGCTGCTGATAACGAGCTTTTGGCCATATTTGAAGTTCCATATAAAAAAAAGGAGAAAGTTCTCAAGACTGAAACTCCTACAGCAAGTAGTACTATGATAAATCTATGCAAGAAAACAAAATTAAAGGTGAATCTTTTTTCCTTCATAAAATTTTACAGCTCTAAATATCACATTTTTTACGTTTATTTATATTCTATAATTGTGAATTTTTTGGTATTTTGCTCACTACTTAGGTGAAGTATGGTAGGAACATAAAATTTAGAACACATTGTGCTGAACATTTTGGTTTTTGATTTATCTTGATATCTGTAAAAATGACACAGCTAGATCATTTTCCGCAATATTCGTTTTAAGCCAAAATACAACAAAGTGGCCAATTAAAAAATCGGTATGGAGAACCATACAAGCCTTCCATGTTGTAAGATTTATGTTTAAAATAATTTACTTGAATTCGGTTCGGTAATTTCTAAAAAAATATCGTCCACCCTCAAACTAATTTCACTATTTACAGATATTTTTGTAATTATGGGGTAGTCGTTTAATATAATGTTATTTTCAGTCACTTTATCCATAAAAATTAGGTAGCTTACTTTATTCTTATAAGAAACCGAACTATGCATATAATTATCCGTCCTCCGAAGCGCTCCAAAGTCACTCATGGACCCTGAGAATCTTGCAGAGGGTTCATTCCCTAAAGACGAAAAGTCTGTCTATGAACCGTTCCTCTGTAAACACGTGCAGTTACATTGCCCAGCGATCCACAGGAAGCAACTCGATAACAAAAGCGTGCAAATATAAGAACATAAACATGAGTGAGGCCAGAAATAACGTGAATTGTGTGTGTGTGTGTCCTGCCTGCCTTTTTATTGCGGTAATCATAATAATAAAATGAAAACATTAGATAACTGAGATATGCTTGCCTGCCACGAACGATATATTTTCTCTCATACATGATTTAAATTAAAATGAAAAAATATAAAATTTTGTTAAAGAGAAATGAAATGTTTCCATAGAAACTACTTCTTTGTTGTCAATAACGTATTACACATATAAAACTTATAAAATTTACTTTCTCCATCATCAACTGCCATTTTAATTTATAGAAAATTACCCCCTTCCCCTTCAACTACCCTTTTCATTTATAGATATTTCATCTACCTTTCTATAGTGGATTATTATGACCTTCTTTTAAGGATACTTTATTTATCAAAATTAAGCACTTAACTCTTGTTAAAACGTAAAACATTGCAGGTAAACTACCCCTTCCCCTTAACCGATCTTCACTAAAATCAATAGGCCTCGGGTCCTCTACAATTCAGAACTGTATGCAAAAAATTAATTGATTCCGTTTGAATTTGCGGCAGTTATCGTTTGACATAGAAAAATTCTACACACAGACAGACACACAGACACTTTTCAAAAAATGACTTTTTCATGTTTTGAAGGTAGTAGAATCAGAATCTATGGAACATGGAAGTAAAATGGCTGCCAAAAAAAAGTAATGGACATAAAATTTGTTTAACCATTGTTTCGAATTCACATTGTTATAAGGAACAACTGGTAAAAAAAATTATAAAAATAAAAAATGTTGAGCAACAAATTTAATTTAAATTGGGTGATTTGAAATGGATTGACCCACATTATTTTCTCGTAACTCTCTTTTTAAGGTGTTCTTAATCTTCGGGAACGGCTAGAAATCACAAGGAGCCATGTCAGGAGAGGAGAGAGCCTGGCAAACCTGAGGAATGCCATGCTTAGCCAGTAAAGTCTGGATCAGGTGTGCTGAATGGGCTTGGAGCATTGTGACGATGCAGCTGCCAGTTCCCTATGGCCCACAGCTCTGGTCTCTTGTATCAAACTGCATCACGTACATGACACAGGACTTTTCAATAGTACTTGATGCTTTGGCCTTCTGGTACATACTCAGATGCACTATTTGGAATGGTTGATTTTTTGTTGTGTAAAACCTATATTAATTTACTGTTGTAAATCTCAAACTAACTTTATTAATGTGACAAAGAATACGTCTGTATTATAATTATTGTATGATGTAAAACAGCAATGTGTTTCAAAAACCAATAGTGTTAAATTTTATATAAAGAAGCTTACTGTGATTATGCTAAATTAAGTAGAAATTTAAGAAAAAGGATGTTAACATTTCTCATAACAAATACTACTATGTAAACTTGTTTAACTACTCATGTTATATTTAAGATGTGAATAGCAAATGTTTTGTAATGTCAAGTATATTGGGAGAGACTCTTTAGGCATTAATACAGAATTTGGGTAAAAATCATAAACAAAACATAACAAAATACTTAACAAAAACGTAGCTTGTGAGGTGTCAAATTAATCAGCATCAAACAAGGATTTCATATATATATATATATATATTGTAACGGGGCTAAAAGGAGGGATTTTTGATTTTATTAAAAAAACGTAAATTCATTTTCATCTGTGTGGCCAGCCACGTGTTAAACAAAAGCTTTGTTCAAACAAAGAAGTTGTTAGGTGTAGCTGTGTGATGGAATGCGTCAAGGTGCAACCACGCAATATAATTCTCAGAACTGTAGTGTTGAGTAACACGCGCAAACACCAGCAGATGCGCAACCGACGCAGATTTGGTAAAACAATATGGCCCGGAGACGATGTTTTTTCACCATGTGCTTTCGGCAAGGCGGAAGTCTTGACGAAGTCCCGCTTACCTTTGTGACGAAACCAGTGGACACAAGATTTCGTCTACTGCCAACACCCACAAATAACACGTGTTGTGGGTGCAACGATAGAGACCTTAGCAGCAAAGGTGGTGAACGGCAACGAAATTTGTTAATACCAGCAGGCAGTGAGTTCCCGTATTGAAAAACTGTGGAGAGGGAACCACGAGAAAACTGCTTCCCAGTTCATCTCACCTACAGACCGCATGCGGTCAGTTTAAATTTTACTGAAAGTTTTTTTTAAAAGGTCGGCTGACCTAGCCGGTAAAAACACGGAACCGTTATCTAAAAAGTGAAATTAAATCAGAAAATGAAGTGAGTGAGTTGAAATTAAGATGAACTCATAACTTTTGGGACATGTAAACGAGGACTTGGTGCGGGCCACGCAACGAGGTCGGAGGAGACACCGTTACACAAGTAAAAGTATTTTAAATTGTTAATGAGGCCAACAAATTTAATCAATTAAATAAATACGGGGTTTTTAGAAATTGGTATGTGAGTTGTGTGTGGGCATTGCTGGGCCGCCTTAATAAACTAAAATAAGAATGTAGAATAAGTTAGTTGAAACATTTATTTTTTTTTTGTGTAGGTATATGTTTAAAATTAGAATGAGAAAAAGTAACGCTATCAAATCACTATTTTAAAGAATTAAAATCAAGGTAATTTTACAAGAATGTTTTTTTAAATTATAACTTGAGATAAAGAGTTTAATGAGAATTATAATTGGAGGAGAACGTAAGATTGAAATTAATGTTAATAAAATGAATTAATAGCGTAACTATGTGTTAAGCTAATTATTACGCCACATTACCATCACCTATCCAGTATGGAAGATTTCGCTTAACGAACCTGGCAATCAAAGTTTGATTTAATGGTTTCGGTGTATAGCCTAAAACATCGTGGTGGCCGATTAATAGTTTGGGATCTTCTGAGAGTGGTAAGTCAGAGTGGCGTGAGAGTAAGGTAAGTAAAAAGAATAGATCATAACAATTGGCGATTGCTGACAGGATTACTCAGATGAATTAATAATTCATATGGGTTTAGGCCTAATTTGAAGTACAAAATGGGTGATGATAATGGGCGGTTTTTTTTTGTAAGAAAAATGTAAAAATACGAGATGTGCGAGTTAGAGGTTAAGTAACAATACGTAAAAATTAAGTAGCATAAAGAAAATGGTATGGCAATGTTCAAGTGTTAAGAGTTAAGTGCTAGATATTTAAGCAAATTTAAATCAGTAAATTTATAAAAATGGCAGGAAATGAAAGTATTGTAAGTGAGATAATTAATTTTGACGAATCAGCTGTTATAAACAGCCCCGAAGTACGTTCAACACCCAATGTAGGGCAAGACGATAAAAATATCAATATAAGTGTTACAGACGAAACAAATATAACGGAGGATTCGGGGGTCCAATTAACCCCAACCTCGACAAAATGTAATAAATTGGGCAATGACGTAATGAGTTTTTTACTAAAACAATTTAATGAATTGAAAGAACACAATAAAGAAGTCAAAAATGATTTCGATAAAATGAATAGTCGTTTTGATAATAAATTTGATAAATTGAGTAGTGAAATACATGAACAGAAAGTAAAATGTCAAAGTAATTTCAATGAGCTGAAAAAGCAGAATAATGAGTTAAAAAACCTTATTTATGAGACCAATACGCATGTAGAAAATACCCATGAAATATTTAAAAATAACTTGAATAAATTAGACCAGAATATTGAGAGAATGGGAGTGGATGTGATAAATACAGGTAATGATATGTGTAAAAACGTGGTGTTAGAGAGTAAGATGATTAAGGAAGATGTTGAAGTAGAATTTAGTAACGAAGTGTTGTTAGCGAGTGCTGATGAAAGTGTGAGAGAATGTGTTGGGCAAAGGGCAAATTTTTCCCAAGTTTATTGTGACATGGAATGTTCACAGTGGTTTTATGAGGACAGAGTTTCCTCTGGTGGTGGTGTGGAAGACAAGGTGTCTTCGTATGATCCTTTAGTTTTTTGTGGTTTACCTGGTAGAGGTAATAAGTATTTTGTGTGGTCCTTTGCATGGAGTGAGATAGTTCAGGGGGTAGCGACAGGTGTTATGTTGATGAAAGATGTTTTGAGAGAGAGTTGTGTATTGATAGAGAGATAGAATTATATCAGTTAAAGAGAAAGTATAATGAATTGAAAGAGAGGTTAGAAGTGGTGAAGATAAATGATATAAAATACTTACCTTATAACATAGAGATTGAGAATTATTTTGATGACACTGGTATAAATAATAATAACTTACCTTATGTTGTAATGAGTGTAGTAGAAGAATATGATGAGAAAATAACTGACTTTATATTGAATATAACTACTGATGGAGACTTGACAAAAAAAGATAATGTTGACTTGGTTTATGATAAAATAATAATAATGGGAGGTAACCCTATGTATTATTATTGTGGTAAGATGGATCAAATAAATTTTTATGGTTATTACACACAGGATAGCCATATGATGGGCATAAATAAAATTGAAAAATGTTATGTGAAAACAAGACTAATTTTTGATGATGGAGGCTGAACACAAACTTAATAAATGGACATTTTAAATATTTTGATTTATGGTTCTGACCTTGCTGACTTGGACAATGAAGTGTCGTAAATTGAATAATAATGACGAATAATTTGTAAATAATTGATAGTGAAATTAAATGTGTGTATTGTAACAAGTGTATAATGTAAACAATGTGTGTAGGTAATTGTTTTAATAATAATAAGATTATTTCAGTAGACTGAATAAATAATGAATTGGCAATTAATGAATTGTGTTGAAGTAAGGTAATTAATATGCTGTATTTTAATAATTGACTGAAGTAAATAATTTGAGATGATTAAATATTTTTTGTTGGATTTAAAATGTTATATCATTGAATTTCGATAATGAATTTAAATTGTTTGATGAGATTTAAAATTGATAACAATTAATAAACGAATAAATGTAAGATGTATTTAGTGGTGGAATCATATTATCGTTATTGTTTCAGAAGGTAATGGAGATGTATTGTTTTGGAATTATATGTTTTGAATGATGTACTGTGAGTATAAATTTTATAATACAAGTTATATAGAGTAAAATGTTTACAGGTGTTGAAAAGATTTTAACTCAATGATGAAACTAATTTGAGATAATTGTACTAAATAGAAACCATAATCAAAGGGTAGTAATAACTGAAATATGAGATAAAATAAATGTTAATAATAAATTTGAAATTTTTGAGGAATCTAATGGTAGTAAGTAATAAATAATGAAATGATGATATATAGAAGAGTTAATAAAGATTTCAAATTATGTTTATAATTTGCTATAAAAATTATTTAAATGAGAATTGTTCAGGAATGTGAAAATATCAATGTTCAAGGTAAATGTGTATTATGTTCATGCAAGATATGTGGGTAATTTTGGGGGGTTGTATGGTGGTAATAGAAGTGATGTATTTATGGGATGTAGAAACTGTAACTGTAGAAGGGTTAGTTTAGTTATTAGGTTGGCTAGTACAGTGGTGGCATGTGCCACTGTAGGTAGCGGTAAGTGTTGGGGGTAACAGAGAGTGTTACCTCCATCGGAGGCCAAAATGGCGTAAAATACACGGCACAACTTTTACATAATTTTATATTATATGCTGATTGATTGCCGTGCCGTGTATCATAATGACGAAGAGAACATGCCTGAATTTAGAGTTGATTTCCCCGCCTTTTCGGGCGATTACTGCCTTACCAGCACTAATCGTGGTTTTGGATGACGGTCAGCTATGGCCAAAAAATTGGAAACTTGACCATAGCTGGCTTGAAATTGGTGTATATTTGAAATTAATGGGGGGTGACTTTAGAGGAAATCCCCGGAACTATGGAACAGCGGTTGCCACTCTGTTCACGTGGGAACAGTAAACCAGGTGGTAGACCCGTTTTAAGGGCTTATTAATATATAACAATAGATATGGTATCTAAATAATTTTAAAATGTAACGCAGAAGCAAGGACAAGGAGATGTTAAATTCCTCCACCAATGCCGTCCTTGTGGATGCAAATGGGCGCAACAGTCCACCCTTGTAACGTGTCAAAAAATTGGGGTATTTTATTTTATTTCATTTTCGGGGTTTCTTAAAAATATATTGTGAAATTTAATTCCATTGTAACAGACCACATGTATAGAACAGTGTTGAAACGCAGCAGCAACGCAATATAACGTTGTGAAATCAGTACCTAGGTATGCACCACCCTCGATTTCCAAGAACTCTGTTTCTGTGTGACAGCGCGCACGCACGCGTCAACAATATACGCTCGGACTGACGCGGTCAGGAAACGCCAAGATGGTGAAAAAATATGTTTTCTGTTTCATCTGCTTGACTGAGCTGAAGGAAATGTAGCTAAGTCACCGCCCCTTTTGGTGACATCACGCCAGAAGTGCCTAAATATCGTCGGCGCATACTACAGAAAAGACCACTATATATCATGCACATGGTCGATCAACTGCAACAAATCAACTATGAACGTCGACGAAATCCGTTGGCGGGGAAAATCAACTTCCTCCCGCTCGCAAGCGACGCTTGGGCAGTTCGTCACAAGTAGTACCTGCAGGTACAACCCTACGGGGTATCTCTTTAAAAATCTTTATAAATTACCGGTAATAAAGTGATATAACAGTTGAAAATACGTGACCGCGGTCGAGAATACAGGGAAGAACAGATCAAGTTTTATTTCGGACATGAATATTAATTAAAAAAGAGTCTCCATGAGTGCGAACGAAAACCACGTTGCCGGCGGGGTGGGAATATTCAAAAAAATGTTAAGGGCTTTATAATTTTCTGTGTGTCTGTGAGAATGTAAATTGCAGGCTGGGCTGTTTGTGTTTGTGTTCGTGTGATGTACAAGGTAAGCTATAGCATGTAAGTAAATACTGTAAAATTATCTATTACTAGGAAGCTGTATTCCAGTTGAAAAGTACACTAAAAGATAATAGGTTTTGTAGACAGACAGAAATGAGTAATTAATAATTTGAACAGAGTATATTCAATGAATAATAAAGCTTAAATAATTCTCTTCATAAAAATGTGTAGAGGAAGTCATTTCACTAACCTATGAAACACGTTTGTATCTTACGTTCGTACGAAAGAATCCTGGACCCAGATAACCGAAACTTTGCAGGTAGGTGGAAGTAATATTTATGTATTTTATATATTTAAAATGTATTTAACGCCACAATGGCGCCCGAACAGGGACAGTTTTTATTAATTAAAAAATTAAGTAAAGGCTGTACCTACAGAAAAGATACAAACATGTTTTTGAGGTTAGCGGAATTAAATAAAAGTGCGTTATTCACGCAAAATTGGTTATACAATACATTATATTGATTATATTATATTTACACACAAGTATCAAGTATAAAATAAGAAATGGCAGATAACAATGAAGTCAGCTTATCTGACAGTCCGACTGAGAGTCAGACAGACTCCGGTATTCAAACAGAAGCAATATCAATAGACGCGCAGAATGTAGAAGTATCTATAATTAGTTCGCCGGGAGCGATTTCTACTCCCGTACCAATTAAAATAAATACAAAAGAAAAAGAGTTGTCATTAAATGATCTATTTAATCTCATTAACAATAGATTTGACATGAACAATAGCGATTTCAATGCAATCAATACAAAATTCGATGAACAGAATAATAAGCTTAAAGAATTAAATAAACGCTTTGATAGTAACTTGATAACTTTGAAGGAGATGAAAAGTGATTTTAACAACAAATAGATGAACAGAGAATAAAATGTGAACAACTGAATAGTCAGTTGCAGCAGAGTATTAGCGTAAAATTTGATGGTTTAATAAATGATACACAAGAAAAGAATAAATGTCTAGAAAATGCTAATGAAATAAAAAATAGTTTGAATAAAGTAGAACAGAGTACGAGTAATACAAATGAAAGTTGTAATGGCAATGTTGTATTAGACAAAGAGTTAACCAATAATAATGATAATGTCGAAAATAATGAATGCAATACTGAGATTAGTAGTGTATTTGAAGAGTTGGTATCAGAAAGTGATACGGTGAAAATAAATAGTGAGAGTATGGATGAAATTGCAGAATGTAGTGATAATGAAATGTTGATGTATGCTTACGAGTTAGAGAGAGAGAGAAAAGATAGTATAGTGGTAGAATGGGAGCAGAGGGTAAAATTTCCCCTTAATTTTTCTGAACCAAGGTGTTCACAAATGTTGTTTTTGAAGGGCAAGAGACCCGTATTAGTAGAAGATTTGAAGCGTTTATTTTTGTTGTGTAATTTTGTACCCTCTGTCTGGAGTAATTTTGAAAGGATGATATGGTATTGTGATGAGAGATTTAAATAGAGAATTGTATGTTAATAAAGAAACAGAATTGTATGAATTGAATAGAGTATGATGAATGGAGAGTAAGGTTAGAAGTGTGTCTAAATAATAACGAGTTGATTGATAATATAAAAATAAAGAACCAGATAATGAATACAATTACTGATGGAGACTTAACAAAAATACTTAACGTGGACTTGTTTAATGATTATTTCGGTAAAATGAATGAATTTGGTTTTTATAGTTATGACACACAAAGTAACCATTTGTTTGTCAATAAAAATGAACAGTGTTATATAAAACAAAGGGTAATCTTTGACGATGGTGGGTAGACTATAAAACAATAAAAGACAATTATAAACATTTTGTTTTGTGGTTTTGACCTGGCAGACTCGGACAATGAAGTGCGAAAAAATGGAACAGTTAATAACAAACGTTTGTAAATAATTGTAGTGAATTTATTTGTGCATATTGTAGCAGGTCAGATAAATAATGTGTGTACGTAAGATAATTGTTGTAATAATAATATTAAAATATTTGCAATTTAAATAAATAAACAGAATTAATTTTGAAAACAGTAATTAGAGAATTGTAATTGTTTTGATGGTAATGAAATTTGTATTGTTAATAATTAAATTAATTAAAATAACCTGAGATGTTTTAAATATTCTGATTGATTTAAATGTTGTATAATTAAACTTTCCAATGAATTTAAATTAGTTTATGAGAGATGTATTGGGTAATTAAATGATAAATTGTCTGATTTAAACTAACATTTGTGTTAAATGTTTCAGAGGTGAGGTGAAAGTATTGGTATGGGGAATATGTTTTGTGTATGTCATTTTAAATGGAATGTAAGTATAGAAATTTTATAGTACGAATCATGCATAATGAAAAATGTTTACAGGTGTAACTCAGAGGGAAAGAATTTAGTCAGTAATGAGATGATTTGAAATAATTGTGAAATAAAAAGGATAATTCAAAGTTTTAATAATAACTGAAAGATGATATATAATAATTATTAATAATAAATTTGAAAATTTTAAGAAAGTTCAATGGTAGAAAGTGATGAATGATTTGAATGTTGATGGATAAATGGGTAATGAAAATGTTACGATAGAATGTATATAAAATTTTAATTATTTAGTTAGTAAGTTGCTATTGCGGGGGTGGCCTGTGCCCTCGTAGATAGTGAAATGGGTTGGGGGTAACAGAGAGTGTTACCTCCATCGGAGGCGAAAATGTGCGACACACTTTTTCGTGCAAATTCAATTTGTACACTGATAGACGTTCGTGTCGCACATACTAATGACAATGTAGAACAGGCATTGAAATAAAAGTTAGATTTCCCCGACTTTTCGGGCGATTACTGCCTTACCAGCACTAATCGTGGATTTGGCTAGCGGCCAGCTATGGTCATATCAAGTCCCTTGACCATAGCTGACTTGAAATTGGTTTATAATAGAAATTAAATGGGGGGGTGATATAAGGGGAAATCCAGGTACTATGGAACAGCGGCTGCCACTCTGTTCGAGTAGGAACAGCAAGGCCACGTGGTAGACCCGTTTTAAGGGCGTTTAAATATAACCAAAGATATGCTGATATCAAAAATGTTAAAATGTAACTGCCGAAACAAAGACACGGAGATGTCAAATTACTCCAAAATATGCAGTCTTTGTGGAAGCGAAAAGGCGCTACAGTCTTACATAAACTGCAATAGAGTGTGTGGATGGGAGGTGGCGGCTCAGATGAGCCACGAATTTAAATTTATAACATAAAAATTGCTAACTCAAATTTTGATCTAACAAAAATGCTTGTGTTCTGTTTAAATAACTAGATGCTCATACATTCACTATAAGGTGTTCATTCTATGTTTTAAATGTAATATTGTATTGTAGTAGGTTAGATATAAGAGTTGATAGAAAGTATATGTTTTATATAATTTGTGTATTTTTTAAACTAAGCAAATAACTAAACTGACTGGCAGGCGGTTAACATAAATTATCCGAATCAGAAAAAGGGGAAACAAGGAGGTTAGAAGTAAGGATTGATAAATATATATATTTCATGTAATTTGCTCAATTTTGAGATGTGTTTTCATTGTGTTAGGAATGTCAGCTGATCAGCAATAAAATGTCACTGTTACATTGGTTGTAAATGTTCCAGGTAACTTATATTAAAGGTAATGTTTTAATGTGTCAATGGTGTTATTTTATAATAATGAGAAAAGTAATTTAATGTGGTAAGATTTTAAATGAATTGTCAGAAATAACAAAAGATAGTTTTTGGGTGATAAATCTTTTTGTGGGACATATAGATCAGTCCAGGTAAAAGTTAAAGGGGTGGTAGAGAGAAAAATATTGTTTTGAGTTAATGTAATGTTGTTGTGAGATAATGCAATAGAATTTGAGAAGTATTTATGTTGACACAGTAGTAGTGAGTATATGTAACGATGCGTAATGTGAGTGGTAGATAAATATATTTGTTGATGATATTTTGTAGTAAGGGTGAGGTGGTAAGGTGTGAGCAGCGTGCGGCGTTGTGGCGGGGATAGAGTAGTCTAAGGGAGTGTTTGCCGATATTTTGGAGGGGCATTGGTTCGTATGTAGATAGCCAAGTTGGGAACACACATCCTAGTACAAAGATGAGCGGTGCCAGAGGTAAGTTGGGTTTAGAGATTGTTGGATAGATGTTTAGATAGAGATGGATGTCCTGATAGTTAAAGTGGTATTAGGGAGAAAGATTATATATGTATACAGATCAAGTAGTACATTAAATGAGAATAAATAATTTAAATCACCCACAGTAATGGAGAACAAGATTGTCAAATAAAGAAAGAGATTTATAATAAGAATAATAAGATTTTAATTAAAACCAGTGACAAATTTTGATAGCATTTGGAAATGTAAAGTTAGAAAGTGTTTATTTGAATAATTTAAATGTCAATTTGATTGTTATTCATAATAATATTTTGTTATTTTAAAGGTTTTATTTTATTATATTTTGTGTATCACAACAGAATTTTACCAATGTTTAATGTGTTCACAGGTGTAATTTGTACATAACGTAGGTAGGTCAAGATTTTTGACTTGACCTATGTTTAATCAGCTGATAGTGAGGTCATATAAGTTAATAGTAAGGAAGTTAATCCAACTTTTGTTTTTAAACAAATTTTAAATAATTTCAATATGAAAAGAAAAATATTTTAAGAAAGTTAAATTTTTTGGAATTTAAGATTTTTTTTGGGAAATTTTGAATTTAAAATTTTGAAAAAAAAAGTGTCTTGATTTTGAGCCTGCCAGCTAATGGATATTTTTAAACTTTGATTATTTTATTGTTTGTGTACTAACCATGTTTATTATTATTGAATTATTTTGTTGAATTGTATTGTTAGACACTAGGTGTAATCACATGTTAGGTTAAGGATGTTCTTAATTGTAAGAAATGTTTAAATCGATTTATTTTAAATGACAGAAAAAACCAATGAAGAGAATAATTCAAAATAGATACAAAATTTGTGATTTGATTTTAAATGAAAACAACCAGTGAGTTGTAATTTAAACAAATTTTTAAAGAATTTTTCAATTTATAATATGTAATGTGAGTGTGTGTGAGCCCAGTATCTGCTAAAGGCAGCCCAGCTTGCATATAAGGGGAAACATATCGGTGGAGGATCTGGCATAATCTGAGCCAGGGATTGAGGATTTTTGGGGTAGCATGATAGAAGGCGAGGTGCGCTGTGGAGCGTGTCTGTTCGATTTTTCGGTGTTGGGATATCTTACAGGGAAGTCCAGTGATCTCGTTCAGATGCGTCCATAGTCACCGAGCCAGGGGGGTCGTGTACCCATGAGGAGTAAGAACAAAGGGGGGTTGTTGGCACCAGTTCCTCACCGGTCCTCTTAGGGGTTTTATCGATGAGATTTCTTCTGTTTTGGACAGAAGACTTCTCATTGGGGGGGTATTGTAACATGTCAAAAATTTGGGGTATTTTATTTTATTTCATTTTCGGGGTTTCTTAAAAATATATTGTGAAATTTAATTCCATTGTAACAGACCACGTGTATAGAACAGTGTTGAAACGCAGCAGCAACGCAATATAACGTTGTGAAAGCAGTACCTAGGTATGCACCACCCTCGATTTCCAAGAACTCTGTTTCTGTGTGACAGCGCGCACGCACGCGTCAACAATATACGCTCGGACTGACGCGGTCAGGAAACGCCAAGATGGTGAAAAAATATGTTTTCTGTTTCATCTGCTTGACTGAGCTGAAGGAAATGTAGCTAAGTCACCGCCCCTTTTGGTGACATCATGCCAGAAGTGCCTAAATATCGTCGGCGCATACTACAGAAAAGACCACTATATATCATGCACATGGTCGATCAACTGCAACAAATCAACTATGAACGTCGACGAAATCCGTTGGCGGGGAAAATCAACTTCCTCCCGCTCGCAAGCGACGCTTGGGCAGTTCGTCACAAGTAGTACCTGCAGGTACAAACCTACGGGGTATCTCTTTAAAAATCTTTATAAATTACCGGTAATAAAGTGATATAACAGTTGAAAATACGTGACCGCGGTCGAGAATACAGGGAAGAACAGATCAAGTTTTATTTCGGACATGAATATTAACTAAAAAAGAGTCTCCATGAGTGCGAACGAAAACCACGTTGCCGGCGGGGTGGGAATATTCCAAAAAATGTTAAGGGCTTTATAATTTTCTGTGTGTCTGTGAGAATGTAAATTGCAGGCTGGGCTGTTTGTGTTTGTGTGATGTACAAGGTAAGCTATAGCATGTAAGTAAATACTGTAAAATTATCTATTACCAGGAAGCTGTATTCCAGTTGAAAAGTACACTAAAAGATAATAGGTTTTGTAGACAGACAGAAATGAGTAATGAATAATTTGAACAGAGTATATTCAATGAATAATAAAGTTTAAATAATTCTCTTCATAAAAATGTGTAGAGTAAGTCATTTCACTAACCTATGAAACACGTTTGTATCTTACGTTCGTACGAAAGAATCCTGGACCCAGATAACCGAAACTTTGCAGGTAGGTGGAAGTAATATTTATGTATTTTATATATTTAAAATGTATTTAATGCCACACCCTCAGAAAACAATAGTGTGTGTGGTTAAGGAGGTTACCCAGGGAGGTAACGAATCTAATCTAATTAACAAATCTAAAATTTGGTAACTTAATGATGGTGACTCAATACTGAGCTGAGTAAATAATTTTGTTTCGATTCGAGAAATAGGCGCATTAGATGTTTAGTATGCTGTGTTTATTATGTCTTATGAATGTATTAGTTTATTGTGTTAGAGATAAGGATTGATAACATGTGTAATTTGTATAATTTTGAAATGTGTCTATAGCAAGATTATTCACCCTGTCAAGAAAATCAGCTGATCAGCTGTAGCGTATCACTTATACATGATTTGAAAATGTTCAATGGAGTTAAATATTTGAATATGAGGAAAATTGAATATAATGATTTCAATGTGGTTAAAAGATTTTTATTTACATGATGGAAATAATGTGAAATAGTTAAGAATTTTAAATGGTCTGTAAAAGATAGTAAATGGGAGATCTTGGGTGATTATTATTTTGTTAGGACATTTAAATCAGTCCATGTTGAATTTAAAGGGGTACTAGAGAGAATAGTATTGTTATGAATAAATGCAATGCAGAATTTGAGTATTGATAGTGACACAGTAGCTATGGGGAAAATATGTAGAGTATTGGTTGATATATTGAGTTAATAAATAAGTGGAGATATTTTGTTGTAGGTGAAAGTCATGTATTGGGAGAGTAATTAGTTGAGGGTGATTTTGTAAAAGGGGGTGGTGTGGTAAGGAGTCCGCAACGACAGGCGTTGTGGCGGGTAGCAGTGGATTTTCAGGGAGTGATTGCCGGGTACATAGGATGGGCAAGATGTGGAGACAGTGGTGAGTTGAGGGAACACACATTTTTGAGTACAAAGGGGTAGAGAGTATTTTTTTATATAAGAGTAGAATGTTGCGATATGAGTTGAGTAGTAAGTTGGGTTTAGAGAATGTTTGATAGATGTTTTTGATAGAGAATGGGGTGTCATGTTAGTTAAAGCTGTTAGTGATATTAGAGTCAGAAGGGGGGTGAGGTTATGTTCAATCACCCATTTATAAATTAAATTGTCATGAATAAATGAGTCACCCAAGCTAATTGAGAACGAGAATGTTAAAGAAAGAAAATCATAGTTAAAATGTAAAGTTAATTAAAACAAGTGACAAATTTTAAGAGAATTTGAGAATAATGTAAAGCTATAAAATGTGTAATTTTGGTTAATTTAAATGTCAGTTTTATTGTTAATTGTAATAATACTATGGTAATTTTAAATGACTTATTTTATTATGTTTTATTGTGTTTAAAGATAAAAAAATTTTAAAGATGTTTTATATGCTTCATGATGTAGATCTATGTATAACATATATGTAGGTCAAGGTCGTTGACTTGACCCAGTGTGATCAGCTGATGGTTGAGGTTATAAACTAGACCAGTTTTGGCAATTGATTGATGCAGTTTTGCCGTTTCATTGATTTAAATAATTTTAAATTTTCTGAATATTGAGAAAAGTATATTTTAATAAATTTAAATTAAAAAAAAAAAAAAAAAAAAAAAATTGATTTTTATTTTATTTTATGCCTGCCATATAGGTGATGTTTGAATTTTAAGTGTATTATTGTTTATGTATACTATTAGTGCTTTATTAAGTTATATTGTTTAGAATATAGAGTATTAAACATTATTCATGCTTAATAAGATGTTCAGTTTGTTTTTTCTTTGTGATTGTTGTAGTGGAGAAAATTAATAGAGTTAATGGAGTCATGCAAAAGATTTTTGTTTTGATTTTTTGAGAGAGTAATGGTAATATAAAAATTTGATTTTGGTTTAAACGGAATTTTTGAATTTGAAAATAAAATTTGTTAGGATGTAGTAATAAGTATATGTACACGCCCAGTATTTGCCAAAGGCGACCCAGTATGCATGTATGTGGGAACATATCGGTTGAGGATATGGCATGGAATAAGGCCAGGGATTTGGAGTTTGGGGTGGCATATTAGAAGGTTAGGTGCGCTGTGGTGCGTGTCTGTTCGATTTTATGGTGTTTGGATCTCGTAAAGAGAAGTCCAGTAATCTCGTTCAGGTGCGGCCATAGTCACCGAGCCAGGGGGGTAGTTTACCCATGATGTATAAGAACTAATGGGGGTTGTTGGCACCATATACTCACCGGTCCTCTTAGGGGTTTAGCAATGAGATTTCTTCTGTTTTGACAGAAGATCTCTTATTGGGGGGGGGGGGTATTGTAACGGGGCTAAAAGGAAGGGTTTTTGATTTTATTAAAAAAGCGTAAATTCATTTTCATCTGTGTGGCCAGCCACGTGTTAAACAAAAGCTTTGTTCAGACAAAGAAGTTGTGAGGTGTAGCTGTGTGATGGAATGCGTCAAGGTGCAACCACGCAATGTAATTCTCAGAACTGTAGTGTTGAGTAACACGCGCAAACACCAGCAGGTGCACAACCGACGCCGATTTGGTAAAACAATATGGCCCGGAGACTATGTTTTTTCACCATGTGCTTTCGGCAAGGCGGAAGTCTTGATGAAGTCCCGCTTACCTTTGTGACGAAACCAGTGGACACTAGATTTCGTCTACTGCCAACACCCACAAATAACACGTGTTGTGGGTGCAATGATGAAGACCTTAGCAGCAAAGGCGGTGAACGGCGATGAAATTTGTTAACACCAGCAGGCAGTGAGTTCCCTTATTGAAAAACTGTGGATAGGGAACCACGAGAAAACTGCTTCCCAGTTCATCTCACCTACAGACCGCATGCGGTCAGTTTAAATTTTACTGAAAGTTTTTTTTTAAAAGGTCGGCCGACCTAGCCGGTAAAAACACGGAACCGTTATCTAAAAAGTGAAATTAAATCAGAAAATGAAGTGAGTGAGTTGAAATTAAGATGAACTCATAACTTTTGGGACATGTAAACGAGGACTTGGTGCGGGCCACGCAACGAGGTCGGAGGAGACGCTGTTACACAAGTAAAAGTATTTTAAATTGTTAATGAGGCCAACAAATTTAATCAATTAAATAAATACGGGGTTTTTAGAAATTGGTATGTGAGTTGTGTGTGGGCATTGCTGGGCCGCCTTAATAAACTAAAATAAGAATGTAGAATAAGTTAGTTGAAACATTTATTTTTTTTTTGTGTAGGTATATGTTTAAAATTAGAATGAGAAAAAGTAATGCTATCAAATCACTATTTTAAAGAATTAAAATCAAGGTAATTTTACAAGAATGTTTTTTAAATTATAACTTGAGATAAAGAGTTTAATGAGAATTATAATTGGAGGAGAACGTAAGATTGAAATTAATGTTAATAAAATGAATTAATAGCGTAACTATGTGTTAAGCTAATTATTACGCCACATTACCATCACCTATCCAGTATGGAAGATTTCGCTTAACGAACCTGGCAATCAAAGTTTGATTTAATGGTTTCGGTGTATAGCCTAAAATATCGTGGCGGCCGATTAATAGTTTGGGATCTTCTGAGAGCGGTAAGTCAGAGTGGCATGAGAGTAAGGTAAGTAAAAAGAATAGATCATAACAATATATTAGTCATGTAATTGAGATTGTATTTAGTATAAGATGGGAGTTTTTAAACTACGAATCAAGTATTTATTCTAGCCATGTCAGCAAACAATATAATGTAATTTGGACCAATTGGAATTTAGTTCATTTTGTACAGAGAAGCTAGTAAATTCACCAAATCGTCACAGTCTATTGTTGGAATTTGAGGTGTAAAGAAGCTCTCTCTCTCTCTAACAGTTTGGATCATGAACTTAAGTATGGTAACTGATCCTCGACAGGTTTTGTTCAATGAAGATACCTCAGTGAGAAATAATTAAAGTGTTAAACCAATACTAGTGAACCAAGAAGAACTAATTTGTCAATAAAGTGAAAATATTATACCACAAACCCGAATATTATCGCAACTGTATGAGATTAATCCAAATTATTATTCCTTGAATGTAACGCCAAACTGTGACACATAAGACTCGACTCGCTAATTATTTGAATTAAACAACACAGCCCTACTGCACACTATAAACTTATAGGTATAAGCATATTACTGTTATTAGTTGTTTGTATTATAATTTATTTGTTGTGTGTAGTAGGTAAAAAATTTATTGTAGTTTGTCAAAAACTGAGTAATTGTTTAAGTCATTCATTTTGACTAACAGAACCATTTCGTTTAGTGCAGAAGCAAGCCTACAGTGTAACGGGACAGGTGAACCCACCCAGGGATATTTTGGTAATAATTAAAAATAATAAATTGTATTTGAAAAGTATCGGAGAAGCAATGTGAACGTATTAGTGTCAAGGTCGGGTGAATCCAGCTGCTGGAAACAGTTAGTTTTAACCACATGAACTCTGAACTATGCACCGTAGGGGTCACGTTATGACGTAAATGGCCAAACCTTTGTTTACATCACTTTGGAATGCAGGAGTGTCAGGCGTCAGCAGTCTGTCAACGTTTGGCGTAAAGTCAGTCGTCATCCAACACCTAACGGCGACGGATGCGGGCAGCTTTCACCCCAGTTTTTAATATACCGAGTCGTCAAATAACATCGGACGTGGGCAGTTCGCTTGCCCGCCGGCTAAACAGTTACAGACGCCCGTACACATAAAATGTGATTTAAAGAATTATTATTATTACATCAGAATAACAATTTTATTTAAACGGAAAGTGAAGCAAGAGAAATGTGCCGAGTGAAAGAAAATACGCACAGAGACTGGACGGTTTCGGATCACCAAAAATGTAAAGCTAAGTAACACCGGAGAGGGTAAAACCAAAATTTCAACCTCATTTTTTAATTATCATTTCAATTATTATTTATTATTATTGAGCTCAAAACGGGAAATATAAAATATGTACCGGGTGAGAGTGTGTGTGTGTCTGTCATAATTATATAATAAAAGTAAGAAGCGCTGGTTTGCGTTAAACAAAATTAATTCTATGTTTTAATTATTTCTATTTCTATTTTAAAGGTAAGAAATCATGTATAATCAATGTTATTATTTTATATCTAAAAAGTCGTAGCAGAAATAAGAGAGGGAGAAGTGATATTGTATTCATGATGGGAGTCGAATGACTTTAATTTGCCTTTTTTGTAATTAAAATGGAGTGAATTTAAATTTAAATACAGAATAAAAAAGAGATCAAGCAATGTATGAAAGTAATCAATTTTTTTTTTTTAATAACCTAATTCTGTTCTCCAGTTCGTCTAATCGAATCCTGGGCATTGGTAAGTAAATTGACACAGTTGGCAACCATTAAAGATGGCGTCCAAAATATGGACGAAAACACAACTACAGTATGTTAATAAACAAAAGTAAAATTAAAAGTGGGTGAGTAATAAACATTACAACAGATCGTGCATGTGCATTCAACGTCATAGAGTTGAAAATAGTTTGGCGTTGTAAATTAATGTATTAAACAATTTGTAATTATTTTGTACTTCCCAAAGCCATTATTGTAGATATAATTGTAGTCAAAAGAACTCATGTAAATTTATTGATCTTGTAATTAATTCTAAACTTGTTATTTAAAACCCCTGAGATAGACACTGTGTTACTAACATTCCGATGAGTAAATCTGTAATACCCGAGGTATTGAATATGCATTGTTATTAAATTATTTTATGGTAAAAATAATACAGAAGTAAATAAATAAAGATTTATTATTTAACTTTGAAAGAGAATTGTGTATTTATTTTGACTGTCAACGAATTACATACGTAACCACGTTTAGCCTAACCTTGTGAAGATAATTGAGGTGACACCTAGTACACACTCTATGAATTAAGTCTTAGAAAAAAAAAATAATTGAACTGAATACCAATCACCAACTCTAATCAATCTTTTAAAAATAACATATACTAAAATAAATCATAATTACAGATTTGTATCCCAACAAAGTGAGGTTTGTCAACGTTTATTAATTATTACGATCAAACTAAAACACCAATCGCTTTACTTAATTTTATATTTCATAATTGGCCCAATAACGTGAGGCCAACTAAATTAATTAATTTTAATATTAATACATAATTTTATATTACATAATTATCTCCCAAAAAACGTGGTGCATTTTATCGATATAAATTATATTTATATCGGCTGAACAATTATATTACAAAATCGGCTGAACAACGTGAGGCCAAATTAATTAATTTTAATACTTGATAAGTTTTACATTATAATATGTACTATAAATCACCTGAGCTGGTTTTTGTCTTCTTACTTGGTACCTCTGCCGATGTATTGACTTTTCGTTTTCTACTGGTTTTCTCAGTTTCATTACTTTTCTGTTTCTAAAAAAAAGATTTAAATTTACATTAATGTTTATGTATTTCTGCATGGGTTCAAAAAGCAAACTCTCAGCCTGTACTTTCTTATAAACTTCTATTTACTACTTGTATTTTTATGACACAGAATCCATTAAAATTAAAAATTATATCTCCCCAAAATGTATAGGCCTAAAGACTCATGATCCAAATTTGAAAGTTAAGTTTGATGTAGTCTCACTATGATAAGTAGAATTCATTAAGATGAATAAACCAATAGTAAATATTAAGGAACTCTTAACTTTAGTTTCAGTTTTCAAGAAGAATATTGTAACTGTTTTTTGAGACTGGAGTGGATTCAGTGTTCCATTTTTTAGTCGTAATTCAAAAATTAATTTAAAGGATGCTGCATACTGGAATGTTTGCACATCATGAAATTTAAATGACTTGAATGAAGCATGGATATGAAAACAACTGTACAAATATTAGTATTTAACATTCTTCATTTTTTTGTGAACAACATATATGGCACCAGATCTTTTACAGACTGCTGATAACTAAATGATATCCCAATTAACTGTACTATTGTCACTGATATCCCTGAAAAATTCAGGCAACAAAGAGTTCCTCCAATATACATATGAGTCCATAAGTCTCTGGCTCACATCTCTCTGTAATCACAATTTAATAAGATATTTGAGAATGCATGCATGCGCACACATATACTACTGTTCACACTGTACCATGTGAAAACAACAGAGACAATAATACTAGAAGAAAACATTCTTATTAAACTTAATATCTTATTAAAGTGTGTGTAAGAAAGCATCTAATGCTGTTTATGTTACTTAAATAAAAATATATACAGCCTGAAGTTAATGAGCCATTATTTTTTTTGATAGACAAAAAATTAAAGTATATTATTAAAGATGTAGTGATCAGTCACCAACTAGTCACAAAAGCCAAATAATCAGCTTTTTGTAGTCAGCAATAAAAGCCAATTAGTTGACTTCAAATTGTATGTTATTAAATTAATAAAAATATTAATATTAAATTAATATAAGGGGAAAATGTTTAATCCCCCCCCTGATATTACTATCAGTTTAATAAGTTACGTTTCATGTTTACAATTATTTATTACTTATAACAAAAATACAACTTCTAACCTTTTGTTGTCCGTGATGTATCCAAATATCAATAATATGTACATACTTTCATGATACGGAGCACTAATGTTTATGTAAAAATAAGATTACTTCTTCCTGAGCCAGGTTTTGCTCATTGCAAGATTTGGCAGAAGTGGCTGCTAGACTTGCTGTCAGTTCCAAAGGTAGAGGTAACACTGTTGTTTGAATTGGTTTACACATTGTTGTTATGTGTGTGATGTATGAAGTGTTCAAAGAGTATATGTATTACACTGTTTATTTAGAAAGTTATTTGTATATTTTTGTGTACGATTTCCATGTTATGGTTGATGTTTGTGGATGTGTGATCTGTTTCAGTAAGATGCTTTACAAAAGTGGATTTAGTGGTAGAGTATGTATCTTTGAAGTTGTGTTTTGTATGGTCTATGCAGAATTTATTGCATTGTGAGCAGATTGGTTTGTAAATTCCAGGTAAATCAAATTTGTTTAACCCTTAGTGTGTTCTGTTTTTGTATGGTTATATATATTGCAACAAAACAGGATGATAAGCAATATTAACCGTATCTAAGCATGGATGACGAACATTGACATGTTAAGAATGGTTTTATGCCAAATTTTGTCTTTTACCCGTACGTTTTGTATTTAGCAATGGATAAGTAGGCCTACGTAGGTTATATAAAATTCTTTATAAAAATGTGTTCTTTTTTGTCATGTACTTTGTGTGTGAAATTGTGCACGGGTGCGCGTGTGATAAACCTTATTCACTATATCTTCTGCGGTAATAAACCAATCGACGTGAAACTTTGACAGTGGATTGTTTATGTAAATAGCTACAGTTTTTATATACTCTGAGGTTTCCAACTATTTTATAAGAATGTTTTTTTTGTATAGGAAAAAACTCAGCTTTTAACTCTTATCAATGATTGGGTAATAAAATTCATATATAAAATCAATGAAAGCTCTTGCGGATTTATACAAAGTTTTGCATGTAACTCTTATATCTTTTGCTAATATCAACCATGTGACATCGGATGGACCAATCAGAAGATACTAATTTCATTAATATTCGTACTATGTGAGGTACGCATCGCTACAGTTGGTCGATAGCATTTGCCGAGTGAAGTTGTGTCCGTCGACGAGAGTTTTCCTCGTACGGAATTATAGAAATCTCAAATTATCATAAAACTTGGAACTCTTTGCGAGCTTTGTGTAAAGAGCCAAGCAGGTTAACAACCTCTATAAAAATTATTATTATATTTAAGTGTTTTTCGCGGTAGTCAAGATAGTCCGCATAGGGAATTATTGAACACTTCAAGCTTTCACGGAAGGTGTAAGCTAAATACACCGCTTTTATAATAAATACCCATATTCACCCTGAGATCTAATAAAAATTAACGTGTAAATTAATAATAACTTTTGCGAGCGAGAACGCTAATTATTGTGAGAGTGACAATTGTGTGAAACGTCTATTTGGTGTTAGCAGTTCGACGGAATCGTCAGCATGACGTACAGAGGCATCACCGCTGGAGCAACCCGCCGACGTAGAGGACGCCAGGACGGGAGCGATGCTAAGACGAGGAGGAACGCACATCCGGAGGACAAATCAGCAAGTGAACGGATATCATCTAACAAGTAAAATCGATCTAAATGTTGTTCTGAGTACAAAACACAAAATACCAACAACACACTACAAACTAAATACATCACACTCACATACCATAACTCCAACACACACAAACTCGCCAACACATTCAGAAAACACAAGTACAAAATAGCATACAGAACAAACAATACCATCAAAAAACACATCAATGATACAAACACGGACATAGACAAATACAACAAAACAGGTGTTTACAAATGAAATTCTAATGGCTGCAATAGTTTCTACAAAGGCCAGACGGGAAGATCTTTTTCATCTCGTTACTCTGAACGCCTAAAAGCTTTATCCAACAACAATATACATTCCGCGTTTGCCACACACATACACACAAAAAACCACAGCTACACCAACATAGATACTAATCTTGAAATATTACACTACTTACCCAAAGGTCGAAAACTTAACACAGCAGAACAATATGAAATATACAAACACCACACAACACAACCAAACAACATATTTAACGACCAATTACAGTATAAATCACACACACTTTTTGACACAATTATACATAAAACTAACAATAATTTGGATCCCCGCGCCAATCCCCTTCTTCCACACACCACCCCCACTATACCTTTCAAAATAAAAACCGTTACAAGTTAATGGCAGTCTGTCTCAAAGCTGACGAAGGCGAACACCACGCCGAAATGCGTACGAGAAGAAAAGACAAGTAAGTTTCACAAGTTGAAAGTTTCAATATTCTATAAAGTACAAGAATTTTTACGGCAGTTCAGGACCAAGCGAAACAAAGTAAACAGCTATTAGAGTCAACGCCAAAACGTATCGGTGAGAAAGTAGAATTAATTCGCAGTAATACTGAAACCGCTCTAGAAGTGAATAATTCTCGCATCAGCGAATGTAAAGCAAAGATCACTGGAATAGAGGAAAGAGTGACTCATCATATGTCGACCGTAAATGAGCTCATAGCTGAGCAAGATCAGCGGATACAGGAGTTGAAACAACAGCTGACCCGACTTCAGAGTACCTCGACACCAGCGAATCAGACCACGTGTATCTATAGAACTTTAGACGAAACAAATTCGCAGTTAAAATTCTACGATACAGACACTGAGAATCTGCTTCACTTCCTTAAGAATTGTGAGAGAGACATGGAAGCAATAGGTGACAGCCTGAGCGAGATGGATAAGGTAAACTATGTAGTAAGAAGATTAAAAGGTACCGCAACTGAGTGGTTCACCGTCATACAGGATAAGGTAGGTACATATCAAGATCTGGTGCAACACTTGGGCTAGATATTGGAACAGCGAGATACAGAGAAAGATACGTGTACAGCTGGAGTTTGGCAGATATTCTAGTTTAAAAGGATCCAAAGAAAATTATTTAATTCAACTGATATCTCGGGCAAAATATCTGGAACCAGAAATTGTTAATAAATTGGCTCATCATATTAGACGAGGAATTCAAATCGCGGTGATTACTCAAGGAATTAAATCATTAGAGGAACTACTCCTATTGTTAACTAAGTGGGATAATGCTGATAGCCAAAGTGGTGGTAATAATAATAATGAACGAACTCGTAAACAATTTCAGCCGCAACAACCACAAAAACAACAACAATTTAAAAACAAACCGAATTTTCAAAGGTTCAATCAAAGCAACGTATCGGCAATTACCGAAACAAATTGCAAACGAAGAGCAATCAAAAAACGAGTAAGGTTGCACGGCGTGGGTCCGTGCGATAAATTCAAAAAAATAAATAAAAATAAGGACAAAAATACAAGTAAAACATACAATAACAAACGGCAGTATCAAAAATCAGGTGTTAGCAATACTAATGATAAGATACATCGCATCTGGCATATACCCTGTAGACGTTAGAGATGAATTAATATATAATAATTGTGTTGATGAATGTGTGGAAAATGTTAGAGTTAAGGATGATAATGACATTGTTGTGAGCACGAAAATGAATGGTTATGTTTGAAATATATTATTCGATAGTGGGGCTAAAGTGTCCCTAATTAATGAAAAGTTTCTTAACAAACATAAGTACCAATTTAAGAAAACACTGATCTTACCTGTAAATAATACAATAGTCACTACGGCCACGGGCGACTCACAAATTATTGGCAAACAAGCACTTATTACAATATGTTCACAAGGTATGGAAATTGAAATACCAGTTCTTATAGTTAAAAATCTAGTTTATGATGTTATATTAGGCACTGACACTTTAAGAAAAATACACACCACGATCGATTTTGGTAACACAACGCTAAAATGCGTAATTCAAAATAAACTACATACAATTAATCTGGGTCGTACGCACAGAATACTATAAATCAAGGCAAGCAGAATGTTAATATACAGAAACCACCTGTTAATCGCGTAGATAAGATAGCGAGTAACGGGCAAGCGACCAGCAGTAAGATAACAGCTGATCAACAGAAACAATTAAATAATATTTTAAATAAACATGAAGTGGTTATAAAAATTCTGGCAGTTAAATATGCATTACCCGATGAGTTAAAAAATAGATTGAAATTTGTAAATATTGAACAACAGCAGGATACAAAACTAAAAAAAATCAGTGAGGAGATAAGAATTCAAGACAACCCGAAATATGAGATCAAGAGGAATGTACTATATAAAATCATAGACAGGCAGTGGAAAATTATGGTTCCTGATGAACTTGTTGAAGATTTAACTTGGTCTTGCCATGAGAGTCTTGCTCACGCGGGGCCGTATAAATGTTATTTAGCTATGCATGAAGACTTTGTACGGTTGAACATGGCTAGGAAGGTAAAATCTATTTTGCGAACCTGTCACATATGCCAAACAGAGAAGTACCCAAATCAACATACCTATGTGGAAATGGGTAACATCATTACTAAAAATAAAAACGATCTAGTATCTATTGATTTTTTAGGTCCCCTACCACGTGCATCGAGGGGTATGAAGAATCTGGTAGTATGCATGGATGCGTTTTCTAAACACGTACGTTTGTATGCAATTGGACGACCCACCACGACGGCTGTATTAAATGTTGTATTGAATAAATACATTCCAAAATATGGTCCTGTGAAAAAAATTCTATATGACCAGGGTAAGCAATTCACCAATACGAAGTGGCAATCCGAATTGGAAAAGCACAATATACAGACAGTGTTGACCGCGACCCGGAGACCGCAAGGCAACCTCGCCGAAAGGGTCAACAGGGAGTTAGGTCGACTGTTTCGTACTTATTGTAATACCAACCAAAGTAGGTGGCCGGATTGTCTCGAGTTTTTCGAGGCGTCCATCAACGGAAATTACAATGACACGACAGGGTTTACGCCTAGCGAGTTACAAACCGGAGAAATGCCAAAGCGTGTCTGGGATGGTTGCATCAGGAGGATTGCAACGCAGAATTTGCCTATTCCAAATGAGGTAAAAAGGATAGAAGCCAGGAGATGCATAAAAAAATGTGCCAAAGAACGGACTGAGAAATTTAATGTGGATCACAAGCTGGTTAACTTTCAAAACTGGCGAGAAGGTACTCTTGTGGGCTTTAAATGTAGGGCACAGGGAGGATAACACCGCAGCCAAATTCTTTAGATTATACAATGGTCCGTATATTTTATTGGAACAAGTGGATAAAAACACATACATTGTAACTAACCCAAATACTAATCGGGTGATAGGTGAACATGCATCATCCTTAAGAAAATATTACATAAAGATAATTGTACCTAATAGGCTAGGGTATAGGTAGTGTGAATGATATGAAATTACATGAAAATATGTGTAAAGTTTAATAATAATTGTGACATGTTGGATAAATGTTTGAATTAACTGAGGTATACGTTTAAATTAGCAAAATGACGTCAGAAGTGTTGATAAGCTTATTGGTGTTGTAACGGTACAATAGGTCCGTGTAGGAATTTTGGGTACCTAACAAATATAATTTTATTGTAAATCCAATGTTAAAAATGTGTGAGGGTAAAATTTTCCAAACATGAAACAACGCAGAAAGAGGGTCAGCGGCATACGTGACAATCGACAGCGAGTTTGCTAACAACAACCGGCCACTCCTAAAGTACGTCATCAAAAGTATACCAGACGTAATCGCTGCACCGTAAAACAAAGACGTCATCGACAGAAAGCAATAGAATCGATGACGCGTCAACCCTTTCCACTTGGGAATTATGCGCCATACTGTCGCTCTCAGTCGTCTCAGATCATTCGTGCGAACTGCACGCTACACAAATTGCTGGCCAGCAAATACTCAAAAGTGTTCAAAAGTCACAACAAAAGCTAACACAATGTGAAATTAAACTTTAAACAAAATCAACAAGTAAAAATGTAGAGACAGTGAGTGCAATAACAAAAGAACAGTATAATAACTCGGCAGAATATCAAACGAGAACATGAGGGACGTCTGACTGCAACTTCAACCAGCGAGGCAGAGAAGTAAACTTATCACCATTTTAAAATACTGATCTTCCTAAAATATTTTGAGCTCAAGTAAAAAATTAATAATGTACCGTTTTCAGTAGGTGTGTGTGTGAGCATGTGTGCGTGTACCGGTACATAGATAAAAAGTCACAAGCATTGGTTGACGTTACGTGATTTAAACAACTTAACAATTTGAACTAGTAAACTGCAGTATGTTCTAAATTCATTTAACAGTTAATCAGAGTAATTTGAAGAGAAAATATATGTTATGTAATGGTGTCACATGTAAGGCTGAGGCAGCGAAAATATTTCGCAGCCATTTTGTTTTGTATTGTGCAAAGGAGGATGACTCCATCTTGTTTTGTTTTTTCAAATATTTAAAATATTCAGGTCATTAAAACACAAGTTTGAACAAATGATTTTAGAGTTGATTATTTCTAATAACCATTCAGTTTCTGCTTCACTTAAGAACCCTGGACCCGAACGAAAGATATGTTGGCAACAGCGCCACATGGTGAATCAACATGTAAACAAAGTATAAGTGTTAGCAAGACCGGAAAAGGTAAGTCAGTTTTAAGAACGAAAATGTGTAAGTTACAAATGACGGCCCGAACTGGGACATTATATAAATAAATTCTATATAAATAAGCTTGCATATAGAAACAGAATGGTTATTGGAAATGAGTAGGTAACTAATACGTAAATAATAAGGTTATGTTATGATAGTAGTGTATGTTATATATACAGTAAAACTTTGAAAAGAAATATATTTAAAATTTAAAATGGCAGACAATGATGAAAATGTCAGCTTAACTAACATGGAAACAGAGAATCCAGTAAACGTTGAGCTAAGCCAAACAGAATCAGTGATCGTGAGCGGAGTAAATGCTAAATCGACGCCTAACGTCAGTAAAGTGTCGTTAGACGATTTGTTTAATTTGATGAAAGCTCAAAATAATAACTTAAATGCCAAATTTGACGAAGTGAACAGTCATTTTGAAGTTAGTGATACTAAGATAAGGGGGCTGAAGGTGGGTTACAGGTCTCGGAGGTTGTATAGGATGCCGATTACTATGCAACACTAAAACTCTGAGAAACGCCGACTGTTTCTGACGAGAGAGTCAGAGGTTCCCGGAAGGGAACTCAGCTCTACCCACAAATCCTACTCTCACGTTCTCGAAGACGAAAGTTGCGTGGCCCCTGAGTACGTAATGTAGCAGACGAGAGAGGGTGAATGGCGAGTTCCCGGCGCCAGAAAACTGGGACCCATCGGCTAAGGGAAGGGAACCCTAACAGAAAAATCCCTGGTCCTCCAGGTTGGGGGTTGGGCGGTAGGCCGGTAACCTACCCCCGGAAAAAATACCACACCACGGAACCTTCAAGAAAGCCTCGGATTGGACGGAAACAATGGCAACGACTACGGCAAAGGAATATGGAATACTCTTTAGGAACATGGAACGTCAGAACATTGAACAGACCCGGAGCACAAAGAGAACTCTGTGATGAACTCGAAAGATATAAAATTAGAATTGCCGCAATACAAGAGACAAGATGGTTAGGACAAGGAATAAGAGACACGAAGAGGCACACTATACTCCAAAGTGGAAAAAATAGTGGAACAAGAGAATTTGGAGTAGCCTTTATTATAGATAACAAAATAAAACAACATATAAAGGATTTTACACCAGTCAATGAAAGGATGTGCAAAATCAGAATAAAAACTCATTTCTTTAATCTTACAATAATAAATGTGCACTGTCCCACAGAAGACCAAGATGAGATTTTAAAGACAGAATTTTATCAAAAGTTAGAACAAGTATATGACTCAGCACCTAGAAATGACATAAAAATGATTATAGGAGACATGAACGCCAAAATCGGGAAAGAAGAAGAATACATAAGAACAACTGGAAAACACAGCCTGCATGACGAATGCAATGAGAACGGAAACCTTCTAATAGACTTTGCGACTAGTAAAAATATGGTCATTAGCTCAACATACTTCCCCTGCCGCGATATACATAAAATAACGTGGATATCTCCAGACGGAGAAACAGGAAATCAGATAGACCACGTTCTGATAGACAAAAGGGCAGCAACAAGTATATTAAATGTAAGAAGCAGAAGAGGGGCATGCTGTAACTCAGATCATATGCTAGTGCAAACTACCTTCAGGTGCAAAATTAACCAGAACAAAAGCAGTAAAACAGAGAGAAAAGAAAGATTAAACATAGATAAACTGAAAGACCAAGACATCCGGGATAAACTTGAAAAAGAAATCAGCGAAAAACTTCAAGAGAAGGAAAACCCAACATTAGAATCACACTGGGAAAACATTAAAAACACTACAAAAACAGCGGCAAAAGAAATATTAGGAATAAACAAAGGAAATGAAATGGACCAATGGTTTGACGAAGAGTGCAAAAGGGCAATTGGAGAAAGAAACAAAGCACACAGATTATATATGACAAGACGGACACGAGAAAGAAAAGAAGAGTTCAGAATAAAAAGGAAGCTGGCAGATAAGACTTGCAGACAGAAAAAGAGAAAGTTCGAGAATAACAAAATACTGAAAATGGAAAAAGACTTTATAGAAAATAACTCACGAGCTGCATATAAATTTATTAAAAATTTAAAACAAGGATATAAACCAAATACAAATATATGCAAAAATCAAAATGGAGAAATAATCAGTGACATAGAAGAAATTAAGATAACGTGGAAAACATACTTCAAAAGGGTCCTAACGGACGAAACAAAAGACAGAAATAGACAAGAGCCTAGAAGAGGAAATGAACACGATGACGAACCGCCACCATCAATGCAGGAAATACAAGAGGCAATTAAAGCACAGAAAAATAACAAAGCTCCAGGAATTGACGAAATTCCCTCTGAACTACTTAAGTGGGGTGGGAAAAAACTCGTGGAACAATTGCATGCCTTAATACTCACTATATGGAGTACAGAACAAATCCCTGACGATTGGAGGAAAACCATCATATGTCCTATACATAAAAAAGGGGACAAGCTATCATGCCAGAACTACAGAGGAATCTCTCTACTATGCTCCGGATATAAAATTTTTACATACATCATCAATAAAAGATTACAGCCATATGCTGAAGAGATTATCGGCGAATACCAGTCCGGCTTCAGAAAAGGAAGATCCACCATAGATCAAATATATACAGTCAGACAAGTTCTGAGTAAAGCGTGGGAACAAGATATAGACGTCTATAATATTTTTGTTGATTTTAGACAAGCCTATGATTCGATAGATAGGGATAAACTATCTAATATTTTATACGAATTCGACATACCAGTGAAACTGGTAAGGATGATAAACTTGACAATGACTAATACAGAAGCTCAGGTACGAATACAAGGACACAAAACAGAAGGATTTGTAATCAATCGAGGGTTAAAACAGGGAGATGGGCTGGCCCCGACCTTGTTTAATCTAGCTTTAGAATATGTGATCAGAAAACTGTCAGTAGGAAGAAACAACGTACTGACAAACAAATCGGTCCAATTAGTAGCCTATGCGGACGACATCAATATAATGTGTAGGACAAAAAATGCAGCAGAGGAAACGTATTCTGAACTCAAAGAAAATGCTAGCAATATAGGCCTCAAAATCAACATAGATAAAACAAAAATATTAGTGCAGACTAGAAGACAAAGAAACTACGGAACAATCGACAATATCGAAAAGGTGGACAACTTTAAATACTTGGGAACCATATTAGAAAAAAACGGCACAGAAGAAGCCGAAATCCGAAACCGGATAGTCCAAGCCAATAAAGCGTATTTCGCCACATCAAGTATCTTCAGATCCAAAGACATCCACAGAAACACGAAACTAAGGATATACAAATCAATAATAAGACCCATCCTAACATATGGTTGCGAAACGTGTATCCTGAACTCCAAGGCAGCAAACACTCTCGATACCTTTGAAAGAAAAATATTACGAAGAATCCTGGGACCAGTTAATGGCGTACATGGCTGGAGAATAAGATATAACTATGAATTGTATCAAATGTATAAAGAACCACCGTTAACACGGTACATAAAACTACAGCGTCTAAGGTGGGCTGGTCATGTAGCCAGGATGGGAGAAGAAAGGATACCACAAAAACTATTGTATACCAGAATCCATGGAAAAAGACCAGTGGGAAGACCAAGGAGAAGATGGGAGGATGCGGTGGATGAGGATGCAAGAGAGATATTAAAAGTGCGTTCCTGGAGGAGGATGGCTGCTGACAGAGGAGAATGGGGGGAAAAATTGAAGGAGGCCAGGGCCCAACAAGGGCTGTAGTGCATAGAAAGAAGAAGAAGATACTAAGATAAACGATGAATTTGAGATGCAAAATAATGAGATAAAGTTGATGAGAGGGGAGATTAAACAACAAAATTGTCAATTTAATAAACAAATGAATGAAATTCAGACACGTTGTAATAATATGCAAGAACAGATAATAGAAATAGTTAGCGAGAAATTTGATGCTCAAATAAACAGAATAGATGACATAATTAATAACTTTACAAAGAAGAAAGGAGATGACAATTATGAGATTAAAATGGGGGTAGAGAATAGTGGAGAAACAGATAAATTAGACGTAAATAAAGACGATCAGATGACATATAATGAGGTAAGTAGGGGTGAGTATTACGATGATATAATTAAAAATAGTGGTGACAAAAGTTTAAGAGGAAGCAGGATGTAATAATGGAATGTTAGTGTGTGTGTTGATGAGTCAGAGAGAAAGTGGAGAGAGAGTATACAGGTAGAGAAGTTGCAGGGGGTAAATTTTTCCTGTAATGTCATAGTTGGGGGTGAAGAAAAGGCTGCACGAGTATATTAGGGAGACATATGGTCTGCAAATAGTTGTCCCTTGATTTATTGTGCATCTGATAGGTGGTGCAGTAATAAAGTTGTAGTGCCCCCCTGCATATATTGAGAGAGAGAGTGTGACTTGGGGTTATGATGAGGGACATTTTGAGAGAGAGGGGTATGGTGATAGGAAGATAGAGTTGTTTGAAGTTGGGAGGAATTATACAGAATTAAGAGAGAGAGAGTAAGTAGAGAGAGAATTAATAAGTATAGTGAGTACTTACCTTATGTTGAAACGGATGTAGCAGCTGTAGCTGACGAATTAGTATCTTACCTGACTGTGACAAAATACTGAAGGAGAAATTATTATACCCGATGTCGACAGAAATTTTGAAAGAATAGTATGCGATAATATTTGTATTATCAGTAATATTGATATAATGGAAAAAAGCAATGATGATGATTGTTATAATTATGATAATAGCCATATGTATTCAATTGTAAATAAATGGTGTAGTAATAAGATCAGACTATTATATGATGATGGCGGTTAGCTAAATAAGTGAATGGACATTTTAATTATTTTAGGTTATGGTGATGACCTAGCTAACTTATGACATGAGGTGTGGTAAACAGAAAAATTAATGACGAAGAATTGTAAATAAATTTATAGTGAAATTAATTGTGTTTGTGTTGTGAAATGTATTTTATGTAACTATGTATGTAGGTAATAGGAATTGCTTTAATAATACTTATAACATTTTTTTCTCCCAGACTAAATAAATAATGAGAGTCTGTAATAAATGAATTGCAATTGTTTTGAAGAAGGTAATTAAAGTAATGTTGTGTTTAAATAATTGATTGAATTAAAGGATTTGAGATTAATCAATTAATGTTGTATAAAAGAGATTTGATAATCAAGTTAAATGATTTTATGAGATTTAGATTATCTAATGAATAGTAAATGATTAAACATAATATGTTTGGATATTAAGTTACAGTGTTATTAAGAGGTAAGTGATGAATTTTCTAGGGTAATTGTCAAAGATCATAGTAATGTAAAATGTTATAAAGATGGAGTTTGGGTGATAATTATTTTAATAAGGCATTAGGTTAGTCAAAGTTAACTTTAATGGGTGTTAGAGGAAATAAGAATTTTGAAATACAAGTAATACAGCAACAGGGAGTAGTAGGGACACAGTAGTGGTAGTGCATATATGTAGAAATAGAGGGTAATGTAGTTAGAAAGTAAATAGTTGATGGTGATATTTTGTAGTGAGGGTGAGGTGGTAAGGAGTCATCAACGTGCGTCGTTGGGCAGGTACAGTACAAAGGGTCGAAGAGTGCTTGCCGAGATTATGGGAAGGGCAAGAGGAGATGAATGGAATTGCCAAGGTCGGGAACACACATCCTAGTACAAAGAGGGTATTAGATATTTTATTATAAGAGGAGAATGGTATAAGTGGAATTAGTGTTGAAGGGGGTTATTATTGAAAGATTGGTGTCACTCTATTGTAATGGGGCAAAAAGGGGGTATTTTATTATTTTAAATTTATTTCATTTCAATTGCAAGCCCAACACATAAAATTGTCGCCGAACAAAGAATCAGTGATGTGAAGTTGTGCAAGTAGCCGGATGTTGGAATGTGATGCATGCTGTCAACGCAATTGAATTCTAAGAACAGTAGTGCTGTGCGACGTACAAAGACACGCAACATGAACACGGGTGCATAGACGACGCAGATCGGACTCTAAACGACGCCACAAAAAATGGAGAAACAACGAAAGTCTTGTACCATGCGGTCTTGTGACGGCGGATGTAGCTGAGAGACCACGCCTTCCACAGACTCAATATTTTCGCCAGTTAGCATTGTCAAAACGTGGGCACCACGCAAGCCCATGTTACCAAGACAGTGACAAAAACTTCGTAATCCAAAAGGCAGTGTGGGTTACAGGAAGCAGACAGACAAGGTGGGGATTTTGGTTAGCCGTTGGCGAGTCAGTCGTCTTCACCTATAGGCCGCATGCGGTCCTTTTAATTTTCGACTCGAACATCTTAAAGGTCGGCCGACCGTTTCAGTATATACATAAAAATATGTAGAGCAGTTTGAAATATATAAAAAACCAGTGAACTAAGTGAAAATTGCAAAAAACAAATGGAATAATAACAGTTTTTAATAACAACACAGCGAACTTAGTGAGTGACGCGCCATGTGGTCAACAGAGACTCCGCTACTACACGTAACCGTACCCATTTCAATATATTCTTGTTTTATATAAAAAAAGGGGTTTTTTGTATGTGTGCAGTGTGCGAGCAAACTGGGTTGCAATCATTAAAATAATGATTTTATGTTAGGATGTAAACTAGTATTAGGAAATTAATCATGTTGAAATAATGTTTTTATATTTCCCAAGAAGGGGTTAATATTTTTAGTTTACCGTATTTAGTTATATTTTGTCAGAAATTAATAATTATTAAGAAAGGAGTTTGTAGAAAAAATAAAATGAACATTGGGTAAAATCAGAAGACGCAATAAAAAAAATGTTGAGCTTGAGTAATAAACAGGCTCAACTTATATAGACCAGTAGATTCAAACTAGAAGTAAAAAAGAAAAAATGTCATGCTAAAGAAAATAAACCAACATTTTATTTGAGTTTACAAAAATATGTGTTTGTTAATTTGCATTCACCTGTGATTTTACTCTGCCAGAGTACACCAGACGACACCCTGGTAAATAACTCGAATTTACTTAGTAAAGGTAAGTGATTGGAATTTCATAATTTTAAACAATAATAAACATGTGCAGCCTCAGTTGGTGCCCTAAAAATGGGACAAAATTCAATATTTGAATAATTTAATTAACTCGTAATGTATTAAATGACGCCCGTAAACAGGGACAAAGTTCATTTTAATAACCCAAAAAACAAGTAATGTTTTAAATGGCGCCCGTTTAACAGTGACTTTGTAAATTAAAAAATTAAATTAGTTTACAAACTGGTCGAAAATGGCAGAGGGAAATAAGAATGCAACTTTGTGTGAAGGTGTAGAAGTAAAATTAAATTTAAATGTGACACAAGACAGTTTAGTATCGACAAATATTGACGAGCACGTAAACGACACAGACAATACAACAGACAAAATTGAGGTAGTAAACGCAAAAAATAGCAAACGCGATAATGCAAATATATTTAACCAATTAGCGTTGATGATGGAAATGATGTCAGGAATGAAAACTGAAATCAATGATAAACTTGACAAACAAGACGAGAAGATGAAAACAGAAAATAATAATTTAAAAACTGAAATCAAATCAGAAATAACTGCCGTAAATATTAAACTTACCAATTTAAATAACGAGTTCATGAACGTAAGGAGCGAATTGAGAGTGAGTGAAATAAATATGAATAGCCGCTTAGAAAGTATCAATAAAACTATTGCGGGCATGAAAGGTGAGATAATAATAAATATAAACAAAATACAACACAAAATAAATGAAAGTAGAACGCTGAAGGAGGAGGTAGAAAATGACACATTTACGGGTGAATGTGACGAAATAACAGACGACCAAGGTAATAATAAAATACAAATAATTACGATAATGAATTAACAACCAATAGTAGTAAGATAGTTGAAAATGAGATATATAAAAATAATACCGTGAAAATAATTAGCGACCATAATAATATAGAAACAGTGAGAGAGAGAGAGAGAGAGAGAGAGAGAGAGAGAGAGAGAGAGAGAGAGAGAGAGAGAGAGAGAGAGAGAGAGAGAGAGAGAGAGATCAGTGTTTGTAAGTTAGAGAGAGAGTATGAAGAGAATGATTTTATGAATATAGGGCAGAGGGTAAATTTTTCCCCAGTTTTATGGTAAACCAAGCTGGTTACAAATGTTTTTGAAGGGCAAGAGTCCCTTACAGGAAAACGATGTTTTTAAGTAATTTTTTAATTTTTAGCAGGCGTTTTTACGATTTAATACCCTCTGTATGGAATGACAGAAAAAGTGTGAATTGGTGTTATGATGAAAGATATGTTGACAAGAAGGTAAAGTTATTTAAGGTTAGTAGAGGTTATGACGAATTAATAAAGAGGTTAGATATTGAAAGAGTTAGTGATAATACGTACTTACCTTGTGAAATAGTTAGTACAGCAATTGATGATATTGATTACTTACTTTATGACAAAGCTAATACAACAGTAGATAATAATAATAATGAAATTGTAATTGACATGACTATGACAGATCATACTAAGGGTGACTGGACTATACTCGATGATAATGTATTATATGATTTAATAACATGGAATAATCCTGTTGATATTGTGGGAGCATATAAAAATTTGGATAATCTGTACATTAATAAAAATGATATAATGTGTTTAATAAAAAATGAACTGTGTAAATGTAAGACCAGGCTTTTGTACGATGATTGGGGGTAAATACAATAAATGTTTATGAACGTTTAATTATGTAATTAATGGTTTTGGAAGGGACTGCTTTACAAAATGAAGTGTGGTAAACTGAAAAATAATGACAAAGATTTGTAAATAACTTTTAGTGAAATTAATTGTGTTTGTGTTGTAACAAGTATGTAATATAAACAATGTGTGTAGGTAGTAGAAATCAATTTAATAATAATAATAATATTTTGAGCAGACTAAATAAATAACAAGAATAATTATGAAAGTAATTAATGAATTGTAATTGTTTTGATAATAATTGAAATATGTTGTGTTCTTGAATAATTGATGGAATTAAAGTAAGTTGAGATGTTTAAATATTTTTGATTGATTTACAATGTTATATAATTGAATGGTGATGATGAATTTAAATTATTTTATGAGATTTAAATTTGATAATAATTAATAAATAAATAAATGTTAAATTGTGTTTGGTTTGTGGAATAACATGGTTGTTAAAATGTTTCAGAAGGTACATGGAGTTATTGGTGTTTGATGTTTATATTTGTTTGTCTATGATAGTGTGGAATGATGTACTGTGAGTATGAATTTTATAATACAAGTTAAATAGAGTAAAATGTCTACATGTGTTGAAAAAATTTTAAACTCAATGACGAAACTAATTTGAGATAGTTGTACTAAATAGAAACCATAGTTAAAAAGTAATAACTGAAATGTGATGTAAAATAAAGGTTAATAATAAATTTGAAATTTTTGAAGAATCTAATTGTAGTAAGTGATAAATAATTAAATGATGATATATAAAAGAGTTAAAAAAAATTTTTACAAGTTATAATGTTTATAATTTTCTATACCAATTATTTATACAAGATATATGGGTAATTTTGGGGGGTTGTTTGGTGTTAATAGAAGTGATATAATTATGGAATGTAGAAACTGCAACTGTAGAAGGACACTAAGTTTAGCTATAAGTAGGCTATTGCAGTGGTGGCATGTGCCACTGTAGGTAGCAGTAAGTGCTGGGGAGTGACAGAGAGTGTCACCTCTATCGGAGGCCAAACTGGCGTAAAATACACTGCACAACTTTTATATAATTTTATATTATATGTTGATTTGTTGCCGTGCAGTGTATTATAAAATGAAGTTAAGCATGCCTGAATTTAAAGTTGATTTCCCCGTCTTTTCGGGCGATTACTGCCTTACCAGCACTAATCGTGGTTTTGGACGACGGCCAGCTATGGGCAGAAATTGTAAACTGACCATAGCTGTGCTTAAAATTGGTATAAATTTGAAATTAATGGGGGTGACTTTAGGGGAAATCCCCGGAACTATGGAACAGCGGCTGCCACTCTGTTCGCGTGGGAACAGTTAACCAGGTGGTAGACCCGTTTTAAGGGCATAAATATGAAACAATAGATATTATATCTAATTAATTTAAAAAAATGTAAGGCCGAAGCAAGGACACGGAGATGCCAAAATTCCTCCACCAATGCCGTCCTTGTGGAAGCAGCTGAACGCCACAGTTCAGTGGGGGGTACAATAGTGTGTGTGGCCGGGAGGTTACTCAGGGGAGTAACGAATGTAACAAATTTGTTTTGTAACTCATGACGCTGACCTGCGATTTGGTTTTTGACTTGAGAAGTGGTTACTGTAGACGACTGATACGAATTTACTTACATATATGATACTATGTGTTATGCCTTATAAATGACATTACTGATTTTGAAAAGATGATGGTATTTTATTTTATTAGGTTTGAGTGTGTCATTGTTGTTATTCTGTTAGCGTATAAGAATTATTGTATAATTTTGTATAGTGTATGTAGGTCAAGGTCATCTACCTGACCCAGAGAGATCAGTTGATGGGGTGTATCGTGGTCCATATGACCCATACTTATTTTTTTTATTATTAATCCAGATAAATGCTAATTGTATTTTTTGATAATTTTCTTTATTTACCAGAATAGCCATTTAATAAAAAAAAAAAAAAATTATTTTATACCTGTTTTTATATGGTGTTTTGAGATTCAGAATATTTTGTAGATTATATGCTAATGTGTTAGATGGTTATGTTATTCATAAGAAATGTGTTATCACTAATTGCTAGAATAAGGGAATTTATGTTTTAATATGTTCATTTTAGTTGTTTTATGATTGTGAGTAGTTAGGGGTGATTTATATGGAACGGTAAAATGTTGGCTTCATATAAAAGAATTTTCATATTCTAATCAGATTAATAGTTTCTTAATATTGGACTTAGAGTCAATTTTGAGCAAAAGTGGAATGATTCTCATTTAATTCGTTTTAATTCATTTTAAAGAAATAAATAGTAACAACAAATTAGGTCCAGTCAATAAACATGAGAAAAAACAATTTTAAAAGATAAACATTTTTATAATTTTGGGTATGAGTTTAGGTTAAAAAAAAAGTATGTGTACGCACCCAGTACTTGCTAAAAGCAACCCAGTTTGCATGGAAGAGAGGGAACATATCGGTGGGGGATCTGGTATGGTATAAGGCCAGGGTGTGGATTTTGGTTGAAATGATAAGAGGTTAGGTAGTACTATGATGTGTATCTGGCCGAAGTTATGGTGTTGGGACCTCGGCTAGAGAAGTCCAGTAATCTCGTACGGGTGCAGCCATGGTCGCCGAGCTAGGGGGGTAGTTTACCCATGAGGTGTTAAGAATTAAAAGGGGGTTGTTGGCACCATATCCTCACCGATCCTCTTAGGGTTTAGCAATGAGATTTCTTCTGTTTCGGCAGAAGATCTATCATTGGCGGGGTATTGTAATGGGGCAAAAAGGGGGTATTTTATTTATTTAAATTTATTTCATTTCAATTGCAAGCCCAACACATAAAATTGTCGTCGAACAAAGAATCAGTGATGTGAAGTTGTGCAAGTAGCCGGACGTTGGAATGTGATGCATGCTGTCAACGCAATTGAATTCTAAGAACGGTAGTGCTGTGCGACGTGCAAAGACACGCAACATGAACACGGGTGCATAGACGACGCAGATCGGACTCTAAACGACGCCACAAAAAATGGCAAAACAACGAAAGTCTTGTACCATGCGGTCTTGTGACAGCGGATGTAGCTGAGAGACCACGCCTTCCACAGACTCAATATTTTCGCCAGTTAGCATTGTCAAAACGTGGGCACCACGCAAGCCCATGTTACCGAGACAGTGACAAAAACTTCGTAATCCAAAAGGCAGTGTGGGTTACAGGAAGCAGACAGACAAGGTGGGGATTTTGGTTAGCCGTTGGCGAGTCAGTCGTCTTCACCTATAGGCCGCATGCGGTCCTTTTAATTTTAGACTCGAACACCTTAAAGGTCGGCCGACCGTTTCAGTATATATATAAAAATGTGTAGAGCAGTTTGAAATAGTTTATTACATAAAATTTATCTTTTTCCAATCAAATAAAACTTTATACATTCCCTTTAACCCCAACATTACATATAAAATCTTCCTTCTCCCTTTCTTACATTTTGTTTCAATAGTATTCCAAGTAAAATATAGATGTAAAATGGATCATTTGTTTAATGTGAATATCATTTGTTCAGCAATCAGGGTGTCTACCAACTCATCATAAAAGAATTCCCTGATTTTTCCAGGATAAGTAAGAAAATTCCCTGAGTAACATAAGTGACCAAAATACAACGCATTTACAAAACAAAGAACTTGAGTGGACTACTGATGACCACATGATCAGCCACATTGTAGTCATGAGCAACTAAAGGTCAACTGCACCGAACACATTTACCTCAGCGCGCTAAGGTGTGACTTGTAGCGTGCAGGTTGTAGCAGGTTCGAATCCTGCCTCGGCCAACCCGAAGATGGTTTTCTGTTTTCAACACCAGGCAAATTCTGCGTCAGTACGCTACGGACAAATTCCCCCCCCAAATCCCTCCTATTTCTAACCATGGAGAATGTCACCAAACTGAGTGCACCCCGTAAAAGATGGATTAAAGAAAAAAAGCTTAACATTTTCAGCTTTTGTTACAGCTATTGACCGTTACATTGTGCAGTAAAGTGTTCCAAGACAAGACGAATGGAAGATTTGAAAACAGAGCAGAGTAGGTTATTTAGGTACCGTATTTATGGATATTCAGGGCTTCGCTTAAAATCATTTTAAATTTTTTCCCACCAAAGGTCAAACTGTGCCAATGTGTTCCATTTCACTCATCATATATGCTACAAGAGGAATCAACACTCAAAACTGCATTTATTTTAAAATATGTATTCATATGAGAGGGGCCTTTCACTAATGTCATGGCAATTTCTCACAATCATATTTTTCAGAATGACAAAAGTAACATGAAAAAGTGGCCTGTGGCCGGAAGTATATGTAAGCGATTTTATGAGAAGGCATGAATATCCATAAATACGGTACCTAAATAACCTACTCTGCTCTGTATATTAATACCGGTTATTTGCCTTGAAGATGAACAATAATAGATGAAGATCGATTGACAACATTAAAAGCTTTTAAAAAAATAAAATGATACTTACATCTTCCTCATCTACCCATCCAGAGCAGGAACTACTCAAATCCAGAGAAGCAAGAGATGATTTACTCAGACTTCTATTCCACAGATGCTACGCTAGATTGCAACTGGACAGGACCAAATAATTGTAAGCTCAGCGCTCTCACCAGATTGGCTGTACACGGCTTCCATCACAAGGCAAGCGTACAAAAGGATTCCATGAACGAAGTACCAGTGTGTATATGTTTTGTACCGGACTTTATGCGATCGTTTTTATTTTAGCATGTGCCGTGAAAAAAGTAAATCACTGATTGAGTATAGAGAATGTTAGATCAAATCAAACATATTTGTGTACGTAAGCTTACCATTTGTGTACGTATGGCCATTTGGCTGAAATAAATTCTTATATCACCTTCCCCATGCCTTAATAATTCAAGAACAGCGTTTATAAAGTTTTCAAATTTCTTTAAATTGCACGCACCACACAGCACTGTGCCTCACAAAATAGAAATAACAATAACACAATGTTTGTTTTAATTAAACACCAAGCACTTTTTACACTTATGTGAAATTGCAACAGAAGTCTGCTTCCATTTACTTGTTTGATTCTTCAGCCAACTTCTTGATGTTTTCTTCAAGCAGTTCCAGCTCCTTATCCTTTTCTTCCCTAAGTTTTGCTCTCTTGGCTTCCAACTTCATGATCTGCAGTTCAACCTGCCTTTTCTTTTTGAGCTTTAGCTGCCTTTCCTCATCTTCGGCTTTCTTTCTAGAAATTTCTTCCATATAGCGACTTCTTGCATTTTTCGTGGAATGTATCAAACTCTTATCGATCACGAGGTCCTGTACATTGGGGTCCACTATTGTGTTCACAGAGTCATACACCAATCGCCTTGCTACCAGGGTCTCGTTGGCCATGTTATCAATAAGATCTTCCTTATTAACAGAGAAACCTCGTTCTAAACTGGAATTACCATGGGAAATGACAAGAACCATTTTCATGACTTTTAGAACCCTCAATTCTGGACTGGATCTTCCAAAAAAATCACTCCAAAAGTGGTCTGCACGATCTGACAATCTATCGAATGATTTTAGTCTATCAGAGGCACTGGGCTGGGACACAAAGTTTGAGAATTCTTTTGCAGCTTGATCAGCAGTAGGACCATCGATCCATTTATTTTCCACTAAAATGGAGAGCAAGGTTTGTAATCTGCTCTCTGCCAATGATTTTGATGAACTAACTAATTGCGGGTCAAAGCAGGAGACAGCTTTTGTAAATTTATACGAAAGAGGCGAGTGAGTCACCAGTTTCTGACAGATTTTTACGAGACACTCTCTACAATCTCTTTTGAATGTCATCACATCCAATTCCTTCAGTTTCTTTACCTTCTTCAGCTCTGCCATCGTGGCATATCCCACCTTCACGTGTTTCACTGGTAACAGATTTTCATTTTGAGTTACGTTGATGCAAGAAGGATTGCTGGCTTCCTCCAATACTTCTTTCTTGACAAATCTGTCCATGATAATCCTCAGAGCCCCACACAACGCAGAATACAGAAATGGTATCATAGGGCGATTGCATTGGAATTCTGTCATAAAAGGTTCCAGATCCGATACCACTGTTCTGAAGAACGCAAGTTTTGGTGCAAGCAAAGAATCCTGTAATGCTTTCTTCACTTCACCAAAGCTCATACAAGAGGGTGCAGAATTCCCTTGCTCAATTCCTCTCACATACACTTTCACATTCGGGAGAAATTCTATTGCTCGTTGAGCTACATTTGCGCATTCTAGCCACCGGACCGCTGAAAAGTTCAGTGGAAAGATGCTACTATTCGTTAGGCGTCTGTAGTCTGCGCGTCTAGCTGGAACATTTTTAAAAAGATTGAACAAAGCCCTCAGAAATTTCACCAACATCCATCCCGTTTCTTGAAATCCAGCTTTATAGGCACAATGCATTGTATGCAAGCCGCAACTTCCCACCTCAAGCAAAACAGGGCCTTCAATTTCCTTGATGGACGCCTTGAAATCTCTTAAAAACTTAAAATTTACATTAGGGCCATCCATTGATATATTAATTACCTTCTTCATAAAATGTGGCGGAATCTCCTTGTTGAATACTGCAAGTAAATCACTTGCTGTTGTGTGACCAAGAAAAGCAGAGGACCAGTAGCGTACTACTACTTCATCCTTGGAATTGTCCCAATAGTGGATATCAATGTCCATCTGTTGCATTTGAGAAACTTTATTCAGCGATTCATCAAAACCAACTGTTATAACATCCACTAGCTCAATCTCGTGAAATAATCTGGTTTTGAAGTATGGAGCAATTCCATGAACAATTACATACCCCATTTTGTCTTTTTGGAGCTGAATCTTGGTTGCAATTTCACTATCGGAAAACATCCGTTTAAAAACACCAACATCCCTGGCAGCAGACCCCATGGTTCGGTGATTCATCACTACCTGAATACACCACAAAATTTCAGCCCTAGTGGAGTCTTCTTTAATCAAAAAATCATTCACTCTTGAATTTCTTCGAAGCAATGAAGAATCATTTCCATCGTCGGTTGCAACAGGCTGAGAAGTGCTAGGGTCAGGGTTATTAAACTGCGGCTTAGCATCCACAGGTGAACTAAAATAATTAGTAATAGCGCCAGAATTTTTTGCAGCAATTTTATGTTTGGAGCCCTCAGCATGGCTACTAACTGCACGCCTGCCCATATTGCTTAATGAAAACGAAATACCGACATAACCTACAACTCGCCCGAAAAGGGCTGTCTTTCACTGCTTCTAGCCACGATTTAAACTTTGGGTCATTCAACCACTCTGACTGAAAACGAGTTTTGCACGCCATAATAAAACGGAATTTTCAAACGACTTTGCACAGTTACGAATTTGGATGCCCACGTGTTTTTAACAACGAACGCACATCACACTAAAAGCATTTTAATCCGCACCACTAAAGAATTAAGAGCACGCAATTAATTGCAAAGCTTCTGCTTTAGATTTCGCGCACAACGCAACAGATTTCAAGAATTTCAAATCACAATAACACACTCAAGCGCGAACGCAACACATACAGTAAGCACCGGTAAACAACAAATGAAGAGATGTAAACACTTACGGCGCGAAATCACGAAAGTGTAGCCAACACTCAAAACTTTTCAACGTTGCGAAAATAGTTGAAATTCAGATAAAACTCTATATTCACAATATAAATAACAATATTCTTCCCGCTGTGGAAGGTCGAAAATCCATTAAATCCCTACACTTTCATTGTTAAATTTCCAAAACGTCCCCGCTAAACAAAAACTTAAATCTGCAAGATTGAGCGGGAAACCCGCTAAGTTGACAATACTGAACAGACAACCCGCCCAAGGTTGGGTCAAATACCAATCAGCGCTGGGAACCAATCAAATAGCATACTTCAGTCCCGCGCTGGGAACGAGTGTTCATTGGCTGACTACGGGAATCGAGTAGCGATCGATTACGTCCCGCAAAATTCGAAAGTACAGTAAACCCTCGATTTAACGGACAGAATTTAACAGGAAAAAAAAAACGAAAATGTTTTTAGGCTTTTGAAACGTATAATGTGCATAAACTGCAGACTCTCCTGTTCTGGCGATGTTGCTTGGCTATCGCAGCATTCTTTCGTTTCTTGTTTTGAAACACGCAAATTTTCTCATCTCCAATTGTATTTGATGAGAACGGAGATAAGAATTAGATAAGAATTCATTTAATTCTTCACGATCCCCGTCTTTGCGTTGTCGTTGACGCAGGCGTCACACACGTTCAGTGGAAGACATCACGACGACTAACACTGAACAATATACACTGATATGCATCTTATTTCACTGTGACCAAATTTATTTATTACTAACATCACCTGGAGCGTTACATTTTTCGATGACGTTACACATTTTGCATCACGCATTTTGTGGAATGACCCCCAGCCTAAAAACATTATCATGTTAAAAAAAAATTTTGACACGAAAAAATCACGATTAAGTTTTTGAAGTCCATGGTTGTGATTTAAATTTGGTGGTAGTTCATAACCATAGCAACGCATTTTCACTCTTGAATATTCGGCTATTTTCGTGATAATTCGTATGCACGCGCAGTTCACATTCGTACAGCATCGCATCAGTTTATTCAGAGAACACAGCGTGTACGCTACATGTGTTTCTATAGTACGAACCTTGCACGTGTTAAATAGAGTCTTAACCAGTTTATACTTGCGTTGTTACAGCAAGGTCCATTACTTTATTAGTGAATTACAGCATAAGTATGTCTGGCGTTACGAAAAAACGTGTGAATTTGAGTATAAAGCAAAAGCGTGAACTAATAAGTAAACTTGAAGGTGGCGCGTCTGTTGCACATGTTTGTGAAGTGTACGGTGTAAAGAAACAAACCGTTTCAGACATTCGAAAAAATAAAGATAAACTTATTCAGTTTTCGCTAAAGTACAGTGTTGATAGTTCGAAGAATGAGGGAGAAAGAAAACACATTAAATTAGCCAAACACAAACAATTAGAGGATGCTGTGTACAAATGGTGTATTCAACAACGTTCTAGTGGCGTCGTTGTTCGTAGTGTCGAGTTGCGGGCTGCTGCTGATAAACTGGCGAAACATATTGGTATCCAATTTCAGGCGAGTGATGGGTGGCTTTGACGATTTCGTAAACGGCATGGCATCACAAATAGATCAACATGTGGTGAAGCGCTGAGTGCAGACACTGAACAAGTTGAGGCTTTTCGTCAACATATAAAGGAAACGATCGAATCTGAGGGTCTCATTTTGTCTCAGGTCTACAATGCTGATGAGACTGGTCTCTACTTTCGTGCTGTGCCTGAAAATACTCTGGCACACAAACATGAAACTAGCACACCAGGCCGTAAACTCAACAAGGAGCGGCTTTCTGCCCTACTGTGTGCGAATGCTGATGGTTTGCATCGACTTACTCCAGTCATAGTCGGAAAGGCAAAGAAACCTCGTGCGATAAAGAACATAATGAACCAGTTGCCAGTCATTTATGAAAGTTCAAAAAATGCTTGGTTTACCTTCAGTATTTTTTCAGACTGGTTTTTTAATCATTTTGTGCCAGAAGTGCGACGTTTTCAAGAAGAGACTATGAAAATTCCAACGCATGCAGTGAAAGCCGTCTTACTACTGGACAATGCACCGGCCCATCGCAACTCCGAGAAGTTAGTTAGCAACGACGGAAAAATAAAATGCGTCTTCCTCCCTCCGAACACCACTTCAATTTTACAGCCAATGGACCAAGGAGTCATTGTTGCCTGCAAAAGGCTGTACAAGAAGAAGTTTCTTGAAGAGGTGATGGTTGTCTTGGAGGACGAACAAGACCATGAAAACGACACGAGAGGAGCTAGAACGCTGCCAAATCTGCGTGCATGCAACATCAAGTCCGCCATCTTTAATTTTACTGCCGCATCGAAGGAGATGAAGGAAACAACATTGGCTAATGGGTGGACACAGTTACTGAATGGGACTGAACCGGAGTACGATTTCAGAGGATTTGAAACATCCGATTTCTGTGAAACCGTAAAGAAGGCTGGTGAAGACGTAAACGAGAATGACATAGAACAGTGGCTAAACTTGGACGAGGGTGATCCAGGCTACCAAATCCTGAGTCAGGAAGAGATCGCGGAATCTGTTCTACACGACGATCAAGAAGATGGAGATGATGACGATGAAGAAACATCTGTTACAGGAGGCCCTAAATTATCAGCGATAAGAAACAGCATGGACGAAATTATCGCGTACATTGGGGAGTCTTTAGATCCGGAAGTGTGTGCTTATTATGACCATTTTAGATCTTTAATAATAAAGAAGCAACATTCTAGTGGAAAACAACTGACTCTTGATGCTTTTATCCAGAATAAATAAAGGTGTGTACATAACATTGTATTTGCATGATATTAATAGTACGTATTAAAATACAGATAAGCGATGTTGTCGCTGTTAACAATAGAAAACCACACTGGCAGTTTACCCGTTATTTAGAAACATGTTACTCACACCCCCTCTACTCATCCTTTGTCTTGCCGCCTACGGAAGGGTCCGAGCACGCACGCATGCGCAGGTACGTACACTTTTCTTCCTATTCATTGTTCAGTTTGCTGTTAAAACGTACGGTCGCAGTCATAAATCATAACGCCAGCGTTAACAACAGCCAAGCAAATTGCTGTTGCTTACGCAGTAAACAACTCATAGATACCAAAAGCGTTCGTCCCGCCAGAAGTCAGGTATAACTTCGAATTTCGTTAGTGCGCGAATGCAAGCCGCAGGCCAATTTAGCGACCATGTTTTTAGGAGAAAAGTGCGGCTTGTATTCGGAACAATACGGTATTTGCATGATATTAATAGTATTAAAATTTCAAGTGTTATAGGCCTATTTGATTTAAATATATCCTCAAAAAACAAAATTTGGGATTTAACGGACTTTCGATTTAACGGACACCCCTCAGCCCCAATTAGTCCGTTAAATCGAGGGTTTACTGTATCGCTACTACGTTTATGGAGAGTATCCCAAGAGGAAAATCCCTGATTAACGAAGAAATTCCCTGATTTTTCCCTGAATATTCCACAAATTCTTAATTCCCTGAAAATTCCCGGTTTTCCCGGGTCGTAGACACCCTGTGCAATAGTCAAAATAAAACATGAAATATAAATACAAAATAATTCGCTCAATACTTAATAACTTGACTAACACAACGGAAACCAGCGCTTGCACTCACACACACATATCTACCCCAGGATTTTAAGAGCTCTCCATTTATTGTAACAATATTTAAATTTGAATATTGAAATTTTTGAATATTTTCCTAATTGAAAGTTTTGTTTTTATTCTTGTAGGTTACTTAGCTGAATTTGAGTCCAGAAGACGTCACATCGCTCCACGCACATTTTTATTTTAATTGTTAACTCGTTTTACATCTCCGAAACTGTTATTTTATAAAGAAAACTGTTCATTTACGTTATTTATATATAAATTTCGATTTGTCACGTTTTATTGAACTGCGGGCGCGACGAAAATTACGCCCGGTCGGCAGACGCGTGGACTGTTCGCGTCCTTATTTGTTAGCTGTTCATGGCCGACTGATGAGACGAACGGCACTATTTTGTAAAGTGGCCGCGGCTGTTTTACAAACTTTCATTGTTCTAAATGTTGTATCACTACGCCAGTATAAGGTTTGGCCGACACTCCTGGATTCCAGCGTGATGTAAGCACTGACGTAATATCGTCTGACTTGATGTTACATAATATCTTACTGTTTTCTTGCGTCTGTATGTTGACCTTGACACAATTTCGCCCGTTTGTCTACTACGTCGTTATAATTCATGAATAATATTTTACAATCACTCTTTCTAATTTGGTCCCAATAAAATTTACCATTATGTCTCCCAAAATTATATAATAAAATTTTATTTCCTTTTTTATTAAATACCATAAAATTTATTTATTACCCCGGGTAGGCCTAAATGTACCGTTACAATGTTCCTAATAAGGGGGAAAAAATATCTTGAGGTAATTTCTGTATAAATATTAAATATAATATATATATATATATATATATACACATATTGTAACGAGTAAAAAAAAAGGCTCGTGCGCACCTGTTAAAATGTGTTCACACTTGTTTATTTTGTGTATTAGTGTGAATGTAGTGTGTTTGCCTCACACCGGTTGTTACATAAATCGACGTCACTACTGGAGTCTGTAGCGTTGTCAAAATTACCAGTACAACCTACCTGTTAATTCATAGGGGTCGCGAATCCCGGGTGGCGCCAAATTGTTTCTATTAAACCAATTAAAATAGTTAAATTACAAGATGATACGTGTTATTAGCATGGACAGCTGGAGCATTCGAATGGTTCCCGCCGCTATACAGGTTGCCGTCTCAACCACTCGTGATGAGCGCTAGTTGGTTATTGAATAAAACTTGCTAACACACATATACTCTACAACGTCCTATGAAATAAAAAGATAGTAATACTCTGTACTGTGATTTTAATACAAATTTGGTCATTAATGAATATGACAAATGGATTATAAATGTTTTGATAACAAATAGCTCCGGTTTATAACATGAAACACTAATATCTCAAGGTTGGCAAATCGATCCGAAAACAAATTATTTCTCTTCCGCTATGGCGTCAGTTACATACAATTTATTAATCTGTTTCAAATCTGGGGTTCTTTGGATTATGAAATAAGACATAAACGTTGGTTACATTAAAAAAGTACACTACCATACCTTATACGTACTTAGAAAGTATAATGTGTTTTTACAAATTGTTCGGTAGTGTCGTATTTTTGTTACAAAATTGCACTCTTAAGCGAGGTTATATTTTGATTAATAAAATGTTTTTATGTAAGTAAATTATGCATTAACACCTTTGAAAGAAAATGATATTTGTTCAATAGTGAGAAAATTTATCATTTGTAAGATATTTAAAGTAATTTGGTTGTTTCGGGATTAAGGAATTTATTCGATACTTATCAGTTCAGATAGTGTTGATGTGTTGCCATCTGGGGTAGTGGATATTCTTCAAATTTGGACTGGTTTTAAGCTTCGAACATCTTTTTCAATCTTGTCTTGGATTTCTGTTAATTAATTTATTCAATTTGGTTCCAGGACATCGTTAATTCTTGGTAGGTCGACATCTATTCGTCTTTGGTCATCTTGGTTAACTTCCGAAACTTTTCGTAACTATTTAAAGTAAAATTTCAAGCATTCCAATTTTGCATGCCGCTTACCCACGTGTCGTTTTTTCAAGTCTCATAAATTTAACGGAAAATTAGCCTTCAACGGCTCGTTACTATGGTAACAGCAATCCTTGGATTGGTTAATTACTCTTTCAAAAGCATTGTTAAGAGATTTGAATTTTTATTCAAATTTATTAAGTATTTTCCTAATGGTTTTATTCCTTTATAGTTCCTTTGGGGTAATAAATGATATCAATATTATCTTTCTTTCCTTTCAAAGTTTACAATGATACCTCATAAGGTCATATTCTGTTATACATTAACTTTAGTCTAAATATTTGACATTTGATAAATTACACATCCTTCTTAAATTAAACTTTTATAATAACATTTCTGCTTTAAAATGATTTACATATAATTACTGGCCATTTACTGGTCTCAGATTAGTAAAGTTTCTTGCGAAATTGTTACAATTTACATTTGAGTGTCTCTGACAGTTAGATGTTTTCATAGCCAAGATTAGCCATGATGGTTTTTTGGTGTATTTCTTTTAAATTACATTTTAAGTCAGCCTGATGGGCTTCACTTAGTTATCATATTTGTTTGTGTTTTAACTACTATTCAACATACATTTTCATTACACATATTTTAAATTATAATAATTAGGCTTATGGACTGCAGGTTCCCTTCAGCCATATCCTCTTCATAACATTGAACCAAACTATTCTTTATAAGTTACTAGTTATTGTTAGTTCTAATATTGATTCCTTTCTTTTGTTACTACCTAGAGTGATAAACATCATCACTTCTTGCAAAACTATGAAAGTTAATTCCCCTTTCAACATGGGGTGTTTTATTCATTGTAGTCTTAATTTTAAAAACAAAACTTTATTTCTATTCTACTATCTCCTCCATACCATGTTAATACAAACTGTTTTTGTCTGGGCTTTCTCCCTGAATAACATTACATGCTTCTTTTATATTTATTTGAAATATTATTTTTAATTATTTTTAGTTATATAAATGTGTACCAGATCACTCCAATCATTGATTGTTTATCAATGTTTTATAAAGTGTTTTCTTACTTATCATTACATTTTTATTGCTTAACATACACTTTCACTATTTTTAGGGTACTTACACTTTCACTATTGCACTTCACTTTGGTTCACTGTTTGTATTGAGTGTTATTTAATGGGTAATCCCTATACTTCCTCCTATTATTTCTCACTATTTCTTTCTAGCATAATATTTATTATTAATAATATTAGGTTATTTATTTTTTGTTAAACCTAACCTTCCTCATAGTGTTAGTGTACTTTTCTACACTACGTTACTTTACAATCGTCTTGTGTCTTTAAAATAGGTACATAAGTTATGTCAATTATAATAATACTATTTGTTTCATTAATGGATAATTATTTGGGGTTTATTTACAGTATTCTATCCTTGAGTCTACTATTTTTCCCCTTTATATGTGTGTTAGTCTCCCCTTGGGTTTAACCTGTCTCCTCTTCATTCTTCCTCTTCTTCAATAGTCTTCATCTTGGTTCGGTTCTCCTCTTCTCATCTGGTTTGATTTCTGTTCAATCGTAGGGATCTGTTCCCTTCCTTTGATTCTTCTTTAGTTCTGGGTTCAATCTTCCTTTGTTAGTTCATCATTGTTTGGTCCATCACCTTTTTCCTTGAGTATGGTTCGTGGTTCCCTTTTTTGTGTTTATGTTGTTGGGTCAATCACTTGGGTTGGGTAATATCGTCGTACGTCGTGTCATAATATTTGTATTTTATTCATTTTTAAACATTTTATTTTATATGAAGTATTTTTATATTAAGAATTATCTTTTTTATCACTGGTACGGGATTTGGCTTATTTGTGTTGTAACATAATGCCTCTCCTCTAAAATTGATCATTTTGATAAAACACTAGCATAGTATTTTATGAAATTATCAGTTATAGATAACCTTTTTCCCTTTCTTTCTTGTTTGTTTCTCCATTCTTCATTTCTCTTCTTACTTAATTCATTCCGTTTCATTTGGATCTGTTTTTATTTATTTCCATTGGTTTTCCCTAACTTTATAGTAGTTGGTTTCTCCCATTACTACTCATTTTTCTGAGACCAGAGGCACATCATCTCTGCTCAGTTTATTTGGATTGCTGGACTTTTCAACAGTCAATCTTAATAATATACTTTGGGATTGTCCACCTTGTGGTTTGTTTTTAGATCACTTTGGCTTTTTACTCATTCTTCCTTCCGCTATACCTTAACTATACACTATCATCTACTCATACACTTGATTGTTTTTATATTTATTCATATGTTAATTTCATCATATCATTATTTTTCATTATTTTGTTTTCAATGCTCGTTGTGATCATTTTAATTGTCTTAGACATTTTTTATTCTTTTCTTAGTCATTTAGCAAGATTCTGCTTTAGCCATATCTGTATATTTGTTTTATACATAATCTCTCTCTCTCCTTGTACCAGTTAAGATTTTTTTTTTCTTAGAATATTTTTGATTCATTATAATTTCAGGTATTTATCTCAGTAATTTGAGCTTGATTTTATTTTTGTCTATTTTATTCTGTATTAAGTATTATTTTTTGATAATTCTTTGGTAAGTTAATTGTCTTACCTTAAAGGAATGTTTGTAGCGTATTCCCTTTTTTAGTTATTTTTTGTTTAATTAAGATAGTAAGTTTGTGATTCTTACATTTTTTATTATATAGGAATGTGTGTAACTTATTCCTTATTATCTCACTTTTTACTTCATACTTCAATCTTTTATTAGACTGTAAATTAATTTAAATCGAAAGGAATTTGTGTAACTGTTTCCTTTGTTTTTTTTTCATTATTATCCACTTATATTATTTCTTTTTATTATTCCGCATATATCATCTAAATAAGGTAGTAAGCTGCTCTTACAATCTTTTTTGGAATTTTGAAATATGTTTCATTTCACAATGGTTTTATTCTTCTTCGTAAAACTTTTTTACCGAAGTTTGGTTATAAACTCCCTTTATTTTTCTTGTATTGATATTGCTTATCTGGTAAGTATTATTACCATTATCTTTTGTGATGATATACGGTCATTTATCGTGCTATATACCGGACCTTGTTGTGTATATTTTTTGTAAGTTGACTTCTCCTTTTCTTTCCTTTATTATTGCCTTCTTCTTTTGTTCGACACTTCGTTATTCTGCACCTCTTCTCCTTCAAGTGTTTGATAGTCACACTTATTCTGGATAAATATTATTAAATTTATTTATTATAGTTTAATTTTTCTCATTTAAATCGTCTTGGTTGTTGTCATTTCTTGTCTTGGTGATTTTTATTGGTCTAATTTAACTTTCCTTCTATTCCATTGGGTTGCTTGGTCAGTAACTTGAAGATCAGTCCCTTTTCTTGGTGTATGGTATCTTCACTTAGTTTACCCATGGTCCATCAGTTCCTCTGCCCTTATGGTTCGGATAACTCTGGCGTGTAGAACTGCTTTCTTCCTTACAACATAGGTCTCCTTCGTCTTGTACCATAATTCCTCTAATACCATATGTTCCGTAGTATTTATGTCTACCTCAAACATTTGATTACTTTGTTGATTAATCAGAGAAGTTAATTGTGCCTCTCTCATTAATGTTATTTTTGCTTTCTTATTTGGCATTTCCATTTCTGGTGTGCTCCAGTATTTTGTTGACCTTCTTGATTTGTTATAATCTGTTTTGTTGTCAGTCATTTCTATTGCTGGTAATTTCCATTTAAGCATAGATTTGCTGAATTTTTCATCCACTGGTTGGTTGTGAATTCCTTTTGTAATTTCCCTCAGAGTCCTCCTACAATCTTTGTACTTTATTAATTTGCTTTGGTAGGTAATGGGCAAATTAAATACATCGATGAGTCCGTTCTTCATCATCTCCACTTCTTCTCGTGTTTTGATTAGTTTCTTTTTATATACCTTTCTCATTTCCTCTGTTTTCTTAATCTTCTTAATGATTCGATTCTTCTTCATACGATTGTTACATCTATTTGTAGTTCTTGGTGCCTCTCCTCCAGTTCCTTGACCATCTCCTTCTGTGTTATTTTCTGATTCCCCGGTTCCATGTTCTCATTCAACGTTTCTTTGATACTTTCAGGAGTGCTGTCTAGTGTTTCATTCCTTGGTTTGAAATCGCTAACTAAAGTTTCTTGAAGTTGATTTACTGGGTAACTTGTTTCTTCCCATCTCTTGTTCATCCCCGTTTTTGCCTGTTTGACTTCTTCACGAAACTCTACAAGCATGAATCTTAATTCTTCTCTGTTCTTCTCACCATCTTCCTCCATTTGTCGTAGGAGTGTTTCATTACCATTTTCCATCTTTTTATTTACTATCTCCAGATCCTTCTTGATCTGTTTCTTCAACTCCTCGCTCTTCTTTTCCAATGCCTCCTGACTTCTCTTCAAATCTTCATGGTTGCTCTCTATTTTGTTATTCAGGAATTCTATGCTCTCCTTCATTTGCTTCTTCAATTCTTCACTGTTTAGGTCTAGTTTTTCCAATTTTTTATTCAAATCTTCCTTGTCTTCCTTTCTTCCCTCTTGCAATGATTCTAATTTTTTATTCAAATCTTCCTTGTCCTGTCTTCTCTCTTCCTTGTCCGACTCTAATCTGTTCGTTTGTTCCATCAATCATCATTCTCATCAAACTATCTAATTTCGTTTCTTCTGTTGGTTTGACTGGTTGTTGGTTTACCATTATTTCTGTTTCTATTTCTGGTTCTGGTGGATTTGGATTTTCCAGTTGGTCCTCCTGTGGATGTTCTTCCGATAGTTCTCCAGTCGTTTCCTCAACTTCTACTTCCTCCATTTCTTCTTGGTTTAATGCTTCCTTCCCTTTGCGCCTCGTAACCATACCGTGTCTATTCATAACCGCCGCTAGTTATTCTTTCTAGCCCCACGTTGGGCGCCAATATGTAACGAGTAAAAAAAAAGGCTCGTGCGTACCTGTTAAAATGTGTTCACACTTGTTTATTTTGTGTATTAGTGTGAATGTAGTGTGTTTGCCTCACACCGGTTGTTACATAAATCGACGTCACTACTGGAGTCTGTAGCGTTGTCAAAATTACCAGTACAACCTACCTGTTAATTCATAGGGGTCGCGAATCCCGGGTGGCGCCAAATTGTTTCTATTAAACCAATTAAAATAGTTAAATTATAAGATGATACGTGTTATTAGCATGGACAGCTGGAGAATTCGAATGGTTCCCGCCGCTATACAGGTTGCCGTCTCGACCACTCGTGATGAGCGCTAGTTGGTTATTGAATAAAACTTGCTAACACACATATACTCTACAACGTCCTATGAAATAAAAAGATAGTAATACTCTGTACTGTGATTTTAATACAAATTTGGTCATTAATGAATATGACAAATGGATTATAAATGTTTTGATAACAAATAGCTCCGGTTTATAACATGAAACACTAATATCTCAAGGTTGGCAAATCGATCCGAAAACAAATTATTTCTCTTCCGCTATGGCGTCAGTTACATACAATTTATTAATCTGTTTCAAGTCTGGGGTTCTTTGGATTATGAAATAAGACATAAACGTTGGTTACATTAAAAAAGTACACTACCATACCTTATACGTACTTAGAAAGTATAATGTGTTTTTACAAATTGTTCGGTAGTGTCGTATTTTTGTTACAAAATTGCACTCTTAAGCGAGGTTATATTTTGATTAATAAAATGTTTTTTATGTAAGTAAATTATGCATTAACACCTTTGAAAGAAAATGATATTTGTTCAATAGTGAGAAAATTTATCATTTGTAAGATATTTAAAGTAATTTGGTTGTTTCGGGATTAAGGAATTTATTCGATACTTATCAGTTCAGATAGTGTTGATGTGTTGCCATCTGGGGTAGTGGATATTCTTCAAATTTGGACTGGTTTTAAGCTTCGAACATCTTTTTCAATCTTGTCTTGGATTTCTGTTAATTAATTTATTCAATTTGGTTCCAGCAACCCTCGAAAATTGCACTCGCCCACTCGCCAGTGGCGAGTGGGTTTTGACTGTGAAAAAAAGGAGAAAAGAGGAGAGAAAGAATGAAAAATGGAAAAAAGAAGGACGTCTATTAAACCAAAACACGTCATGTTTTTGTTTTAGTAAAGGCGCGTGTTGAAGTCATAGGCCGTCAGTTAGCTGTCACCGTGTGAATTTTATAAACAAAACTGCTCTGTTGGATATAAACATCTTGAAACACGTCGAACAAAATAGTGTTGCTGAGAGAGGGGAGCGGAAATTTCACGCCGTTCTGCGCGGGCCGCTGGCCGCCGGCCTTTGTCACTCCTTCCAAGTTGTACAGTCTGCTAATTATTGTTGAGTTGACCGGATGTGTTACGCCTGTGATTTATTGTTTCGTGTACTAAAAGTATTCTCAATTTCTAAGATCGTGTTCAGCGTGTGTTTTATTTTTCGTGTGTTATTTTATTCATAATGAAACAGATTAAACTTAATTATTTCTTTAAAAAAAGTTCTACTGTCAGTACGACGACACCTAGTGAGTCTGCGAGTGCGACGTCTACTGCTAGAGATGTAAGTGCCGGGCGTAGTAGGGAAACTGAAATGCGAGTTCTAGTGGACTTAGGCCTACTCACAGTTCCTCTGGGAAACGAAAATTTCAAAGAGCTTGGCTGGATATCTTTCCCTGGCTAGCTTACGATTCCGGCCGCGCAAAATGTACTATATGCGCTAAATACCATCAAAATAGTAACCCAAAATGGGTAGCAGGATTTTCTGGTTCCATGAAAAAGGAAACTTTTGTGTTTCATGGTAAAAGCCTAGTACATATGGACAATTTAACGCGGTTTGAAGTAGAGTCAGAACCAGGAAAAGCTCCTCTTGCCAAATGTATTAAGAAAATAGAGTCTTCTATGTTTAGCATCTAACAACTTTATTCAACATAGCCTATTTTATAGGCATCAATGAAAAACCATTTACCGACTTCCCTAAGCAAGTTGGCCTTGCAACTAAATTAGGTGTAAATGTGGAGACAAAACAATATGTAAACGATAAAAACTGTCAAGTTTTCATTAATTTTATTGCTAAACAGTTACAAGAAGATGTGGTTCAAAAATTAAAAAATGCTCAGTGTTTCAGTATTTTGATTGATGGTTCCACGGACCGAAGTGCTGAGGAACATGTGATTGTTTATGCTCGTTATGTGTGTGAAGTGGAGATAAGAGAAGACCTTTTAGGCCTTGTACCTCTCGAGAGCGGTAGGGCAGAGTCGTATTTCACTGCTGTTACTGGGCTCTTGGATAACGTAGGGCTTGATTGGAGAAGAGAAAAGAACATGGTTAGTGTGGGAACTGACGGGGCGTCGTCTATGATTGGCTCAAAGTCAGGTTTCGTACTTCGTTTGAAAGAAGAAGCTCCGCATTTAATTAGCATTCACTGCACCGCGCATCCTCTGCAATTGGCCATACTTGATGCTGCCAATTCCATCTCTTACCTAGAAAAGCTTGACGAAACTGTGAAGAACATATACAAATTTTACAAACGATCCTCAAAACGCCTCCATGAGCTTAAAAACACCGCGAATACTTTAGAAAGTGAGATAGTAAAACTCAGAAATATTCACAATGTACGGTGGCTATGTAGTAAATCTGACGCTTTAAAAGCTTTGCGGCATGATCTCGTACCTCTGGTCATCCATCTTGAGGATATAACGAACCGGAAAGTTACAACAGGAGAAGCTACGGATGCAGCTAGAGCAAAAGGCTATCTAAAAATCCTTACATCATACAAGTTTGTAAAAACATTAAACTTTTTGATTTTGATTGACCTGTATGGGAAACTAGAGCCATTTTGTAAAGTTTTACAGTTGAAACAGTTACTGGTCTCACAGGTACAATCGTCAATGATGGTAACGGTGGAAATGGTTCAGTTCTTGCTTTCATCTGAAGGATCCAGTGTGAAACAATTCCTTTCTGACACTTCAGACTCAGAGAAACTGAATTGCTCAAAATACAAAGGCGACCAAGGAATTGTTCTCACAAACATGTCTCAATGGGAGGAAGAATACAAATCAATCCGTAATAAGCTGATCGAAACCACAGTTCATTACTTGAAGTGCCGTCTTGATACACTTGAGACTGTAGTAGGCACCAATTGCCACGTTATGGATTTCTTGTGCCTTCCTCAAGATGACACCCTAACTGCATATGGCAATGAGGAGATTCTTCAATTGGCGCATGTTTTTATTACTGGTGATATAAATGAGGATGTTTTGCTATCGGAATGGCTTCAATTAAAAATGATGGTTAAAGAAGAGCAAATAACTTCAAAAGGACTGGGTGAGCTATTAAAAACTCTGTACAAGTTTCCTGAGCGTTTTGGTGAGCTAAAGAAAGTATTTTACGGCGTTGCATGCTTGGCAGTAACAACAGCATCTTGTGAACGGGGATTTAGCTTCGTTATCAGGATAAAAGTGAAACAGAGACTTTCCCTGGACATCACTTCATTAGGAGATCTAATGCAGCTGGCAGTAAATGGACCACCCTTAGAAGATTTCAACCCTGGTGTAGCAATAGACAAATGGTATTTCTCGTCGGGACTTCACCATGTTAGTGGCCACCAAGAGGAAACACTCAGCCTAGTCCAGCTTAATTATTTTTAATCTTCAACACGATAAGGGACTATCAGAATATAAACTGGGCTAATGAATAATGTAGCGGTACATGCTAAATATTAAATAATAAAGTTTTATTCCCCCCCCCCCCCCCGGGAAACGGTATCTGGCGAGTGGGAAACGCCAACAATTTTCGAGGGTTGGTTCCAGGACATCGTTAATTCTTGGTAGGTCGACATCTATTCGTCTTTGGTCATCTAGGTTAACTTCCGAAACTTTTTGTAACTATTTAAAGTAAAATTTCAATCATTCCAATTTTGCATGCCGCTTACCCACGTGTCGTTTTTTCAAGTCTCATAAATTTAACGGAAAATTAGCCTTCAACGGCTCGTTACTATGGTAACAGCAATCCTTGGATTGGTTAATTACTCTTTCAAAAGCATTGTTAAGAGATTTGAATTTTTATTCAAATTTATTAAGTATTTTACTAATGGTTTTATTCCTTTATAGTTCCTTTGGGGTAATAAATGATATCACTATTATCTTTCTTTCCTTTCAAAGTTTACAATGATACCTCATAAGGTCATATTCTGTTATACATTAACTTTAGTCTAAATATTTGACATTTGATAAATTACATATCCTTCTTAAATTAAACTTTTATAATAACATTTCTGCTTTAAAATGATTTACATATAATTACTGGCCATTTACTGGTCATAGATTAGTAAAGTTTCTTGCGAAATTGTTACAATTTACATTTGAGTGTCTCTGACAGTTAGATGTTTTCATAGCCAAGATTAGCCATGATGGTTTTTTGGTGTATTTCTTTTAAATTACATTTTAAGTCAGCCTGATGGGCTTCACTTAGTTATCATATTTGTTTGTGTTTTAACTACTAATCAACATACATTTTCATTACACATATTTTAAATTATAATAATTAGGCTTATGGACTGCAGGTTCCCTTCAGCCATATCCTCTTCATAACATTGAACCAAACTATTCTTTATAAGTTACTAGTTATTGTTAGTTCTAATATTGATTCCTTTCTTTTGTTACTACCTAGAGTGATAAACATCATCACTTCTTGCAAAATTATGAAAGTTAATTCCCCTTTCCACATGGGGTGTTTTATTCATTGTAGTCTTAATTTTAAAAACAAAACTTTATTTCTATTCTACTATCTCCTCCATACCATGTTAATACAAACTGTTTTTGTCTGGGCTTTCTCCCTGAATAACATTACATGCTTCTTTTATATTTATTTGAAATATTATTTTTAATTATTTTTAGTTATATAAATGTGTACCAGATCACTCCAATCATTGATTGTTTATCAATGTTTTATAAAGTGTTTTCTTACTTATCATTACATTTTTATTGCTTAACATACACTTTCACTATTTTTAGGGTACTTACACTTTCACTATTGCACTTCACTTTGGTTCACTGTTTGTATTGAGTGTTATTTAATGGGTAATCCCTATACTTCCTCCTATTATTTCTCACTATTTCTTTCTAGCATAATATTTATTATTAATAATATTAGGTTATTTATTTTTTGTTAAACCTAACCTTCCTCATAGTGTTAGTGTACTTTTCTACACTACGTTACTTTACAATCGTCTTGTGTCTTTAAAATAGGTACATAAGTTATGTCAATTATAATAATACTATTTGTTTCATTAATGGATAATTATTTGGGGTTTATTTACACTATTCTATCCTTGAGTCTACTATTTTTCCCCTTTATATGTGTGTTAGTCTCCCCTTGGGTTTAACCTGTCTCCTCTTCATTCTTCCTCTTCTTCGTCTTCTTCAATAGTCTTTATCTTGGTTCGGTTCTCCTCTTCTCATCTGGTTTGATTTCTGTTTAATCGTAGGGATCTGTTCCCTTCCTTTGATTCTTCTTTAGTTCTGGGTTCAATCTTCCTTTGTTAGTTCATCATTGTTTGGTCCATCATCTTTTTCCTTGAGTATGGTTCGTGGTTCCCTTCTTTGTGTTTATGTTGTTGGGTCAATCACTTGGGTTGGGTAATATCGTCGTACGTCGTGTCATAATATTTGTATTTTATTCATTTTTAAACATTTTATTTTATATGAAGTATTTTTATATTAAGAATTATCTTTTCTATCACTGGTACGGGATTTGGCTTATTTGTGTTGTAACATAATGCCTCTCCTCTAAAATTGATAATTTTGATAAAACACTAGCATAGTTTTTTATGAAATTATCAGTTATAGATAACCTTTTTCCCTTTCTTTCTTGTTTGTTTCTCCATTCTTCATTTCTCTTCTTACTTAATTCATTCCGTTTCATTTGGATCTGTTTTTATTTATTTCCATTGGTTTTCCCTAACTTTATAGTAGTTGGTTTCTCCCATTACTACTCATTTTTCTGAGACCAGAGGCACATCATCTCTGCTCAGTTTATTTGGATTGCTGGACTTTTCAACAGTCAATCTTAATAATATACTTTGGGATTGTCCACCTTGTGGTTTGTTTTTAGATCACTTTGGCTTTTTACTCATTCTTCCTTCCGCTATACCTTAACTATACACTATCATCTACTCATACACTTGATTGTTTTTATATTTATTCATATGTTAATTTCATCATATCATTATTTTTCATTATTTTGTTTTCAATGCTCGTTGTGATCATTTTAATTGTCTTAGACATTTTTTATTCTTTTCTTAGTCATTTAGCAAGATTCTGCTTTAGCCATATCTGTATATTTGTTTTATACATAATCTCTCTCTCTCTCCTTGTACCAGTTAAGATTTTTTTTTTCTTAGAATATTTTTGATTCATTATAATTTCAGGTATTTATCTCAGTAATTTGAGCTTGATTTTATTTTTGTCTATTTTATTCTGTATTAAGTATTATTTTTTGATAATTCTTTGGTAAGTTAATTGTCTTACCTTAAAGGAATGTTTGTAGCGTATTCCCTTTTTTAGTTATTTTTTGTTTAATTAAGATAGTAAGTTTGTGATTCTTACATTTTTTATTATATAGGAATGTGTGTAACTTATTCCTTATTATCTCACTTTTTACTTCATACTTCATATCTCAATCTTTTATTAGACTGTAAATTAATTTAAATCGAAAGGAATTTGTGTAACTGTTTCCTTTGTTTTTTTTTCATTATTATCCACTTATATTAATTCTTTTTATTATTCCGCATATATCATCTAAATAAGGTAGTAAGCTTTTCTTGCAATCTTTTTTGGAATTTTGAAATATGTTTCATTTCACAATGGTTTTATTCTTCTTCGTAAAACTTTTTTATCGAAGTTTGGTTATAAACTCCCTTTATTTTTCTTGTATTGATATTGCTTATCTGGTAAGTATTATTACCATTATCTTTTGTGATGATATACGGTCATTTATCGTGCTATATACCGGACCTTGTTGTGTATATTTTTTGTAAGTTGACTTCTCCTTTTCTTTCCTTTATTATTGCCTTCTTCTTTTGTTCGACACTTCGTTATTCTGCACCTCTTCTCCTTCAAGTGTTTGATAGTCACACTTATTCTGGATAAATATTATTAAATTTATTTATTATAGTTTAATTTTTCTCATTTAAATCGTCTTGGTTGTTGTCATTTCTTGTCTTGGTGATTTTTATTGGTCTAATTTAACTTTCCTTCTATTCCATTGGGTTGCTTGGTCAGTAACTTGAAGATCAGTCCCTTTTCTTGGTGTATGGTATCTTCACTTAGTTTACCCATGGTCCATCAGTTCCTCTGCCCTTATGGTTCGGATAACTCTGGCGTGTAGAACTGCTTTCTTCCTTACAACATAGGTCTCCTTCGTCTTGTACCATAATTCCTCTAATACCATATGTTCCGTAGTATTTATGTCTACCTCAAACATTTGATTACTTTGTTGATTAATCAGAGAAGTTAATTGTGCCTCTCTCATTAATGTTATTTTTGCTTTCTTATTTGGCATTTCCATTTCTGGTGTGCTCCAGTATTTTGTTGACCTTCTTGATTTGTTATAATCTGTTTTGTTGTCAGTCATTTCTATTGCTGGTAATTTCCATTTAAGCATAGATTTGCTGAATTTTTCATCCACTGGTTGGTTGTGAATTCCTTTTGTAATTTCCCTCAGAGTCCTCCTACAATCTTTGTACTTTATTAATTTGCTTTGGTAGGTAATGGGCAAATTAAATACATCGATGAGTCCGTTCTTCATCATCTCCACTTCTTCTCGTGTTTTGATTAGTTTCTTTTTATATACCTTTCTCATTTCCTCTGTTTTCTTAATCTTCTTAATGATTCGATTCTTCTTCATACGATTGTTTACATCTATTTGTAGTTCTTGGTGCCTCTCCTCCAGTTCCTTGACCATCTCCTTCTGTGTTATTTTCTGATTCCCCGGTTCCATGTTCTCATTCAACGTTTCTTTGATACTTTCAGGAGTGCTGTCTAGTGTTTCATTCCTTGGTTTGAAATCGCTAACTAAAGTTTCTTGAAGTTGATTTACTGGGTAACTTGTTTCTTCCCATCTCTTGTTCATCCCCGTTTTTGCCTGTTTGACTTCTTCACGAAACTCTACAAGCATGAATCTTAATTCTTCTCTGTTCTTCTCACCATCTTCCTCCATTTGTCGTAGGAGTGTTTCATTACCATTTTCCATCTTTTTATTTACTATCTCCAGATCCTTCTTGATCTGTTTCTTCAACTCCTCGCTCTTCTTTTCCAATGCCTCCTGACTTCTCTTCAAATCTTCATGGTTGCTCTCTATTTTGTTATTCAGGAATTCTATGCTCTCCTTCATTTGCTTCTTCAATTCTTCACTGTTTAGGTCTAGTTTTTCCAATTTTTTATTCAAATCTTCCTTGTCTTCCTTTCTTCCCTCTTGCAATGATTCTAATTTTTTATTCAAATCTTCCTTGTCCTGTCTTCTCTCTTCCTTGTCCGACTAATCTGTTCGTTTGTTCCATCAATCATCATTCTCATCAAACTATCTAATTTCGTTTCTTCTGTTGGTTTACCATTATTTCTGTTTCTATTTCTGGTTCTGGTGGATTTGGATTTTCCAGTTGGTCCTCCTGTGGATGTTCTTCCGATAGTTCTCCAGTCGTTTCCTCAACTTCTACTTCCTCCATTTCTTCTTGGTTTAATGCTTCCTTCCCTTTGCGCCTCGTAACCATACCGTGTCTATTCATAACCGCCGCTAGTTATTCTTTCTAGCCCCACGTTGGGCGCCAATATGTAACGAGTAAAAAAAAAGGCTCGTGCGTACCTGTTAAAATGTGTTCACACTTGTTTATTTTGTGTATTAGTGTGAATGTAGTGTGTTTGCCTCACACCGGTCGTTACATAAATCGACGTCACTACTGGAGTCTGTAGCGTTGTCAAAATTACTAGTACAACCTACCTGTTAATTCATAGGGGTCGCGAATCCCGGGTGGCGCCAAATTGTTTCTATTAAACCAATTAAAATAGTTAAATTATAAGATGATACGTGTTATTAGCATGGACAGCTGGAGAATTCGAATGGTTCCCGCCGCTATACAGGTTGCCGTCTCGACCACTCGTGATGAGCGCTAGTTGGTTATTGAATAAAACTTGCTAACACACATATACTCTACAACGTCCTATGAAATAAAAAGATAGTAATACTCTGTACTGTGATTTTAATACAAATTTGGTCATTAATGAATATGACAAATGGATTATAAATGTTTTGATAACAAATAGCTCCGGTTTATAACATGAAACACTAATATCTCAAGGTTGGCAAATCGATCCGAAAACAAATTATTTCTCTTCCGCTATGGCGTCAGTTACATACAATTTATTAATCTGTTTCAAATCTGGGGTTCTTTGGATTATGAAATAAGACATAAACGTTGGTTACATTAAAAAAGTACACTACCATACCTTATACGTACTTAGAAAGTATAATGTGTTTTTACAAATTGTTCGGTAGTGTCGTATTTTTGTTACAAAATTGCACTCTTAAGCGAGGTTATATTTTGATTAATAAAATGTTTTTATGTAAGTAAATTATGCATTAACACCTTTGAAAGAAAATGATATTTGTTCAATAGTGAGAAAATTTATCATTTGTAAGATATTTAAAGTAATTTGGTTGTTTCGGGATTAAGGAATTTATTCGATACTTATCAGTTCAGATAGTGTTGATGTGTTGCCATCTGGGGTAGTGGATATTCTTCAAATTTGGACTGGTTTTAAGCTTCGAACATCTTTTTCAATCTTGTCTTGGATTTCTGTTAATTAATTTATTCAATTTGGTTCCAGCAACCCTCGAAAATTGCACTCGCCCACTCGCCAGTGGCGAGTGGGTTTTGACTGTGAAAAAAAGGAGAAAAGAGGAGAGAAAGAATGAAAAATGGAAAAAAGAAGGACGTCTGTTAAACCAAAACACGTCATGTTTTTGTTTTAGTAAAGGCGCGTGTTGAAGTCATAGGCCGTCAGTTAGCTGTCACCGTGTGAATTTTATAAACAAAACTGCTCTGTTGGATATAAACATCTTGAAACACGTCGAACAAAATAGTGTTGCTGAGAGAGGGGAGCGGAAATTTCACGCCGTTCTGCGCGGGCCGCTGGCCGCCGGCCTTTGTCACTCCTTCCAAGTTGTACAGTCTGCTAATTATTGTTGAGTTGACCGGATGTGTTACGCCTGTGATTTATGTTTCGTGTACTAAAAGTATTCTCAATTTCTAAGATCGTGTTCAGCGTGTGTTTTATTTTTCGTGTGTTATTTTATTCATAATGAAACAGATTAAACTTAATTATTTCTTTAAAAAAAGTTCTACTGTCAGTACGACGACACCTAGTGAGTCTGCGAGTGCGACGTCTACTGCTAGAGATGTAAGTGCCGGGCGTAGTAGGGAAAATGAAACGCGAGTTCTAGTGGACTTAGGCCTACTCACAGTTCCTCTGGGAAACGAAAATTTCAAAGAGCTTGGCTGGATATCTTTCCCTGGCTAGCTTACGATTCCGGCCGCGCAAAATGTACTATATGCGCTAAATACCATCAAAATAGTAACCCAAAATGGGTAGCAGGATTTTCTGGTTCCATGAAAAAGGAAACTTTTGTGTTTCATGGTAAAAGCCTAGTACATATGGACAATTTAACGCGGTTTGAAGTAGAGTCAGAACCAGGAAAAGCTCCTCTTGCCAAATGTATTAAGAAAATAGAGTCTTCTATGTTTAGCATCTAACAACTTTATTCAACATAGCCTATTTTATAGGCATCAATGAAAAACCATTTACCGACTTCCCTAAGCAAGTTGGCCTTGCAACTAAATTAGGTGTAAATGTGGAGACAAAACAATATGTAAACGATAAAAACTGTCAAGTTTTCATTAATTTTATTGCTAAACAGTTACAAGAAGATGTGGTTCAAAAATTAAAAAATGCTCAGTGTTTCAGTATTTTGATTGATGGTTCCACGGACCGAAGTGCTGAGGAACATGTGATTGTTTATGCTCGTTATGTGTGTGAAGTGGAAATAAGAGAAGTCCTTTTAGGCCTTGTACCTCTCGAGAGCGGTAGGGCAGAGTCGTATTTCACTGCTGTTACTGGGCTCTTGGATAACGTAGGGCTTGATTGGAGAAGAGAAAAGAACATGGTTAGTGTGGGAACTGACGGGGCGTCGTCTATGATTGGCTCAAAGTCAGGTTTCGTACTTCGTTTGAAAGAAGAAGCTCCGCATTTAATTAGCATTCACTGCACCGCGCATCCTCTGCAATTGGCCATACTTGATGCTGCCAATTCCATCTCTTACCTAGAAAAGCTTGACGAAACTGTGAAGAACATATACAAATTTTACAAACGATCCTCAAAACGCCTCCATGAGCTTAAAAACACCGCGAATACTTTAGAAAGTGAGATAGTAAAACTCGGAAATATTCACAATGTACGGTGGCTATGTAGTAAATCTGACGCTTTAAAAGCTTTGCGGCGTGATCTCGTACCTCTGGTCATCCATCTTGAGGATATAACGAACCGGAAAGTTACAACAGGAGAAGCTACGGATGCAGCTAGAGCAAAAGGCTATCTAAAAATCCTTACATCATACAAGTTTGTAAAAACATTAAACTTTTTGATTTTGATTGACCTGTATGGGAAACTAGAGCCATTTTGTAAAGTTTTACAGTTGAAACAGTTACTGGTCTCACAGGTACAATCGTCAATGATGGTAACGGTGGAAATGGTTCAGTTCTTGCTTTCATCTGAAGGATCCAGTGTGAAACAATTCCTTTCTGACACTTCAGACTCAGAGAAACTGAATTGCTCAAAATACAAAGGCGACAAAGGAATTGTTCTCACAAACATGTCTCAATGGGAGGAAGAATACAAATCAATCCGTAATAAGCTGATCGAAACCACAGTTCATTACTTGAAGTGCCGTCTTGATACACTTGAGACTGTAGTAGGCACCAATTGCCACGTTATGGATTTCTTGTGCCTTCCTCAAGATGACACCCTAACTGCATATGGCAATGAGGAGATTCTTCAATTGGCGCATGTTTTTATTACTGGTGATATAAATGAGGATGTTTTGCTATCGGAATGGCTTCAATTAAAAATGATGGTTAAAGAAGAGCAAATAACTTCAAAAGGACTGGGTGAGCTATTAAAAACTCTGTACAAGTTTCCTGAGCGTTTTGGTGAGCTAAAGAAAGTATTTTACGGCGTTGCATGCTTGGCAGTAACAACAGCATCTTGTGAACGGGGATTTAGCTTCGTTATCAGGATAAAAGTGAAACAGAGACTTTCCCTGGACATCACTTCATTAGGAGATCTAATGCAGCTGGCAGTAAATGGACCACCCTTAGAAGATTTCAACCCTGGTGTAGCAATAGACAAATGGTATTTCTCGTCGGGATTTCACCATGTTAGTGGCCACAAGAGGAAACACTCAGCCTAGTCCAGCTTAATTATTTTTAATCAATTATTTTTCATCTTCAACACGATAAGGGACTATCAGAATATAAACTGGGCTAATGAATAATGTAGCGGTACATGCTAAATATTAAATAATAAAGTTTTATTCCCCCCCCCCCCCGGGAAACGGTATCTGGCGAGTGGGAAACGCCAACAATTTTCGAGGGTTGGTTCCAGGACATCGTTAATTCTTGGTAGGTCGACATCTATTCGTCTTTGGTCATCTTGGTTAACTTCCGAAACTTTTTGTAACTATTTAAAGTAAAATTTCAATCATTCCAATTTTGCATGCCGCTTACCCACGTGTCGTTTTTTCAAGTCTCATAAATTTAACGGAAAATTAGCCTTCAACGGCTCGTTACTATGGTAACAGCAATCCTTGGATTGGTTAATTACTCTTTCAAAAGCATTGTTAAGAGATTTGAATTTTTATTCAAATTTATTAAGTATTTTACTAATGGTTTTATTCCTTTATAGTTCCTTTGGGGTAATAAATGATATCAATATTATCTTTCTTTCCTTTCAAAGTTTACAATGATACCTCATAAGGTCATATTCTGTTATACATTAACTTTAGTCTAAATATTTGACATTTGATAAATTACATATCCTTCTTAAATTAAACTTTTATAATAACATTTCTGCTTTAAAATGATTTACATATAATTACTGGCCATTTACTGGTCTTAGATTAGTAAAGTTTCTTGCAAAATTGTTACAATTTACATTTGAGTGTCTCTGACAGTTAGATGTTTTCATAGCCAAGTTTAGCCATGATGGTTTTTTGGTGTATTTCTTTTAAATTACATTTTAAGTCAGCCTGATGGGCTTCACTTAGTTATCATATTTGTTTGTGTTTTAACTACTATTCAACATACATTTTCATTACACATATTTTAAATTATAATAATTAGGCTTATGGACTGCAGGTTCCCTTCAGCCATATCCTCTTCATAACATTGAACCAAACTATTCTTTATAAGTTACTAGTTATTGTTAGTTCTAATATTGATTCCTTTCTTTTGTTACTACCTAGAGTGATAAAAATCATCACTTCTTGCAAAATTATGAAAGTTAATTCCCCTTTCAACATGGGGTGTTTTATTCATTGTAGTCTTAATTTTAAAAACAAAACTTTATTTCTATTCTACTATCTCCTCCATACCATGTTAATACAAACTGTTTTTGTCTGGGCTTTCTCCCTGAATAACATTACATGCTTCTTTTATATTTATTTGAAATATTATTTTTAATTATTTTTAGTTATATAAATGTGTACCAGATCACTCCAATCATTGATTGTTTATCAATGTTTTATAAAGTGTTTTCTTACTTATCATTACATTTTTATTGCTTAACATACACTTTCACTATTGCACTTCACTTTGGTTCACTGTTTGTATTGAGTGTTATTTAATGGGTAATCCCTATACTTCCTCCTATTATTTCTCACTATTTCTTTCTAGCATAATATTTATTATTAATAATATTAGGTTATTTATTTTTTGTTAAACCTAACCTTCCTCATAGTGTTAGTGTACTTTTCTACACTACGTTATTTTACAATCGTCTTGTGTCTTTAAAATAGGTACATAAGTTATGTCAATTATAATAATACTATTTGTTTCATTAATGGATAATTATTTGGGGTTTATTTACAGTATTCTATCCTTGAGTCTACTATTTTTCCCCTTTATATGTGTGTTAGTCTCCCCTTGGGTTTAACCTGTCTCCTCTTCATTCTTCCTCTTCTTCGTCTTCTTCAATAGTCTTTATCTTGGTTCGGTTCTCCTCTTCTCATCTGGTTTGATTTCTGTTTAATCGTAGGGATCTGTTCCCTTCCTTTGATTCTGCTTTAGTTCTGGGTTCAATCTTCCTTTGTTAGTTCATCATTGTTTGGTCCATCATCTTTTTCCTTGAGTATGGTTCGTGGTTCCCTTCTTTGTGTTTATGTTGTTGGGTCAATCACTTGGGTTGGGTAATATCGTCGTACGTCGTGTCATAATATTTGTATTTTATTCATTTTTAAACATTTTATTTTATATGAAGTATTTTTATATTAAGAATTATCTTTTTTATCACTGGTACGGGATTTGGCTTATTTGTGTTGTAACAATATATATTGTTACAACACAAATAAGCCACCCCAGTACCAGGGATAAAAAAAGATAATTCTTAATGTAAAAATACTTCATATAAAATAAAATGTTTAAAAATGAATAAAATATAAATGTTATGACACGACGAACGACGATATTACCCAACCCAAGTGATTGACCCAACAACAGAAAACAAAAGAAGAAGGGAACCACGAAACATACACAGAGACAAAAGGTGATTGACCAAACAATTAGGAACTAACAAAAGAAGATAAGAAACCAGAACTAAAGAAGAATCAAAGGCAGTGAACAAATTCCTACGACTATATAGAAATTAAACCAGATGAGAAGAGGAGAACCGAACCAAGATGAAGACAATTGAAGAAGAAGAAGAAGAAGAAGAAGAAGAAGAAGAAGAAGAAGAAGAAGAAGAAGAAGAAGAAGAAGAAGAAGAAGAAGAATGAAGAGGAGACAGGTTGAACCCAAGGAGAAACTAACACCACATATAAAGGGGAGAAATGGTAGACTCAAAGATAGAATACTGTAAATAAACCCCAAATAATTATCCACTAATGAATCAAATAGTATTGTTGTAATTGAAATAACTTATATACCTATTTTAAAACAAAAGACAATTATAAAGTAACGTAGTGTAGAAAAGTACACTAACACAATTATTAAGGGTAGATTTAATGAAAGGTAAATAACCAAATGTCATTAATAATAAGAATTATGTTATAAAGAAATAGTGAGAAATAATAGGAGAAATAAGTATAGGGAATACCCACTAAGTAACACTTCATACAAACAGTGAACCAAAATAAAGTGCAATAGTGAAAGTGTAAATACCCTAAAAATAGTGAGAGTGTATCAGTGATAAACCTCTGTTAATTAAAGGTGAAGGTGATACGTGGAAATAGATATTTTAAGTAATAACGATGTAATAATAAATAAGAAAACACTTTATAAAGCATTGATAAACAATCAATGATTTGAGTGATCTTGTGAACATTCATATAATTAAGAATAATTAAAAAATAATATTTCAAATAAAGATAAGTAAAACATGTGATATTATTCAGGGAGAAAGCCCAGATAAAAACAATTTGTATTAACATGGAATGGAGGAGGTAGTAATATTGAAATAAGGTTTTGTTTTAAAACTAAGTATACAATGAATAAAACACCCCATGTTAAAAGGGGAAATAACTTTAATAAGTTTGCAAGAAGTGATGATGTTTAGCACTCAAAGTAATAGCAAAAGAATGAAATTAATGTTAAAACCAACAGTAACTAATAACTTATAAAGAATTGTTTGTTTCAATGTTATGAAGAGGATATGGCTGAAAGGAACTTGCAGTCCATAAGCCTAATTGTTATATTTTAAAATATGTATATTGAATAGTAATTAAAACACAAACAGAATCAACACACAACACAAACAAATATCATAACAAAGTGAAGCCCATCAGGCTGAATTAAAATGTAATATAAAAGAAATACACAAAAATACCATCATGGCTACTTTTGGCTATGAAAACGTCTAACTGTCAGACACACACAAACGTCAATTGTAACAAATATACAAGGAACTTTACTAATCTAAGACCAGTAAATGGCCAGTAATTATATGTAAATCATTTTAAAAGAGAAATGTTATTATAAAAGTTTAATTTAAGAGAGATATGTAAGTTATCAAATGTCAAATATTTAGACTAAAGTTAATGTATAATAGAATATGACCTTATGAGGTATCATTTTAAACTTTGAAAGGAAAGAAATATAATAGTGATATTATTTATTACCCCAAAGGAACGATAAAGGAATAAAATCATTAAGAAAATACATAATAAATTTGAATAAAAATTCAAATCTCTTAACAATGCTTTTGAAAGAGGTCTTAACCAATCAAAGGATTACTGTTACCATAGTAACGGGCCGTTGAAGACTAATTTTCCGTTAAATTTATTAGACTTGAATAAATGACGCGTGGGTAAGCGGCACGCAAAATTGTGATGATTGAAATTTTCCATTAAATAGTTACAAAAAGTTTCAGAAGATGACAACCATAACCAAAGACGAATAGATGCTGAACTACCAAGATTAAATGATGTCCTGGAACCAAATAACAATAAATTAATTAGCAGAAATCCCAAGACGAGTTAGAAGAAGATGCCCGAAGCCTAAAACCAGCCCAAAATTGCAGAATTTCCGCTACCCCAGATGACAACATATCAACACTGTCTGAACTGATAAGTATCCAATAAATTCCTTTCTCCCAGAAACCAAATTACTTTAAATATTTCTCAAGTAATCAAAATTTCTCACTATTAAACAAATTTAATTTTCTTTCAAAGGTTTAATGCATAATCAACTTACGTAAAAACATTTTGTTAATTAAAATATAACCTCGCATTAGTGTGCGAACTTTGTAACCAAAAATACGACACTACCGAACAATTTGTAAAAACACTTTATATTCTTTAAGTACGTATAAGGTATGGTAGTGTACTTTTTTAATGTAACCAACGTTTATGTCTTATTTTATAATCCAAAGGACCCCAGATTTTGAACAGATTAATATATTGTATGTAAACAGTAGCCATCACGGCATCGAAATAATTTGTTTTAAAACCGATTTGCTAACCTTGAAATATTGGCGTCTCATGTTCTAAGCCAGAGCAATTTGTTATCAAACCATTTATAATCCTTTTGTCATATTAATTAATGACTGAATTTGTATTAAAATTATAGTACAGAGTAATACCATCGTTTTATTTCATAGGACGTTATAGAATATATGTGTGTTAGCAATTTTTATTCAGTAACCAACTAGCGCTCGTCACGAGTGGACAATACGGCAACCTGTATAGCGGCGGGAACCATTTGAATGCTCCAGCTGTCAACGCTAATAACACTTATCAACTAGTAATTTAACAATTTTAATTGTTTTGGTATAAACAATTTGGCGCCACCCGGGATTCGCAACCCCTATGAATTAACAGGTAGGTTGTACTGGTAATTTGGACAACGCTACAGACTTCAGTAGTGACTACTATTAGACTACTATTATTGTAACGACCGGTGTGAGGCAAACACACCACATTTACACTTATACACATAATAAACAAGTGTAAACACCATTTTAACAAGTACACACTCATTAACTCATTAAATATTGACGAACCCAACGCGGGGCTTTAAGTAAGAAGGACGCCCCTGAAATTTACTCGTTACAATATATATATATATATATAATGTTGTAACCTGCGTTTTTAAAGCTGAAGGCAATATTTACAGTACTGTTTTTAATATAGGTAAGGTTTATGAATATGTTACTTAGTCACGTGAGGCATGACAAAGGGCCTATCTGCCGATTTTGAGTTAGTGTCCATGTAATTTTTTGATTCCTTTTGCTATCGCTTCCTAAAAGGTTCTAGAACAAAGTTAAGGAAAAATTTTGGCCCGCTCTCACCTCTAAAGGGTTGAAAACTACCCCTAAAGGGTTGAAAATATGAAACGACACGAGGATGCATTTTGAAGCCCTGAAATTAGGTACTTATAGGTTTTTGGGGGTGCTGGTTACGATTCTGACGTCCAAAATTATAATCTATGCAAAGCGTAGTTTTTAAAGGGTTGAAGCAGACTATAATCAGGGGGTGTAAGTATTAAACTTCGTGAGAATGCCGGTCAAAGCCTCGAAAGTGAGTACCTATAGGTTTTTAGGGGGTGCCGATTACGATTTTGACGTCAAGGAATACATCCGACGCAAGTGTTAGACTTGAAAGGGTTGAAAACCACCCCTAAAGGGTCGAAAACATGAAACAACGCGAGGATGTACTTTGAAGTCCTGAAATTGGGTACATTCAAAATTCAGTCGAACAAAATGTATATTTCATCCATACTTATAAAATTTAATCAAAGAAAAGTTGAACCATAAACATTATATTATTTTGTCGTATTTTGTTGCTTCTCTGCTATGTACAATTTTCCCTCGAACGAGGCCTTTCAGTTTCGCAACCATTATCAAGTTCTTACTACCAAATACAGAAATTGTAGGTTGTTGTTATGTACAATTTTCCCTCGTTCAAGGGAAAATTGTACATAGCAGATAAGCAACAAAATACGACAAAGTTTTGTTATGAAGACTGCTAACACAGATAAAATAGCTGATATTATTTTATTAAATTAATTATTCGATTGAATAACAAACCAGCAGTACAGACAGTGACAAATTGCAACAGATATTGTTTTGTTTACAATAGACGTTAACAAAATAAAAATAACACTTAATTCTATTGTCAATTTGAAAAAAGTTTAGTTTTGTATAAATTAATAGCGTCTCAGGACCGCACCCGAACATATAACATACGATAACAAAATCTAACTGTTGGAGCGCGTTTACATTTTTTGTCATAACACGGTCAATATTTAAGAAAAAAAATTTCAATTAAAATGCATTTTGTAGGAAATTTAAAGAGCTACAACTATAGCCGTATGCACCATAATAAAAAAGGCTACTGTACACTAGATATTTCGCCTAGAAGTCAAAAATGTTTTACACAATGTATGCAAAATACACCTTTAAACTGCTTTAACTCATCAAGTTTTAGTCAAAAAGGATTGAAACAAAATTTAAAAGTTTTGTTTTTCTATAAGCTTTATTTTTGGCTCATAACACTGTTTCGATAAAACGCATCATTACTGAGATATTTAATAAAAAAGCTGAATTTTGGCAAAAATAAAAAAAAACTTGAATTTTCTTAAAATGTTACGTGTTAGGAATATGATAATATGGTTAAAAAAAATTGAAGACATTGCTAATATCATAGAGAACCGAAAACTACAGTATCTTGGCTTAATATGAACATTTGAAAAAATGGCGGACGTCCCTTTTTAAATTTCTTGGAAAAAATTTGCAGAAATTATATTTTCCTACATAACTTCGTAATGTTTTAAGCTACACAAGTAATTAACTCAGAGTTTTTAGGAAATTAACATAGCTTTCATTTGATACTAATTTGGTTACGATCGAACAATTTTTCACCGAGCTATATCAGTTTTAAGCACGTAATTTGATAAAAAACTGGTGAATCACCATTTTGTTATGGCTGTGTCTTGAGAACCATTTGACATAAGGAAACCAAACAATGTGGAAAATGTTCACCTGGTAATAAGCTTTAAGTCTGAGTTATACAAATGTTTCACAAAATGGCGTAGTTTTTTTATAGTTATTTGCAGATTAATTTTTAAAAACGCATTTTTTTTGCAAAACTTTGAACCCTTGTAACTCGCAAACAACGCATTTTTCCGAAAAAGTGTATATCACCTGTTTGCTTAAAATTTATCGGGTCCCGGGGTTAATTAAATTTTGTTTTTTTTTCACCCCCAAAAAGGGGTGAAACAACCCCTAAATTTTAGAGCGGGCCAAAAATTTCCTTAACTTTATTTTATAACCCTTTATGAAGATTTTGGAAAAAAATAAGGATCCATGGACACTAACTCAAAACCGGCAGAAAATTCCTCACGTAATAAACTACGTAGTAAAATACCAATACCATACAGTCAATTAATATAAAAAATAAACAAAAAATTTCTATATCATTTTTATCATATAAATGTTGTTTGTATTGTAGCATCACAAGATGATACCAACAAATAAACACAACTGAATTATCAAACTAGTTAGGGAATTTGAGCAAATAAAAATTAATTAGATAAAGGAAGAATTATATTAACTAATTCAATAAACAATGAAGAAGGAATGAATACTTGTTATAGAGGCATGAATAGATTGAAAACATAAGGTAGCCTTGAAAGCCAATATCCTAAATAACTTGACAAACAGACATCTAAAATGACTAGACTAGACTATACCTATGACCTAATAAATTACCCAATAGATTAGGAGATGAGTGAAATATATCTTAATACGTATAACTATTGAAAAATGTAATGTTTAGCATATAAGAAAAAATGTAATTAAGGTTAAGAAAAATCAGTTTTGTAACAAGCTTAACAGTCCAGCTAGGTCTCAGACCTAAGACTGCATTGGTAATAGTCATAAGTATAAAGTTATATTAAAAAATAGATAATTATGAACATAATTATATGTAGTATAAAGAAAAAAAAAGATAAACAATGATAATTAAACGGTGCAAATGGCACAGGGTAAAAAATAATAACAAAATAAAGTATTGTGAACAAGTTTGACCAGTAACAGGCAACATAACCTTAAGAAAATGTACAGTATGACAAAAACCTACAAACATACATTCTGTATCAAATATACTCAATGTAGACATTCTATTATATCTGAGTATAAAAGGTTTTAATTTTGAATAATAATATTATAGTGTATGATGTGAAGGAAGCCTACTTTTGTATATTAAAGAATGATAGAGATGTAAGGGAGAATACTTGTTAATTAGACTAGTAGTATAAAGAGTGACCAATAAACTGACTACTAACCAATGACGTTAAAGAAACCAATATTGTTGTTTAAGAAGAAATAATAACATAGTTAGTGAGAATTCAATGTAAAACAACAACATACTTCTACTTGGTAGAAGAACAGAGACAATATAAGGCATAAAAATTGTAATAACCTATGTACAATATGTAAAGAAGTGGCATATGTGACTGGATTAAGACATGATTAATCTAAAACTGCTTGTAAAATAATAATAAGAATTCTTGGATTTCGTTGTCCATGACGTGTCCGTTACTTAACTACATACAACTATTATATTAACGACTCGGAACACAAAGTTTTTTATAAGTAAAAACATAAAGTTTTACCTTACAACCTGAACCGGTTTTCACCTTTAAAAGGCTTCTTCTGAGGCTGAGCCTTTTAAAGGTGAAAACCGGTTCAGGTTGTAAGGTAAAACTTTGTTTTTACTTATAAAAAACTTTGTGTTCCGAGTCGTTAATATAATAGTTGTATTTAATAATAAGAATGTAATTAACCAGATAGGTACTTGGACCAAAAGACCCTACCTATACTGTATAAGATAGATAGAGATATTGTAAGCTACATAGCACGTTTTAAATAACCATATGTATATTAAAAGACTATAATGTCTATTAGAACTAAGTACCAATTGTTACATCGTATAATAGTTAAGTCATTTTATTGTAAGAAGTAAAAAATAGTCATAGGTACACAAAACAATGTTAGGCCTATAATATCAATTAAGAGTTTTATAGCAAGTTAAGGTTTCTCATTATGATTAAAACATTTATCAATAGCATAGTATCATGTATACAAGAGAAGAAAACAAAAATTGTAATAAAAAGATAACTTTTAAAAATAAGGTTTTAGCATAGGCCAACCATTAAAATTGTTCATTTTATTATTAATGTAAGGAAATATATCATGTGAGGTCTTGAATTGATCAGCAAAAGAAATCCATGCAATGGTAATAATGGAATGACAATTGTAATTATCATAAAAAAGTTATGTTAACATTAAGAATTTTGTGAATTATGATCTCAGAACAACACAATCTCCACCTCAAAAACAGACGCTACCGTCAACAGTACAATTACCATGACGTAATTATACAATTACCATGACGTAATTATCAACTAATCGGAATTTTATATTTGGAGTGTGTGGACCCCACAGCAATGAGTCTCGATCCCAAAAACAGACGCTGACAAGCCAAAAAGTAGGAGCCACGCTCGGAGTCTTGCATTATCATCCGAAGTATTAACAACAGCTTCACTGCGACACCTTTAATCTCGAACCCATACAGTTTTAATCTCAAACCCATAGTATGAATCAACTTCGACGAGGTTAGGTGCACAGTGTAAATAATAACATAACCCAGAAAAAAACACTAAATTGTTGTGAATTAGTGATAACATAACAAAGACAATATAGTGAATTATTAAGTGAACAGTGAATAAAAATAAGTGTATAATAAATAGAAGGAAAGTATAGTGTGAATACTTCAAAAAATACTAAACCAAATTATAAACAATCATATTGATATAACTTCACAACTTTATGAACACTTATGAACGATATCTCACTACACAAGAACACTAACACCTTAATCATTTTTAACCTTTTTTAATTATTAGTCTTTGAGTTTCATGTTGGAACTGTTTAATGCATTCAAATGTGGGTAACCTCAAAATAGCTGTTTGACCTATACGAACTTTTTATTATTGTTAGATGTAAGATATTCTTTGTGTGTACTATAATCAAATTAGTATTGTGAAGCTTAGTTCTTTGTGACAGTCAATTTTGTTAAATATTATTGTAGTTCAAAAGAATTCACGACTGTGATAAACGTAAAATAATTTTTATTCAACTTAAATGAAGTAGTGTTACCAACCACTGAGCCTGGTCAAATGATTAGTAAACCAAATGTTATGTATTCGAAGTCAGAAGAGATAAACCACCTTTAAGGGGAAAATAAATGAATTATAAATGAAATCAAGTTATTCCGAATTATTATTTTAATAATTGATAATTTTTTCTATTTACGAAGGTTGGAGTTTTCAATCCACTTTAATGATTACGTTGTCAGTACATAATTTGTAGGTGCCACGTGTTATTTAAATTCTTAAACCAAATAAGTGAATTAACATAAAGATAAACAAAAAATAATTAAATTCAAATCAATAATTTTATGGAATGTCAATCTAAGGTTCTATATGGCGCCCAATTTAACTAAAAACTACCAATAATTAAACTTAGGTAGTGGTAATAAAAATAAATCACAAGTTAATTAATTGAGTGAAACAAATAGGATAGAACTGTTTCTGACTTAACAACGTGAGACGTTCTACCAGAAAATATCAACACCGATATTATTTATGATATTACCAATATTATAGTTAAACAACAATACAACAAATCAGTGCGAACAAGCAGGTACGTAAAGAATCTGAGTGTTATAGAATTGGCATCCACAACGTGAGGCCAGACAACCAAAAGGTATCATACATATTATATTATTCTTTAACAACAAGGTAAGGAATTAGGTATACTATTACATTATTAATATATAAAACTGGCAGTTTCACACACACACACACACACACACACACACACACACACACACACACACACACACACACACACACACACACACACACACACACACACACACACACACACACACACACACACACACACACACGATTATATTTTTTAAATATTTACCGTGTTTCAACTGTATAAACTGTCAACTTCAGAATCTATGTACAAACGTTTATATATATATATATATATATATATATATATATATATATATATTGTAACGTAACATAGTTGAGGTTCCCCAACGTTACATAAAAAATTGAATGAAGGTTGTTCATTCAACCATACCCTGATTTAAGGTTGTTCAATAGTTCATGTGCTTGAGAAGTACCTCAAGTCAAAAGGAGGCAATGACTAATGTTAAATGTAAAAGAGCCAGACCAATGAATGATTGAATGTAATGAAATGTTTGTTTTGTACTGTGACATGTTAAGGTCTACAGAGTATTTATGTTGTATGTTGAATATGCTAAAAATGAAATGATGTTGTTTGATAATAATACTTCATCAATAATTATGTTTATATTTATATTAGATTTGTCTTTATACAACCCAGTATAGTTACCAATGTTAGGCACTGTACTAAGTTCTCAGTATTGTATAAAGTTGAAAAATACTGTTGTTTTAATTAATGTTTATAAACTGGATCAGGAGTGTGACCAGTGTTTCAAGTCTAACAAGTAGTTCTGACAATTACATCATAAGTTAATAAAGGGTTCCAGAACCAGTTAATTAATATAAAAAAAATAACCATCAGTAAATTAAAATTCATGTAATTAACCATGTAACCAATAATTAATTGTACAGTAGGTCAGGTAAAAAGAAAATTAAGTTAAAAAACCAAATAATGTTATAATGGTTGTAAGTGAATCTATAGGCCTAAATTCCATATTAGTGAAAGGAAATTAATACCTTTTTAGTAAACCCAGTCCAACGAAAATCTGGTAAAACATTTACTGTTTAGTAAGGAAGGTTAGGGGAGAATTTTATGTGATTCAATATTAATCCAAGCATGGAGTATTTTATTGGAAAGGAGTAGTAATATTCTATAATGCCAACTCAAGGATATATAGAAAACGTGGTTGTTAAGGCAACTGAATTGCAGAAGTTGTTGATTTTGAATTATTTCGTTCTGATTGTTACAAGCTATTAGGTTGAGATGGACCGATATATTTAAAAAATATGAATAAATCTAAAGGAAATATGTATCCAAATTGAAAAACCCTTTTCGTAAAACAATTATACTTTAATGCTAATGAATAATACAAATTAAATAACCATCCAAATTGTAAATGAATACAGTAAAAAAGAATTGAAAGCCTCTCACCTCATTCACTAAATAATTCCGCTGAATTCGGTATTAAACCAATTCATGCTATAAATCGAAGACCAGTAAAGAATTAAAGCCTGAATTAACGGAATTATTGGAAATACCAGAAGACTCGGTTTGGCGAAATAACCTTCGTTGGCAGCAGAAGCTGAGATCCTAATTCCAGTTCACTGGGACCAAGAATGGTGAAGATCGTAAAAGAAGAATAGAAGCCAGAAGATTTCCTGAGGGTTTACCAGTACACACCACCATCAATTTTATTGAAAACCAGAGCAGTTTCACTGGATGAAGACGAGATAAGCCGCATTTTGGCCACTGTTGACAAAACGTCCACCGCCAGACGAAATTTTCGTCGGTTTGGTAAAAAAAACAACTTATTTTCATTTCACTGTATTTAAAGTAAATAATTTTATTTTTTTGTAAATTGAACAACCTTACTTATGCATTTTACCTGGCCTTACTAATGGTTCAAAGAACTATACGAACCCTGGGATAAGAATTATTTGTTATTATTTTCAAGTGTATATGTTTTTAGAATTTGAGTAATTAATAATCGATTGGATCGTATTATTGTTTTTTGAGACAACGTAACCTGTTAATTAATAGAGAAAAATAAATAAAGTACATTTATTGTATGAGATAACGTTTAAGTTATTGCAGAATAAATACTATATGTGGTGGGTGGAATAATTTACAAAAAGATTGATACAAACATAACGAATAACTAACCTATAAGTACGCTTATTACTAGTAACAGCGCTCAAAGTTTGCAGCTGGTGGGACGGAAGATTGCTGAACTAGCTTGTGTTTAATACTAAATTTGAATGAAATTTTCCACCATCGAGTGACTAGGGTTGACACAAATACCCCTTACATTCCGTCAATACTCTATACATATCGCTAATATTACGCAAACATTGAAAACTAAGTTAAGCCTATAGAGTAGTATGATTATAAATTCAAGGAACATAATTATAATTTTGTTTGTTTAATAATCTATTTTCCGAAGGTTCCATCGGTCACCACTGAAAGATATATTCATTAATAAAACATTAATTAAGACAGGCAACAACATTTGTAATTGTTACGAATTGCCACCTGCAACGTATTACTTGGCGTTTGATACACAGGAGTCTCTTATAACTAATTACATCCATAGACAAGATTTCTTTACAATTTGACGTTTCCGGCGTGTAGCATATAATATAACATACGTCCTCACATAATTAACAAGTAGTTCTTTACTAAATTGGTTTACAACAGTGGGGTTATAGGAGAGGTATATCTAGAGTTCTTTACAATATATATATTATGTACTGCTGTTAAAATGCACACAGTACATAATAGGGAGGTAATAAATTTTGAAAGAGAAAGTATGCAGATTTTGTATTGAATGTAACATATGTTTTAAAATGTAAACAAAAAACACTGGGACTATCGACTCACCCAGTCAACATAGAGGTCGATTCCTATGTGATATAAAACAATATTCAGTCATATGTTCTGAAAAGAATATATGAAATTGGAAGGAATGTTATAATAAGACTAAAGAGTAATAAAATTATAATTTAATAAATAACAACTAAAATTACGAGTATTAGAGGTAAAATAAAGATGTTTAATAAGAAATAGAAAAATGATATATGTTTTAATAGGTATATGATAAACAGATGTAAAGAAATTAGGGAATTATCAAAGTGGCAATTTTGTAAATTGTTAAAGTATTGTATTGTATAGTGATGAAGAAAATGTTTATTAGTCTTCAAATATATTTAATAAGAGTTACATCAGGAGTCTAATTTTATTTTCAATACGAGTAACGTGAAGAGTCTAACTTTGTATCGAATAGTAACAGCATGAAGAGTCTAAAAGTATATCTATTAAAAGTAGCTTGAAGAGCCTAAATTCATAAAATAACATTTGTACATCATCCAGTTTAATGTAATAGGTAAAAGAAAATAAAGTAAAGGAGTTTAATTTGTGATCCCAGAGTTTGATTATAATATTTAATAAATAAATACTATTACGAGAAATATAACAATATCATTAATAGAACGACGATAGAAGAGGGAAATCCTGGACTGAAGAAGAGTTTAAGTGGCCACAAAGGATAATTAAGTGTTCCGAGGAGACATCTGTGTTGCAGTCGTCCTGGAGAGCGGCATTCAGCGGTGAGATCAATAAGAAATTTGTGTGAAGGAACAGATCGCCAAGCCTGATATTGCTTTTGAAAAAAGGTAAACAACAACCAGAAGTGAACCCGTGGCAGCTGGAAGAATTCAGAGTCGGTCAAGTTACATTAATCTGGTATTCATTTTTTTACATGGTTAATTCTCAAAATACTACATATTAACTGAATTTGGTTTGGTTTAAAGAAAAGAAAATATTAGATACAATCGTAAATACGATCAAACAGCTTAATAATCATTAACCCTGAGAGAAAGAGTTTCTTTACATGTATTGGTAAACAAAAAAAAACGTAATAACAGTAGGTACATTTCTTAATTATATTATAATATTAAATAATTACAATACCTATAAAAAAAAATTACAGTACATTAAATGGCGCCCATACGTGAAAGCAAAGATTTTCTTTAAACCAGCACCAAATAACACAATTTTGTTAAATTTAATTAGCATAAAAAATTTCCTAGTAATTAAATTAAGTTAAAGATTGTAAAATGCCTAACAAACCAGAGCAACGATATGAATTAAGGAGTAATAGTGCTGAAGAGGAAGAAACTGAAATGGAAGTAATAGTAAGGGATGCCCAAGGGGACCAACCAAAGAAACCAACCCAGTCAATGGACGATAAGTTACAGGAGATGATGAGAATTATAATGGAAGGGAATAACAAAACCAGCGAAACACTATTGAAACAAATGAGAGTAAATAATGAGGAATTAAAGAAACAAATGAAGGAGGATATTGAAAAAATAGACAAGAAAATGGATAGTAACAGTGAAACATTAAAGAAACAAATGAGACTAGATAATGAAAACTTATTAAAACAAAATACTGAAGAACTGAAGAAACAAATGAGGGAAGATAAGGAGGAATTAAAAGGACAATTGAAGGAAGAGAGTGAGAAAAATAAAGAGGAATTGAAACAACAGTTAGAAGAGTATAAAGCAGAAATAAGGAATAGCATTACAGAAACTAACCAGAAAGTTGAGAAAACTGATGAAAAGTTAACTCAATTACGTGAAGAGGTCATAAATAAAATTATTGAAGTGGAAGAGAAATTAGGAGAAAATAAACAAGAAGTCATAGAACAGATGACGAGAGAATTGGTAAAACACAAACAGGAAGTAACGAGCAATATTCAATCCCTGGGACAACAGTTGGACAGCAATAATACCAAAATAGAGGATACCATGGGACAATTAGTAGTAAGGGTCAATGAAATAGAACAAAATGGTAATCAAACATGTATTATACGAGAAGACAAGAATATTAGTCATGAGGTGCCACATATGAAAGGATATATAAAAAATCCTATGGAGTATTTAAATAGAATGAAGGAATATTTGCATAGTACCAAGGAAACTAGATGGGAGAGAATTAAGCTAATTTTAGATCAAGGGTTCCATGAAATGAATGATTATTGGTGGGATGCTGTTAGAAATACCTTGAATAGCTACCAGGAATTCATGGAAAGCTATAAAAATAAATATTGGACACTGTAATGGTACAGAATTGTGTGCTACCCCAGTTTCAATTTTATTTTATATCAATTCAGTTTCAATTTTCAATTGTTAGCTTCCACCTGTGAGGTGCCCCAGTTTAACCAGCAACACACTGTTAGCCTAAACAACTGTCTAGACAACTAGACTAGACGTATTACGTAACTGCCCCAGCAGCAGGCTTTGTGAATCACAGTAAGCAGAGTCCTTCAACAGTATGCAGATTGTCACCACAGAAGCAACAACAGACAGTAAAGTGTAGCATACAGCTTGCTAAATAAAACAGTGGCCTCGGGCGTGCAAGGTAGGCCTGAAGCAAAAGGGCCTATCTAATAAAAACATAAAACAGTTCCATTGCAACTCACGGCTGCGTGGCCAGCCTATAAAACATCAAGTGTTCGAACAAAGTTACGTCGGCCGACTTTATTTTACCACATGTGGAAACATTGAATTAAAACAGTGAAAATCTAAGTAAATACTGTAAACTAATAAGCAATTGCGTGAGTGTGCCCGAAAAACGAAAGCGGTTAAAACGAGACCGTGCAACAAACTATATGGACACACAAGGTGGACGGGTAACTAACAACCTTACATATATACGTAAATCAATTTAAAACAAATGATGATAGCTGATATACATGTAAACCTAAATAATTGAGATCTCTAAGGGAAGGGATTTTGGTAAAAGAAAATAGCAAGGGGAAAAGAGATAAATATGTACTGGTTCATTTAAAATATAAACAATTTGTAATAGGTTAGAAGTAAAAAAGATTTCATTTGTAAATTTGTTTGATTCCATGTTATGCGTTACTAACACTTACTAACAATATAAAATAATATACCAGTTTTTAATTGATGTCCAAGTAAAACGAAGTAATTAATGTGGTTAATAAACTAGAAGTGATCGGTTTTAAAACAAATTGTGTATTATATGTGTACTGATAACCTTCAAATAATCCTTTCTGCAGCTGTGTTCGTCTGTACGATTCTGGAATAGAACCCTAAGGTAAGAGTTTCATATTTGATAGAATTAACATTGTTTCACTGGCACCCGAACAGGGACGGCGAGTGTAAGTTTTTATTACATTCGCCAGACCCAATTAAGCTGCAGAACGGGTTATTTGGGAGTGGGGCGAGGTTGTAAATTGTAGACTGTGATGACAAAGGGGTAAAGCAAAACCAGGCATATTTGTATATGTAAAAAATAATATAAAACAAAAATGGAAAATAATAGTTTGACCGAATCAACGGTCATGAGTGGGTTGGAGGTCCATTCGACTCCAATCCCAGTTCAAAATAGAGAATTAAGTAAGTCAGCTGACATAGATGACTCTGGAATTCAGATAACCCCACCCGTAATGAATAAAAATAAACAATCTGAGGACAATGATATGATAAAAATGATGCAATTGCTTTTGGAGAAAAATACAATGTTGTGTACTAATTTCAGTGAACAGAGTGTAAAATTAAATGAATTAAGTAGCGATTTCAACATAAAATTTAACGAACTTAAGATTGATATTAATGAAGTCAAAATTAAGTGTGAAGGTAACTTTAATGAACTGAAATACGAATTAAGCAAAATAAATGAAATATGTAGTGAAACAAAAAGAAAAACAGATGAGTTAGGAGAGTGTGCGTGTGGTAGACGGTAAAACAATTACAGTAAATAACAAATTAGAAAGCTTTGTAAGTAAAGAGGGTAATGATGTTAAAAATGTGGTATCAGTCAGTGATGATAGAGAAACAGTTAGTGAGAGAGTGAGCGAGTAATGGGTTGTAAATGGGGAGAAACAAATGTTAATCAGTTAGAGAGAGAGTATGAAGAGAGTGTACAGAGGGCAAAATTTTCCCGTGGTGTGGTTGTGGGTGAAGAAAATGCTTCACGAGTGTATTTGGGAGACATATGGTCTACAAATAATTGTCCCTTGATTTTTTGTGCATCTGGTAAGGCCAGGATGTGTTGTAACAATGTTGTGTTGCCCTCTGTGTGGAATTAGAATGTGAAATGTTGCGAGGAATGTTGTGATGAGAGAGAGAAAGAGTTTGAGTGGTTCAAGTTAAATAGAAGTTATAAAGAGTTGATAGAGATTTTGAATATCAATATTATGATAAACAATGTAGATTTACCCTGTGTAATAGTAAACAATGAGTATATGAATGATAAGCATTTACCTGTGGGGAGAGTTAATGTACCTGTAGTAGCAGAATATTGTGATAATGATGTAATTGTAATAACAAACACTGACGGAGACTTTATAAAAAATAGTAATGCAGACTTGATTTATGATAAGATAATTAAAGGGGGTAACCCTATATATTATTATTTTGGTACAATGGAAAAAATAAGTTCTTATGGTTATAAAACAAAAAACAACCGTATGTTGTGTATCAGTAAAATTGAACACTGTTATATAAAGACAAGACTAATTTTCGATGATGGAGGATGAATATAAACTCAGAATGGACATTTTAAATACCTTAGTATATGGTTCTGACCTTGCTGATTTAGGTAATGAAGTATGGTAAATAATAAAAAACTATGACGGAAATTTGTAAATAAATGTGTTAATGTCAAATGTATTGTGTCAAGATTATCCTGTTGTAATGTATATTATAGCTTATATGTAAAACATGTTTGTAATAAGAAAAAAGTTTATAATAATATTTGATTTTACTAAAATAATGAATAAGAGACAATAATGAATTTTATTTTGCATTGTGTGTTCATATTAAAAATGTTTTAAATAATGTAACCAAATTATTTTGAGTAGAGGTGGAATTAAAGTAATTGAAAAAAAAAGCTAGTTTTATTAATGAAGTCAAATTAATTTTGATATGAATGGTAACAGATAGTAGTTGATAAACATGTTAACTAAAAGATTCATAGAAAGTAAAAGTTGAAGTAAGTACATGTGTCTGTATATGATGTAATCATGAATGTTGAGACTGAATTAGTGTTTATAAAAACAAGTCTGTCATATAACTGTTGATGTAAACAGGTGTGTTTCCTGTTGTGTGACTAATGTTTACAGGTTGATGTTTGTTTCATGCTTGAGTTGACAACAACAAGAATGTTGTATTTTGATGAATCAGTGCTATGAGCAGATTCTATTATGAAATAAAAGAAACACCAGATGTGAAGAAATGAAGGTAAATTTTTATAATGAAAGGAAATGACTTAATGTTTTGAATACAAGGCAGTTAATATTTATGTGATAGGATTTTGTTAATGGATAATCATTTTGAAAAAATGTAATTAATTTTGAAACTGTTAATTAAATAAAATTAAATTAAATTGGTAATTAAATTAATTAAAAAGATGAATTTTAATAATCAATCTATTTCAATCCAGATTTCAAAGGTAATGATAGATTAAATAATAACTGATGAAAGCAACGCTTAAAATATTCATTTAAAGGAAATGTTTGGGCTAAGATAGTGTTTGGAAACTAAGATGTGTATATAACTGTTCATATAAACTTTTATCAATGTCAATCCATGTTTTATGTTTAACTGTAGATTCCCCACCTAAGTGCGGCCATGACCTCACCGGATCATGACCGTGAAAGTAGTTAATTGTGACAAATCATAAATTTTACTTGTTATAACCGGCTTGTGGTTTGTTTTATTTTGTTAACCCGGTGGTTTGTTAGACTTAGTAGGGGGGTTATTTTTAGGGGAATCTACCAAATTTTGGAACAGGGCTATTTTCACCCAGATAGGGGTGGTAGTCCATTAGGGGTGTATTACTCAATACCAGTAAGTACTATACTGAATTTTTATTGTAACGCCGAAGCAAGGATGGGGGTGGAATAAAAGAAAAAAATGTCCACCCCTTCCGCATCAGTCTTTGTGGAAGCAACTGGGCGCTACAGTCCAGGGGGGGTAATAGTGAGTGTGGATTAGGGGGTGACCCAGTTACAGGTCACGAGGGAGATGTGATTACGGCTAGGTTGAGGTCTGCAAGGGCCAAGAAGCCTAGTGCTGAACACAGCAGATTGTAACGGGTATCAGGGGTTAAGGGATTATTAGGGGGGTTGAAAAAAAAATTTTTTTTGTTGGTATTTTGTATAATCAATGTTACGTTGGAGGAGTAATAATATTGTGAACATTATTCCATTTGTATGAAATTTATATGATTAAACTGTAAGTAGATAGTAAGTTTATATTATCAATTTTAGACCAAGCCAGTATTTTGCAAATAAAAGAACCAGTACTTTGAGAATGAACCAGTATTACTAAGAGGATACAAATCAGTGGTGGGATATGGTACAATGGAAGGCCTGTTTGTTAATTTTTCAATTAAATGTTATAGAGTGAGGTGATACTGTGGTGGGTATCGGTCCGAGCTTATGGTGTTGGAATCTCGAGTAGAGAAGTCCAATAAGAGCGGACGGGTGCTGTCACAGTCGCCAAACTAGGGGGGTAAGTACCCATGATTTTAGTAGAGTTCAGGGGGGTTGCGGCGCCATATCCTCACTGATCCTCTTAGGTTTTAGGCAATGAGAGTTTGTATGCTTCGGCCTACAATCTCTCATTGGGGGGGGGGGGGTATTGTAACGGTACAGAATTGTGTGCTACCCCAGTTTCAATTTTATTTTATATCAATTCAGTTTCAATTTTCAATTGTTAGCTTCCACCTGTGAGGTGCCCCAGTTTAACCAGCAACACACTGTTAGCCTAAACAACTGTCTAGACAACTAGACTAGACGTATTACGTAACTGCCCCAGCAGCAGGCTTTGTGAATCACAGTAAGCAGAGTCCTTCAACAGTATGCAGATTGTCACCACAGAAGCAACAACAGACAGTAAAGTGTAGCATACAGCTTGCTAAATAAAACAGTGGCCTCGGGCGTGCAAGGTAGGCCTGAAGCAAAAGGACTTATCTAATAAAAACATAAAACAGTTCCATTGCAACTCACGGCCACGCGGCCAGCCTATAAAACATCAAGTGTTCGAACAAAGTTACGTCGGCCGACTTTATTTTACCACATGTGGAAACATTGAATTAAAACAGTGAAAATCTAAGTAAATACTGTAAACTAATAAACAATTGCGTGAGTGCGCCCGAAAAACGAAAGCGGTTAAAACGAGACCGTGCAACAAACTATATGGACACACAAGGTGGACGGGTAACTAACAACCTTACATATATACGTAAATCAATTTAAAACAAATGATGATAGCTGATATACATGTAAACCTCAATAATTGAGATCTCTAAGGGAAGGGATTTTGGTAAAAGAAAATAGCAAGGGGAAAAGAGATAAATATGTACTGGTTCATTTAAAATATAAACAATTTGTAATAGGTTAGAAGTAAAAAAGATTTCATTTGTAAATTTGTTTGATTCCATGTTATGCGTTACTAACACTTACTAACAATATAAAATAATATACCAGTTTTTAATTGATGTCCAAGTAAAACGAAGTAATTAATGTGGTTAATAAACTAGAAGTGATCGGTTTTAAAACAAATTGTGTATTATATGTGTACTGATAACCTTCAAATAATCCTTTCTGCAGCTGTGTTCGTCTGTACGATTCTGGAATAGAACCCTAAGGTAAGAGTTTCATATTTGATAGAATTAACATTGTTTCACTGGCACCCGAACAGGGACGGCGAGTGTAAGTTTTTATTACATTCGCCAGACCCAATTAAGCTGCAGAACGGGTTATTTGGGAGTGGGGCGAGGTTGTAAATTGTAGACTGTGATGACAAAGGGGTAAAGCAAAACCAGGCATATTTGTATATGTAAAAAATAATATAAAACAAAAATGGAAAATAATAGTTTGACCGAATCAACGGTCATGAGTGGGTTGGAGGTCCATTCGACTCCAATCCCAGTTCAAAATAGAGAATTAAGTAAGTCAGCTGACATAGATGACTCTGGGATTCAGATAACCCCACCCGTAATGAATAAAAATAAACAATCTGAGGACAATGATATGATAAAAATGATGCAATTGCTTTTGGAGAAAAATACAATGTTGTGTACTAATTTCAGTGAACAGAGTGTAAAATTAAATGAATTAAGTAGCGATTTCAACATAAAATTTAACGAACTTAAGATTGATATTAATGAAGTCAAAATTAAGTGTGAAGGTAACTTTAATGAACTGAAATACGAATTAAGCAAAATAAATGAAATATGTAGTGAAACAAAAAGAAAAACAGATGAGTTAGGAGAGTGTGCGTGTGGTAGACGGTAAAACAATTACAGTAAATAACAAATTAGAAAGCTTTGTAAGTAAAGAGGGTAATGATGTTAAAAATGTGGTATCAGTCAGTGATGATAGAGAAACAGTTAGTGAGAGAGTGAGCGAGTAATGGGTTGTAAATGGGGAGAAACAAATGTTAATCAGTTAGAGAGAGAGTATGAAGAGAGTGTACAGAGGGCAAAATTTTCCCGTGGTGTGGTTGTGGGTGAAGAAAATGCTTCACGAGTGTATTTGGGAGACATATGGTCTACAAATAATTGTCCCTTGATTTTTTGTGCATCTGGTAAGGCCAGGATGTGTTGCCCTCTGTGTGGAATTAGAATGTGAAATGTTGCGAGGAATGTTGTGATGAGAGAGAGAAAGAGTTTGAGTGGTTCAAGTTAAATAGAAGTTATAAAGAGTTGATAGAGATTTTGAATATCAATATTATGATAAACAATGTAGATTTACCCTGTGTAATAGTAAACAATGAGTATATGAATGATAAGCATTTACCTGTGGGGAGAGTTAATGTACCTGTAGTAGCAGAATATTGTGATAATGATGTAATTGTAATAACAAACACTGACGGAGATTTTATAAAAAATAGTAATGCAGACTTGATTTATGATAAGATAATTAAAGGGGGTAACCCTATATATTATTATTTTGGTACAATGGAAAAAATAAGTTCTTATGGTTATAAAACAAAAAACAACCGTATGTTGTGTATCAGTAAAATTGAACACTGTTATATAAAGACAAGACTAATTTTCGATGATGGAGGATGAATATAAACTCAGAATGGACATTTTAAATACCTTAGTATATGGTTCTGACCTTGCTGATTTAGGTAATGAAGTATGGTAAATAATAAAAAACTATGACGGAAATTTGTAAATAAATGTGTTAATGTCAAATGTATTGTGTCAAGATTATCCTGTTGTAATGTATATTATAGCTTATATGTAAAACATGTTTGTAATAAGAAAAAAGTTTATAATAATATTTGATTTTACTAAAATAATGAATAAGAGACAATAATGAATTTTATTTTGCATTGTGTGTTCATATTAAAAATGTTTTAAATAATGTAACCAAATTATTTTGAGTAGAGGTGGAATTAAAGTAATTGAAAAAAAAAGCTAGTTTTATTAATGAAGTCAAATTAATTTTGATATGAATGGTAACAGATAGTAGTTGATAAACATGTTAACTAAAAGATTCATAGAAAGTAAAAGTTGAAGTAAGTACATGTGTCTGTATATGATGTAATCATGAATGTTGAGACTGAATTAGTGTTTATAAAAACAAGTCTGTCATATAACTGTTGATGTAAACAGGTGTGTTTCCTGTTGTGTGACTAATGTTTACAGGTTGATGTTTGTTTCATGCTTGAGTTGACAACAACAAGAATGTTGTATTTTGATGAATCAGTGCTATGAGCAGATTCTATTATGAAATAAAAGAAACACCAGATGTGAAGAAATGAAGGTAAATTTTTATAATGAAAGGAAATGACTTAATGTTTTGAATACAAGGCAGTTAATATTTATGTGATAGGATTTTGTTAATGGATAATCATTTTGAAAAAATGTAATTAATTTTGAAACTGTTAATTAAATAAAATTAAATTAAATTGGTAATTAAATTAATTAAAAAGATGAATTTTAATAATCAATCTATTTCAATCCAGATTTCAAAGGTAATGATAGATTAAATAATAACTGATGAAAGCAACGCTTAAAATATTCATTTAAAGGAAATGTTTGGGCTAAGATAGTGTTTGGAAACTAAGATGTGTATATAACTGTTCATATAAACTTTTATCAATGTCAATCCATGTTTTATGTTTAACTGTAGATTCCCCACCTAAGTGCGGCCATGACCTCACCGGATCATGACCGTGAAAGTAGTTAATTGTGACAAATCATAAATTTTACTTGTTATAACCGGCTTGTGGTTTGTTTTATTTTGTTAACCCGGTGGTTTGTTAGACTTAGTAGGGGGGTTATTTTTAGGGGAATCTACCAAATTTTGGAACAGGGCTATTTTCACCCAGATAGGGGTGGTAGTCCATTAGGGGTGTATTACTCAATACCAGTAAGTACTATACTGAATTTTTATTGTAACGCCGAAGCAAGGATGGGGGTGGAATAAAAGAAAAAAATGTCCACCCCTTCCGCATCAGTCTTTGTGGAAGCAACTGGGCGCTACAGTCCAGGGGGGGTAATAGTGAGTGTGGATTAGGGGGTGACCCAGTTACAGGTCACGAGGGAGATGTGATTACGGCTAGGTTGAGGTCTGCAAGGGCCAAGAAGCCTAGTGCTGAACACAGCAGATTGTAACGGGTATCAGGGGTTAAGGGATTATTAGGGGGGTTGAAAAAAAAATTTTTTTTGTTGGTATTTTGTATAATCAATGTTACGTTGGAGGAGTAATAATATTGTGAACATTATTCCATTTGTATGAAATTTATATGATTAAACTGTAAGTAGATAGTAAGTTTATATTATCAATTTTAGACCAAGCCAGTATTTTGCAAATAAAAGAACCAGTACTTTGAGAATGAACCAGTATTACTAAGAGGATACAAATCAGTGGTGGGATATGGTACAATGGAAGGCCTGTTTGTTAATTTTTCAATTAAATGTTATAGAGTGAGGTGATACTGTGGTGGGTATCGGTCCGAGCTTATGGTGTTGGAATCTCGAGTAGAGAAGTCCAATAAGAGCGGACGGGTGCTGTCACAGTCGCCAAACTAGGGGGGTAAGTACCCATGATTTTAGTAGAGTTCAGGGGGGTTGCGGCGCCATATCCTCACTGATCCTCTTAGGTTTTAGGCAATGAGAGTTTGTATGCTTCGGCCTACAATCTCTCATTGGGGGGGGGGGGTATTGTAACGGTACAGAATTGTGTGCTACCCCAGTTTCAATTTTATTTTATATCAATTCAGTTTCAATTTTCAATTGTTAGCTTCCACCTGTGAGGTGCCCCAGTTTAACCAGCAACACACTGTTAGCCTAAACAACTGTCTAGACAACTAGACTAGACGTATTACGTAACTGCCCCAGCAGCAGGCTTTGTGAATCACAGTAAGCAGAGTCCTTCAACAGTATGCAGATTGTCACCACAGAAGCAACAACAGACAGTAAAGTGTAGCATACAGCTTGCTAAATAAAACAGTGGCCTCGGGCGTGCAAGGTAGGCCTGAAGCAAAAGGACTTATCTAATAAAAACATAAAACAGTTCCATTGCAACTCACGGCCACGCGGCCAGCCTATAAAACATCAAGTGTTCGAACAAAGTTACGTCGGCCGACTTTATTTTACCACATGTGGAAACATTGAATTAAAACAGTGAAAATCTAAGTAAATACTGTAAACTAATAAACAATTGCGTGAGTGCGCCCGAAAAACGAAAGCGGTTAAAACGAGACCGTGCAACAAACTATATGGACACACAAGGTGGACGGGTAACTAACAACCTTACATATATACGTAAATCAATTTAAAACAAATGATGATAGCTGATATACATGTAAACCTCAATAATTGAGATCTCTAAGGGAAGGGATTTTGGTAAAAGAAAATAGCAAGGGGAAAAGAGATAAATATGTACTGGTTCATTTAAAATATAAACAATTTGTAATAGGTTAGAAGTAAAAAAGATTTCATTTGTAAATTTGTTTGATTCCATGTTATGCGTTACTAACACTTACTAACAATATAAAATAATATACCAGTTTTTAATTGATGTCCAAGTAAAACGAAGTAATTAATGTGGTTAATAAACTAGAAGTGATCGGTTTTAAAACAAATTGTGTATTATATGTGTACTGATAACCTTCAAATAATCCTTTCTGCAGCTGTGTTCGTCTGTACGATTCTGGAATAGAACCCTAAGGTAAGAGTTTCATATTTGATAGAATTAACATTGTTTCACTGGCACCCGAACAGGGACGGCGAGTGTAAGTTTTTATTACATTCGCCAGACCCAATTAAGCTGCAGAACGGGTTATTTGGGAGTGGGGCGAGGTTGTAAATTGTAGACTGTGATGACAAAGGGGTAAAGCAAAACCAGGCATATTTGTATATGTAAAAAATAATATAAAACAAAAATGGAAAATAATAGTTTGACCGAATCAACGGTCATGAGTGGGTTGGAGGTCCATTCGACTCCAATCCCAGTTCAAAATAGAGAATTAAGTAAGTCAGCTGACATAGATGACTCTGGGATTCAGATAACCCCACCCGTAATGAATAAAAATAAACAATCTGAGGACAATGATATGATAAAAATGATGCAATTGCTTTTGGAGAAAAATACAATGTTGTGTACTAATTTCAGTGAACAGAGTGTAAAATTAAATGAATTAAGTAGCGATTTCAACATAAAATTTAACGAACTTAAGATTGATATTAATGAAGTCAAAATTAAGTGTGAAGGTAACTTTAATGAACTGAAATACGAATTAAGCAAAATAAATGAAATATGTAGTGAAACAAAAAGAAAAACAGATGAGTTAGGAGAGTGTGCGTGTGGTAGACGGTAAAACAATTACAGTAAATAACAAATTAGAAAGCTTTGTAAGTAAAGAGGGTAATGATGTTAAAAATGTGGTATCAGTCAGTGATGATAGAGAAACAGTTAGTGAGAGAGTGAGCGAGTAATGGGTTGTAAATGGGGAGAAACAAATGTTAATCAGTTAGAGAGAGAGTATGAAGAGAGTGTACAGAGGGCAAAATTTTCCCGTGGTGTGGTTGTGGGTGAAGAAAATGCTTCACGAGTGTATTTGGGAGACATATGGTCTACAAATAATTGTCCCTTGATTTTTTGTGCATCTGGTAAGGCCAGGATGTGTTGTAACAATGTTGTGTTGCCCTCTGTGTGGAATTAGAATGTGAAATGTTGCGAGGAATGTTGTGATGAGAGAGAGAAAGAGTTTGAGTGGTTCAAGTTAAATAGAAGTTATAAAGAGTTGATAGAGATTTTGAATATCAATATTATGATAAACAATGTAGATTTACCCTGTGTAATAGTAAACAATGAGTATATGAATGATAAGCATTTACCTGTGGGGAGAGTTAATGTACCTGTAGTAGCAGAATATTGTGATAATGATGTAATTGTAATAACAAACACTGACGGAGACTTTATAAAAAATAGTAATGCAGACTTGATTTATGATAAGATAATTAAAGGGGGTAACCCTATATATTATTATTTTGGTACAATGGAAAAAATAAGTTCTTATGGTTATAAAACAAAAAACAACCGTATGTTGTGTATCAGTAAAATTGAACACTGTTATATAAAGACAAGACTAATTTTCGATGATGGAGGATGAATATAAACTCAGAATGGACATTTTAAATACCTTAGTATATGGTTCTGACCTTGCTGATTTAGGTAATGAAGTATGGTAAATAATAAAAAACTATGACGGAAATTTGTAAATAAATGTGTTAATGTCAAATGTATTGTGTCAAGATTATCCTGTTGTAATGTATATTATAGCTTATATGTAAAACATGTTTGTAATAAGAAAAAAGTTTATAATAATATTTGATTTTACTAAAATAATGAATAAGAGACAATAATGAATTTTATTTTGCATTGTGTGTTCATATTAAAAATGTTTTAAATAATGTAACCAAATTATTTTGAGTAGAGGTGGAATTAAAGTAATTGAAAAAAAAAGCTAGTTTTATTAATGAAGTCAAATTAATTTTGATATGAATGGTAACAGATAGTAGTTGATAAACATGTTAACTAAAAGATTCATAGAAAGTAAAAGTTGAAGTAAGTACATGTGTCTGTATATGATGTAATCATGAATGTTGAGACTGAATTAGTGTTTATAAAAACAAGTCTGTCATATAACTGTTGATGTAAACAGGTGTGTTTCCTGTTGTGTGACTAATGTTTACAGGTTGATGTTTGTTTCATGCTTGAGTTGACAACAACAAGAATGTTGTATTTTGATGAATCAGTGCTATGAGCAGATTCTATTATGAAATAAAAGAAACACCAGATGTGAAGAAATGAAGGTAAATTTTTATAATGAAAGGAAATGACTTAATGTTTTGAATACAAGGCAGTTAATATTTATGTGATAGGATTTTGTTAATGGATAATCATTTTGAAAAAATGTAATTAATTTTGAAACTGTTAATTAAATAAAATTAAATTAAATTGGTAATTAAATTAATTAAAAAGATGAATTTTAATAATCAATCTATTTCAATCCAGATTTCAAAGGTAATGATAGATTAAATAATAACTGATGAAAGAAATGCTTAAAATATTCATTTAAAGGAAATGTTTGGGCTAAGATAGTGTTTGGAAACTAAGATGTGTATATAACTGTTCATATAAACTTTTATCAATGTCAATCCATGTTTTATGTTTAACTGTAGATTCCCCACCTAAGTGCGGCCATGACCTCACCGGATCATGACCGTGAAAGTAGTTAATTGTGACAAATCATAAATTTTACTTGTTATAACCGGCTTGTGGTTTGTTTTATTTTGTTAACCCGGTGGTTTGTTAGACTTAGTAGGGGGGTTATTTTTAGGGGAATCTACCAAATTTTGGAACAGGGCTATTTTCACCCAGATAGGGGTGGTAGTCCATTAGGGGTGTATTACTCAATACCAGTAAGTACTATACTGAATTTTTATTGTAACGCCAAAGCAAGGATGGGGGTGGAATAAAAGAAAAAAATGTCCACCCCTTCCGCATCAGTCTTTGTGGAAGCAACTGGGCGCTACAGTCCAGGGGGGGTAATAGTGAGTGTGGATTAGGGGGTGACCCAGTTACAGGTCACGAGGGAGATGTGATTACGGCTAGGTTGAGGTCTGCAAGGGCCAAGAAGCCTAGTGCTGAACACAGCAGATTGTAACGGGTATCAGGGGTTAAGGGATTATTAGGGGGGTTGAAAAAAAAATTTTTTTTGTTGGTATTTTGTATAATCAATGTTACGTTGGAGGAGTAATAATATTGTGAACATTATTCCATTTGTATGAAATTTATATGATTAAACTGTAAGTAGATAGTAAGTTTATATTATCAATTTTAGACAAAGCCAGTATTTTGCAAATAAAAGAACCAGTACTTTGAGAATGAACCAGTATTACTAAGAGGATACAAATCAGTGGTGGGATATGGTACAATGGAAGGCCTGTTTGTTAATTTTTCAATTAAATGTTATAGAGTGAGGTGATACTGTGGTGGGTATCGGTCCGAGCTTATGGTGTTGGAATCTCGAGTAGAGAAGTCCAATAAGAGCGGACGGGTGCTGTCACAGTCGCCAAACTAGGGGGGTAAGTACCCATGATTTTAGTAGAGTTCAGGGGGTTGCGGCGCCATATCCTCACTGATCCTCTTAGGTTTTAGGCAATGAGAGTTTGTATGCTTCGGCCTACAATCTCTCATTGGGGGGGGGGGGGGTATTGTAACGGTACAGAATTGTGTGCTACCCCAGTTTCAATTTTATTTTATATCAATTCAGTTTCAATTTTCAATTGTTAGCTTCCACCTGTGAGGTGCCCCAGTTTAACCAGCAACACACTGTTAGCCTAAACAACTGTCTAGACAACTAGACTAGACGTATTACGTAACTGCCCCAGCAGCAGGCTTTGTGAATCACAGTAAGCAGAGTCCTTCAACAGTATGCAGATTGTCACCACAGAAGCAACAACAGACAGTAAAGTGTAGCATACAGCTTGCTAAATAAAACAGTGGCCTCGGGCGTGCAAGGTAGGCCTGAAGCAAAAGGACTTATCTAATAAAAACATAAAACAGTTCCATTGCAACTCACGGCCACGCGGCCAGCCTATAAAACATCAAGTGTTCGAACAAAGTTACGTCGGCCGACTTTATTTTACCACATGTGGAAACATTGAATTAAAACAGTGAAAATCTAAGTAAATACTGTAAACTAATAAACAATTGCGTGAGTGCGCCCGAAAAACGAAAGCGGTTAAAACGAGACCGTGCAACAAACTATATGGACACACAAGGTGGACGGGTAACTAACAACCTTACATATATACGTAAATCAATTTAAAACAAATGATGATAGCTGATATACATGTAAACCTCAATAATTGAGATCTCTAAGGGAAGGGATTTTGGTAAAAGAAAATAGCAAGGGGAAAAGAGATAAATATGTACTGGTTCATTTAAAATATAAACAATTTGTAATAGGTTAGAAGTAAAAAAGATTTCATTTGTAAATTTGTTTGATTCCATGTTATGCGTTACTAACACTTACTAACAATATAAAATAATATACCAGTTTTTAATTGATGTCCAAGTAAAACGAAGTAATTAATGTGGTTAATAAACTAGAAGTGATCGTTTTTAAAACAAATTGTGTATTATATGTGTACTGATAACCTTCAAATAATCCTTTCTGCAGCTGTGTTCGTCTGTACGATTCTGGAATAGAACCCTAAGGTAAGAGTTTCATATTTGATAGAATTAACATTGTTTCACTGGCACCCGAACAGGGACGGCGAGTGTAAGTTTTTATTACATTCGCCAGACCCAATTAAGCTGCAGAACGGGTTATTTGGGAGTGGGGCGAGGTTGTAAATTGTAGACTGTGATGACAAAGGGGTAAAGCAAAACCAGGCATATTTGTATATGTAAAAAATAATATAAAACAAAAATGGAAAATAATAGTTTGACCGAATCAACGGTCATGAGTGGGTTGGAGGTCCATTCGACTCCAATCCCAGTTCAAAATAGAGAATTAAGTAAGTCAGCTGACATAGATGACTCTGGGATTCAGATAACCCCACCCGTAATGAATAAAAATAAACAATCTGAGGACAATGATATGATAAAAATGATGCAATTGCTTTTGGAGAAAAATACAATGTTGTGTACTAATTTCAGTGAACAGAGTGTAAAATTAAATGAATTAAGTAGCGATTTCAACATAAAATTTAACGAACTTAAGATTGATATTAATGAAGTCAAAATTAAGTGTGAAGGTAACTTTAATGAACTGAAATACGAATTAAGCAAAATAAATGAAATATGTAGTGAAACAAAAAGAAAAACAGATGAGTTAGGAGAGTGTGCGTGTGGTAGACGGTAAAACAATTACAGTAAATAACAAATTAGAAAGCTTTGTAAGTAAAGAGGGTAATGATGTTAAAAATGTGGTATCAGTCAGTGATGATAGAGAAACAGTTAGTGAGAGAGTGAGCGAGTAATGGGTTGTAAATGGGGAGAAACAAATGTTAATCAGTTAGAGAGAGAGTATGAAGAGAGTGTACAGAGGGCAAAATTTTCCCGTGGTGTGGTTGTGGGTGAAGAAAATGCTTCACGAGTGTATTTGGGAGACATATGGTCTACAAATAATTGTCCCTTGATTTTTTGTGCATCTGGTAAGGCCAGGATGTGTTGCCCTCTGTGTGGAATTAGAATGTGAAATGTTGCGAGGAATGTTGTGATGAGAGAGAGAAAGAGTTTGAGTGGTTCAAGTTAAATAGAAGTTATAAAGAGTTGATAGAGATTTTGAATATCAATATTATGATAAACAATGTAGATTTACCCTGTGTAATAGTAAACAATGAGTATATGAATGATAAGCATTTACCTGTGGGGAGAGTTAATGTACCTGTAGTAGCAGAATATTGTGATAATGATGTAATTGTAATAACAAACACTGACGGAGATTTTATAAAAAATAGTAATGCAGACTTGATTTATGATAAGATAATTAAAGGGGGTAACCCTATATATTATTATTTTGGTACAATGGAAAAAATAAGTTCTTATGGTTATAAAACAAAAAACAACCGTATGTTGTGTATCAGTAAAATTGAACACTGTTATATAAAGACAAGACTAATTTTCGATGATGGAGGATGAATATAAACTCAGAATGGACATTTTAAATACCTTAGTATATGGTTCTGACCTTGCTGATTTAGGTAATGAAGTATGGTAAATAATAAAAAACTATGACGGAAATTTGTAAATAAATGTGTTAATGTCAAATGTATTGTGTCAAGATTATCCTGTTGTAATGTATATTATAGCTTATATGTAAAACATGTTTGTAATAAGAAAAAAGTTTATAATAATATTTGATTTTACTAAAATAATGAATAAGAGACAATAATGAATTTTATTTTGCATTGTGTGTTCATATTAAAAATGTTTTAAATAATGTAACCAAATTATTTTGAGTAGAGGTGGAATTAAAGTAATTGAAAAAAAAAGCTAGTTTTATTAATGAAGTCAAATTAATTTTGATATGAATGGTAACAGATAGTAGTTGATAAACATGTTAACTAAAAGATTCATAGAAAGTAAAAGTTGAAGTAAGTACATGTGTCTGTATATGATGTAATCATGAATGTTGAGACTGAATTAGTGTTTATAAAAACAAGTCTGTCATATAACTGTTGATGTAAACAGGTGTGTTTCCTGTTGTGTGACTAATGTTTACAGGTTGATGTTTGTTTCATGCTTGAGTTGACAACAACAAGAATGTTGTATTTTGATGAATCAGTGCTATGAGCAGATTCTATTATGAAATAAAAGAAACACCAGATGTGAAGAAATGAAGGTAAATTTTTATAATGAAAGGAAATGACTTAATGTTTTGAATACAAGGCAGTTAATATTTATGTGATAGGATTTTGTTAATGGATAATCATTTTGAAAAAATGTAATTAATTTTGAAACTGTTAATTAAATAAAATTAAATTAAATTGGTAATTAAATTAATTAAAAAGATGAATTTTAATAATCAATCTATTTCAATCCAGATTTCAAAGGTAATGATAGATTAAATAATAACTGATGAAAGCAACGCTTAAAATATTCATTTAAAGGAAATGTTTGGGCTAAGATAGTGTTTGGAAACTAAGATGTGTATATAACTGTTCATATAAACTTTTATCAATGTCAATCCATGTTTTATGTTTAACTGTAGATTCCCCACCTAAGTGCGGCCATGACCTCACCGGATCATGACCGTGAAAGTAGTTAATTGTGACAAATCATAAATTTTACTTGTTATAACCGGCTTGTGGTTTGTTTTATTTTGTTAACCCGGTGGTTTGTTAGACTTAGTAGGGGGGTTATTTTTAGGGGAATCTACCAAATTTTGGAACAGGGCTATTTTCACCCAGATAGGGGTGGTAGTCCATTAGGGGTGTATTACTCAATACCAGTAAGTACTATACTGAATTTTTATTGTAACGCCGAAGCAAGGATGGGGGTGGAATAAAAGAAAAAAATGTCCACCCCTTCCGCATCAGTCTTTGTGGAAGCAACTGGGCGCTACAGTCCAGGGGGGGTAATAGTGAGTGTGGATTAGGGGGTGACCCAGTTACAGGTCACGAGGGAGATGTGATTACGGCTAGGTTGAGGTCTGCAAGGGCCAAGAAGCCTAGTGCTGAACACAGCAGATTGTAACGGGTATCAGGGGTTAAGGGATTATTAGGGGGGTTGAAAAAAAAATTTTTTTTGTTGGTATTTTGTATAATCAATGTTACGTTGGAGGAGTAATAATATTGTGAACATTATTCCATTTGTATGAAATTTATATGATTAAACTGTAAGTAGATAGTAAGTTTATATTATCAATTTTAGACCAAGCCAGTATTTTGCAAATAAAAGAACCAGTACTTTGAGAATGAACCAGTATTACTAAGAGGATACAAATCAGTGGTGGGATATGGTACAATGGAAGGCCTGTTTGTTAATTTTTCAATTAAATGTTATAGAGTGAGGTGATACTGTGGTGGGTATCGGTCCGAGCTTATGGTGTTGGAATCTCGAGTAGAGAAGTCCAATAAGAGCGGACGGGTGCTGTCACAGTCGCCAAACTAGGGGGGTAAGTACCCATGATTTTAGTAGAGTTCAGGGGGGTTGCGGCGCCATATCCTCACTGATCCTCTTAGGTTTTAGGCAATGAGAGTTTGTATGCTTCGGCCTACAATCTCTCATTGGGGGGGGGGGGGGTATTGTAACGGTACAGAATTGTGTGCTACCCCAGTTTCAATTTTATTTTATATCAATTCAGTTTCAATTTTCAATTGTTAGCTTCCACCTGTGAGGTGCCCCAGTTTAACCAGCAACACACTGTTAGCCTAAACAACTGTCTAGACAACTAGACTAGACGTATTACGTAACTGCCCCAGCAGCAGGCTTTGTGAATCACAGTAAGCAGAGTCCTTCAACAGTATGCAGATTGTCACCACAGAAGCAACAACAGACAGTAAAGTGTAGCATACAGCTTGCTAAATAAAACAGTGGCCTCGGGCGTGCAAGGTAGGCCTGAAGCAAAAGGACTTATCTAATAAAAACATAAAACAGTTCCATTGCAACTCACGGCCACGCGGCCAGCCTATAAAACATCAAGTGTTCGAACAAAGTTACGTCGGCCGACTTTATTTTACCACATGTGGAAACATTGAATTAAAACAGTGAAAATCTAAGTAAATACTGTAAACTAATAAACAATTGCGTGAGTGCGCCCGAAAAACGAAAGCGGTTAAAACGAGACCGTGCAACAAACTATATGGACACACAAGGTGGACGGGTAACTAACAACCTTACATATATACGTAAATCAATTTAAAACAAATGATGATAGCTGATATACATGTAAACCTCAATAATTGAGATCTCTAAGGGAAGGGATTTTGGTAAAAGAAAATAGCAAGGGGAAAAGAGATAAATATGTACTGGTTCATTTAAAATATAAACAATTTGTAATAGGTTAGAAGTAAAAAAGATTTCATTTGTAAATTTGTTTGATTCCATGTTATGCGTTACTAACACTTACTAACAATATAAAATAATATACCAGTTTTTAATTGATGTCCAAGTAAAACGAAGTAATTAATGTGGTTAATAAACTAGAAGTGATCGGTTTTAAAACAAATTGTGTATTATATGTGTACTGATAACCTTCAAATAATCCTTTCTGCAGCTGTGTTCGTCTGTACGATTCTGGAATAGAACCCTAAGGTAAGAGTTTCATATTTGATAGAATTAACATTGTTTCACTGGCACCCGAACAGGGACGGCGAGTGTAAGTTTTTATTACATTCGCCAGACCCAATTAAGCTGCAGAACGGGTTATTTGGGAGTGGGGCGAGGTTGTAAATTGTAGACTGTGATGACAAAGGGGTAAAGCAAAACCAGGCATATTTGTATATGTAAAAAATAATATAAAACAAAAATGGAAAATAATAGTTTGACCGAATCAACGGTCATGAGTGGGTTGGAGGTCCATTCGACTCCAATCCCAGTTCAAAATAGAGAATTAAGTAAGTCAGCTGACATAGATGACTCTGGGATTCAGATAACCCCACCCGTAATGAATAAAAATAAACAATCTGAGGACAATGATATGATAAAAATGATGCAATTGCTTTTGGAGAAAAATACAATGTTGTGTACTAATTTCAGTGAACAGAGTGTAAAATTAAATGAATTAAGTAGCGATTTCAACATAAAATTTAACGAACTTAAGATTGATATTAATGAAGTCAAAATTAAGTGTGAAGGTAACTTTAATGAACTGAAATACGAATTAAGCAAAATAAATGAAATATGTAGTGAAACAAAAAGAAAAACAGATGAGTTAGGAGAGTGTGCGTGTGGTAGACGGTAAAACAATTACAGTAAATAACAAATTAGAAAGCTTTGTAAGTAAAGAGGGTAATGATGTTAAAAATGTGGTATCAGTCAGTGATGATAGAGAAACAGTTAGTGAGAGAGTGAGCGAGTAATGGGTTGTAAATGGGGAGAAACAAATGTTAATCAGTTAGAGAGAGAGTATGAAGAGAGTGTACAGAGGGCAAAATTTTCCCGTGGTGTGGTTGTGGGTGAAGAAAATGCTTCACGAGTGTATTTGGGAGACATATGGTCTACAAATAATTGTCCCTTGATTTTTTGTGCATCTGGTAAGGCCAGGATGTGTTGTAACAATGTTGTGTTGCCCTCTGTGTGGAATTAGAATGTGAAATGTTGCGAGGAATGTTGTGATGAGAGAGAGAAAGAGTTTGAGTGGTTCAAGTTAAATAGAAGTTATAAAGAGTTGATAGAGATTTTGAATATCAATATTATGATAAACAATGTAGATTTACCCTGTGTAATAGTAAACAATGAGTATATGAATGATAAGCATTTACCTGTGGGGAGAGTTAATGTACCTGTAGTAGCAGAATATTGTGATAATGATGTAATTGTAATAACAAACACTGACGGAGATTTTATAAAAAATAGTAATGCAGACTTGATTTATGATAAGATAATTAAAGGGGGTAACCCTATATATTATTATTTTGGTACAATGGAAAAAATAAGTTCTTATGGTTATAAAACAAAAAACAACCGTATGTTGTGTATCAGTAAAATTGAACACTGTTATATAAAGACAAGACTAATTTTCGATGATGGAGGATGAATATAAACTCAGAATGGACATTTTAAATACCTTAGTATATGGTTCTGACCTTGCTGATTTAGGTAATGAAGTATGGTAAATAATAAAAAACTATGACGGAAATTTGTAAATAAATGTGTTAATGTCAAATGTATTGTGTCAAGATTATCCTGTTGTAATGTATATTATAGCTTATATGTAAAACATGTTTGTAATAAGAAAAAAGTTTATAATAATATTTGATTTTACTAAAATAATGAATAAGAGACAATAATGAATTTTATTTTGCATTGTGTGTTCATATTAAAAATGTTTTAAATAATGTAACCAAATTATTTTGAGTAGAGGTGGAATTAAAGTAATTGAAAAAAAAAGCTAGTTTTATTAATGAAGTCAAATTAATTTTGATATGAATGGTAACAGATAGTAGTTGATAAACATGTTAACTAAAAGATTCATAGAAAGTAAAAGTTGAAGTAAGTACATGTGTCTGTATATGATGTAATCATGAATGTTGAGACTGAATTAGTGTTTATAAAAACAAGTCTGTCATATAACTGTTGATGTAAACAGGTGTGTTTCCTGTTGTGTGACTAATGTTTACAGGTTGATGTTTGTTTCATGCTTGAGTTGACAACAACAAGAATGTTGTATTTTGATGAATCAGTGCTATGAGCAGATTCTATTATGAAATAAAAGAAACACCAGATGTGAAGAAATGAAGGTAAATTTTTATAATGAAAGGAAATGACTTAATGTTTTGAATACAAGGCAGTTAATATTTATGTGATAGGATTTTGTTAATGGATAATCATTTTGAAAAAATGTAATTAATTTTGAAACTGTTAATTAAATAAAATTAAATTAAATTGGTAATTAAATTAATTAAAAAGAAGAAATTTTAATAATCAATCTATTTCAATCCAGATTTCAAAGGTAATGATAGATTAAATAATAACTGATGAAAGCAACGCTTAAAATATTCATTTAAAGGAAATGTTTGGGCTAAGATAGTGTTTGGAAACTAAGATGTGTATATAACTGTTCATATAAACTTTTATCAATGTCAATCCATGTTTTATGTTTAACTGTAGATTCCCCACCTAAGTGCGGCCATGACCTCACCGGATCATGACCGTGAAAGTAGTTAATTGTGACAAATCATAAATTTTACTTGTTATAACCGGCTTGTGGTTTGTTTTATTTTGTTAACCCGGTGGTTTGTTAGACTTAGTAGGGGGGTTATTTTTAGGGGAATCTACCAAATTTTGGAACAGGGCTATTTTCACCCAGATAGGGGTGGTAGTCCATTAGGGGTGTATTACTCAATACCAGTAAGTACTATACTGAATTTTTATTGTAACGCCGAAGCAAGGATGGGGGTGGAATAAAAGAAAAAAATGTCCACCCCTTCCGCATCAGTCTTTGTGGAAGCAACTGGGCGCTACAGTCCAGGGGGGGTAATAGTGAGTGTGGATTAGGGGGTGACCCAGTTACAGGTCACGAGGGAGATGTGATTACGGCTAGGTTGAGGTCTGCAAGGGCCAAGAAGCCTAGTGCTGAACACAGCAGATTGTAACGGGTATCAGGGGTTAAGGGATTATTAGGGGGGTTGAAAAAAAAATTTTTTTTGTTGGTATTTTGTATAATCAATGTTACGTTGGAGGAGTAATAATATTGTGAACATTATTCCATTTGTATGAAATTTATATGATTAAACTGTAAGTAGATAGTAAGTTTATATTATCAATTTTAGACCAAGCCAGTATTTTGCAAATAAAAGAACCAGTACTTTGAGAATGAACCAGTATTACTAAGAGGATACAAATCAGTGGTGGGATATGGTACAATGGAAGGCCTGTTTGTTAATTTTTCAATTAAATGTTATAGAGTGAGGTGATACTGTGGTGGGTATCGGTCCGAGCTTATGGTGTTGGAATCTCGAGTAGAGAAGTCCAATAAGAGCGGACGGGTGCTGTCACAGTCGCCAAACTAGGGGGGTAAGTACCCATGATTTTAGTAGAGTTCAGGGGGGTTGCGGCGCCATATCCTCACTGATCCTCTTAGGTTTTAGGCAATGAGAGTTTGTATGCTTCGGCCTACAATCTCTCATTGGGGGGGGGGGTATTGTAACGGTACAGAATTGTGTGCTACCCCAGTTTCAATTTTATTTTATATCAATTCAGTTTCAATTTTCAATTGTTAGCTTCCACCTGTGAGGTGCCCCAGTTTAACCAGCAACACACTGTAAGCCTAAACAACTGTCTAGACAACTAGACTAGATGTATTACGTAACTGCCCCAGCAGCAGGCTTTGTGAATCACAGTAAGCAGAGTCCTTCAACAGTATGCAGATTGTCACCACAGAAGCAACAACAGACAGTAAAGTGTAGTATACAGCTTGCTAAATAAAACAGTGGCCTCGGGCGTGCAATGTAGGCCTGAAGCAAAAGGGCCTATCTAATAAAAACATAAAACAGTTCCATTGCAACTCACGGCCGCGCGGCCAGCCTATAAAACATCAAGTGTTCGAACAAAGTTACGTCGGCCGACTTTATTTTACCACATGTGGAAACATTGAATTAAAACAGTGAAAATCTAAGTAAATACTGTAAACTAATAAACAATTGCGTGAGTGCGCCCGAAAAACGAAAGCGGTTAAAACGAGACCGTGCAACAAACTATATGGACACACAAGGTGGACGGGTAACTAACAACCTTACATATATACGTAAATCAATTTAAACCAAATGATGATAGCTGATATACATGTAAACCTCAATAATTGAGATCTCTAAGGGAAGGGATTTTGGTAAAAGAAAATAGCAAGGGGAAAAGAGATAAATATGTACTGGTTCATTTAAAATATAAACAATTTGTAATAGGTTAGAAGTAAAAAAGATTTCATTTGTAAATTTGTTTGATTCCATGTTATGCGTTACTAACACTTACTAACAATATAAAATAATATACCAGTTTTTAATTGATGTCCAAGTAAAACGAAGTAATTAATGTGGTTAATAAACTAGAAGTGATCGGTTTTAAAACAAATTGTGTATTATATGTGTACTGATAACCTTCAAATAATCCTTTCTGCAGCTGTGTTCGTCAGTACGACTCTGGAATAGAACCCTAAGGTAAGAGTTTCATATTTGATAGAATTAATATTGTTTCACTGGCACCCGAACAGGGACGGCGAGTGTAAGTTTTTATTACATTCGCCAGACCCAATTAAGCTGCAGAACGGGTTATTTGGGAGTGGGGCGAGGTTGTAAATTGTAGACTGTGATGACAAAGGGGTAAAGCAAAACCAGGCATATTTGTATATGTAAAAAATAATATAAAACAAAAATGGAAAATAATAGTTTGACCGAATCAACGGTCATGAGTGGGTTGGAGGTCCATTCGACTCCAATCCCAGTTCAAAATAGAGAATTAAGTAAGTCAGCTGACATAGATGACTCTGGGATTCAGATAACCCCACCCGTAATGAATAAAAATAAACAATCTGAGGACAATGATATGATAAAAATGATGCAATTGCTTTTGGAGAAAAATACAATGTTGTGTACTAATTTCAGTGAACAGAGTGTAAAATTAAATGAATTAAGTAGCGATTTCAACATAAAATTTAACGAACTTAAGATTGATATTAATGAAGTCAAAATTAAGTGTGAAGGTAACTTTAATGAACTGAAATACGAATTAAGCAAAATAAATGAAATATGTAGTGAAACAAAAAGAAAAACAGATGAGTTAGGAGAGAGTGTGTGCGTGTGGTAGACGGTAAAACAATTACAGTAAATGACAAATTAGAAAGCTTTGTAAGTAAAGAGGGTAATGATGTTAAAAATGTGGTATCAGTCAGTGATGATAGAGAAACAGTTAGTGAGAGAGTGAGCGAGTAATGCGTTGTAAATGGGGAGAAACAAATGTTAATCAGTTAGAGAGAGAGTATGAAGAGAGTGTACAGAGGGCAAAATTTTCCCGTGGTGTGGTTGTGGGTGAAGAAAATGCTTCACGAGTGTATTTTGGAGACATATGGTCTACAAATAATTGTCCCTTGATTTTTTGTGCATCTGGTAAGGCCAGGATGTGTTGTAACAATGTTGTGTTGCCCTCTGTGTGGAATTAGAATGTGAAATGTTGCGAGGAATGTTGTGATGAGAGAGAGAAAGAGTTTGAGTGGTTCAAGTTAAATAGAAGTTATAAAGAGTTGATAGAGATTTTGAATATCAATATTATGATAAACAATGTAGATTTACCCTGTGTAATAGTAAACAATGAGTATATGAATGATAAGCATTTACCTGTGGGGAGAGTTAATGTACCTGTAGTAGCAGAATATTGTGATAATGATGTAATTGTAATAACAAACACTGACAGAGACTTTATAAAAAATAGTAATGCAGACTTGATTTATGATAAGATAATTAAAGGGGGTAACCCTATATATTATTATTTTGGTACAATGGAAAAAATAAGTTCTTATGGTTATAAAACAAAAAACAACCGTATGTTGTGTATCAGTAAAATTGAACACTGTTATATAAAGACAAGACTAATTTTCGATGATGGAGGATGAATATAAACTCAGAATGGACATTTTAAATACCTTAGTATATGGTTCTGACCTTGCTGATTTAGGTAATGAAGTATGGTAAATAATAAAAAACTATGACGGAAATTTGTAAATAAATGTGTTAATGTCAAATGTATTGTGTCAAGATTATCCTGTTGTAATGTATATTATAGCTTATATGTAAAACATGTTTGTAATAAGAAAAAAGTTTATAATAATATTTGATTTTACTAAAATAATGAATAAGAGACAATAATGAATTTTATTTTGCATTGTGTGTTCATATTAAAAATGTTTTAAATAATGTAACCAAATTATTTTGAGTAGAGGTGGAATTAAAGTAATTGAAAAAAAAAGCTAGTTTTATTAATGAAGTCAAATTAATTTTGATATGAATGGTAACAGATAGTAGTTGATAAACATGTTAACTAAAAGATTCATAGAAAGTAAAAGTTGAAGTAAGTACATGTGTCTGTATATGATGTAATCATGAATGTTGAGACTGAATTAGTGTTTATAAAAACAAGTCTGTCATATAACTGTTGATGTAAACAGGTGTGTTTCCTGTTGTGTGACTAATGTTTACAGGTTGATGTTTGTTTCATGCTTGAGTTGACAACAACAAGAATGTTGTATTTTGATGAATCAGTGATATGAGCAGATTCTATTATGGAATAAAAGAAACACCAGATGTGAAGAAATGAAGGTAAATTTTTATAATGAAAGGAAATGACTTAATGTTTTGAATACAAGGCAGTTAATATTTATGTGATAGGATTTTGTTAATGGATAATCATTTTGAAAAAATGTAATTAATTGTGAAACTGTTAATTAAACAAAATTAAATTAAATTGGTAATTAAATTAATTAAAAAGATGAATTTTAATAATCAATCTATTTCAATCCAGATTTCAAAGGTAATGATAGATTAAATAATAACTGATGAAAGCAACGCTTAAAATATTCATTTAAAGGAAATGTTTGGGCTAAGATAGTGTTTGGAAACTAAGATGTGTATATAACTGTTCATATAAACTTTTATCAATGTCAATCCATGTTTTATGTTTAACTGTAGATTCCCCACCTAAGTGCGGCCATGACCTCACCGGATCATGACCGTGAAAGTAGTTAATTGTGACAAATCATAAATTTTACTTGTTATAACTGGCTTGTGGTTTGTTTTATTTTGTTAACCCGGTGGTTTGTTAGACTTAGTAGGGGGGGTTATTTTTAGGGGAATCTACCAAATTTTGGAACAGGGCTATTTTCACCCAGATAGGGGTGGTAGTCCATTAGGGGTGTATTACTCAATACCAGTAAGTAGTATACTGAATTTTTATTGTAACGCCGAAGCAAGGATGGGGGTGGAATAAAAGAAAAAAATGTCCACCCCTTCCGCATCAGTCTTTGTGGAAGCAACTGGGCGCTACAGTCCAGGGGGGGTAATAGTGAGTGTGGATTAGGGGGTGACCCAGTTACAGGTCACGAGGGAGATGTGATTACGGCTAGGTTGAGGTCTGCAAGGGCCAAGAAGCCTAGTGCTGAACACAGCAGATTGTAACGGGTATCAGGGGTTAAGGGATTATTAGGGGGGTTGAAAAAAAAAAAAATTTTTGTTGTTGGTATTTTGTATAATCAATGTTACGTTGGAGGAGTAATAATATTGTGAACATTATTCCATTTGTATGAAATTTATATGATTAAACTGTAAGTAGATAGTAAGTTTATATTATCAATTTTAGACCAAGCCAGTATTTTGCAAATAAAAGAACCAGTACTTTGAGAATGAACCAGTATTACTAAGAGGATACAAATCAGTGGTGGGATATGGTACAATGGAAGGCCTGTTTGTTAATTTTTCAATTAAATGTTATAGAGTGAGGTGATACTGTGGTGGGTATCGGTCCGAGCTTATGGTGTTGGAATCTCGAGTAGAGAAGTCCAATAAGAGCGGACGGGTGCTGTCACAGTCGCCAAACTAGGGGGGTAAGTACCCATGATTTTAGTAGAGTTCAGGGGGGTTGCGGCGCCATATCCTCACTGATCCTCTTAGGTTTTAGGCAATGAGAGTTTGTATGCTTCGGCCTACAATCTCTCATTGGGGGGGGGGGTATTGTAACGGTACAGAATTGTGTGCTACCCCAGTTTCAATTTTATTTTATATCAATTCAGTTTCAATTTTCAATTGTTAGCTTCCACCTGTGAGGTGCCCCAGTTTAACCAGCAACACACTGTAAGCCTAAACAACTGTCTAGACAACTAGACTAGATGTATTACGTAACTGCCCCAGCAGCAGGCTTTGTGAATCACAGTAAGCAGAGTCCTTCAACAGTATGCAGATTGTCACCACAGAAGCAACAACAGACAGTAAAGTGTAGTATACAGCTTGCTAAATAAAACAGTGGCCTCGGGCGTGCAATGTAGGCCTGAAGCAAAAGGACTTATCTAATAAAAACATAAAACAGTTCCATTGCAACTCACGGCCGCGCGGCCAGCCTATAAAACATCAAGTGTTCGAACAAAGTTACGTCGGCCGACTTTATTTTACCACATGTGGAAACATTGAATTAAAACAGTGAAAATCTAAGTAAATACTGTAAACTAATAAACAATTGCGTGAGTGCGCCCGAAAAACGAAAGCGGTTAAAACGAGACCGTGCAACAAACTATATGGACACACAAGGTGGACGGGTAACTAACAACCTTACATATATACGTAAATCAATTTAAAACAAATGATGATAGTTGATATACATGTAAACCTCAATAATTGAGATCTCTAAGGGAAGGGATTTTGGTAAAAGAAAATAGCAAGGGGAAAAGAGATAAATATGTACTGGTTCATTTAAAATATAAACAATTTGTAATAGGTTAGAAGTAAAAAAGATTTCATTTGTAAATTTGTTTGATTCCATGTTATGCGTTACTAACACTTACTAACAATATAAAATAATATACCAGTTTTTAATTGATGTCCAAGTAAAACGAAGTAATTAATGTGGTTAATAAACTAGAAGTGATCGGTTTTAAAACAAATTGTGTATTATATGTGTACTGATAACCTTCAAATAATCCTTTCTGCAGCTGTGTTCGTCTGTACGACTCTGGAATAGAACCCTAAGGTAAGAGTTTCATATTTGATAGAATTAATATTGTTTCAACACGATCCATACAGACAAGAGTGCGGGAAACCATAGTATATGGTAGGTACAATCCAAGTATAGGACAAACACCAACCTCGTATTTTTTATCGCATGTTTGCAGGGCAAGATATTTAGATCCACCCATGGATGACAGATATGTGGTGGAAGCTTTGAGTCATCATTTTCCTGAAACGGTAAGCTTAGCACAATTTGCTAGTCAAGCCAATACTATAGAAGCGATGTGATTATTACTCACTGATTATAAGAGGAAAATGAATTGTGACAATCGCGCTAAACAAGGGAATATGAGAAGAGACAGCTACCGTAATACATATCCGGAAGAACAAAACCGTGATAGGAATCAAATAGTAGAAAGGAACGACCAAAGAAATGTTCCAAGATACCAGGATAGGGAAGGTGGAAGAAATTACTACAGAAACGATAATCGGAATGACCGGAGATATGATAATAATAATAATAATAATAACAATAATAATTATAGGGGCAACCACGCTTCAAATAACTATCGAGCAAATTTTATACGCCGAAACTATGATTCCCGAGGTTATAATAGTCATTACCCGAGGGAGACTGATCGAAATGAACATTCTCGCAATGAGTATAGACAAAGTGAGGCAAACAACAACTATGAACAGATAAGACATAGAGATCAACATGGTGCCCTTTCACAATCAGAAAATAGTCAACATGAAGGAAGGAGAGAGGAAAGAGCAACTGCAAAGGAAAATCAGGGAACCCATATAGCTCGAATAAACTATATCAGGACTGATGAGAGGGATAACCAAGAGGACTGTCGTGGAAACCATAAAACTAATCCCGATTCCGGGAATGCTAAGGGAAGGAATAGACGGGACAAAGATGAAATAGAACCGTATGTGTATGATCCATACTGTGACGATCCCATAGAAAGATTTATAACCGAATATTCGACGGAATCCACCGGAAAACCATATTGGTGGAGCAGCCTGAACAGTGGCCAATACAGGATAGTTAAGATAAATTATTTAGAATCAATTAACAAACCCACCAAATTCAAAAAACGTAAGAACATCTTACAGGATACTTCAGGGAAATTATTTTGAATCGATTAAGAAGAGAAAGACGGTTAATAACAATAATAAGGTGATAATAATGAGTAAAGAGAATAAATACTTAAAACAAATAAATAAAGAAATGAACCATCAGTTACTGAATGAAGCAATGGAAGATAAACTTGGCAAGAAAATAGGAGTGCAATACAAATGACCTATAAGAGAGAAGGTGAGTTTAAATAAGAAATTATACCCAATACCCTATACAGTAAGAGGGCATATAAAATAAGAAATCGACAAAGGATTAGTAAAAAGATAATTGAAATACGTCAGTCAAAACACACGAGCCCGTTAGCAGTAATTCCCATGTAAGGATAAGTCCTTAATATTGTGTTTGGATGAGCGTCAAATTAATCAGATGATAATTCCTGATAAGGCGTCACCAAAGAATATAAGAATAGTATTAAAACGTTTTAATAACGTCATTTTTTTAATAATTGTAATGCTGTACCTGGATATTGGCAAATAGAATTGCATCCAGAAAGTATAGAATATGTGAATGGTATAAGTTATCATTTCAAGAGAACACCTTTTGGGCTGGTCCATAATGTGGCCATATTTACAGAATGATTTGACTGAGTAGGAGGCAAGGAGATTTTAGAAGTTATTACGGTTTATGTCGATGATTTAGTAATTGCATCAAACAGTTGGGAAGAATATTGTAATAGAATTAAGAGGGTACTTACCAGATTGGGGAAAAATATAATGACACTCAAGTTGAATAATGTCATAGCCAGTAGGATTAAATTGTGCGGATTTGTAGTAATTAAATACCGAGATGGGAAGGTTAAAGATACATAAAATTTTAATCAGATTCGACCGTCTAAATAAAGTAATAATTAAAAGAAAAATAATTCTTAAATGAAGAACAAATGAAATGTATGACCCGGATTGGGAAGGTGAGGTTCAAAAGAAAGATAATGTTTTAGTCATGTTTTTGAGTTTTTTAGCCATGAAATTAGGCAAAATTGTTATTTGTTATTTATTATTTTGATGTAAAACCAGTTGGTTTAATTAAAGTTGTTTTAAGTCAAAAATAAGTGTTTAAAATATCATGATTCATGATAATAATGCACCATATTTGTAATATTAATAAAAGAAAAAACCAATTTGTTAAAAGAATTTTGTGAGGTACAAATACCTAATTAATCAGATGTTTAAATATTAAGATTAGACTATGTTGGTTATTTCAAAATTTCATCTGAAATTGTATCTGAAATTATGAAATAAGGGAAGGTATTATGTACTGCTGTTAAAATGCACACAGTACATAATAGGGAGGTAATAAATTTTAAAAGAGAAAGTATGCAGATTTTGTATTGAATGTAACACATGTTTTAAAATGTAAACAAAAACATTGGGACTATCAACTCACCCAGTCAACATAGAGGCCGATTCCTATGTGATATAAAACAATATTCAGTCATATGTTCTGAAAAGAACATATGAAATTGGAAGGAATGTTATAATAAGAATAAAGAGTAATAAAATTATAATTTAATAAATAACAACTAAAATTACGAGTATTAGAGGTAAAATAAAGATGTTTAATAAGAAATAGAAAAATGATATATGTTTTAATAGGTATATGATAAACAGATGTAAAGAAATTAGGGAATTATCAAAGTGGCAATTTTGTAAATTGTTAAAGTATTGTATTGTATAGTGATGAAGAAAATGTTTATTAGTCTTCAAATATATTTAATAAGAGTTACATCAGGAGTCTAATTTTATTTTCAATAAGAGTAACGTGAAGAGTCTAACTTTATATCAAATAGTAACAGCATGAAGAGTCTAAAAGTATATCTATTAAAAGTAGCTTGAAGAGCCTAAATTCATAAAATAACATTTATACATCATCCAGTTTAATGTAATAGGTAAAAGAAAATAAAGTAAAGGAGTTTAATTTGTGACCCCAGAGTTTGATTATAATATTTAATAAATAAATACTATTACGAGAAATATAACAATATCATTAATAGAACGACGATAGAAGAGGGAAATCCTGGACTGAAGAAGAGTTTAAGTGGCCATAAAGGATAATTAAGTGTTCCGAGGAGACATCTGTGTTGCAGTCGTCCTGGAGAGCGGCATTCAGCAGTGAGATCAATAAGAAATTTGTGTGAAGGAACAGATCGCCAAGCCTGATATTGCTTTTGAAAAAAGGTAAACAACAACCAGAAGTGAACCCGTGGCAGCTGGAAGAATTCAGAGTCGGTCAAGTTACATTAGTCTGGTATTCATTTTTTACATGGTTAATTCTTAAAATACTACATATTAACTGAATTTGGTTTGGTTTAAAGAAAAGAAAATATTAGATACAATCATAAATACGATCAAACAGCTTAATAATCATTAACCCTGAGAGAAAGAGTTTCTTCACATGTATTGGTAAACAAAAAAACATAATAACAGTAGGTACATTTCTTAATTATATTATAATATTAAATAATTACAATACCTATTAAAAAAATTACAGTACAATATATATATATATTACATTTAATATTTATAATTAAATTTACCTCAAGATGTTATTTTTCTACTTGGAACATGTTTTGAGAGTTCCTGTTCTCTCATCTTCAGCCTTCGTGATCTTGTTTCTGGTGAAGTATTTGTGTGTTGGCTGCTGGTTGCTATTAAGGTTGTTTATTGGTCTTTGGTATTTTAAAGTTGTATTGTGTGTGATTGTGGTATATGTTTTTGTATTTTGTGTATTTTCGATGTTGAGTGCTTTGAATATTGTGTTATGTTTTGTATTGATTTGTATTTGTTCTGGTATTAGTTTGTTTTGTGTTTTATGTTTGTATATTTGTAAATTTTCCCAAATGTTCATTATGGTGCCTTTGTGTGGTATATGTTTTATTAGTGATACATTGGTTATGTCTGGGAATTCGTGTCCTGTGTTTATTGCATGTGTGGCTAAATTGGATTTGTATATTTCTGGTTTTTTGTATGCGTTTAGGTGTTCAAAATAACTTTTTTTCAGCTGTATTTTTGTTTGTTCTATGTAACATTTATTGCAATCTTGGCATTCAATTTTGTATATACCGTTAGTTGTTGTATTATCTTTGTTGTGTGAGCTATTTAGAATTTGTAATTTATTTTTATTAGTTTTGTATGCTATTTTTATATCTGTTTTTTTTTAATTCTAATAATTATTAATTTATAAAAACACAAATTCTAAATAGCTCACTCAACAAAGATAATACAACAACTAACGGTATATACAAAATTGAATGCCAAGATTGCAATAAATGTTACATAGGACAAACAAAAAAACAGCTGAAAAAACGTTATTTTGAACACCTAAACGCATACAAAAAACCAGAAATATACAAATCCAATTTAGCCACACATGCAATAAACACAGGACATGAATTCCCAGACATAACCAATGTATCACTAATAAAACATATACCACACAAAGGCACCATAATGAACATTTGGGAAAATTTACAAATATACAAACATAAAACACAAAACAAACTAATACCAGAAAAAATACAAATCAATACAAAACATGACACAATATTCAAAGCACTCAACATCGAAAATACACAAAATACAAAAACATATACCACAATCACACACAATAATACAACTTTAAAATACCAAAGACCAATAAATAACCTTAATAGCAACCAGCAGCCAACACACAAATACTTCACCAGAAACAAGATCACGAAGGCTTAAGATGAGAGAACAGGAACTCTCGAAACATGTTCCAAGTAGAAAAATAACATCTTGAGGTAAATTTAATTATAAATATTAAATGTATTATATATATCAAGAAACGGACTGTAGCAGAAAGTGATTGAATATATATATATATATATATATGTGTGTGTGTGTGTGTGTGTGTGTGTGTGTGTGTGAATTATTATTCATATTAATTCTGTAGAATAAAATTTAAATTTTACAATTCTACAGGCAAAACATTTTTAAATTAATATCCTATCAATCACAATTTACAAATGTACTATAGAAACATACCATTATGTTTTTATCACAAAGTCTCCCACCAATATCATGAAGAATTACCTGTGGGTTTTTTCTTTCAGTTTTCCTTACAGTTTGATCATTTTCACTTTTATTCTCCTTCTCTTCGCTTTCTGTAATTTTCTTTTTACCTTTGCTTTTATTGCTCTCCTTAACCTGTGGTTTGTTTTCATAAGAAACACTTTCACATTTGCTTGATTTCCCATTACAACATTTTGAAACCTTCTCATCACGTCCCTCCTGGGCATCAACATTACTAAAATATTCCTGTTTATTGTTTAATTTTTTTGCTCTATCTTTTATACTTTTATTACTTTCAGCACTTCCTACCTTTCCATTCACATTCAATTGTTTACGACTCCTTAATGTCATTGACTCATTTAGTTTTGGTGAAACCTAGAACAAATTCATTACTAAGTAACTTTGTAACTTTAAAGCAATACTACGTTAATTTACAATGATAGTTTCTCGTTACATTAATCTGAAAACCTCATTATAAACTTGGAAGTATAATTTAGAACACACACAGTTTTGGCAATGAAAAGTATTATAAAACTATGTATTATTACAACTCTATTAGCCATTCACTAAATCCATATATTACCAATATGTTCTATTATGTGGTTTGTGGACAAGGTTAAGTATGTTTATGTGGACCAAGTATGGTTAGAAATACTGAGGTAAAAAATTGCTGCCTGCAGTGATGTATTCCTTGACAGCTACAAAACTTGCAAAAAAACTGTGTTTTGTATTTCTACAAATGACAGGTCTACATTAGGTTCAGATGCCTTAAATCTATTAAGTACAAAAACGAGTTTTATGATTCCAAACATGTAAAAACTGTGCTACTTGCATTTATATGTACACAACACACCTAAGTTAGAACAGACATATTGTTATATCAATATATATATATATATATAATATAATATAATAGTTACAAGTAGTACTGTGTATATTTTGCTGTCTTGTGTTTCTCCTTAAAGCCACACTGCTGGGCTAGCCAACTTGTAATATAATAAAATTACAAGTTTAAGTTATGTATTTCTTGTTGTATTGATGTTAGGTGTTTTCGTGTGGTTGTAGACACGCACCGGTGCCTACTATAATGTTGGTTATAAAAGGTGTAATTTGCAATCGTAACTGTCACTGGTGTTAATGTTTTGCTGTTGTAAGTACGCCGTAATAATTCACTCTTCTTATTAAAATATAGTCCGCGCACTTGTGGTGTATCTGATTTACTTACCACTGTTGAAATTCAAATTCTATCTTGTGGCGTTCCGTCTGAAATACATTCACTTCAAACACAATAGAAAAAATATTCAATTTGAATACTTAACATGTTTTCACACACAGTAATAAATGCAGCAATATCTGATAAGTATATTGATTTATACTAATACTTTTTGAATTCTTCCGCCACCTGTCAGAACTGATTAAAAATAATGAATGAATCTACTTTTAATAAAATGATACTCTTGTTATGGTAATAAAAATTATAGGTTTATTAACAAGTTATTAAGTGAGAATATTTTTAACAAACAAAACAATAATTAACAACCCTTTCAATTGCTGATTACAAAATAAAACTTCAAATGAAACTCTATCTGATCTCTCAAGGCTCTGGTATACCTGTTGTTGTTACAATAATTTTACTGTACAGGTTATGTTGTTTTAATTCAGTATATACCATATTCCGTTAAGGTTCTTGGAGATGTCATGATACCAGACTCAAGATGTACTATAATTAATTATTTAGGATTAACAATATTAACTGATAATTGAACAAAATATAAAATTTAAAATTGGTATCATATTTCTGATGTTTACAAAAATTATCGTACGCCGGTATGCGCACGCATCTTTACTTTAGTGTTGTGGTTAGGCTGTATGACTTGTACAGCATTTAACAAGTATTACTTTTAGTTAATAATTAGTTTTAAAATAATTTGTTCACAAGAGAAAAACTTCTAATAAAAAAAAAAACTCTTGTTTGCAATGTACTTTAATTTGCATGTTAATTGAGAACAATTCGGTAATGTCATCATAACAAGCTACCGTAATGGTTTCTGAGGTTAAGAATGACCGTTATTTTTATAAGGATAAGTTTGTCTTATTAACTAATATTACTTATGCTATACAGGTAAACATATTATTTTTTAATAAGTTTTAACATAGGATTATCAGAATTATGTTTGATACAATTAATAAAATAAATTCTGAAATAACGAAATATTCAACAAATACGTTTTATCAAGTAAGCGTCTAAATGCACTCGTATTTATCAATAATTATCTTTAAGCATTATTTTTTACATCGTTATAATTTATTAAAATATTTTTTATAATATTTTAATAATGTTGTGTTAAATCTCCTTTAAATTCTGATAACTTAGTTGTTGATTTCCGATACGCTGCATAATGACTTGCGTAGTATCGAAAATTCGAAATTGGCTAAACTCTTATTTTTCTTTTAAGTATTGTTTAATTGAAATTGTACTCCCTGTTTCTTAATTAAAAAATTCACTCGCAAATAGATCGATATTGTACACTGATCTACTTGATAAAAATAACACAAATCCGCACTGTTGCACTCGTTAGTAAATGTGTAGTATTAGGTTAGTGTATGTATATTGTACTTGAGTAAAACATGTCGCGCACTAATTTAAAAATATACTTTTTCTGGTCTGGAGTGGCGTGGCTTGTTCCTTAGGTGTTCGATCGTAGACTGTCATGTACCTCAAGAGCATCTCTCGCTCGTCTGATGAACTTCATTCATTCCATTGGTTGGTTTTTGATAGTCTCTGACCCAAAAGGCCTATATTTTATTAAAATATTTAATTTTTAGTCAAAATCGATTTTGGGTTGGAGACTTTTTCACGTCATCGACGGTACAAATTTTTAGTTCGAAAGTTAAAAACTATCACAACTTCCTTATTATACGTCCTATCGTTAATCGGTTTATATCACTGAACTCAGGGCGTTTTGCTTATTAAAATAAGTCCAAACACGCTTATTTTCTGTTCACTATCAATATTATTATATTGATTTTATTTATTATTTTTGGTACGTCTTATCTTTATAAGTTCGTATTACCAGATTTTTCTTAAATCTAATATAACATTTCTTATTTAAACACTTCGAGTCTATATCTCATTTGGTTTAAGTTACAATTTGTGAAAAACTATTTCCTACACAATTTTCGCTATGGTGTTACTCAGCGTCCATGTTGGATTTTTCACAAACATGCTTATTATTAAATATCCTTATCTAAAATGAACATATTATTACCTAGTATTACTAACAATGACTATTTACATACTTTTTTACTATAATATTGGTGTATTACCGTGGTCAATTCAGTATTTACATCATTTTAAACCTCTCACATAATGCTTATACAACTTTTCATCTTGTTTTCTATTTTTATTACATAGATTATATTATTTAATTGTTATAATTAGTGTACATACACAATAATTAATCTGTTATATTCAATGGTCATCTTTTAATAAACTCAGAACCTCCTAATTATTCAGTAGTGGCTCTGTCTATGTTGTGTCATGACATTATAGGTATTTATTTTGTTTAATATAATAACAAAAGTGTTATTGTCCTATTTGGATTGTATTCCTAAAGTAGCATTGGATATCAATCTAACTTTTAGTAATGTTTCCAATTACTTTTACATAGGTTTACTAGTTATATTTTTCATAACTAGCTGGTTGGTCATTGTTTGTTTACCTCTGTCCTTTTTCACATTGGACATTTGGTTTTCAAATGTTTATGTACAATATGATTGTTTTAGTGGTCATTATTTGTTCTCAAAGTAGCTCTGAGATTTCCTCTTGCTACTGGTAATAATTGTAATACCTTGTTCTCAATATTTAATGCAGTATTTTCTTTAACTAACTTGCTATACACTGGTTTAGCTTACATTTGGTCATATATACATGGTTATTTTGTTTACAATAATTCAGTCATAATACTGTTCTTAACATGTTCAAAACTTGTTCTCAAAGTATTATCATATATTCCTTTCACTACTGGTACTATTCTGATAAACATTTACATTAGTTTTAATACTGTAGTTTGCTTAACTAAATTGGTACATTGTCTTATTTCTGTCTTTGACTGTGTCACTATGTCTGACTTGTTTTGTTTACATTGTTTTGTCTTATACATTATATTGTTTCTTTATATTTACTTGATGATCATATATTTATACTAATATGTATCATTTTCTGTTATAATAGGTCACTTCCTTGTGGGTATTGTAACAATGTATCATCGGTTTTAGTGCAGTATCTACCTACACCTAAACTGACTCCATTATGGTATATTAACATAATACCTTCACTAATTTGTTACAAATGTTTACAACTCCTTCTAATACACTAATACAAATCTTTCTTATATTACTTACAATGTTTTTCTCTGGTCAATTGTGGAATCTAAATTCCTGTCATGTTTGACACTTAACAAATATTCTCTATTTGTTGTCAGTTTTTTGATATAAACAATAATATGATTGTTTTATATGTTCTGATCTGGTGGTCTTATAATTATGTGTGTTGGTCACAACTTTGTTAAATCAGTCACACTCATTGTTTGTGTTTATTTGACTATTTTTTAACCTTTGTTGCCTCATCATGAAATTAACCTATTTTTTCACACTGTAAACTTCCTCACTGTAATTGTTTGTGTGGTTTTCAGTTGAAATAATCAGTTATTCACCGGTTTCACATTTGTATTAAGTACACTTTTATTGTTTGTGTTTCTTTAAATGATCACACTGGTTTTCATGTCACACTTATAGTTATTTCTTTTGTCACTGACTGTTTCTTCTTTAAAATATATATGGTTCATTGATTCCTTACGTCTTTGGTTTCTCTTCATCCTTCTTCTTTCTTCTTAATTCCAAATTTCATGGTAGTCGCTGTTTTCATTTTATTTCCATTGTCGTTGTAGCTTGATGATCCTTGTCTCGTTGATTCCCCTCACTGCTGGATATTATTTTCATTGATTCCCCTCACTGCTGGATATTATTTTCATTGATTCCCCTCACTGCTGGATCCTATTGGGTCTATTTATTAGTATTTTGTTTTGGTCTTGTGTCATTTTCTTTTTACGTTTTATAATTAAGGTTGACATATTCACATTCTCGTCTTCATTGTTGGATTCTTCTATTATTAGTTTTGTAGATACACAACTTATATACTTATCTTTGTTCATTTAAATATGTTCCCATGTCTCTTATCATACTTGACGTCATATTTATTTATAGTATGTAACTACCATATTTTGGTACTGTTACATATGCCTTCCTTTAAGAATTGATTAATTCTGAATTATTATAATATATTTTTCACTTGAAGAATTCATCAATTGTTGTACATTCCACGTTGATTAACATGTTTTGTCCATATATCCCTTTGCTTTCTTCTATTTGAATCGTATTTATCTTCGCTATGTAATTATCTCCCTTGTTTATCTAGTTCCCTAATTCCCTAACATAAACATTAGCTGGGGCAGTTTAGAGCGGCTCACTTTGGCTATTCAACTCTACTGGCCATACTAATTTCAATAAATCTGGAGGCAAATCATCTCCTTCAATAATAACTATAAATGATTGCTGGCATTACTCTTCAGTCAATTCATTTTAAATCATCAAAATAATAATAGTGGTCGTTCTTCCGACAAATAATAAATATACTTGGGATCAATCGACGCATCTGCGGTTTATACATTTTTATTCTCTCTTTTCTTGATTCAACTTATACTATATTCTTCACATATTGTAGGGATAGTCTGTTTTACACATTCTCACTGGTATACTCTCATGATTGTCTTCGTTATTATATTATTTTTCATCCTTCATTAATCTTGATCAATCTCTTCTTTTGTTGTCACCTTGAGCGTCATCTCATTATATTCTTCATCTTAGGTTTCATTCTTCTAGGTATAAAACTTAAATACATTTGTTTTTTCTTCTTCATCATGGGTTGTATTTGGTGTTTACATTCTATATGGTATCGGTTTCCTTATTAGTAGTATGCATTATAAACAATGTGGTTGTGTGTGGTGGCTGGTCTACATTACAACTTTAATTTGGTTTCATTTTTCCAACTTCGCACTTTTTTTTTTTTTTTTTTTTTTTTTTTTTTTTTTTTTTTTTTTTTTTTTTTTTAGTACGGGTGAGATGTTGTTATTACTTGTTGACGTGGCTCTTGGAAATAGTTGTGCCAAGGATCTTGTGTGTCGTTCTCGTTTATATATCTTTCTTATAGTAGTAGTACATATTATTAATAATACAATGTTCTGTATCCTTTACATTAATTCTCTTGAAGTACATTCTCTTACATTATAAAATTACAATACGTTCAATGTTCAATACATAATTATACATTTACTTCTCATTTAATACACACATAATAATTTTCACAATAGTAATACCTTCTTTTTCTGTGGTTAACATCTATATTTGTACTCGTACTTTCATTTTCCTCCATTAGAGCCTTCCTTATATTTTTTAGATAGTTATTGTTATATATACTTCGAAGCCTTGCTGATTCTGCCAAAACATTGGACCCAATAGGCTGGTTCAGTGAGGGTGATCCTGGGGTTTTCACTGCCGGTTTGCGTTTAAATTAGTGTCACCATTTTCGTGTCGATCCTGAGATGTCGAAGCGACTGGCTCCTGATTCCCTGTGTTGTGGAATATCTCTGTATTTTGCGTGGTTGCTCTGGGACTCCCACTGCTGTCACTTCCGTTCAACCTATATCCGGATTCTCTTTCATCCCGATCATGGTTATTGAAATGCTGGTGCTGGTGTGGGAAGCTTCTTCTTCCTTGATAATAATGCCTGTGGTTTCCACCCCGACTGGCATGTGTATAATGTACTCTTCTAAATTGACTGTGGTTGTTATTATGACCATTCCCTTGTCTTGGTTGGTGGTTAGGGGACTGATTTTGATATGGTCTATAATAATGGTTACCTCTCTGGTAATTTGTATTTCGTGGGTAATTGTTAGACTGATAATTGTTCTGGTTCCCTCTATTAATGTTATTTCCACCTCCATCTTGACGCGGTGTGGGCTGACTCTGGAATCTGGGAGGATTATGGAAATTCCTTCCTTGGTTATTACCATTGTTGTGAATGGTAGGGTTATTGTTCCCCGGTCCTCCTTGATCGTACGTCTGGTGTGGTACCTGTCGACTCCTTTGGTAATAGCGTTCCCTCTCGTGGCTCTCAAGTAACTCGCACATGCCTTGAATGGTTTTGATTTGAGCATTGAGTCTACCTTGTGCTATTCCTTGATTGAAATGGTACGCCAACTTTGTTACCAAACATTCCTCTGGGATTGCCGGTTCCAGGTTTCTTGCTAGGCAAATCTTCCCCAAAAAGTAGGTGGTCATGGACTGCCTGCCATTTATGTCGAATCGCCCATTGGTTATGTCGTCACGTATAATATTCTGAGTTGCCTCTGACCAATATTTCTGTTTGAACGCTGTCTTGAAGGCTTCATAGTTACACACTTTGTGTCGGGTCGCTGTCCACCAATTGTCAAATGTGTTTTTAAATGACTCGTCCAACATACCTTTTATTACAGTCCATCTGTTCTCACGATTTCGTTGTATTACTTCTTCCATTCGCTCGAGGAACTCCAAAGGGTTTTTTGAATATGTCCTGAAGTCGACTTGATCTCTTCCTTCTAGATGGCTTAGACCGGATAAGAAATTCGGTATTATTTGTAGTCGATGCATTTCATCCCGTAGGTTGTCCATTTCCCTCCGTTGGCGTTCTGTAGATTGTGCCTTATCATTGTTTACCTGCTGTTTGATGGCATCTACTTTTCCCGCAACTTCTTCACACTTACCCTTTAATGTGGATTGTGCTGCTTCCATTCTTGTTTGTTCTTGTGTTAATATACTTATTTGGTTATCATGAGTTTGCTTCACCTCATTAATACGTTGGTGAATATCCAACTCAGTCTGGATTAATTTTAAGTTTGTACTTTCTCCTTCTTTGCGCACTTCCACTATTTCCATATTAATTTCGGTCGTTAGAATGGCCATTTGCTTCTCAATTTCTTCAACGCTTTCTCCTATTCTTCTTTCCACCATCTCTGCCGTCTCCTTAGCGGTCTCTTCCATTTTATTATTATTGATATTTATCTGTAGCCAAATATTGTCATGATCGGCTTGTATAGTCTCCACATCTCTATTAAGTTTGGCGTTGATCCCATCTATCTTCTGGTTGGTTTGGTCGATTTTCTCTCCTAATTCTGCTGACAAATCTGCTTTCATGGTGGCCATTCTCTTTTCCAACAGTTCTTCAGTTTTTCGTTGACCCTCTTCCATTCTTCTATTTGTTTCATTTATTTGATTGTTAAGCTCTTCTTTCAACAATTCTATGTGTTTCTGGTTGTCCTTCTGGCCTTCCTCTATTTTTTTGCTTAAGTCTGCTTTCAGTAACCGATTGTCTTCCTTCAGTGATTCTATTGATTACTGAAGATACAGAATAATAAATGAATTGGCACAGTAAAAACACCATTACATTCAAAATAAACTGTTGCAACTTCTTCTTCTTCTTCTTCTTCTTCTTCTTCTTCTTCTCCTGCTCCTCCTCCTCCTCCTCCTCCTTCTTCTTCCTATTGGATTGGCTATTTTCGTCCATCTTTTTGTTCATTATTTCCATCTTCTGATCTGTGGACTTCTGGCTTTCTTCCATTCTATTTAAGTCTGTTTTCATTGACCGATTGTCTTCTTTCAGTGACTCCATCATCCTTCTCATCCATTCTTGAAAAGCAGGCTCTCCGATTGACGTTGTTTGTTCAAGTTGGCTTGGTTTCTGTGGAGCTTCTTGAATCACCATTTCCGGTTCCTCCATAGGCTGCTGAACCTCCTCCGCCGGTTCAATTATTTGTTCTTTTGGTTCCATCACAACTTCTTCTATATCTTCTGTAGACATGACTTCTTTTTCTTCTCTTCTAGTCTCCTTTTCCTTTTCGGTCGCCCTCTTCCTTGATGTTGACCGTGATTTCGATCTTGATTTCAACCTGTCAGTGTACATCTTGTTGTCTTGGTAATGTATCTGCTGTCTGTTTCACGAATTAGGATTATTGTGTATCTAGTTATGGTGTAATTCCCCTTAAATCGTGCCCCACGTTGGGCGCCAACTTTGTTATATCAATATATATATATATATATATATAATATAATATAATAGTTACAAGTAATACTGTGTATATTTTGCTGTCTTGTGTTTCTCCTTAAAGCCACACTGCTGGGCTAGCCAACTTGTAATATAATAAAATTACAAGTTTAAGTTATGTATTTCTTGTTGTATTGATGTTAGGTGTTTTCGTGTGGTTGTAGACACGCACCGGTGCCTACTATAATGTTGGTTATAAAAGGTGTAATTTGCAATCGTAACTGTCACTGGTGTTAATGTTTTGCTGTTGTAAGTACGCCGTAATAATTCACTCTTCTTATTAAAATATAGTCCGCGCACTTGTGGTGTATCTGATTTACTTACCACTGTTGAAATTCAAATTCTATCTTGTGGCGTTCCGTCTGAAATACATTCACTTCAAACACAATAGAAAAAATATTCAAATTGAATATTTAACATGTTTTCACACACAGTAATAAATGCAGCAATATCTGATAAGTATATTGATTTATACTAATACTTTTTGAATTCTTCCGCCACCTGTCAGAACTGATTAAAAATAATGAATGAATCTACTTTTAATAAAATGATACTCTTGTTATGGTAATAAAAATTATAGGTTTATTAACAAGTTATTAAGTGAGAATATTTTTAACAAACAAAACAATAATTAACAACCCTTTCAATTGCTGATTACAAAATAAAACTTCAAATGAAACTCTATCTGATCTCTCAAGGCTCTGGTATACCTGTTGTTGTTACAATAATTTTACTGTACAGGTTATGTTGTTTTAATTCAGTATATACCATATTCCGTTAAGGTTCTTGGAGATGTCATGATACCAGACTCAAGATGTACTATAATTAATTATTTAGGATTAACAATATTAACTGATAATTGAACAAAATATAAAATTTAAAATTGGTATCATATTTCTGATGTTTACAAAAATTATCGTACGCCGGTATGCGCACGCATCTTTACTTTAGTGTTGTGGTTAGGCTGTATGACTTGTACAGCATTTAACAAGTATTACTTTTAGTTAATAATTAGTTTCAAAATAATTTGTTCACAAGAGAAAAACTTCTAATAAAAAAAAAAAACTCTTGTTTGCAATGTACTTTAATTTGCATGTTAATTGAGAACAATTCGGTAATGTCATCATAACAAGCTACCGTAATGGTTTCTGAGGTTAAGAATGACCGTTATTTTTATAAGGATAAGTTTGTCTTATTAACTAATATTACTTATGCTATACAGGTAAACATATTATTTTTTAATAAGTTTTAACATAGGATTATCAGAATTATGTTTGATACAATTAATAAAATAAATTCTGAAATAACGAAATATTCAACAAATACGTTTTATCAAGTAAGCGTCTAAATGCACTCGTATTTATCAATAATTATCTTTAAGCATTATTTTTTACATCGTTATAATTTATTAAAATATTTTTTATAATATTTTAATAATGTTGTGTTAAATCTCCTTTAAATTCTGATAACTTAGTTGTTGATTTCCGATACGCTGCATAATGACTTGCGTAGTATCGAAAATTCGAAATTGGCTAAACTCTTATTTTTCTTTTAAGTATTGTTTAATTGAAATTGTACTCCCTGTTTCTTAATTAAAAAATTCACTCGCAAATAGATCGATATTGTACACTGATCTACTTGATAAAAATAACACAAATCCGCACTGTTGCACTCGTTAGTAAATGTGTAGTATTAGGTTAGTGTATGTATATTGTACTTGAGTAAAACATGTCGCGCACTAATTTAAAAATATACTTTTTCTGGTCTGGAGTGGCGTGGCTTGTTCCTTAGGTGTTCGATCGTAGACTGTCATGTACCTCAAGAGCATCTCTCGCTCGTCTGATGAACTTCATTCATTCCATTGGTTGGTTTTTGATAGTCTCTGACCCAAAAGGCCTATATTTTATTAAAATATTTAATTTTTAGTCAAAATCGATTTTGGGTTGGAGACTTTTTCACGTCATCGACGGTACAAATTTTTAGTTCGAAAGTTAAAAACTATCACAACTTCCTTATTATACGTCCTATCGTTAATCGGTTTATATCACTGAACTCAGGGCGTTTTGCTTATTAAAATAAGTCCAAACACGCTTATTTTCTGTTCACTATCAATATTATTATATTGATTTTATTTATTATTTTTGGTACGTCTTATCTTTATAAGTTCGTATTACCAGATTTTTCTTAAATCTAATATAACATTTCTTATTTAAACACTTCGAGTCTATATCTCATTTGGTTTAAGTTACAATTTGTGAAAAACTATTTCCTACACAATTTTCGCTATGGTGTTACTCAGCGTCCATGTTGGATTTTTCACAAACATGCTTATTATTAAATATCCTTATCTAAAATGAACATATTATTACCTAGTATTACTAACAATGACTATTTACATACTTTTTTACTATAATATTGGTGTATTACCGTGGTCAATTCAGTATTTACATCATTTTAAACCTCTCACATAATGCTTATACAACTTTTCATCTTGTTTTCTATTTTTATTACATAGATTATATTATTTAATTGTTATAATTAGTGTACATACACAATAATTAATCTGTTATATTCAATGGTCATCTTTTAATAAACTCAGAACCTCCTAATTATTCAGTAGTGGCTCTGTCTATGTTGTGTCATGACATTATAGGTATTTATTTTGTTTAATATAATAACAAAAGTGTTATTGTCCTATTTGGATTGTATTCCTAAAGTAGCATTGGATATCAATCTAACTTTTAGTAATGTTTCCAATTACTTTTACATAGGTTTACTAGTTATATTTTTCATAACTAGCTGGTTGGTCATTGTTTGTTTACCTCTGTCCTTTTTCACATTGGACATTTGGTTTTCAAATGTTTATGTACAATATGATTGTTTTAGTGGTCATTATTTGTTCTCAAAGTAGCTCTGAGATTTCCTCTTGCTACTGGTAATAATTGTAATACCTTGTTCTCAATATTTAATGCAGTATTTTCTTTAACTAACTTGCTATACACTGGTTTAGCTTACATTTGGTCATATATACATGGTTATTTTGTTTACAATAATTCAGTCATAATACTGTTCTTAACATGTTCAAAACTTGTTCTCAAAGTATTATCATATATTCCTTTCACTACTGGTACTATTCTGATAAACATTTACATTAGTTTTAATACTGTAGTTTGCTTAACTAAATTGGTACATTGTCTTATTTCTGTCTTTGACTGTGTCACTATGTCTGACTTGTTTTGTTTACATTGTTTTGTCTTATACATTATATTGTTTCTTTATATTTACTTGATGATCATATATTTATACTAATATGTATCATTTTCTGTTATAATAGGTCACTTCCTTGTGGGTATTGTAACAATGTATCATCGGTTTTAGTGCAGTATCTACCTACACCTAAACTGACTCCATTATGGTATATTAACATAATACCTTCACTAATTTGTTACAAATGTTTACAACTCCTTCTAATACACTAATACAAATCTTTCTTATATTACTTACAATGTTTTTCTCTGGTCAATTGTGGAATCTAAATTCCTGTCATGTTTGACACTTAACAAATATTCTCTATTTGTTGTCAGTTTTTTGATATAAACAATAATATGATTGTTTTATATGTTCTGATCTGGTGGTCTTATAATTATGTGTGTTGGTCACAACTTTGTTAAATCAGTCACACTCATTGTTTGTGTTTATTTGACTATTTTTTAACCTTTGTTGCCTCATCATGAAATTAACCTATTTTTTCACACTGTAAACTTCCTCACTGTAATTGTTTGTGTGGTTTTCAGTTGAAATAATCAGTTATTCACCGGTTTCACATTTGTATTAAGTACACTTTTATTGTTTGTGTTTCTTTAAATGATCACACTGGTTTTCATGTCACACTTATAGTTATTTCTTTTGTCACTGACTGTTTCTTCTTTAAAATATATATGGTTCATTGATTCCTTACGTCTTTGGTTTCTCTTCATCCTTCTTCTTTCTTCTTAATTCCAAATTTCATGGTAGTCGCTGTTTTCATTTTATTTCCATTGTCGTTGTAGCTTGATGATCCTTGTCTCGTTGATTCCCCTCACTGCTGGATATTATTTTCATTGATTCCCCTCACTGCTGGATATTATTTTCATTGATTCCCCTCACTGCTGGATCCTATTGGGTCTATTTATTAGTATTTTGTTTTGGTCTTGTGTCATTTTCTTTTTACGTTTTATAATTAAGGTTGACATATTCACATTCTCGTCTTCATTGTTGGATTCTTCTATTATTAGTTTTGTAGATACACAACTTATATACTTATCTTTGTTCATTTAAATATGTTCCCATGTCTCTTATCATACTTGACGTCATATTTATTTATAGTATGTAACTACCATATTTTGGTACTGTTACAATATAGAATTCATAAAAAGAAATAAATTTGCAAAAACACATTTTACAAAACTGATGAACATGCAAACACTGCATTTTTGGATTCCTATGTATACAATGACCAAAAGTGGTAGACACAAGTAAAGTCATCAATTTTTCTTTCCCAAGAAATTTCCCAAAACAAGTTTTACAAAACCAACTGGTTTGTGACTGAGTGTGGATGTGTTAAGAAAAATTAACCGTGTTTTCTGTTACACAGTGAGAATCCAATATAAAATTCATTTTTCACTAGTATTCAAGTCACTTGTAATTATATTCAAAAACTTACGTTAATAGTTTCTGTCAGTGACTTACTTTTTGACGCTACGACGCGTTTCAAGACACATGTCTCATCATCAGGTATTTCACTCCACAGAAGAGGTTGTCAATACATTAAAATAAAATAAATAAACGAACATATAAACACAAGCATGAACTGAACAAATTCGGCCGGTGCGCACCGCGTTGAAGTCAAGCTTGCACTGTTGTTATCATTGTACATTATCTACTCTGTTGTCCGTGTGTTTTCAATCTTATCTTGGATATTAATTACTATGTCGTATAGTGAGTTTGATTGAAATTGCAGTTGATCATTTAATAGGAATTCGGGGATATTCTTACTATTATTTGTGCCACTACCTTTAATTTTACTAAGAATTTTTTTGTGCCTTATATATTTCAAATTCTTCAGTCAGCATTCATGTATCTGCCTTTCTTACATATATGCAGGGGTCTAAAGTTGGTCTTGAAGTTTGTGTAATTCTGATTGTTATTAACTAAATAGCATGCAAAGCTGGAATTTAGTTTTTTAATGTTTTGTTTGGGGAGATGTTCTTTGAAATGTTTACCAAAAGATCTACCAGTTTGTCCGATATTTAGCTATTACAGTCGCTACATGAAATCTTGTATACCCCGTCTTATCTTCTAATGGTATGGATTGTTTCGATTTAAGTATTTTGCCAATGGTATTAGTGGTATGGAATGCCATTTTAATATTTGACTTGTTGAACACACTATTTAATATTTTGGGTAAAGTGTTGCTATATTCACATGATATATATCTTGTATTATCTAGATTTTTTGAACTGATGAACATGATATTTACTTATCTAGATAACTAATGAACATTCTAGATAACTTACTCAGGCAACATCGAAAGAGAAAGAAAATAACGGTACGCCCCATAAAAATCTAGATAATACAACATATTGCAACAGTACAAACATTAACAGTACTGTGCATTGCCAAAATAATTTAAATAAATAACAAAAATAAATAAATATGGATTAATAAAGATGATTCAGATTGAAAGCTGTATCGTAGTTAAATAGGGAACACACAATTCATGCATGGACACGCATTCCTGGCACACCTGTCGCTAGTGTTGTGTACACGTGTATTTTGTTTGTGTGTGTGAAGCCTGTCCGTTCCTGAAATGTAACCAACCCTTTTCAAGTAGGATAGTTTTTATGTTTTATTTTAATTATAAGAAAAATGTGTATGACATGGTAAAACAAAAGACACCAAAGTGTATAGAAATTAAAGGTGAACAAAGGGTTAAAAGACCGTGCCAATGTGACGAAAAGTGCAATTACTATACGTAAAAAGTTAATAGCTCTTTTTGTAATTACAATAAAGAAGTGTAATTTACGTATAGTAAACATATAAAAATTAGCGATCGATTGAGCATCGAGTGGTGTGAAACAGACTTCGTAATTCGCAAAGATAGGCGAAAATAGTGAATTGAACCAGAGTGGGGGAAAAGACGCTTCGACAAAATCTGACAAGTTGAAAATTGTTCAGACCTGAGCTTTTGCACGACCTGGCTATAAATACCAGATCGCGCTAATAAAGTTTCTTCTTCTCTATTCAACCATTGCCATAGGAGGCTATGTCAGTCAGAGACGCTATTTTAAATCTACAGTGAGAGTCACAGGAGAAACTAGAAGTCCAACCAGAGCAGCAGAGTACATACGAGGAGGTCTATGGACACACCTGCAGCATATGATGTGAGGCGAGACCACTATTACACAGCACATGCAGTGGAATCTGGGAAGAGGACACGAGGACTGAGGACCAAAGGAGGACATACAGATGATTAACCACGTCAAACGAGGTGATGGAAAACCACTGTAATTACAGACATTTGAAAGACACTAATTAAAGTTAGAATGAAAGACATTCAACCAGTTTATTAAAATAACTAAATTGTACATAAATGTAAAAGCAGAGTGAAATTTAGAATAATATCTCTTGTATAAAATTTAGTAATTGAGAGTAACGTAAATGATAAGAGAAATATTTGATTTTTAAGTTAACGTAATTAATAAAGTCTTTGTTGACAAATGAGATTGCATATGCAGTAGAAAGTTTTAAAGCCAATTAATATTAAAGAAATTGGAATACAAGTAAATTCATTATTGAAGTAAATTAATCAGCAATTGCAAAAAGATGACCACACAATGAGTAAGCCGAGAGCAAATAAATATTTAATTAATTAAAATTAGATAATAAGATTTATGTATAACCTGTTGTATGTAATTTGTTAGCTATAAGTTGTGTACGAAAGACTCATACAAACGATTTAATAATGAGTACTATTTCAATATGCTAATTGAAAGATTTTGTTTAATAAAAAAATAAATTTTGGAACAAATTTAAACTTAAATAACGCATCATCTTCTTATTACGATTACACCCATGAATTCAATATATCAATTTGTGTGTTATGTTACATAATTTGGCGCTCCAAAAGTGTGGGGATACACAAATTAAATTACATTATAAAATTTGTTATGTTATAATATATATCATGTGAATATGGCAACACCTTACCCAAAATATTAAATATGTGTTCAACAAGTCAAATATTAAAATGGCATTCCGTACTACTAATACCATTGGCAAAATACTTATATCGAAACAATCCACACCATTAGAAGATAAGACAGGGGTATACAAGATTTCATGTAGCAACTGTAATAGCTATTATATCGGACAAACTGGTAGATCTTTTGGCAAACGTTTCAAAGAACATCTCCCCAAACAAAACATTAAAAAACTAAATTCCAGCTTTGCACGCCACCTAGTTAATAACAATCGTAATTACACAAACTTCAAGACCAACTTTAGACCCCTGCATATATGTTAGAAAGGCAGATACATGAACGCTGCTGAAGAATTTGAAATATATAAGGCACAAAAAATTCTAAGTAAAATTAAAGGTAGTGGCACAAATAATAGTAAGAATATCCCTGAGTTCCTATTAAATGATCAACTGCAGTTTCAATCAAACTCACTATACGACAGTAATTAATATCCAAGATAAGATTGAAAACACACGGATAACAGAGTAGATAATGTACAATGATAACAACAGTGCGGGCTTGACTACAACGCGGTGCGCACCGGCCGAATATGTTCAGTTCACGCTTGTGTTTATATGTTCGTTTATTTATTTTATTTTAATGTATTGACGACCTCTTCTGTGGAGTGAAATACCTGATGATGAGACATGTGTCTTGAAACGCGTTGTAGCGTCAAAAAGAAAGTCACTGACGGAAACTATTAACTTAAGTTTTTGAATATAATCCAATATAGTATTAACATGCCTTATTTTGAGTTGTTTGTTGCTTGTGTTTGCAAATTGAAATATGTACTATTTTTTAGCCTGAAATATCACACTACTTTTAGCCTGTGCATCAACAGAAATGCAAAAACCTTGTTTCTGCAAGTTTCATGGATGCCAGAGACTATGAAGTAACAGTAAATTATTAACAAAAAATGTGAAAATTCTGTAACATACTTTGACTAGAGCAGCAAAGATTCACATACCAATCATGTGGAAGAACACAATAAATCCAGAGAAATGGAAACTGAAAATAATAAATTCTAGTTGTCCATATTTCATACTATTATACGAATTTTATGTTGATTGTACCACTAATTTTGAAGTTATGGGATTTTCCTTATTTACTGCTACAAACTAAAAAGTGTGATTTTAATTTGCTATGACTGAGATTTTTATACCAATTCCCCTATGAGTGTATTTACCACTTTTCAGGTTCATATACTCTGAGTAACAAAGTTCATTTTCTGAATTTAAATTTATTAAACTTAGTAAATTAAAAATATGTAGTTACTTACATCTGTTTTCTTAGATTTAGAATGTTCTGATATGCTAATAACAGAGGCTGTTTTTATATATGTCTGTGATAATTTTTCACCTGAAAAAGAAACACAGGGTCATACTGATAATTGAGTCAAACTGTTATGAGATGCATTTTTTAAGCAAGGTCCATTATGAAATGACATAGAGACATTAATACATAAAAATGATTTATGAATAGCAAAAAATCTACATATATTCTTTATTTTTCACATAATCACCATATAATTTTACGTATATTTTGTATCAATTCAGGAGCTTCTTCACACCGTTTTTATAAAAGTCCGTTGCCTGAGCCTTACACCAGTTAACACCATCTTTCAATTCATCGTCATTTTCAAATTGCTGAGTTCCAAGCTTTTTTTAAATGCAAGAATAAGTGATAATCACTGGGTAACTAGATCAGGGCTATAGAGGTGGGAGATCAAAAATTATTCAGCCAATTTTTTCCAAAAGTTGAACAGTTTGACATGCTGCATGTAGTCAAGCGTTATCGTGGAAAAACACAATGCCATCGGATAACAAGCCACATTTTTGTTCTGTATGGCTCATCTCAGTTTTTGCAGGGTGTAACAACATGTATCACAATAGTCGTTCCTCATTACATAAAATCAATTAACAAGATCCCTTTTTTTATCCCCCAAAAAACACTGGCCATGATTTTTGGAACAGAACTTGTTTGCTTAAACTTACCTGCTTTCAGAGATGAAGAATGTCACTACTGCATAGTCTGTTGCTTTGTCTCAACATTTTTGTATAAAATCCAGGTTTCATCACCAGTGACAGTCTGTTCACACACCCCATCCCCTTCCATTTGTGTGAGCCTGTTAACACTTTTAGAACCCATCTGGCACAGAATGTTTTGTAAAGAAGTTTCTTTCTTGGATTTCGTTGTCCATGACGTGTCCGTTACTCAACTAAATATCACTATTATATGAGCCTCTGATGAAGCCTTCTAAAGGTGAAAGCCGATTTAGGCTGTAAGGTAAATCTTTACGATTTTACTTATAACATTAGGAAAATGAAAAGACAATTCTGAAACTGTAAATAATTGATTTTTAACGATTTTTTGCATTCACTTCTACCACTATACCACCCATCATTACTGCTGGGCGACCACTACGCTCTTCATCATGAACATTTGTTTGTCCTTCTTTAAACAGACAACTGCACTGCCAACCATGAATGTCATTCATAACATCCACCACATAAACCTCAACAATCTGCTGATGAATTACAGTAGCATTAGTTTTTTGCTAACAAAAACGTATGGCAGCACGAAACTCACAGTTTGCAAGATTATTTATAGTAACACTCATTTTAAATCACTAACACATCATAACAATCGCTTACCTAATACCAAATAAATATGAAACAGATGGCTATTTTGTCACATGGAAACACGGCACATGCACATTATCTCTCATTGTTTCCACATTTTCTGGTCATTGCAAAACAGACTTACTTAAAAAATGCACCTCATATTATAAAGTTCCTAAAATGACTAAAAACCTTTTAAATACCAAATTACCATTACTACTATTACAACTACCATCAACACAACTACTAATCACATCACTGAGTACTACTGTCACTAACAATAATACACATTACATTCTATTCAAAAATAAAATGCAGTAGAATTTACCTATACAAAGAAATGTATTTTTCTGAAATTATAAATAAGACCTCATAGACTGTTAAAGAATCTGGTAACCAACATATTATAATTTCATCTTAAAGAGAGTAGTAAATGAAACTAATAAATATTTGTTTTAAGTACCCACGAACAAATTCTACTGTCTATATTTAATAAGCAGTGCTTTTAGAGTAATACTGTCTTGTAATGAACACTACACCACCTCAAGTAAGGACTTTAAATTTAATCTTCTGATAAGATTCTGGTTATAAAGAAGGAGCACAATGAAGCAAAAACAAGAATCTTTCTATTTTGCTAGTCTCTCCTGAATGCCAGGATTTCTCATTGCATATCTGTTACACCGATAATTAATCAGAACAGTCTGGTATTTATAAACTAACATAGATAATAGCCTGGGAGTCACGCAGGTAACATAAACTAAGTACAGTAAAAGCATTAATTTTATTTTATTCTCTAATCAATTTAGTACAATCCAGTCCCTACAATCAAATCCACTAATCTAAAATGACCATTTCAGGCTAGTTCCATGACTATTTAAAAACAATTTGTTATTCTGTTTATGTAATCTCCCATACACTGACAGTCCAAAAAAGGCTTCACTTAGTTTTATAACTTTTCTTCATGTGTGGATAAAAAAAATCAAGTGATTTTTAGATGTTCACAAAAAATTATAGTATTTTAGTTATGTTTACACTAGAATATTCAAACAAATACTAATGTTTTCAACACAGAACAAGCTACAAGTTTGTTCTAGTGTTTTGTTTTCCTAAAATGAACCTTATGGGCTAATCACTTGGTTTCTTACTTCGGGGATAAACATTTCTTTAATAATTTTTAAAAGTTTTTTATCAATTTCATATTTTAAAATACTTTAAAAACTTGTTCTTGTCCAAGTTTTCTTTTATACAATTACTTAAATTGGCCAATTTTTAAAAATGTTCACATAATTCTAAAGTCCATTATCTGTAATAGTAAAGCATGTAAGATTATGAAACTGTATTCAACTTGCCAAGACAAGAATACCTGTCTACCATTATGATCAAGAAACAAAGTAAAAAAAACCAAAGTCTTTGTGTGAGCAGTGACCACACACAGCACGATACAGTGATAATGTACACTTTTTGGAACAAGCATCTGAGTATAGAGGAATAACACTCCTAAATGTAGCCTACTAAGTGCTATGTAGTGTTACAGAATTAGAACCCTTGGTGGAAGGGATATTACAAGATTATCATTGTACCTTCAGGAGAATTGCTCTACTCAGGACCAAAGTAGCCATGATAAGACAAGCATTCGACAAGTGTTTTGAATATCATGTATAGCTCTACAAATTACTTGTTGATTATAAACAAGCTATGATTAGACAGAAACCCGTGAATTATGTTACATCCTAAAATCTAGAATGATAACAAGAACTCCAAAGTAAAAATAAAAAAAATAAATTAAATAAAATAAAAATGAAAAACATCCTGAGACCAACAACCAGTGAAACTTCTTTATAACGGACACCGATGGGGAACGTAAAATTGTCCGTTGTTGAGAAGTGTCCGCTATTCAGAAACAAGGTTAGGAAGCTGTAAAAACTAGATTTATACGACAAAGTGTTTTTATGTATTCAAATGGTTTATTAATGAAATCTATACATTGTTCATACTGTAACACACATGTAAGTCAAAATTTATCTTACTATACATTTTTATACTATACAAGTAAAAAAATCTATACATTTACTATTTTGGAATACATGGTTTGAAATAATCAGATACTTTCGTCTGAACTGTCAGATTCTGTACAAGTGTCTTTTCGATATGTGTTTGAATTTCACATATTAAATTAAGTCCCACTGCATCTCTTTTATTTAAAAAATTATGTTTTATCTTTCCTACCTCTTCAGCTGCTTGTTTACTTGTCAATGGAGGGTAATACGGTTCGGTGTCATCGTCATCCCGTTGTCCGCTCTCATGCTTGCCTTCACACTCTGGCATTTCCTGAAGATCTTCTATGAATTCGCTGATCTCAGTTGACACATTTTCTGTGACAAGTACATCATCAATAGTGACATAATCCTCAGATCCACCAAAGGCCTTTAATAAATCATGAAGTTCATGTTCGTTAGGCTCAAGTTCTTTGACACTGGCATCGGTCACTGAAGTACCGTCATTCTTATAAACAATTCCTGACTTTTTAAAACAGTTGCTCACAGTAGCGGAGGACACTTGCTTCAAGGCTGAAGATATCCACAGAATCGCGTCCAAAACACTGATACATTTTGCCAGTTCATCTGCACATTTATAGTTGTCCATTCGCGACAAAATATGTCTCAATACGTATTGCCTGTAGTAAACTTTAAAATTACGAATAATGCCCTGATCCAAGGCTTGGCAAACTGAAGTCGTGTTTGGCAGCAAAAAAATTAGTTTTACATTATTTAGTACATTAGAATTTGATGTAGCATTATCTAAAAACAAAACTACTTTTCTATTTTGCCTTCCCATTCTTCGATCAAATGCCAGCAACCATTCAGTCATTATTTCCCTTGTCATCCAGGCCCACTTATTTGAATACCACACCACATTCAGTTTACTCACATCAATCCCCTTAAAACATCTAGGTTTAGCAGCCTTGCCTATAATAATAGGTTTTTCAAATTCGCCTATCATGTTGACGCATAGAATGATGGTCAGTCTTTCCTTTAGAAATGTTTCCTCCTGTACACTTTTCACTTTTTAAAGTCATTGTTTTAGTGGTAAGAGCTCTGAAAAACAGACCAGTTTCATCACAGTTAAAAATATTTTTTTCTTCATAACCCCCGCAAATTTCAGGTAATTTTTTTCCCACTCAGACACTACGTTTTCGTCAGCTGAACCCGATTCACCACACACATTTTTGAAAGAGATGTGTCTTATTCTAAACTTGTCAAGCCAGCCTCCAGATGCTTTGAAGTCGTGAATGCCTAATTCTGTAGTAATTTGGAGTGCTTTCTCACGGATAAGAGGTCCACTCAGAGGTATATTGTTACTACGGGCATGACAAAACCATTCAAAAGTTAAATTGTCAACTTTTAGGCCGTTGACGTTTGGGAAACGAGCGTTTGCCAGCCAGGTTTTTATTTTCAGCCCACGATTTAACAATTACTTTTTTGTTTCTTAAAATATCTCTAATCTGCGTTTTTCCAACAGAAAACCGTGCGGCCATGTCTCTAACACTAAGTTTCTCATTTTCATAAACTTTAATTATTTCCACTTTTTCTTGTAAGGTTAATCATTTGCATTTCTGTGCTATAGTAAACGAGCTGTAGATGTTTACACGTATAGATAAACACATACACTGCACACGTGCACTTTACAAAACCTAACGGACACCTCTGAATAGCGGAACTGTGTACATAACTCTAAAATCGCAACACATTGGGTAGGTAGGATACGGGCAGGTAGTTAACCCGCTACTGGTAAACAAGCACGTAGCAACACAAACAAAAGAAGCGACCGTACACGCTCTTGTCTCAAATGTTCACTGTGATACTGTTCACATTGTCCGTTATTCAGAAGTTTTGAATTGCCGCTGGGGCCTAGTTTTCAGTGTTCGTGTCCGTTATTAAGAACGTCCGCTATTGAGAAGCAACCTATCCATTATTTTTCTATAACTTCTGTCGGGAAATTAAAACATGTCCGTTATACAGAAGCGTCCGCTGTTCGGAGGTGTCTGTTAGGAGAAGTTGCACTGTACTTCAGAGCCATGGGCAATGACAAGACACAAAATGATTAGTTAAAAAGGTGGGAGAGAAAGATTTTAACAACATATGGAAAAGTAGACACGAAATGATCTGGCACATTAAAACAAATTCTAAAGTATATAACCTTTATGGAGAACCAGATATAGTTACAACCATTAAACTAGCAACGACAAAATGGGCAGGAAAAAAGTTTCCCTGAGTACACCAGAGAGAAAAAGAACAAGAAGACCCAGAAGAATATGGACAGATGATGTTGAGGAGGAATTAGGGTTGTAATACAGGCTAATACATAACTCTAATAGCACCATGGGGTAAGTACATCAAACCATTCCACTAAGGTACTATAAAACACTATACTATAGGTAAGCATTGTTATAGAGGTAGTTATTTCAGATTCAGACATTTCAAAGTGGATATTATCCTGAAAACTGCAAACACAAAGTTTTCTTGGTTATGGTATTTTTCTTAATGGTGCAATCAAGTACTATGATGCTTAAATTATTTATTTAAGTAGTCATACCTTCCCAATACTTCAAAGAAGGAGTGATTTTCCTGCCTCTGGAACTAATTGATCTGTCATTTTCATTTAGCACTTCATTAGCAGTGATTTCCTCTGAAAAACATACATCATTTACACATAATTTATATAAAAAGGACTCCACTATTGATTTTTTTTTAGTTTCTCACTCTTTACAATTACAGAAGTGATGTGATAGCGTCTTCATTTGCTGATACATTACCTAGCCACAACATTAATATATTTAACAGTCCCAATATGTACAATAAATATGTGGGCATATTTCTTAAAACTTTATACACCAACCTTTTCGCCACTCAATCAGAAATAATTTGAAAAGTTTACAAATAACAATCTTATAATTTTTTTAAAATTATACAAAAGTTTTTGAAAAGTTATTTAATGAATATTTGAGTAACCTAACTGGTGATGGGTAGTGAAAAAACAAACACTGGCTGTGGGATACAATTTTTAAGTTACATTAAAATGTCAATAACCAACTGTCAACTATCTAAACCAATAACTACCAAACTGTCAATCTTGAGGTACCAGTAGTCTTGGAGATACTTCAGTGGCTGGTGTAAGGTTGTCTACACGTGCACAATTCTTGTGACAGAGATTAAAAAATGCTCGTATTCTAGTGTGTATATAATCGAACAGACTTACATCAGTCTAAGTAGCTCACCACATATTTTTAATTTTAGGTAAATATTGGAAATACGTATTTTAAATATTTGGGAGTTTTTGCAATCACTGATCTAAACCTACAGTAATCTGAATAGCAATACAAGTATATTTTATTTAAGTTATTACTTTTTGATTTATATTAAATAAATGCTATTTTGTAGCATCTGGTACAATTTTGTACATTTGCTACAATCTAGTTCCAGGAACTATTATATCTACACAATTTGGTTTTATTATCATAAACCTCACTGCATCTCCATAAAAAAAGTTTAATAAAACATTAACCATTGTTAAATTTTACAAACACAAAGTTTTGTCACTATATAGGATGTTTGTTTTGATAACACAGCTTTTCACAGAATAGTTATAGCAAGAGATTTGTAAATAACACTCTGACAATGAGAAAGTTACTGACAACAATACATATAGGAAGAGAAGGTGACAGACAGCTTAATCATTTCACATGCTTGAGGAGCATCAAAAAATATTTGGACGATTGTCAAGAAATGTGGACAGCATACTGTCTTTTATTTCTAGAAGACTATAAAGAAACTGTTGTGCAACACTCCACTACGACTTCAAAATTTAAATTAAAATAAAAAAATTATTACATTCTTCCAAGTGAAAATTTGTTTTATTTTGTATTTTTAATTAAATATCTGTTACATGTTAGTTTGTTGTCATCTTCTAGGCAGCAACTGAAATAAAATGTTGGTATCACTGTCTATACATTCTTTATTTACTAGTATCACAAATAAAAATATAACACAGAAAATACAACTTCGATCCAATAACTGTGATATCAATTACTGATACACGTAATTTATACAAACAAAAGATAACACACAAATATAATATTAATCCACAAATGTGGTATCAAACACACACACAAACTCTGTAACTCACTAACTGAATTCTGAATTTGAACTGAACTATCGAATTCATCTACTACTGATTATATATAGCTGGTAATGGCATCATTTGCAAATGATCCGCCAGTACTAATAATATCTAGGCTATTCCAAGCGCATACTCCAGAACCTCCTACAACAAACTACGTTACATTGGTACAAAACATTCTAGAGTATTTCGTAAATATTATCTCTATCAATAGACATAAGTTATACAGCAATTGTGGCTAATGTAAATACACGTAAGTAACATAACCTATGCACTTAACCTACACATATTATTCTAATGACAAATAGTTTATTCACAATCCAGTATTACTTTGAAAGTGGGTTGGGGATTCTCTAGTATACAACAATGTTATGTATCTGATGATATGTTTCTGTACTTCCTATATGTAAATCTGTCTTAGCTCTTGCAACAATGGCTTTATACACAAATCTTATACAAAATCCAATAGTGGCTACATATGGCCAAAATGCATTTTGTACAATTCTTTTGAATGTTAATTGTAATTTTGTGCACTCATCAGCTAACAAAGGGAGTTTTTAGTTTGACATAATCAACGTAAACAATCGGTATCACTGTGTAATGTTGCAACATATATTGTAACGCGAAAATATGGGAAGCCCAAATGAGTCAATAAGCCCAAATAATAAAAGACCAAAATAACAATAATAAAGCATTTAACTTGAAAAGAAAAAAAAACCTAAATAAGTAAAACATTAAACAAAAATAAAGAAGTACAATACAGTAGGGTACAATAGATAAAAATGATGTACATTAGACTATAAGAAACTGTAAAAAAAAGTGTATAACAGGGGTGCACTTGTAAATTTTCCAGTACCGGAACGCTTTTTTTTTTTTTTGCAGACTATGGTCCACAGCCAATGTCGGCTACATAGTCACTCCATAACGGATAACATATCACTGAAAGTAAAGTGATGGTTGGAATCTAACTAAACACTTGTAATATTCACAAAAAATATTTATTACTTGAATATTTGAACAACATAATTTAACTTGCCTTAATCACAAATATTTAGCAAATGGATTGGATTCTTCCAGAGTGGTTGGTTTTGCTTGTTTCGTTCGGGTGTCGTCTGCAGTCCGGTGTTTTCGGAGCCATGTTTTTACATATGGCTCTGGATCCCAGTCACTCAAGTTTGGGCCGTGTAGTTTAACAAACATCAAACTGGACACATGTGGCACTGTCAGTCTCGTACAATGATGTGATGTACGACCGTGTGGGTGTAATGATGAGATTCAGTAAACTGAATCCTCTTTCGCAATCAGCTGAACTGCAAGGGATCAGTTTTGTACAGTTAAGCAAAGGTGTTAAATGTTTTGGTATTGTTGTATGGTTTTCGACAAAATCCCTGTAGCTGTTTTTGATTTTGGGTATGTTTAACTTAAACCTTCTGCACAACTTCTCAATCTCTGGTTCTCCAAAGCCTGCAGGTTTTTCAGTAGGCCACGTATCTGGTTCCAGCACTTTTAATTCATCTAAAAGTGATTCGTAAGCTTCATGATGATGTGATGGCACACTTGACCGATGGGGTTCATGGCTAGAAACTGTAGTAAACATTCTTCTTTGTAAGTTATTTATGACACTTGTTATTAACTGCTGATGATTGATGGTTGGAATTGTGTGATTTTCTATGAGTGGAACGCCATTAAATGTTCTTCCCTGATGCAAATTTTTGCTTCCAAAGTCTTAGTACCGGGATTTTCCTTCATAGCCTCAAAAAACCAGACACTTCGTCATATAAGTTTATCAGCATAGATTACTGTTGTTTCTTGGTTTTGTAAGGATTCTGACAGCATCAACAGCTCAGCCAAAATATCATACATTATAGCCAAATCTATCAAAAACTGAGGTGATGAACATCGTTTTGATAGTCCACTGTACATGGCTCGCTCTGTCAAATTTCTGCTCTTATCGGCTTTAGCAAATTCAAAGTGTCTGTTTAAGGCACCATATCCATACCAAGTAGCTGACATGGCTCTAAATGAACTTGCTACCCAACGTGTCCCTAAAATTTTCCCGATTTTATTTATTTCTTGATCTAGGCCACTAGCACATTCTGCTAACTCCCTTTGATTCTTTGGAGACCTGCTATAAACGGAGTACACTTTGTCCATAAAAATTTGGGAATGGTTTACAGCTCCCACTTCATTTATTGCATCACTCAGAGCTAACTCAAGTCTGTGGTTCATCCAGTGCCAAATAATAAGGCTTGGATATTTTTCAAGCAATCTTTCTGCGACTCCTGATTTTTTCCCCAGCATAACACTTGCACCGTCAATTGCAAATGCAACAAAGTTTTCTTTTAAGTAGTTATCTTCAAAACCATATTTGCTTAAGCAATCAAGGAGATTTTCTGCTACGGTCTTAGACGTTTGGTCAGATAGTTCTAGGAGATCTAAGAATAAGAAATGTGGAGAGTCCTCTTTGCAAACTTCACACTTCAAATATACTATCAGAGTAGACTTGCTGCCGAGAGTGGTCGATTCGTCTATCAGGACTGAAATTTTGCCTGATACACCTAAAATTTGTTTCACGACTCTTTTCTTCATTTCGTCAGAAACGTGACAAATTATTTCCATTGCAATTCTTTTAGAGTGTAGCCCCACACCTATATCCAAGCCATTCAATTTTTGCATCTGCAACAGATCAAAATGGTCAGTGCAAGGCCTATTGTTTTTCGCAATGAAGTAAGCAGTTCTAAAGACAATTTTTGTTGTCACTAAGTGGGCTGCATTCATTTCATCAAAAACCTTGTCTATTGACTCTTTTTTGGCTTCAGCAGCAATTCTTTCAGCTGTTGTGTGACCAAAAGAGTTTTTATGTTCAAATTTTTTTTTTCTCAATGCTGTAAGTTGAGAGGTTTTACTTGATCCATTAAACGTAATTAGGAACAAACGCCATTCTTTTGATATGCTCATGCGCTCTTTTTTAAATGTGCCAAGTTGAGCAACTTCTTTACAAACATTACAGCCAAGTTTGCCGTTGATACAATCAAGCCAAGGAAAAGCATTCTTTTTACGTTCCCACATGTCTTCTGTCCAAATGGAAGGCCAACGAGAAATAGTTGAGTCCTCAGTTGATGAACTCGGTACAGACAGAGAATTATCAATAACACAAATACCTTCGGTTTCTGTATGCTGCACAAACGAGCTTTCGCCCGCCAGGTTTAAGGAGAGTATTTGCATCGCGAGAAGCAAAGGTTGAAGACTCGCATGAAGACTCTACTGAAGAACGACGTTAGAGTTTTTTGTTTCTTATTGGCAGATTCCATGACTGTTGTAGCACTGAATAAACACACGTAATAGTTCACAACAGCGATTTACAACTGACAAGCAAGACGCGGGAACCACTAATGACTCATCAGTAAATACCGAGTTGAGTAGTGAGCCGATCGGTGGAAGGTACCCCCTCCACTGCACTGCCCGCTGGTCTACACTTCAAGGTCATCCCGCATCCAAAATAGATCTCATGTGCGTTGTGTTCGGCGCCATTCGGTGAGCCTAGCGCATAGTTACCAAATGATTATGTTATTTTTTATTTTCTTTCGTCAGTTTTAATTTTCGATCTCGGCGATGGTCATTGAGATGAATAATGTGTATAAACAAAATTAACAGTAAAACTAAAAGGAATTATTTGTCGAATATGTTAGTATTTCTTCATTATCTTGCAATAAGAAGTATAATAACAGTGAGTACTAAATCTTAAAATAATACGTGGACCAGATTTTTGAGTAAAAACACATTTCATGTGAAAGAAAATAATTCTTTTTCTCAAAAAGCAGTACCGGAACGGCGTTCCAGCGCGTTCCGGTACCAGTGCACCCCTGGTGTATAAGTGAAAGGTGAGATAATAAGAGAAAATAGTGGTAATCATTGATCATACAGAAAAGACTGTGAAGGTCAATGATTAAATCAGTGGACTTAAGTGTAAACATATAAAACAAAAAGAACCAAATAAGGAAATATTTCAAATGAAGAGAGAAGAAGGAACCCTTAGTCAACAGCTTATTTTCCCTAAACCTCCAGTTAGTCAAAACCTAAACAAGTAAAACATTAAACAAAAAAAAAAAAGTACAACACAGTAGGGTAGAATAGATAAAAATGCTGTACATTAGACTATAAGAAAGAAACTGTAGAAAAAAAGTGTATAAGTGAAAGGTGAGATAATAAGTGAAAATAGTGGTAATTATTGATCATACAGAAAAGACTGTGAAGGTCAATGATTAAATCAGTGGACTTAAGTGTAAACATATAAAACAAAAAGAACCAAATAAGGAAATAAACCAATAGAGTTACGAAAACACCAAACAGTGATAGTCAAACTAAATGTTGATGTTAGGGAAATAATTGTAAGATTTAGTATTAGTTGTTGAAGGTTCTAGGCCTTTTCAACAGGGAAAAGAGTTGATATTATTGTATGTTAAACAGTTGGTTTTAGTTATTAGATTAATAACGATTGCAATATCAGCCATAAAGGCAAAACATTGAGTTGACATATTTGTAGATTTAATTTTAATGAATCGATATTGTTAGTATATAATAAAGAGTTTGAATCTCATGTGTTGACATGCAAGTAGGCATTATTCTTAAAGTTAGTAACAGAATTTGTTAAAATAAATTAAGGAATTAAGATATGTTTCAGTAGATCTTAAAACTGTATGAAGGCCTAAAAACAGAATTTTTGTAAAGATGATACAACATCTAATATTGGGTCCAGATATATCATATGAGGTATCAAAATGCTTATCTTGTTCTAAGTAAAAAAAACTATATAAACCAATTTCAATATAATTTAGGATTAATTAGGGAGTAATTTGTGGGGCCAGATATAAAAATAATATATTTTAAACAATAAAGTGTCACGCGACCTTTGAGTTCACCAAATTGACCAATGAGATTTCACAGAAATTTGGTCTAGACCGTTGAAGGAATGAGAAAATTCAATTACTCTATTGTTACACTTAAAACAGTACAGGTCAGCTCTGTACAGCATATAAACAAAGTTATAACAGGGGCAGATCCAAGTAAAAAAAAAAAAAAAAAAAATTTGACAGTGAAGAAGAATGAATTAATTCTACTGGACTGATGAAGAAACTAATAAGAAGAATAAATACTAAAAAAAATAAAGAGCGAAAGTATCTCGTACTTCTGGTGAGAAAAAATAACCTTACTCTAAAAACATGAATACTACTACACAACACTAGATTAACTGCACTAACACTATTAAACCAGACACCAGTGAAAACTAAAAGGAACATTAATTATGAACACTGTGGACATTAAAGTACAAAATCATTTAATTTAAAAGAAACAATTGAACAAAATAATCACAGCAGCCCAGTTGAAGAATGAGCAGCCAATCTGTTTACTATACTGGCGGCCATTACGTGACCTCTGGAAGCTGAAGTAAATTATTTTCATTTGCACTTAGATAAAATTTAATTCTCTCTTGTATTAATTATTAAGGTTTCAGAATATTTGTAATGTACTGTACGTTCTCTACGCATTTATTAACCCACGATCTATTAAAATAATATTATAAAAATTAAAAATTTTTGTTTGAGTCGAACTTGGTAAACGAGTAGACACGGCCACTGTACAGTTTGACCTGTGAGTCGGCAAACCAAATGCAAGTGAAATAAATATTAAATAAAAATAATTAATTGGTATTGAGAGAACTTAATTTCATAAATTAAACTAAGGTTAAGGGATCGCCCCAGTAATAAAGGAGAGCGAACATGCAGTTGGCAAATTGAACTTCGAAGTGAACGAGGAAGAACTATATAACCTACAATAGCCAAGTCGATTATATAAGCAAAACACGAACGGAAAATAAGCAAAACATTCTTTTAATAAATTTTGTTACCCAAACCATTGAAGGTCAACAATTATTTCTTAATAATTTACAAACGAATAAATTTTGAATTTAATACGAAAAAATAAACATTGAATTAAAATAAAATAAATCCAAATAAAGGAAATTTTTTTTATAAATATGTCAACTTTCAAAACAGATAAACTGAATCTATTAAAAAAGAACAGAAATTACGTTATATTTCATATTGGCACCTACAACTTGGGGCTAACTAACTTCATGCAAAAATACGTTATATTACATATTGGCGCTCTAATGCGGGGCCTAGACTACAAGAAGAAAGCAACGACCGATTTTAAATAAACAGTAAATAAATAATAACAAATAAAAACAAGGGACGGAAACAACATAAATACATTATACAGTAGAACCCCGTTAGTCCGAACCCCGCTAGTCCGAAATTCCGGATAATCCGAACCACCTCCAGGAACCACATAGGCAAGAAAGCTATAAAAACAACTGCAGATTTCATGAAGTGACAAATGATTTCATTAAATTTCTAATAAAATGGTTACATTTTGCAAAATCTGTAGAAAATAATACTAACCACTGTAATACGTATTAATCAGCACGCCTACAATAATTACTGGAATAAAATTCTTAAACAAAACTACAAACTACAAAAACAGAATTCAATTATTGTACTGTACAGTACTTAGATTACAGTTTCTATACTTTATTAACAGAATTTCCAAATAAACACTTCATTTATTCACTGGTTGCACAAAATCAGTTATTCTCTGCTGGCGTAAAGACGTGAATCTAGCAGACGACACAATATTCCACCAGCGTCTCATGAACATGATGTCCGCTGCTGTAGCATTGGCATGCCGCTCCACATACTGCAGTGATATTTCCAGCGCCTTTGCTGCTTCTGAATGTGAAATGAGATGTTCTGAATCATCGGCTTCATCCATCACATCAGAATCTTCATCGAAGTCTTGTCTGATCAGGGAAACGATTTCCGTATCTGTCAAAACTTGGTGGTCTTCCGTGTCAGCTACCACCCACTCGTTCACATGTTTCGTCTGCTTCTTCACAGCCTGGAATTTGATGCATGAGCTGTAAAACTTCAGTCCTGTCATCAGCTTGTTCCGGACTATCGATGTAAGAGAGACTTGGCCATAATTTTTTCCACGACTTTCTCAGCAGCTGTTCTTTGAGATTTTCCCATGCTTCACCTAACCAATAGATAACATCTTTGATGTTGATTTTCTTAAGACTTTGGAGAATGGTTTGTGAACTGTCTTCATTTTCAAGAAGGGACCTTAGAAGAATTTTTTTTATACACACATTTCATGTTTTGTAGCACCTCTTGGTCCATGGGTTGTAACAAAGGTGTAACATTCAGAGGGAGAAAAATAGCTTTTATATCTCCATTAACAAGTTCTTCTGTCGAAGCATGTGATGGAGCGTTGTCAATGACAAGTAACGCCCGGGGTGGCAGACCATTTTTTTCACTGAACGTTTTTACTGAAGGAATAAACTGGACATGAAACCATTCCTTAAATAAAGCACTGGTCATCCATGCCTATTTTTGATGCCTGTAGAATACAGGAAGCGAGTTCACATTGATGTTCTTAAATGCTCTTGGGTTTTTTGATTTGCCAATAACCATTAGTGGCAACTTATTAGTCCCAGCTGCATTACGGCATGCTAAAACAGTCACACGTTCCTTGCACATTTTGAAACCAGATGCATTAAGTTCTTGTTTGGCGGCGAGGCTTTTGTTTGGCAATGCCTTAAAATTTAACCCAGTTTCATCGCAATTGTATATTTCTTGAGGCGAGTAATTTTGCGATGAAACTATGTCTGCGAATTCAGCGATGTACTCTTGTGCAACCTGGTGATTCGCTGATAGTGATTCACCGGTAATGGATAACTGTTGTATTCCGTGTCTTTTTTTCCACCAGTCCAGCCAGCCGTTACTCGCAATGAATTTCGGATCACCATTCATCAGCTTATTGAGGTGAACTGCTTTTTCTTGGATTAGGGGACCACTCAGTGGAGTACCTCTCTGCCTTTCTTGTGAAAACCATATGAAAAGGGTTTCATCAATTTTGTCAAATTGTGACACTTTTGATGTATGACGCTCCTCGAGAGTCTTCTCGGATATTGTCGCACAAAACTGTTCAATCTTGGACCGGTTTTTCTTCCAGTCACTTATTGTTGCTTTACCCACACCAAATTCGACTGCTAATTTCGTTCCACTTTCACCCTTGTCCAAACGTTTCAACACTTTAAGTTTATCTTTTAGTACACATGAACTGTTTCCGCTTACCAACCATTTTTATACAATACGCACTTAAAAAACAACACTGAAAACTTATGTAAGTTGGAATGCACACACAATGTCTCAGACGGACAGGTGTCTCACTACTGAAAGCAAGGCCACGAGAAGAAACAAACAGGAGTGGGGGAAGTGGGATTACTAAGAAACTGGCATGAGTCATTGACGCCCTGGCGCGCCCGTGATAGTAAACAACAATACCGCACTAGAAAGCCACCGAACGTCAGTGTCAATACTGTTCACCTTATCTGTACTGTATTACAGTACTGTACTACGTAATATTTTATGAAATATTCAACTCTTATAAACCGCAAAATGCATTCGTTGAATAAAAAACGGGCATATATGAGTTACATATAAGTTAAAGACCATATTTAAATCAAATAAATAATTATTTAATAATAATTATTTCGGATAATCCGAATTTTTGCCAATCTGAACCGGCCCCGGTCCCAATTAGTTCGGACTAGCGGGGTTCTACTGTATTTCAAATTGGCGCTCCAACGCAGGGCTTAACAATGTAAAAGATTATAGAAGGATTTCAACGCAGGGCTTAACAATGTAAAAGATTATAGAAGGATTTCAACGCAGGATTTTTAAATAAGTTATATTTCAAAATTGGCGCCCAACCGGTAGGGCTGAAATTAGGTAAAATTACAGTTAATAATAATACAGGTGTCCTAATTTTAGCTGGCAAATGTTAGGAGATACAAAAATGCATCAGAGAGCTACCTCAAGAAGGAGGACGAAGGACCCAGAAACAGAAGAAGATAGGCAAGAGCACGAAGAAGAAACAGTCAGACAGTGAAATGGAACAAATAAATAAGAAATTGGATGATCAAAAACTGTGGATGGAAGGATTAAACAATGACAGGAAACAGTTGATAGAACAAGTAAATCAGAAAATAGAAGAGAATGGTGAGGAAATAGAGAATAAAGAAGACAAAACTACGTTGTTATCGGAGGAGAAACATAACAGAAACAAAGAGAATATGAAGCACGTGGAAGTCAACATTAAGGGTCTAAAGAACACAATAATTAAGAAGATGAAGAAAATAGGAAAAATGTGTAAAAAAGAACTAATGAAAATACGGGAAGAGTTGGAGATGATGAACAATGAACTAGTTAATGTACTTAACATCCTAATTACCGACCATAAAGAAATAATGAATTTTAAAAATTATAGGAGCAGCTTAAAAGAAATTTTAGAAAAGACTCACAATAAAACAGCGAGTAAAAACTTCAGAAAGTCTATACTTAAATGGAATATACTAAAAATAGAAATATATACTAAAATGTCAGTGAGATCATCAATAATGAATATTGTAACGTAACGAAAATATGGTCCCATACGTTACATAAAAAGTTTATAATTCTCAAACTAAAAATAAAAATAATAATTGTCCGTAATAATAAAAGGTCAGAAAAATAAACCATTATTAAATGAATGAATAATCCCCAAATAAGAATACAAGGTAAAAGAAAAATTAGGAATGTTTATAAATACAAACTATTAAGTGTTCAGTGAAAAGGGTAAACGATAAACATTGACAAGTAATGTAAAACCTAACTTAGACAGTTTTAGAACGATTAATGAATTAACTGAGAGGAGAATAATTAATTAGTGCATGATTTATTTTATAAAAATGTACATGTTATTATGTTTTATCATGTTGTGTTATTATCATGATATTTATGTTGTTTTTTGTATGTAGCAAGTGAAGCAATTGTTTTAAGAGAATATCAATTAACTGATGTTAAACTTTATAAAATTAAATGTTTTGTATACATGTACTTATTTAGTATGCGGATTATAATTGTAAACTTGGCCAGAAGGGCAATAATTGTTAATGAGATACCAAAGGGTTTATTGTAATTACATCATAAACAAATGAAGGATTTTATACTAATGTAGGTAATAATAAATTAAAATCAGAATGAGATAAAAATGTAATGATAGGCCACAAACCAGTAACATTGTATAGGAAGTCAGGTCAGAAAAGTTAGGTAACAAAATTTGTAAAAAACACTAAGTATAAGGTAATGAGTTAGGAGAAATCAATAATAATTATTGATAGCAGATAAGTAACTTCAATTTAAATAAAATCTTAAAATGTAATAGTGCAATGATGCCGAAAAGTAATATTTTGTAACAAGAAAATAGTACTTGTTAGAATAAGTAGATTAAGAGGAAACGACAGCAAAATGTATATAATTTAATAACAAACAATATGTAAAGGTATAATATGATATAATGTAAATTTAGTAAGGGAGTACAGTATTCCCTCGCCAACCGCGGGGGGTTAGGTTCCTACAAAACATCGCGGTTAGTGAATCCGCGGTTGGTGAAGTTAACTTTATATGGGAAAAGTAAGGTTAGGGGAATCTGAAACAAAGCCAGAAATATAAAATACTGTACAACTCTTTATTATACAGTATACACTACATTGTTCGAATGTATAAAACCAGTCCAATGATTTCAAATAGCTGACAGTTATTTAAATTATAAAAATTTTCAAATTTTTAAAATACATACTGTATTACATTATAACGAAAAAGCCGCTAAGACAAGGAAAAAATAGCGGCCAGTTTTTAGTGCTAAGTAAGTCCAGTTTTATAGCTTACTACAATTTTCAACTTAAAATTTTAAAATAAAAACAATTTTTAACACACAAACAATTTAAATGCAATATTTTAATCAAAACAATTTTAAATCGAGGCATGGGAATCGGCACTTGTGGAAGGGTGAGAGACGTCAGTTGACTTGCCACCAGATGATTTAAAATAGCATAAAAGAGAAGTCTGCTTCATTTTATTTTGAAACTCCTTCTGAAGCTGCTTGTATGGAGATAATAAATCCTTCAAACCCCGTTTGAATTTTATAGTTGACTCGTTGACAGCCATTAACCTGGCCACAGACGCAGCACTCTCACCGCGTCCTAACCTGTTCAAAACATCGAGCTTTTTCTCCAGCGGTAGTACATTCCTAGCCCTTTTGGCTAGCTTATCACCGCCAATTATGTTTTCCGAACGTTTGGAACACATTATGACGAAAGGATAGTTTATAAAAGAGTAAATTAACACTAGATAATAAGAACAACGCACACTAAAAACTAAAGAACACGCAATACGTCACGGCAGAAGAGCAACGCGCGACTGACCGACTTCAATCCGATTTGAAGGGATATGTGTGCACGAAGTGCTGCCTAGTGGATGCTACTACAAACCGCGTATAAGCGAATTCCAGCCCCGCGGTTGGAAACTACTGCGCATTTATAAAACCGTGTATAAATGAATTCCGCGGTTGGAGAACCCGCGGTTGACGAGGGATTACTGTATTTTAATAAGTGCAAGAACATTGTATGATTATGGTTCTAGGATTATAAATATTATCCAATAAGAGAACACAGACTGGTTGTCAAGGACGACAAAATGGAATAAAATTTGTTTATTCGATTATTGAATCGTTATCCATGAACAAGGACAGTTTAGTTTTGATGAACTTAGAAAAAATGATAAAATTAAATAAAATAAATTAATGAGTAAACAAAATTAAATAATAAATAACCAAAGGAAAGCTCACTGACTTTTGACGGTCACATATAAAAGAGTACTAATAAGCCTATCAACTAAAACAGACGAAAATCTAAAGGAGGAACTTTACAAATAAAACTCACTATAATGAGTAATCATTAAATTTAATTAATAGAAAAATGAAGAGAAATAACTACCTGAATGAAATAAAATAACCCAGTAGTCTAAAGAAAGAAAGAGGAACTTAAAATTGTACTCGAACCTCACTTTCCACGACTCGATAGAGAAAGCATATTTTCACACAAAATACAGTGAAACGCGTAACCACAAGAACTGGACATTGGTGAACAGTAAGGATCGGCATTTCTGCGTCATCCCAGGATCAAGACATCAAACTTTATTTCGAACTTGGAGTGAAGACTGGCGAGGATTTATTCATCTGTATCTTGTCGTTGATCAAACATATCGAAGCACGAGGTTAGCTGTGCACGGCCATTACAAGTAACGATGTTGTCGGACGGTAAACTCCATTTATTTTAAATATTAATTAATAAGAAGTTAGTAATAGATTGTAATACCTTGTAATCCTATTTTTGCATTTTCTGACCTTACTAATAGTTGAAAGAACCTTCATACCCTGTGTTTAAGAAAAACAATAATAATTAAAAGTAATGTATAACCCCCCTGAATTCGATAATTAATCGATTCATTCCAGTACGATCGATTTTGTATCTTCGTAAAGGAAGAACCTTTGTTTTCAAGGAAAAAATATAAAATAAAGAATCATTTTTGAAATTGATGATTTCTTATCATTTGTATAATATTTAGTGCATGTTGAACGAGTTGTAATTTATATAGAGAGTGTAATGTGGGAAGTATTGTGAGTGGAACAACTAACCTACAATACCCAGCTGAAGGTGAACCACAGCGCTAGCTCGCGGACCGCTGTTGAATTACAAGAGAAGAGAAACGGATTTAAGGAGTTTACTCTACTCTCTCAAAACGCGGACTAGGCTTGAATAAGAACCTTAGAATTACACAATATATCAACTGGTATTGAACGTTATTATTACAGAAAGTACTAAATTATTATATAATATTGAGATATTCTTAATATTTGATTAAGATCACCCATTAAAGGATATTATTTCGTCACAAATAACCTGACATTGTGGTTTTTAAGAGAAACCACTTAACACTTAATAAATAATTTAAATCACAACAAAACATTTATTACGAAGGAAAAAAGATCGTAACTCGGAAGAAACGAGATACTGTATTATAAATTGGCGCTCAACTTGTAGGGCTTAAGTTAAGTAAAACGTCGATTCCATAACTATTACTTAATTTGAGCAGGCAACTATTAGAGACAAAAAATTCATAATACCAGAGGTAGGTCAAAGAAGAGAGCAGAAGACACGGAGAAGGAAGAAATTGGACAGGAACATAGAAATAGTCACGGATAGTGAAATGGAACAACAGATAGGCGATAAAGAAGAAACAGATGTAGTTATAGACATGGAAAATGAGAAACAAGCGGGGGACAAAGCGGAAGCCAGCGGAGAACCAAACTGGCAAGAAATAATGAAATTTATGGCAGAACAATTTAGGAAACAGGAGGAAAACTCAAAGAAAATAAATGAGGAAAATAAGGAAAACTTGAGGAAACAAAATGAAACCTTGAGCGAAATATTCGACAAAATGGAGGAGGAAAACAAGGAAAATTTTAGGAAACAGGAGGAAACTTCAAAGAAACTTAACGAAAGGTTTGACAGGAATGATGAGGGTTTAAGACAAATGAAGGAAGAGATCAGACAAATAAATGAAGAGAATTTAAGGTGGATTAATGAAAGAATTGAGAATGTCCATGTGACAATTAACCAAAAGGTGGATAAAAACAATGAAGAAAGGAAACAAGAAATAGCCGAAACAAATGAAAAATTAGAAAAAACCAACGAAACAGTGGTACAAGTCTGTGAGGAAATACAAAATAAAATAAACAACGTAAAAAATGAGAATAAAACGATGGTTGAAGGACTCCAACAGGAGACTGTAGAAAGATGCGAGCAGATTAAACAAGAGGTACATCAAATGCGGGAGGAGAATAAGGAAGGAATAGCACAAGTACATACTGACATTGGTGAACGAATGGAAAGAGTATATAATAACTTAAACAATGTCGAAAGCCAAGTAAGTACGAATAAAGAGAAGATCGAGGAAATCCGTCGATGCGAGATACAACTACAAGAAGAAGTGGATTCATGGCGGGATAGAACATGCCAAAATACTTATATCACCAACAACGATAACCGGGAATTAATCAATTTTAGGAATTACAAACGTAACCCCATGGAGTTTCTGAAGAGGGTAGAAGAGATGATAGCAAGGAATAGAGAGACCCGGTGGAATGTTATCCGAGGAATGATCGATGAGATGTTCAAGGATACCCATGACAATTGGTGGACGGCAGCGCGTCCCGACATTCAAAATATAACAGAATTTAAAAAACAGTTTAGGGAGAAGTATTGGTCGGAGTCGACCCAAAATATGGTGAGAAGTAATTTAAGCAATGGTCGGTATGAGGCATACGCAGGACAGTCTCCAACATCATACTTCCTAGGCAAGGTGTGCATGGCCCGTAATCTGGAGCCTAGAATTCCCGAGGAGTGCTTAGTGATACAACTCTCATACCATTGCTAGGAAGGGATTACGAATTGGATACTTTGTAACCCGTTTTTAAACACCTGTTCTGAACAATTATTTACACGTATTACTAAGGGAAAGGTGTGTTGTTGTTGTGCCTGTTCTCACCTGAGTGACAACAGGAAACAATCGTGTCTTTGTGTACTCACGTATCTTTGTTGTAATAGTGAGCTCCAGTTCATACAAGCAAAAAATAATTATTATAATAACAAGAATAATTAAATATGTTATTTAATAAAAATTTGCACACTAACAATACCTACAGCAAAGTGAATGATGCCATTTTACGACATGCAAAATGACACGTGTGGTTACAATTTTAAGGCGAATGGTGAAATTATAACTAAATTAATTAATTAATCAGCTAATTAATATGAGATGAGCAACTAATTAGTATGTAAACAAAGACAAAACTATCACGAATCTATTAGTTCGCACACGAACACTAATAAATAATTAGTGTGAAAATACACAAAAAGTGATGTGTGAAAAACCAACGTGCTAAACAAGCCTGAACAGAATCTGACATGTTTGAGATGGCTTGGTAAGCACTCTTCGACCTGTCAGTGTGCCTTGAATATAAAACCCCGCCCGATTCTGAACGACAGAACACTTGCTAAGAATTTACTCATGGGGACACTATGTCTTCCTCAGCAACACAGACTCATCGTCAGCATCACCATCAAGCGGTAAACAGAACGTACTACAATAATTGATGAAGGAGCATCAGGACCATTATCACAATGCAAACACTGACAACTAACAATCTACATGGGAATCAGCACATCCAGGAGCCGCAGACACGCGCGTGCGCGCGCACACACGCACACACACACAAGGTTTTCGGGTGTAACACACCGATATGCAGTGAAACATGAACAATTTTTTTTATTTTTTATTTAATAGAACTAATAGGCCTAAATAATGATATTTTATATTTTGACACAAGAATAAATTTTATTGTTTTTTATTTATATCAATGGTTTGACAGTTTTGTAATATACTGTCATCATCAAAATTATATGTAATAAATTGAAAAATAAACAAATAAAATATATTCTTGTGTCAAAATATAAAATATCCTTATATGTGCATGTATATATAATGTGTTTGCACGATCTGATACTCAATGCTATCAACGACATCAAAAACAAAATAAGTATATCAACAAACACACACACACATCAAATACATTCATTTTCTTACTCTGTTTCCGAGCTCTTCTTGTCTTTTCTTCACACCTGTAACAAAACAACATGCATTAAAGATTATCAGCAAACAACATCTAAAATACATTGCTAAAAATTTTCAACTGTTTTAATTTGTAACTACTGTATATTAGTACATAAGAAGTACAAAATTAAGAATCTGTATACAAAAATTAAGTTATAAGATTCAATATCTTAGAAACATAGAATAACACAAGGTTTCAACTTTTTATCAGGTTAAAGTAAATGGAAAATAAAGTTAACTTTATTATTAAAACTAATTTATTTTATTATATTTAATTATTTAATTGATAAATACAAGATGGAGGAAATCACAGACTTGGTATAAACCTACAAATAAGGTAACGAAGGAGTGAGGACATAACTACAAAGTGTAACACGTATATTAGCACTGCTCTGCTCATGCTTATTTTGTGAATTACATTATATTGTTTTTATTTATTGCAACAAACTTTTGAAGTAAAAGTCAGTTCCAAATGAGATACAAAACACCTCTTTTGTTACAGATATGAAAAAAAAGAAAGGTAGAGCTCACAAGCAGAGTAAGAAAGTGAATTTATCTGTTACGTGTGTGTTTTGTAGCATTCATGAAAACAACACAATATGGGATGACAATTCAGTAAACCAGTATATAATGGTTATGTAATATATAATATTACAGTAGCTTACATGAAATGCTAATGCACTAACAGACAGTACCAGTTACATAAACAAATAGTAAGGTGGAATCATCAGAATGACATACAGCGTAGTCCACACACATTACATAAGATCTGTGTGAGTAACTAGTTTATATTGCTTAGGTTTTTATGATAGACTACCACTCAATATCAATCCATTAACATAAAAAACACAGATGAAACTACACTTCAGAAAAGGGGAAGCGTAGTGGTTAATTGACTTATTCAGACAAAATGTATCTCAATTATACTTATGGTATCAGCATCCATTGTGTGCTCAAATGTAGTGAGAAACCTTAACCCTATTTGGTTTTTAGTACTTTACTGACTCTCATATAGAGATAAGTAAAGGAATGGTTATGATATGCATACATTTGGGTCAACTGAAGTGTGATTAACTAATTAATATTTGAAGACATTGTTAGTAAACCCATTCTTAATTATGAACTATTACCAAACATTTCAGCATTATTATGACTGATGTAACACCGTATTAACAAGTATGTTCCTGAATGCACTAGAAACACATAGCAAAGTTCTGATACCTTACCAACAAAATCACAAGACCAGTTCAGTCAGCTGGAGTGTAAATCACATGTCATTCGAGTGTGGCAATTTATGGTAGCAACAACAGGCCTAACAATTTTACTGACTTAAATGACTTATTATTTGTTGTAAATTGTATAATGAAGAATTTTGCCTTTACCAAGAAAAATATGCTTTATAAATATTAATTCCATATAAAAAATTATGAAGTACTAACAGAAACTTGTGATTGTTCATTTCTTAGACATTAAATTTTCATACTATAAGAATGATCATTGTCCACACTATCCACGTAACAACTGGTGTCATTGTGGAAACCAAAGATTGGACATAGCATAAGTTAGTTAACTGTACATTACTTAGTGCTTAGTGATTTTCAGTACTGGATCTCAATTAAATGTTCAAACAATTTCCAAGCTATGATATAAGACCAAGGAAGATACCAGAGAGAAGACTGCCAAGTGAAAGTGAACAAGCAAAAAAGGAAAAAGTAAAACCAAAAGAATACCAGGAAATACTGTTTTGGAAACAGAGAAATGGAATGGTGAGAAAATGCAAACATCAAAGCAATGAAGTAGAAGGAAAGCAGAAACTAGAGACTGTTAGAAGCTGGACACAGATGAATAAAACACTATACAGACAACAATAAAACATTTACTCAAGAAAAGGAAGATAACAGGAACAAACCACTCAAAACTGGATTTACTACAAATTGATATGAACGTACATGAGGTATGAATACCTGAAACAGAAGAATCTGTCTCAAATATGAAGAAATCAATTATCAATGGTAACACTATCTAACAATCTGAAGTGCTGTAGATACAAATTATTGGTCAAAGAAAAGAAAAGTATTTTCACTTGTCTTTGATTTTAAGGCCCATTGCAGAACTGTTGTAGAAAGTGCTAAAGTAGGAACAACTAAGGTCAATTAATGAGTTAATAAAGGCTCTGGCACTACAGCACCTAACCGGTATCCACGACATATGAACCAAAAGTGAAACAGCCCACAGACGAGTCTATTAGAAGTTCAAAGCACTCAGACATACTGATTAGATTGGTCTATCATGAAGCATACAAAATAAAGGCATTAAAATGTTGCCTGAAATCCAGATATTCATACACTGTGTTAACGTTAGTGAACCACAATAAATATTATGAACGACATAGCTTCGGAAGAGAGTGGCAAATATAGGAGCTCAGGCTGCCACTTTATAAAGCAACATAAACTTATAGTAAAAAATAGTAAAAAATAAAACCATAAAATAGTTTTTGTGATTTCCACTCGTCAATTTATTAAAAATATAAAAACCATGACAGCTGTTTCGGCAGCACAGTGCCTTCATCAGATGGTGTAAGCTGACGAAGGCACTGTGCTGCCGAAACAGCTGTCATGGTTTTTATATTTTTAATAAATTGACGAGTGGAAATCACAAAAACTATTTTATGGTTTTATTTTTTACTATAATTTACAATGGATTTTCACCAAGTAAAGGTATCAAGCATTAATTATTAACATAAACTTAGGTAAAATTACGCATGTGACTTTGGACTTTTTGTTAGCTGGAATGACATTAAAAAAAAAAGTAATTCCAATACCACACCATTATGAATGGAACTAGAACTATTGACTAGATCTTCTGACAAATCTTTTAAGGGTGTTACTGAAGATACTAGACAATTAATATGTGAATTTTACAGTTATTTTACAATTCAGGTTCGGACTTTGAAAGAATGTCTCCTGTCCAAAATGTCATAAGTCGTGAATATAGGATACACAATACCGAAATACCAACTAGAGTTCCCATAAACAGGAGAAATTTTATTGAAATTATTATTATCAACCAGGCTGTTAGGACTCCATGTGCAGCCGAGGGTAGTACACACTCTCCAAATAATCAAAGAAAAATCCAAAAACTCAAAGAAGCATTTGGATTCTGGCCATAACCATAACAATAAGGGGATTACCCTTCCTCCCTCTCTAACAACCCACCCATCTACACACACACACACACACACACACACACACACACACACACACACACACACACACACACACACACACACACTGCTGTTTTGTAACTGTTTTATGCCAGTGCTCGTGACATGTTCTAATGACATCTTTATACACATAGGTTCTCCAACACTGATCTTATGGTAATGCTATATCTAATCCTATCTTACAGAAAAATATGAATTTGTGAATCTACTCCAGCAAGGACGTTTTAAAGCTAGTGACTACTGGATTACAATTTCAAAAAGCAACCTGTTATTAGGGGGTTTTCTATAACATAAGAAAAATTTCCAATAATATGGATACTGTAGAACCTTTTTGTCTCAACTTTCAATACAGAGTTATAGAATTAAAACTATGGCCCACCAGGTTAACAATGAAGATGAAAACAGTGTTTTTAGAAAGTCTTTCCTAAGAAAATATTAGTGTATAAATACAAAGAGTATACGTCACAGTGAAAAATTAGTAAAGGGAAAATGACATTCCTGCCTTGCTTCAATACAAATGGAAGTCACAAATTATACCATCTGCTAAATGGAAAATCATAGAAACCAAAACCACTTAAAAGTATTTTCAGGTCTGTACAAAAAGCAGAAGATACATATATCAAAGCTGGATAGATCAAGCTTTATTTAGTAGGTCATCTAAAATCTATTAATCTTCCTGAGACAGTGCTGCTGCTGCTTGTGCTAGAAAATACTCCTGACACACCCTCAAGATCTAGTAAGCAATTATGCAAAACAACAATCTTCTGACACTTGACTGCACTACATTAATGCAGCAAGTGAACCAAAATGTTATTCTAAGCATAAAATCAAAGTAGTGACAAAGTCTCTTATACTGTGGTTGAAATGAAGGTAGTACAACGACACTAAAGAAACTAAATATGAAGACAGTGGTGTTCTATTTTGCACATGTTTGAGATTCTATTGTCCAAAGACTCATTCTGAATCATGGCAAAATCTATGCCCACATTTCTCAAATTTATGGCATTAATTTCTCAAACAGTGGAAGTTGCACAATACTAAATGGCAATGAAAGTGAAGATAGAATTGATCATACAACTTGTTAATGAAATCCACTCTTAATTCACTAACACTCAATTAATGAATCACTCACTTGTTAATGAATTAAACTCTGAAGAAATACAAGATTGGATAAACAGAAAAGAAGAAAAAATGAGTTTTACACAAGACAGTGAAGTAATTAAGAGTCTGGTAAAAGATGAACTTGGAACAGTGGATACTGATGAGGAAGTAAGAAAGCCAGCTGTGAAATATGATGACACAATTTTGGCTTTCAACATGTGTATTGACTGGGCAACCAAAACAACCAGCATTACATCAAGTCCTGTTGTGATTCAAAGAAGGGCTACTGAGGTGTTTAATAAATATAAGCAAACAAAATTCTCTGGTGGTGTTTTTGGTAAGATGTAAACATATTAAAAAAAAATGTTTAGGATAAAAACTCAATAATTTATATTTTATTTCAGTGTGACAATATCAAACATTAATTTATGATAAGCAGGTGACAATACTGCTTAATTTGAGCGATTACAATATTTCATTTCACACACACTACTAGTAACTATACTGTAGTATAATAAATTATATACGGTATATATGTACATATTCTCTGAAGCAACCTATTAAGTTTCTTGCAAGATTTTTGTACGTATACTATAGGGGAGGGTGGGCCACAATGAGACGTGGGCCACAGTGAGACATTGGAAGTTTATTTTGTTTCAATAGATGGACTGCTACTGCACTCTGTGTGTGAATTTTAGAAGTTACTGCCTACCCACAATACCATTTTGCAACTGGCTGACAGCATTTATGCAAGAGGAATTACAGTTTGTTTACAAATCAAGATCTGAAGTTATTTTTATATAGTTTTTCATCTAGTGTTTTCAAGTAGCACACTGAATAGTACAGGTAAGTCAAATATACAATTGAAAAGCATATTAACTTCTTACAAATTTAGCATACTTACACTGTTTTATGTGTTATTTTAGTAGTTGATGAGGTTAATATTTGTTATGGTGTGATTTGGGCCACAATGAGACATGCATTTGTGGGCCACAGTGGGACATGTCTTATTGTGGCCCGGCCCGGGTGTCCCATTGTGGCCCAGATTTTAATGACTCAATTTATATAGTTTGTTTTCACGCTATTTGCCTATATACACCTTTAATTTCTGATATCTTGACATTAAAAATATTATCTATAATTTTAAGTTGGCAATTTTTTTTATAATTTACTACCATATTTAACTGAATCTAAAAAAGTTAACTAGGTTTAGTTAAAAAAGTTACCCAAAATTTAACTAATTATAAAATTCTGTGAACATTTTTGTAAATGTAACAGTTTCAAAATTAGCAGACAGCGTAAGTTTCCAAATTTAAAATGGTTGGTCCTGTTTTCTGTTTTAGATCCAATATGTCAAGGGGAAGGAAGAGGAAAACAGACAAGGGATCATTCACTGAAGAAGCAATGAGAAGGGCAGTGCAAGCTGTTTTGGTTGGAGTCAATGGTAAGAAGTTGTCTCTACGGCAAGCTGCAGCCGAAAATGGCTTGAAATTTCAAGCGCTACAAAGATATGTAAAAAAGGAACAGTTAAATCCTGAAGGAAATGTTAGAATGGCCCCTAAATATCAAAGCCGACTAGTTTTCAGCATGGCTGAAGAGAAGTCTTTATCAGAATACATGATTCAGTGCTCAAATATGTGCTATGGAAAGTCTACAAAGGATTTCAGAGAATTAGCTTACGAAATGGGTAAATTAAATAATAATAAGACACCAGATTCTTGGGAGGTCAATAAAAAAGCTGGAATTGACTGGATGCAGGGCTTCCTAAAACGGCATCCTGAATTAAGTATTCGCCAGCCTGAAGGCTGTAGTATCTCGCGTGCTACTTCATTTAATGAACACAATGTCAGTAAGTTTTTTGAAAACTTTAAAAATACTCTTAGTCGATCTGATAAATTTGCAGATGGAAGTCGCATTTATAATTTAGATGAGACTTCAACAACAACAGTGCAGAGACCAAAAAAAGTGTTAGCATCAAAAGGCTCTTAAACAAGTTAGCCAGTGCACAAGTGGGGAACGAGGCATCCTGGTCACAACCTGGTGTATCATAAGTGCATCTGGTAATACTTTACCACCAGCGATGGTCTTTCCTCGAAAAAATTTTAAAGCACACATGACCAATGATGCTCCTCCAGGAACTTTGGGACTACCTACTAACTCTGGATGGATGACTAGTGAAGTATTCCCTTTAGTCATGAGACATTTCATTAAATATAGTGGCTCTACTAAAGATAATCCAACATTCTTATATATGACAACCATGAGAGTCATTTGACAATAGAAACGTTGAATCTTGCCAAAGAAAATGGTGTGACCATAGTCACTTTACCACCCCACTGTAGTAACAAACTACAACCACTTGATGTCTGTGTGTTTTACTCATTTAAAGCACATTACAATGCTGCTGTCGACTTGTGGATGCTTTGTAACCCTGGAATACCAATGACCATCTATCAGGTTGGCAGCTGTGTTGGACTGGCTCATGAACGCTCTATGACACCATCCAATATCAAAGCAGGGTTCAAAAAAACTGGGATATATCCATTTGACAGTGAAGTATTTACAACAGGTGATTTCCTGACAAGCTATGTGACTGATCGTAACTATGATAATGAAACTGCAACTGTTTCAATCAATGGAAGCGAGCTCACTGTAGTTCATGATAGTATTGTTGAAGAGTGTGAAGAGCCAAGTCCATTATGTACAAGTGTTTCCATTCAGTCCAGCGATGACAGTAGGCCTAATCAAGGCAATTCTAAATTTATCAGCCCACACATTTTCAAAGGCTTCCCTAAAGCTGGTGTGAGAAAAGGGGCTAGGAAAGGTCGCAATAAAGCCTCCAGCTGCATCCCAACTGATACACCTGAAAAAGAAAAAATTCAAAAGAAGCTGGAAGAAAGAGATTCTCGGAAACGTAAATCATCTCATGTTTCTAAGCAGCTGTTTTTCTTCAAGAAGAAACAACAGTAAGAACAAGAATTTATAATATCTGACAATGAAGATGAACTACAAATCTCATCAAGCAGCGAGTCATCAGATGATACAGACCAACCACCAGAAGAACAAGTTAATCCTAGTTGTTTTCAACAGCTTGACCGTGATCCAAAACAAGATGATTTTGTTCTGGCAGAATTCAAGGGAGCTAGAGATATTTTTTATATTGCGAAGGTTATCAGCTCAAAAGACAAAAGTGATGACATAGAAGTTAGTTTTTTAAGAAAGTGCGTGAAGAACGAAGGTTATTTTTCTTTTCCAAATGTTTCAGATATAGCATTAATTCCTGTGTCAGATATAAAGATGTTACTGCCAACTCCAAAACTTTTAGGATCCATAAAGAGATTGCAATCTTTTTATAAATTTGAACTTAATTTTGATTTAATAAACATTCGTTAACTCATATTCCCGACCTACATGAAATGTAGCTTAATCTGATTCAAATGATAATTAATATTCATGTTTAACAATTGTTTATTATATTATTATTATTATATTTTTAATAATCAATTATTCTTTACATAAATGTATTCATTATTTAATGTATGTTTATGTGTAATACTGTAATTGTATGTTTATGTGTAATAGTTGTATATTTATGTTATTTTTCACAGTTATGATAAACACTTCATGTTTTTATTGAATTTAAATCAAATAAACAAATGATTTTGCAATAATGTATTGATTATTTTCCATGTCTCATTGTGGCCCATTGATGGGCCACATTGACACTTGCAGACGACTTTTAAATTGGTCATAAACTTGTTGGTGCATACATATATATCTTGAAAATATATGAAATATGTGTATAGTGAACCAAAGTTTCCATAAAAAATGGTTTTAATACTTTAAAATCAGTTAGAAAAATTACAAAAATATTTTAGTAGTTTTTGTCTCATTGTGGCCCACCCTCCCCTACATATTATCAAATTATACTTACTTCTGCAAGTAGAATGTATTTAGTTTTTATAGTTTTGTTTCGCCTGATGTACGTTTCACAGATTATATCTGTATCATCAGAGGTTTCTAAATGAATTAACGAATAATCAATTGTTGTAATGATATGAATACTTAGGCTTCCCGCGCTGTAAGGCTGTGGTCCATAGTTGTTTTGAGCAAACATTTCAGCCGTGCCTGATCAGCTGACTGTTGTTTTGCATCAAGTTAGTTGGTTGCATAGGTTAGTGTTTATAACCAAACATATGGAAAGTGTATATAATAATGGAACTGTGGAAAGTGGTGTTATTAAAAAGAATAAAGGGAAAAATACAAGATTAATGAAGATAAGTGGAAAAGAAATGTTGTTAAAAGACTTAGAAACAGGGGTGAAGGATGTGATTGTGCGGTGAAACATGAGCAAGCAAATGTTAAGTGGTGTAGTTATCATAGTCTTTCATCTGTTGATAAATAAAACTGTTTTTATAGGATTCTATAAAATAGGTGACTAACTAACAGAATGCATTTTTTTTGTTTCGTTTAATACAACAGAGTGCATGTAAGAGAGGTTACACAGGTAAAAGAAAGAATGATAATGAATCTAAAAGAAAAGCAACTTATTATTTTAGAAATGGAGATGGTGAAGACATCATAGTATGTCAAAAAACATTTTGTGGTACCTTTGCAATATCTAGAAAGTGAGTTTCTACTGTAAGGTGTGGTCAGAAAAATATTGAAGTTGAAGCAGATGAAAAGGAAAATAGCTGGAGTGCCAAAGTAACAGGTAGGCTAAGCTTAGTTTATTGCCTCATAGGGATCAGATTGGAAAACACGGTCATTACCAGCACAAGTTGAAAGATAGCCAATTCAATTTTGTTTGTGAACACATCACAATGTTTCCGCGGTAGACAAGTCATTATAATAAGAACAAAAACCCAATAAGTCCTACATAAAAAACATGTCGTCTGTTTTTCAAAGCCACAAACTGTCCCCTAGTTTCATATAAAAAATATAATTAGATATTTTTAAACACCACTTTAATATTGGATTTAAGGCTCCTTTATCTGATACATGTGCGATCTGTGGGGAGTGGAAGGCTAAGGACAAAGATGAAGTTTCCCTTTCTAGTAAGTGGACCAAGTTAAAGCTAGTCAAGGTTATGAGATATTGACTTGTGCGAGAAAAGATTCAAACGATCCTTCTTTTCAGTATTGCGGTATGACTTATGATCTGCAACAGACAATTACCAAAATACCAAGAGAAAAATTATTTTATTTAAGACAGCTATGGGTGTACCTTGGTCTTCATGTCTGTAATAATGAATCTGGTATAATGTGCATGTGGCCTAAAAATATTGCTTCTAGGAGCTCGTGTGAGATTGGTTCATGTTTGTTAAAAGTCTTAGCAAACACTGAACTAATACAAGGAAAAAGAAAGTTGTGGTTATTCACAGATTCATGCGGGGGCCAACATAAAAACATGACTATCTTTACACTTTATTATGCTCTGGTCCACACAGGCAAGTTTGATGAGATAAAACACACATTTTTGGTACGGGTCATACATTTATGCTGAGTGATAGCAATTTTGGGGTGATTGAGAGGAAGACTCGAAAAATTTACTACTTTTACACACATAAAGAATGGAAAAAGGCTGTCAGAAATAGCAGGGTAAAAACCCTATTTATAATAGTGGACATGGAGAGTAAGGACTTCAAAAACCTAAAAACTCTACTGAACTTAGTGGTTAAAGAAAAAAACAAAGTGAAGATGGCAAAATGGAAATCCCTTTTAGAAAAATAACAATAGTGATAGTTACTAAAACAATCCTGGTTATATTATGTTTAAGTTTTCATATTCGGACGTTGAAACTTGGACTACGGTGCGGGTTTATAAAAAGGAAACTGGATGGCCTAAGAGAACCCAGGCAAAGCATTTGCCATCTGCAGACATGCTAAAGAATTTGATGGAAAACTTGAGTGCATTATACCCCTCTGGTAAAGAAATCAATCACCTTAAATACAAGGATTTGGTTAGCCTATTCCCATATATACCGGCTGTTCATCATAAACTTTTTCTGGGCTTGAAACCAAAGAAGACGAGTGAAAATGCACATGAATGTGAAGAAGATAATAAACATAATTAAAGTGTTGAAAGAGAATTTAAAAAAAACTGAAATTAATGTAAAATGAACAATTACATTTATTTCTGTATAGGCCTAATTCATTTTCATTTTTCTTAATTATTTGAATAAATAACTGTTACCTACATTTTTTAATTTTTTAGGTTTTACTGAAAGGTAATACATAGATACACACAAAAGTTTTATCAAAATTAAGCATTTTATGTGTTTAATGTAAGATTTAATAAAACCTTATCTAAAAAAGTTGTTTTTGTGGCACAGTCCCCTCTCTCACTAGACGCCTCAATTGTAACACAATTTAACTACGTTATAAGTTCCATATAATACCTACTACATATTCCAATAATGATAAAATAAATTATCACTGTACAAAATCACATAAATATAATATATACAAGGTCTGTAAACTAAGTAATGAGGCTAATCATGTAGCAGTCAATATGGCAACACTGTAAGGTTACCATTAAGACAGATGGTTAGATAAACAGCTGATTGATATTTAGTATTAATATTTTGAAACATAACCAACTGTTCATGAAGTGAGTTTTTGTTGTGTGTTATAAAAATGAGTGACATCAATTACAAGCAATGTTGTGCAATCAAGTTTTGTGTTAAACTCAGGCATATTGCTACTGAGAGTTTTACAAAATTGACTAAGGCATATGGAGGTGAAGCTTTGTCTAGAGCACAGGTTTTCAGATGGTTTAAAGCATTTTCAACTGGCCGGGAATCAATTAAAGATGATGCACACTCTGGAAGACCGTCAACGTAAAGAACTAACAATAATGTTGACCGAAGCAGGGACTTGGTGTGGTAAGTGGTCTGACCGTCAATTAACTGCCAGAATAATTGCAGAATAATTAAATTTGAACAACACTACACTTTATGAAGTTTTGACAAATGAACTGGAAATGAGAAAACGTTTGTGCGAAAAGAGGTCCCAAAAATCTCACTCTTGAACAAAAAGACAACAGGATGGAAGTGTGCTGTGATCTAGGACGAACTGAAAATGATCCTGATTTTCCAAAAATGTTATTACTGGTGACGAATCATGGATCTTTGAGAACAATCCAGAAACCAAATGGCAGAACGAGGAGTGGCACACCAAACTCACTATGTCCCAAAAAAGCGAAAAATGAGCAAATCCAAAATCAAAACCATGTTCATTTCTTCCTTTGATAGTAATGGCATATCCATACCTACAGGACAGACTGTCAATCAACATGTTCATCGAGAAATACTTGAAAGGCTGCAGAAAAGACTTTCCCGCGTGAGACCAGCCATCATGAACACCTAGATGCTGCATCATGACAATGCACTTTGTCACACACAATGCACTCTTGGTTAATGAGTTTTTGGCAAAGAAAAATATTCCTGTTGTTCCTCAGCCCCCTTATTCAGATGACTTGAGTCCCTGTGACTACTTTCTCTTCCCGAGATAAAAAAAAAAAATCTCAAAGGGACAATAGACAACACACACAAAAATGTAACCGACCAGTTGACGGAGATTCCAGTTTCTGAGTTCCAGCACTCTATGATGAGTGGAAACCGTCTAAAGCACTGTGAGGCTTCCCAAGGAAACTATTTTGAAGGCTATAGAGTCTAGGCATAGTTTAATTGTAAATAAAAGGTTTTACTGAATTATTCTCATTACTTAATTTACAGACCAACCTCCAAAGGTAAATTAGGAGAAGCTGATACCTATACACATTTTGAAGTATATAAAACCAGAATATTGTAACGTCACAGAACGTTTCATAAAGGAAATTATTTGCATAGTAATTTATCATAAGAGGAAAGTGAGGTGAACAGTATCGAACCCAAGTAATCTGAAAAATTTTGTAATATTGTCTAATAATTAATATCATTAACATGAAAAAACGACAAGACTATGACTAAGACTCAAACCCCATATATATTATTTAAGTGAAGAACAGTGTAAAACCAATAATATACTATAAGAGAGACAGATAATATCAGAAACAACCAAAATGAGGTCATTACTTATTAAGAAATGTAACTCTGAATAGGGTATAAAAAACTATTTATTGTGAATTTATGGACAAGATCCATTATTATACTTTGTAATGTAAATAAAATAAATGTATTAAATGATTTGAATACATTATTAGAAAGGATGTGAGTTAAAATAAAAAATATATAAATGTTATGACAAAAAATCTATGTTTAAGAGCAGAGTCCAATCACTCAGATTTACGTGAAAATTAATTATTATAGAATTAAGATAAAAACTATATGTAAATGTCAATTAGACAAAGACGAACAAATTATCTTAAATAGAGAAAGCTGTAAAGTGATTAAAAATCAATTAAAATAGCCAAAAACAGTATTAACTGAAAACATGTAATGGACCTATAATATTGTAATATTTATGAATTTAATGTTGACAAAATGCAACCAAATTGTATTATAAAGTTGAAATACAATATAATGTGACTATACTTATATATTTGACTAACTTAAACACTTTAACAGTCGAGTTAGGAAACTATTTACCTATACCATACCTGGCCGAGGCCAAAGAACAATCACAAAAAACAGTCATATTTGACAGAATAATTGCAGAATATTAGCAAAAATAAAGGAAAAAGGTACAATCCTATAGTGTACTATAGAAACAAACTTACTCAGTTGAAAACAAGCTTAATTCTTAAAGAATTTGAAATATGAGAGTGAAATTTGTCACACCAAGAAAATGAATCACTTATGCAAACCAATATGATGCTAAGTAGTCTTACAGTAAAAATAATATGTATCAGGATAAACCAGGTATCACCAAAGATAGACAATATAATAAACTCTCAGTGAATACTCGAAACATCCCATATATGATACCGAAAAAAGACAAATTATTGTAAAGAACCAGTGACAATAACATAGGCCATATGCAAGGACCATATAAAACTGAACTTATTTATATGTTATATGTGTTAAGTTTTGTTTATTTTGTTATAAAAAGATGATTATATTATGCATTAATGTTGTAGAAAGAACCAAACAACTTCACAACAATTTTATAGTTAGAAAATTGGAATTTTATGAAAACATTCCAAGGTAAGGGTTGTATTTTATGTTATTTTATTAAAGTTAATTTGTTCAAAACCAATCGTAATTAGTATCATTAGATTCAGTTGAAAGCAGAGAATCCAAAAATAGTAATGGCATGCAGATTGTAAGTAGTTATGTAAAATTGTTTGACAAATACCAGAATAATTTTAGTAATATCCTTAGTGTGAAGAATAAGAAATTTTTGTTCTAAAGCTTCTACAGAAGTCAAATTTGTTCCATGATGTTCCATTTGATTATTCTCGAACGTTCTAGAAGGAATTTTTACACAAATACACCGGAAGTTCATGTCAAAAAATTAAAACAATGAGCCTTACAGAGTATAAAAGGAAGACGAAATTCGACCAAAAAACACTTTATGCTTTGAATCCAGAAGAGACACATCACCCACGAAACTGATCATCACATCCGAGGCGAAACCGAAGAACGAGAAGTTGACACGAAAACACAGAAAGGCTTTTCCCGTACATGACAAAAGACTGAACTAACCTATACAAGGAGTATACGCCAACATGTTGTTGAATAGAGCAGCAACACTCCATATTTAATAGAACGCACGCAGCCAGAATACTAGCGGCCCTGGAAAGGACCAAATTTTAATAGAGAATCATTCTGCTGGTATTCGCTAAGACAAACTGACTTTGACAAAATCCCTATAACGTTACGTACACAAGCCTATTTTCAACTGTGAGAGGAGAGCCAGCGCTGTGGCGGCCGAATCGAGAAACCACGCAGACAGCTGATTACCGCCGGCAGTATTCAAAGCATAAATTCACTGCTAAACTTATTCCAATCGTGCGGAGTTTTAAAAAACCGTATTTTGACTTACAAATAATTATCAGTGTACAAGGAACGTCAACACGAAGAGGCGAGATTGAAAACGTCCCCAAGAGAAGTGTCCAGTGCAAGAAATAATTACCCACCGGAACGTGAGTTGTTCAAAAGTTAAAGTCATTTTACCTGGTATCATTTGTCACACAGTTGTACTACACACGTCACACACCTTCAAATCACTCAATTTTTGTAAAACATCTTATTGATTTGTCTTGGTAGTTCAAAGGAGTCACGTCCTGAGTATAAAGATTTTTTTTCATCACTAAACTCATGCTTTTCAACTGAGTAAATAAAATATTTGTTAGCCGATACTTGATTGGAGAAAAAACTTGTCAATAAGAAAAATATTTTTTGTAACTCTGCAATTTTATTTAATACGAGTGTTAGTCCTTCAGACGATTTTTAAGGTTCATTAAAACATACGTTATTTTCAAATTCAAACTGTCTTGTTCACATTTTTTCATAGAATTAAATTAACTACTAAGAAATCAAAATTTAATTTTAATAATAATTTCTTGGAACAAAAAATCCAAGTGGCGCCCACATACACATAGTAGCTTAAGTTGTTTTGCAGGACGACATCATCGCAGAGGAACCAGTCATCAGTAAGTATCGAAAGTGCGCGGAGTGTAACGCCCGACATATAACAACACACATACACTATATTTCTTTGAATTTTATAATATGCACAGTTAATTTAACCTACAAACATCTAACTACATTTTATTTATTTTTAAACGTTGCAGAATTTCATTTTATAATATGCATATTTTTTCCTTTGCAATTTTAATTAATTTTTTCACCATAGAGTGAAAATTTTGTGAATTAAAAATACTTACTTGGAAGCCTTCTGTAACTTATTACAGTTCTTTGCAACTGTGCTGTTCTTAGTTGCTGATTTATCTGTTATCTTTTTAGTAACATCTCTCAGTGTCCTCTGTACGGATTCATTAGTCTCCACACTCTTTTGTACAGTGTTTGTTTTTATAATATTGGAATGATCTACAATTTTTTCTGTTGTTGTATCTGCACTCCGCCCAAGCAACGATTTGTTTCTTAAACGAGACCTTGAGAAATTGTTGAATATTGAGTCAGTCTCATCTTCAGTACAGACATCATCAATAATGGAAAGCTTGCCAGGTCCTGTATTAGACTGTATATCATCTAGTTGTGATGAAGACACTGGAGCTGCACAGTTTGGTTGTGTGACCTGCGACGGCAAAATTTGCAGTCCTAAAACAAAAAAAGCAATCCCACTTAAACTACATTATTTGTGTTGTGTGTGCTTCATGGAATACAATATTTTAAGTACATCTGTGATCATAATATAAATGATTGAATATAAATATCATGAATTTTACAATTTACAGTTTCCTCGTTAAGCCAAATACAAAGGCACCACAATTTATTTCTGAAGTTTGAAACTCAAATGGTTGATGATGGGGATGCCTTGACCCCTGAAACTATTTTAGTAAGCAAAATTTCAAAGTAGTAAATCTGGAAATGATTACAAAACATTTTGATATATTCATAAAGCCTTATGTATACATATATCATAACAGTCTCTATCAGAACATGTACAACTTATGACACATATGTATAAATCTACACTTGTTTTTATATGAAAGTGATAACAAAGTTAATTAGAAAAGTTTATAAACAATAGTTTCACGTCCTTCTCATCCTCCAAATGAAATTAAACAAAGCTTATCTACATAGAGTACAAAACATATTTTCACACCTCCAAATGAAATGAAACATTACAAATCTACATGTAAAGTATTACATTTATTTATATAGTAAACTCTCCCTCCCTATAGTAGCTCTCCATGAATTCTCTGTAAGAAAATTATTGGTTGGTGCCTTCATAATCCTATACCAAATTGACACATTTATCAAATTTACTTCACAAAACAAAACGTTAAACACATTTTCTTAATGGTCAAGAATATTTACTTTTAAAACAAGGTTTTGAAACAGCAATAATCATGGTCACCAACAGAAATACAAGTAAACGTTCTGAATATAAAGAAGTGTCAATCAATTCCTAGATGTAAACCTTTTTATATATTTTTAAAATAACTAACATTACCCAATGAATAATAGGTTATTTGCTTTTAATTCTACTCCATCTGTTGATAATTTTATTGTCAATTTTTACTGTCAAAGTCAATCTCCCAACAACAAAAATCTGCTTCGTACGGTCAAGAACCTTGTTTAAGTAAGCCTACTGGAACTATCCATTACACTTATATAATACAATCATTTTCAAATGGGATTTTGTAAGTTGAAAAATAACTTCCATAGTTAAAAGTTGTCACTGACTACTGTGCTACCTGGTTGCAAATTATATCATTACATGAACCACCGTGTACCTGCATTCTACTCTACTACAATATTATCTAACCTTCACGGTTGAGTTACTATTTGTAGCAACAAATGTTTTGAACAGTTAGCTACACATAGTATTATGTTACTGTATACATTACAATACTATAAAAGCATACGAAACCAGAATATGAACAGTTAATTTAACCTACAAACATCTAATTTCATTTTATTTATTTTTAAAAGTTAAAGAATTTTATTTTATAATATACATATTTTTTCCTTTACAATTTTAATTCATTTGTTGTAATTAGTAAACAAATAATAATTGTTTTTTTTTCTGACTCTCTCTCTGTAACAAAATTCCTGTATAATGGACAAACATTTTTTGCAGTTTCCCAAAATGAAAGAATGAAGGAAAAACATTTTCTTACATGCTGTGTGAAAAGTAAAGTTTATTTTTATTGTGACCGTCATATAAATAACCTGATCCTTATAATCCTACACATGTAAGTAAGTACTGTTCTCCATCATTTACAATTCAGGAGAATGGGAGACAGACCTCCATCTACTTCCAGCTACTGTCATTAATGGTTGCAAGATGGAGGGTCCCTCAGTGTTTTAAGTGCACTCTCTGGAAGTATATAATCGTTTTAGTTAGTTCTGTGGTTGTGTAAATAAAGGCAGACAGGCAAAGAACGAATCTGTCTGAAGCTAAGGTTAGTGAACTAAAACTATTGTCTATCGTCAAATTATTATTTTGCTAGTTTTATTATTCATGTGAATTCATCAAATTTTGTTTCACCATTGATTCATTAAATTTACACTACTTGTTACAACTTCCTATCTTATGATTTTTGGTTTACTGAAAGAGAACAAATACTTTTCTATTTCTTTTCTGACAGCCCACTTAGCAGTAACTTAATGGCACCAAGTAAACAGCTGAAATTTATATGAATCAGCACAATAAGGCCTCAACAGTTCAGACCAAGTCTAGCAAGAATTACTGAAATTTTGAATCATCAAACAATTTAAAAAAATTGTTCATGACTGAATTCTCCTAGAAAATTAATTTTAACATCTTAATACCAGCAAAAGTATAGACACGATGATTCCTATAATTTAGTCCTTATACATACAATACTGCTCACTATAATATTAAACGTGTATCATTTTTACAAATGCACAAATTAGGAATTAACACAATATTTATGTTTTTAAGAAATCTGTTGGAATGTAATACTGTACGAGCACAAGCTGTGCTACCGAGACGCCTGAAGAGCGGGGGGTCTACTGAATGATAATGCGTGCTTGTGTTGGTGCAGTATTACTGGTTCTGTAAACATTGTTCAAATAAGTATTTGTTCTGTATACAGTTGTTCAGAAGACGTATTCAGTTGTGATTTTGTGTGGGTATTAGATTGAGCGTTCGTACATTATATGTCAGTGTAAATTATTGAATATTTTGTTTGTGTTTTCTTATTCGGTACAAATTAACTATTAGCCTATCGTTTAATTATTTTATCGTTTGTTGTCAATTACTAAGCAGTGAATTTGACATTAATAATTATATTTTATGAGTAGTTCCATTAAAAAATATTAAAATGACTTCGCAAAAAAGTAACAAAACAATTAATTCGGAAGGACGTGAAATGATATCATCTGTTATTGAAAAGTGTGATGAAGAATCAAGGAAAGGGGCATATTCCTTCACGGTTAAAAACGCTACAGCAAGAGCAGCATATTACACTGGCGTTTCAGAATTTACAATTCAGAAAATCCGGAATGAAACATAATACGCGTCTAGAAAATTGCCCGCATCAGCGTTTAAGTACCCCAGGGAAACGGAGAAAAACTAGACTGAATCACACTGTGGTAAGCGTGGATGAGTTTCACAGGTGTAATCAGAAGAATTATTAATGATTTTTACAGTGCAGAAAACAGTGCCGATAGTGGCAAAACTTCTACCCGTAGGAAAGTAATATATTTTCCATGGGGTAACAGTTCTTTACAAAAACTAATTAAGGAAATAGGGTTTAAGTGGAAAAGATTTAATAATAAAATAAGTCTACTAACTGAAAGACCGCAAATTGTGTGTGGCGGCATCGTTATCTTACACAGCTTAAACGTTATCGAAAAGACAATAGAGAGATAGTGTTCATATATGAAACATGGGTAGACAGTAACTTAACGCATCAGAAAGGATGGCGAAGTGACGAATGCAATATTCACATTAATCAGAGTAGCTCGAAGAGATTAATAATATTGCAAAATGCATTTATACCTAACCCGAAACTTATATTCAAGGCCGGTTCATCTAGTGGGGGCTATCACGGACAAATGAATAGTGTTAATTTTGAAAAATGGATTAATGAAAAGCTTTTACCAAATTTACCAGCAAAATCAATAGTTATAATGGACAATGCTCCCTACCACTGTACCCAAACTGACAAGGCACTGTCAAAATACGCTCTAAAAGAAGAAATGAAAGAGTGGTTTTTTAGAAACGGCATCTACTATGATGAAAAAATGCCCAAACAAGAACTTTACTGTCTTGTAGAAGCGCATAGACCAAAAGAAAAAACATTTACAATCGACGCTATTTTGAAAGCTTTTGGTCACACACACCTCTTCGATTACCACCGTATATGTGCGATCTGAACGCTACTGAATTAGCATGGGCGAAAATGAAGCGTATAATACGGGACAATAATATAACAGGAGATATATAGTTAGATGCGCTTAAGAAAATTACTGAAATGGCAACTGAATCAGTGACACCTTGCGACTGGACAGGATATGAAAACCACATTATACAAATGGAGGACCACTAATGGGATAAAGATGGCATTACGTCAGACATTATTGACAGTTTTGTAATTGAAAAAGAAGGTATCAGTGATGATAGTGAAAGTGCCATTGACAACAGTGATAGCGAGGACCCTGAAATATATTCGGAATTGGCCCAACCACTTACATGAGGTAAGTCACAACTTACTCAACCATTTACCTGTTAATTATAATTTTTGTCATTAGTTGACTATGCTTTATATTGCCGTTAAATCCGTTTAGGTATCTGTATAATTACACTTCATAAACTAACATTTTTATTGGTAGTTAATAATTAATAGTTAATAGTTAATTTAAAAACTGATTTTTCTTTAGCAGCAGTTATTTCTTCTACTGTTTCAATTATATACCAAACTTCACCTTCAGTTCAATTTACCTATTCGCAAATATTTTCAGGATAGCACTTGTATATTTATGTGCTTTTTTAAATACTTATATAGTAACAACCTGTAATTTCATCGAAGTCTTCTGTTAATTTTATCTCCTTTACAGGAGCTTTCCATGCATTAACAATTTTCATATTTTTCACTCCTTTCCAAAGCCAACTGAAAATATGTTAATATTATATTATATTCTAATTTCTCAAATTGAAATTCAACTTTAATAAACAAATAAAAAAAAACTGTTGAAAATTCTGTATATGCGTTTTCATACGTATATTCTATAAATCAATAATGTTCTGATCCATCAGTTTTAATTTTCTATCATCTCCATGAACATAGCAATATTTTATTCCAACGTACCCAGACACACACACACGCACACACCCACACATTTACAAGTGGGGATAACATGTTGAAAGTGAATTTTTTTTTAGTTTTGGGGAAACTTGGCCAATATAAATATGTATACTGTGCCAAAAACAATTTTAAAGGTAAGAACAGAATAATTACTATGAACTGACTAATCTGAACTTGATGAAGTTCCATGCCTTTAATGCCTAAATCAGTTGGTTCACTTGTGCTGTCTGATTGATAATTATTGATACTTCAGATGTAACTAGTAAGTCCACCATTTCTTTGAACTCCCACAGCTTCTCGTCCCATCCAATAATATACTTTACCCCCTCCTCACTTTTCAACAGTCACTTTCAAGGAATGCTGAAGGGTCATTCCGAGTCAAGTCATCCATGGGTGTACACCTCACCCTCTCAGATTTTCATGAATTTTTTTACAGCATCTATGGACAAATATAACAACCCGTATTTTTCATTTTTGCCAAATTCGCTTTAGTTTTTTTTAATGATTTTTTTGAAAAAAAGTCCATTTTTAGCCGATTTGTTAGTCGCGGCGCGAGATCTAAAGGGCACTTTTCAATTAAAACTACTTGTATTGTTATTATTTAATATTAAGTTATGAAAATCACAATACTTAATTGAAATTTCACAAGGATTACAAATATAAAGTAAAAAAATAACATTAAGACTCATATAAAACTTGTTTTTCCACTTCAAAGTTGGCAATTCTGATTTTTTTTTCTCTGTGCAGGCTTTTGTGTTAATGTTTATAACTTTTTTCTGTCAAGTCCTATGAGGCTGAAAAAGGTCAGCCTTTGACTTTCATCTATTCCCAAACCACAAAACATTTTCGGGGGGAAGCGATTTTCCTAAGATGACGAGCTGAAAGCAGCAGTAAACGGTTATTTTGAGGACCAAGAAGAATCAGACTGCCTCAACGGGGTAAGTGACAGGGTAATGACTAGACGCTTCACTGCTGTTCGTGGGGCGAATGTGGGGCCACGATGCGGTAAAAGACAGAAACGCCACACATTCGTTTATATGGTAGGCCGCGAACTTTTCAAATGACCCTCAAAATGTTTGTTTACGTTGGCCAAATCCAAGTCACGGTTAGCTGCACTTTGCTAATCTTTGATGGTTTGTCAACTGATAAACTTTAGGACAGTATAAATTATGAATTTCATGACTTTATTTCTGGCGAACACTGTACACGATGCAACAAGAACACTATAATGTACCATGAGAACTGATGTACAACAACAAATTAGGTAATAACCTGGTTTAACGCTTGCAAAATGAACAAGCATCATCTTCATTGTGACTGTAGTAAAATTAAACACACGTGAAACAGCGCGCAGGTTGTAGTGGGGAGAAGTCGGGGGCAGTGGAATCCACGAGAGAGGAAAATGTCTACTAACGCAGTTGAAAATATTGCTCTACTCTCTGAATTGTGAATAAGACGCATATATGACATGAGTAATCTATTTTGGCACGGATTAACTTTTTATACCTAATGTGCCGAAGTTACGCTTCCTTAAAAATGAAAGTAATTCGTAAAATTTACGTTTCTCCCTGTGAAAGTAATAAAATTTAAAATCTGATATCGCTTATAATGATAGCTGAAATAAAGCAGTTACACTGCCTTGTTGATTTACAATTATTTTCGTTTTATTATATGTATACCTTTATTTATTTAGTTTTCTATTGTCTATGATTCTTGTCTGCGTTTTCAATTGTTTATTTTTAATTTTTAACATTTTTTATGTGTTTATTGTTTTTTACATTTCATTGATTATATTTTTAATTATATTACTAAATACTTTACCAAACTAAATTTTACAGCCCTACCAACACACACACACACACACACACACACACACACGCACACGCACATGTAACTTACTTTTTACTAACTTACCTAACTTTTTACTAACCAATTATTCTTATAATTTTAAAATTCTTTTGTTATTCTTTTAATTGTTTTTAAGGTTTTTACAGTTTAGTACGTTTTATATTTAATTCTCTACTTTTTTTACTAAGTTACTAAATAGCCAACTAAAAATTTGGTTGTAGGTAAGTTTTGATTTCGATTACAACAGTAAACGTGGACATTTTGTAAGACGAAACAAGCGTCAGACACAACAGAAAGAGACAATGTAATAAAGATTTCACACAGTTATAAAATGTTTAATACTGCCATTATTTTGTAAACAGTGACTTGGCGTGTTGTGTCTGTTGCAATGTTTCTCGAAAGTCGTAGTCCGGTCAATTTAGACATTGACCCTTGCAAAAATTCCCAGAAAGCTGAAAATTTGCATAGATGTTAGGGACACCATTGTTATGAAATTGTGAAAAGTCCCCATCGATCCCATGTCTGCAAAAATTTTTATTCAAGGTCAAAGGTTGCAAAAATGGGTTTTTTGAATTTTTCAGCGAAACGGTTAGTTTTATGATAAAATATGTTAGACAAAAATTGTAGATCATGCAATTATCTACAAAAATTGTCCTTACACATTTTTTCATAACACTAACCATTTTTGAGAAAAAACAATTACAAAATTTTCTTACGCTGTATTGTCTATAATATGTACACGTTTCCACACCACCTATGAGGTAGTGTACCTAGCGCGTTTTTTTTAATGTGGTTTCCCCGGTAGGCCTATTCCACGGTCTATTACAGTAAAATTTAATGAATGTTTGGTTATTCTTCTTCTTTTCAGTCGTTGTACTCTTGTCAGAGTGCTCGTTGTCGATCAGATACAGCTCGAGTGACAAGTTCCGTTATACTTGGTTATAAACATATTTTATTCATCATCATCGTCATTAATTATTTCTTCTTCTTCCCCTCCATCTTCTTCTCTCTCTCCATTTTCTTCTTCTTCCTCATCTTCTTGAGTTGACGTAAATTGTACTAACAGCGATACATCAGTTGTTTCGTCGTTGATGTGAAAATCTTCTTCTGTTGGAGATTCAACATTTGAACACGATTGGCCTTGACAAGTGGTGCACGCTAGTGAACAAAATAAGCCTACTTTTTTGCAGCCGCATCTTGAGTTACACCCCTTTTTGCAGTTGCAAAAAATAGAATTAAGGAGGTTTTCTGGTGCAGGTGGAAGAAGCGTGTGGATTGGTTCCAATACATTATTGACATGCTTCCAACCCCATTGTTCTGGGTCTAGTTGATTACCAAGCCACACCTGAACCTGGTAATATACACGATAAAAATGTTGGTGAGCAGAAGCCGCGGTTGGAGGAAGGCAAGCTAATTGCACACGTTTTTTATTACGTGTTTGTTTTGCAAAAGATAAGTAACGTAATTTGTCTATGGAAGTAATTTTTTTTGGAGCTCCATATACAGACAGAAGAAAGCGAATTCCGTTGGTGATTAGAGTTTCTGGTGAAGAGTTGATATCTTCGAAAGCTTGTGCACAAGTAATAAAATTTTCTTTTTCAAACAATTTAAAAATTGTTGTTTTACCCCTTCGAAACATTGCTGATGTTGTATCACAGCCAGTCATAGCATGTAAAAACAGTATATGATTTTTACATTTAGGATAATCCGATAAACTCGTATTTGAAAATATTTCCGATGGTTGTTGACCTTTGCCGGGTTTCAATAAATAAATAGTTCTTCCAATTGGAGTTCGAGCGGTAAGTAATACCAATAGATCAACATCTTCACCAACAACAACATTCATATCAGTTGGATTGAATTTATTTATTGCAGTTTCTATAATGAGTACATCAGCATCATTGTCAGCTTGCTTGACAGGAATATGTTCAGCGGTTAATTTTTCTTTTAGCATTGTAATTAACCGAGACTTATTATGAATGTTTGACAAAAATTGTTGTTGGCTAGTTGAAACTTTCATAAATTGATCAAAGATAATATCAGAAGATGCCGATGTTTTTGCCATACGGCGACGTTGTTCGGCGGCTTTAATATTTTTCGTACAATCTGTATAACCATCAAATACCACAGTTACTCTTTGACCAAAATGTCTGCGTATATACTGAACATATTTATCTAAGATGTTGCTAAATGTATCTTCTCGATCCCAAACCACACGGTGCAATAAATATCCTCCATCAACAGTATATATAACATTTAAGTTGTCAAAATCAATATCTACTTTTTTAAAACAATCATAAATAGCTGATTTTTGTGATTTTCGCATTCCAACCTCATCAAATAAGGACAACGGGTAGGGAGCCAATTCATATTCAAAATATTTTTCAATTTCATCGTGAAATGCCGTAGTTATACTCATGCGTTGAAATAATAAGACAGGGTCAACAGGTACTTTCTCATCATGAATTTTTATGGTACTACTCATAGCTAATAGAGGAAGTACTTTGTCAGCACGTTTGAGTTTGATATTATCAAATGTCAGCCCTGTCATTTTAGACATGGTGGAAATTCCAACTTCGCGAGCTTTATGGCAGTTAATTTTATCGTTACCAACGACCCCACTAGCGATAGATAAAATGTTGTTAACCTCTGGGAAGGGATTATGTGACGAAAACCATTCTAGAAGTTTTTGTACATCTTCAGCATCTTTCGTTACTCTTGAGTCACTTGCATCAACATGCTGATCAGTTGTATCCATTTTTACATTCGAGAGTTCTTCCAATGCTTCACAAACGGTATTCATAGCATGCATACTATAAACCCATTTACTGATGACACTCTCTTTAGTACTTCTTCCTCGAGCAATACCACCGTCTGTCTTCATAGATTTCATCATTGACTGCTCTATCACCATATCCGTTGACGTCCCACAACTTAACTTATCAGAACGTCTAACCGTAAAAAATCCTTTTGTGAATCGTTGGTAAACACTACCATCCATATAATTTTCTAATTTTAACATTTTTTGCAGATATAAGTGCGCAGATTTAGCGTAAAGAAAATGACCTGATGCGTGGAAATAAGGAAGCATTTCTTTAACAGCATTCAAGTGAGCTTGCCAATCTCCCATACGTTCAGCTCTTATAAACTCTTTTGCAATTGATATCATGTGAATATATTGTATCCATAGTGTAGCCGTAGGTCCTCGTTCTTCATATTCTTTTAGCTTTTGATTGAACTGATTAAGTAATGCTCCAGATGTTCCATCGTCATTTTCAATATCATCATAGGAAAGAGTGTCATTCATTATGTTTTTAATATTGATGGTGAGATCTACATCTATGATGTCATCAAGAGCAAGATCTTTAGATATTATGATTGCTAAAGCAAGTTGAAGTAGTGTATGAGCTCGGACAGCTCTCGCGTAAGCATGGCCATTGAGAATTTTCTCCAATGACTTTGGTGCATAAATCAAAGAAAGCACTTCCTTTATGCCGCTTCCTTGCATTATGTAACCAATCGCTCCTAAAAACGACATGAGCAGATGAAATCCTCCTAACCTGACTATGATCTTTGATAATTCGGACCCTTCAGGTGCAGCTGATACGATTTCTTGAGCTTTTGCATACAAAGGTTGATCAAAAGTAATAACGCATACATCGTGACCGTAACGTTTTGCATTTTCTAATGCACAAAGTAAAGTAGTGTATATAGTGTTGTAGTTACTGGCAGGTTGATGAATGAATGGTAAAAATGAAATTTTAGATTTTGAAAAATTTCTTACATTTTTCGTTAAATGTTCAATGTAACCATTCCAACCAGGTAGCAGTACATTTTTCCATTTGCCATAGAACCATATCACGTCGACTTTTTTGATTAAAAATGCTCTGGTTTCACTGTTATAATCAAAATCTTCGACTTTGATTTTACTGTAGCCCACTACACCATTATTTTCATAAACTTGTATTGGAACATGAGCTTTTGCGGCAAAATCTTTGGCTGAAGGTGCTTTTATTCGTGGTATAGGCTCTTCAAGTAAAACTGAAGTTATTGGAGTAACAATTTGAATAATACCCATTATGTGAAGCGTATTATTACCGTCTAATGTATTTACATTTACATCAGCATTGTCTGCCACATACTGAATGAACGTGCCCGTTTCTGGTGGTAAAATATAAGGAGGATTATGAAAAACTGTTGCTGCCTCGTACATCATAGTTTCATTATAAGAAGCGCACATACCAAAAGATGAAAAAATTTGTATCAGACGCTTTGAAGCAAATCTTCGATGGAAAAAAACAGCGAGACCCAATTGTAGCTTGGACTTAAAAGACCGAGGCCTAACAGCAGTCATAATACTATGACTAATGTTTGTGCAAACTAACTTTAAATGTTCTAGATTACACCGTTTACTTTTTAAAATAATTTGTTCCAAAAAATAAGTCAGTGATTCCGGAATCTGGCTATTTAGATCTTCAAACATACGACCTGGTGGGGGGTAATGAGAATTATCGATGGCTACCGATTGAATATCTTCCCGAATAATTGCTGCCGCAGCTGCTAGGACCTTCAATCGCTCTTCTTTGCCTTTAGGTTTTTTCTTTTCACTCCAAGCTTGATTGATAATATCATGATAATTACCAAGAAAACATACAAATGTTAATTGTCCTGGTTTCTCAGTAATAATGACTCTATCACCATAATTTAACTTCAATCGTAATTTAATTGTTCTGTTATCAACACTTACATTTTTACAAATATTTTTTAATTCCTCTAACGTAAACTGGCAGTCATCACTACTTTCAATATATGAAAATATTTCCTCCATGGCGAGATTTAATGTTTCATCTTGAGGACGACCGACTTGACCTCCAGCGGTCGGCTTTAAAAATGAAACAAAGCAATCATTATGGTACTTAGCTTCAGCAGCAACTAAATCGTGTTCAAACCCGATGCGAGCAACAATAGTTTTTGCGGTGTCATCAGAACGAGACTGAGCTGCTCTCATAACTGAGTCTTTAAATGAAAGAGTTGTAACGTTACAAATTTTACGACGAGATTTCTGTGCTTGTTTCTTTTCGTATTCCTCATTCAACTCATCGCCGCAAAATAAACAACAATTTTTAAAAGAAAAATATGACTCACTTACACGTGCTCTAGTACGAGGAGGACTTTTTTGAGAGGTACTAGCTGATTCCTCTTCATGTTGCCGTTTTGCTGCTGCAATTGTACTCTTTCGAGTGTATTGTTTGCGACACTGCACATGAATTGTCACTGAATTTACGTTCTTCAAGTAATCAGTAAATTGATCCCCCCTTTGAATACTCGCGTCAATTAACGTCTTCATGCCGCGATCAACAGTAACACATTCACTTGAAGATAAAAGTTTACTGCAAATAAAACAGAATTGCGACATATTTTCAACAAAAAGTGAATACAGCACAAACTTTAGCAGAGAATATTTTAAATAACTACGTGTTTTCACTACGAAGGAATTTTCAAGACTAACTGTGATTTAGGTGCGACCTCACAAAAACAGGTAGACGGAACGGTCACGCAAACAATGGAATGACAGGCAGATGTTTTTCAAGGGCACATGGTCCCTTAAAATTAGGGACTCCGTTTTTTTTAACATCATATTTTCAGAATTATCGGTCAATATGAATGTATTAGTCACGCAGACTTATAGTTTTACTTATATTACAAGCCCAATGATATCATAGGCAGCTTAGTCATGCTTATTATGGAGAATACAGCGTAAGAAAGTTCTGTAATTGTTTTTTCTCAAAAATGGTTAGTGTTATGAAAAAATGTGCAAGGACAATTTTTGTAGATAATTGCATGATCTACAATTTTTGTCTAACATATTTTTTCATAAAACTAACCGTTTCGCTGAAAAATTCAAAAAACCCATTTTTGCAACCTTTGACCTTGAATAAAAATTTTTGCAGACATGGGATCGATGGGGACTTTTCACAATTTCATAATAATGGTGTCCCTAACATCTATGTAAATTTTCAGCTTTCTGAGAATTAATGCAAGGTTACCCCTATTCTTGGGCTAAATTGACCGGACTATCGAGCCTAGACATCAACAATCGTTGTATATTTTGGAATGTGTACACTTTGTGTTACGATTCACAAAAAAACGTAATATATGATCCACATTGCTCTGGCATCTTAATTTGTTTGAATAAGTAACATTAATAACAGCCTCGTACGTGAAATGTGTGTGTGTGTGTTTAAAAAACAAGCATATGTAAACTATCCGTAAAGAACAGGAGAGACAATATTAATGCAACAATTAGACTGAAACTATTTAAGTACCATAGAGCACATTTACTTACATGCAATTACAATAATTATTAAGGTCAGTTCTTCACCCTACTAATATTTCCGTCACTGTTATCACCACTGTTATCTCGTCTTACAATACTTTCTTAACGATCTGTTACAGTATCCCTTATTTGGTCCGATCTAACGTACTCATTTTCAATTTTCATGACGTCACGCCTTGATCTCTAGTCTGCAGGAGAAATACAATAAAATTCCTTTGACACTGTCTACAGAAAAATGAACGTTTTTTTCTTTCAACACGCTTCTTCACGGTTGCCCAAGTCAGTTCCATAGGATTAAAATCCGGCTGATAGAGAGGAAGTCGTAAAACACAATGTCCATAGTTTGCCAAAATAGCATCTATTTTAAAAGTTTTTTAAGTTGGTTTGTTTTGTTTAATTAGTGCATACAGCTCAGGCTTTAACATAGATGGACTACAAGGAATGTAATAGTTTTTTAACCAGTTAATCATGTCTGCCTTTTTTGTTAATGATGTTGGAGGTGGATTTATTTGTACATTGTGGTAGGAGGCATTATCTGTTACTATTACGCTGTTCTTATTCAAATGAAATGAAACTAAACGCTTCACTTTTGATGAATACTGATGTTTTTTGAAAAGTACTCATACACTAACCTCCACAGCGTTTCAGAGAAAACTTAGCTGTGTTTCTCTGTTGACGCGTGCGCATTACATAACCTGCGCTGTTAGCACGAAAACGGTTGATTCATGTCTAGTGAATTATACTATACATCACTGTTTACAAAATTTCTAGGAGTATTATTGAGTTATTAGTTGTGTTACTTGGACTAATCTTTCTATAGTAGTAGGTAAACAAATTCTTTGTATGTTTATACCTAGGGCCACTTAAACATGAAATTGTGTCAACTTGTAATAGCCACAGCGACTATACCTATCAAGTGTTTAGTCTGACACCATAGTTACATAAGCAGAAATATAAAATACTAGGAAGTGCGTGTTTTACATATGAAAGACAAGCACTTGATTGAGCAAACTAAGACATAATAACTAATTCTCTTGTAAAAGTGAAGCACGTAGTAAAAGTTATACCATTATTACATAACACTGCATACAGCACGTGGAGGAGGTTATTCCCGAAAAACTTGAAATTGAAATGTTAAAAATATGTATAAATACTTAAAACTTTCGGGCTGAAAGGCCGTGGTCGAATGCTTGATCTTGTGTAGCTAGACGTTTCGGCCACACCACCGGTGGCCATCTTCAGTAGCAAAAAATTGTTCGAAATAGGGTGGTATGCCGAACAAGTCGCCCAATGAACTGGGAACAAGCAACAGTGAGAGAATTTTTTTTTTTTTTTTTTTCTTTGCTGTTTGAGACCGACCAGTATGGTCGGACTCGGGCTGTTTTGGAGACGAGCTCCCTTCAGCCGTGTGGATAAGGGGTTTTTGGGGGGACGTACGCCAGACGATCGGAGCGCAGAGAAGGTGGAGGCACATAGTACAGTGAGAGAGAAGACTACGTTGTTTCTATTTATAACTTTTTGGCCGCTTAAGGTGTATAACGCGAACCAATCAGAAGTCAGCTCATCATTCTCCACTCTGATTGGCCATGGAAAATAAACCATGCCAGACACTATTTAAGGCGATGCTTTCACCGGATGGACTCCAGATGCAGGCGAGTGAAGTAACCCCGGACAGAAGACAACACCCTGGCTTCATCGAACATTACCCGGTGATCGTCGTGGGAAAGAGCGTATCTTCGAGATACCGGAGCTCACAGATTCTTTTTGCCCGGTCAACCAGAGTCTTCAGCACCGCCCTCTTCTGCCTAGGATGATGATTGGAGGACTCGTGCAGATATCTGTCAGTGTGCGTTGGCTTCCAATAAACTTTATGCCCCAATCTGCCATCGGTCCTTTTCAGGACCAACACATCCAGAAATGCCAATTTATCACCGCTCTCGCGCTCCATTGTAAACTGTATGCGTGGGTGCACAGCGTTCAGATGTCCAAGGAAGCGTTCCAACTCTTCATCCCCATGGCTCCAGACCACGAAAGTGTCGTCAACATACCGCAGCCAACACTTTGCCTTCAGTGGCGCAGATGAAATTGCCAACTCTTCAAATTTTTCCATGTAGAAGTTTGCAACCACAGGGCTGAGAGGACTTCCCATCGCGATGCCATCCAACTGTTCATAAAAGCCGCCGTTCCACTGGAAGTAGGTCGTTGTTAGGACCTGCCGGAACAAAGCAGTGATGTCCGCCGGGAACAGTTCACCTATATACCCCAAGACCTCCTGGACAGGGACCATCGTGAAAAGAGAGACCACATCAAAACTCACTAGCACGTCGCCAGGCTCCAGCACCAACTCCCGGATCCTCCGGAGGAAATGAGAAGAATCCTGGACAAAAGAATCCGTGTGCCCGATGTGCGGCTTGAGCAATCCAGTGAGGTGCTTAGCCAAGTTGTACGTCGGCGAGCCAATAGCACTCACGATGGGCCTCAGCGGAACGTCCTCCTTATGGATCTTTGGTAATCCATAGAGACGAGGGGGAAGGGCCTCCGAACACCGGACGGCCGTCTTCACATCAGACGCTAGAGAAGATTGCTTCAATAAAGAATCCGTTTTTCTTAAAACCGTAGAAGTCGGATCTTTGTTCAGCCTCCGATAAGTGGCCGCATCTAACAAACCCTCAATCTTCCGCTGGTAGTCTTCGGTGTTCAAGACCACAGTAGCACTCCCCTTATTTGCCGGCACGATGACAATAGAGTCATCGCTTCTCAAATCCCTCAAGGCTCGCAGTTCCACCGACAGAAGATTGCATTTTGGCGGAGCGGTCCTTTTAAGGGCCCTGGCAGCTTCCAACCGTATCTCATCTGCCTGGTCTCGGGGTAGTCCTCGGATACCTGCTTCCACACTCGCAACTATTTCCTCCACCGGTACTGTCTTCGGGGTAACCGCAAACTTCTCGCCTTTGGCTAACACCGAGGTCTCATGTCGTGTCAGCTGACGGTTTGAAAGATTAACGACCATCCTGTCACGGTCTTGTTCTCTTTCCCTGATGTTCTGGGAACCATATCGTTCGAATTTTTCCCGCTGTCTCTGGCTGGTGCTAGTATAACACGCCTCGAAAGCACTGTACGTGAGACCATCCAACACCTCCCAATCCTGTCATTGGAGGGAACTGCTAAGTTGTAAGTACAGATTCAACAGGTTCTGATCATTTAATGCTAACTCCCTCCGCATATGGTGTATGCACTCACGCAGCATGGCATTTTCCGTCCTCCTGTAGATCCTATTGGCCTGTGGTGTGTTAAAAATATGTCTCTGTCGTAGGAACCTAGGAAAGGTTCCCGAGTCTCTGCAACGAAGTAAAAAGGCCAAGGAACACAGCAGACTGGCTTTCTTCTTTCGTAGCGTCTCCAGCTTTCTAATTTTATTGAAAACCTCCTCCCCGCAGAGGTTCTTAATTTTAGTACGTAGGCTTTCACGGCCGGTGTCACTATAAATACTTAAAACTTCCGGGCTGAAAGGCCGTGGTCGAATGCTTGATCTTGTGTAGCTAGACGTTTCGGCCACACCACCGGTGGCCATCTTCAGTAGCAAAAAATTGTTCGAAATAGGGTGGTATGCCGAACAAGTCGCCCAATGAACTGGGAACAAGCAACAGTGAGAGAAGGCTACGTTGTTTCTATTTATAACTTTTTGGCCGCTTAAGGTGTATAACGCGAACCAATCAGAAGCCAGCTCATCATTCTCCACTCTGATTGGCCATGGAAAATAAACCATGCCAGACACTATTTAAGGCGATGCTTTCACCTCGGCGGTTCATAGCGCTCCTATCATGATGAGCTCTCTCAACGGTTGCCATCTCTCCCGGCGGACATTATCGTCACTCGTGACGATTTGGATCTCCGCGCCAAAAATCTTCAGGAACTAGTCCAAGGTGTCATGGATCGACACACCTACGCACTCGAGGTGAATCATCGTAAATCGGCCTTACCTGCAGAAGTACTCCACGCCATCTGGCTACGGCGCCAGCTCCGCCGCAGATGGCAAAGAACCCGTGACCCAGTCGTAAAGCGACGATTTCAACACCAGTCCCTTTACGTTCAGCAGCTACTGCGGGACGTAAACTCTGATCGATGGGACTCATATCTTGAGCCTCTTGAAGTCGACCACGCCTCCGTCTGGAGAGCGGTGAGTAGACTGACCCACGAGAAGAGAACTCGCAACCCGCTGGAAACCCCGAACGGGATTGTGTCTTCATCAGAAGGCAAGGCTGAGGTCTTCGCCGACTGCATGGAGTCACAATTTACCGTTCATCGAGGCGTTTCGGATCCTGCCCACTCGGCAGAAGTCCGGGACTTCCTATCTGGTTATTTTTCTCGCCCTCCCGCTGGCCCAGACCTCCCGTTCGACAGAGACGAACTCGTTTCGTCTAACTGTCAACTAAACCGCCGTCGCGCCCCCGGTCCTGACCGGATTGGGGCCGCTGCATTACAATATCTCCCAGCCTCAGGCGTTGACCTCGTGCTCGAGCTGTTCAACTCTTGTCTCCGTCTACAGTACTTTCCCCGCCTGTGGAAAACAGCCAACATCGTTATGATTCCAAAACCCCGCAAGCCGCGCATGCTTCCTGAAAGCTATCGGCCAATATCTCTCTTGCCAGTTATCTCGAAGGTGTTCGAGCGGCTCCTGCTGGCCCGCATCTCGCCGTTGTTGGATAATTTTATCCGCAACGAACAGTTCGGGTTTCGCAGAGAGCACTCGACCACGCTTCAACTAGTCCGCGTGGTTATGCAACTCTCTGACGCCACCAACAGGCGAGCGGCTACGGCCGCCGCACTGCTGGACGTGAGCAAGGCCTTCGATAAAGTCTGGCACGAAGGTGTTCTCTTCAAACTTGCCAACTCCCCCATACCATCGTCCATAGTGTTTTTCCTCCGGTCGTATCTCTGCGATCGAACCTTCAGGGTGAGCGTCAACGGAACCTGCTCTGCAGTTCGTCCCGTCGCCGCCGGCGTACCTCAGGAATCTGTCCTCGGCCCCGTTCTGTACCTTGTGTACACGAACGACCTCCCTGTCTTGCCCAGAGTCACGTTGTCTTTGTTCGCTGACGATGCAATGTATCATTACAGCTCTGTGTCCCCGCATTTTGCGAGTACACAGCTGCAGCTCAGTTGGACCAGCTTCCGGACTGGCTACGGAAATGGCGGGCGACGATCAATACGGAGAAATCCGAGGCGATATGTTTCACTCGTAAGTCCATCTCCCGATGCCAGCCCCTCTCCCTGGAAGGGAGGCCTATCGCCTACAAAGAGTCGGTGAAGTATCTAGGCGTTCGGCTAGATCGTCGCCTTTGCTTCAACGCCCACGTGATGGAAACCCTTGCCAAGGCTCGCGGCGTCCGAGCCAAACTTTACCCATACCTCGCGAACCACAGCCCCCTGGCGCTGCGCACGAAAGTTACCCTCTATCTGTTGTTTCTCCGGTCTGTATTGACCTATGCGGCACCTGTTTGGTGGTCACTTGCCTCCGCCACCAACAGGTGTAGGCTGGAAAGTTTCCAATCCAGAACCCTCCGTTCCTTGTCGGGATCTCCTTGGTTTGTTCGAAACAGTGTAATTCAAGGAGGTCTACGAGTTCCTACTCTCAGCCTTTGTCTGGTCATTAGCTGCGACTCTCTTTGCCGCAGCTGAGACCTCTTCCTTCCCTTACCTCAGGACCATCAGCACCACGCAACCACCTCCCCCTGTCCGGGTCAAACGCCCTCAGGCGATTCTCGATGACCCGCCATAAGTTTAAGTAACCTGCTTAAACCTCAATTTTCATAATCACTATCTGCCCATGCCCCAGAATTTACCTGCAAAGCTGTTTCCTTCCTCCCTTCCTAGTATGCCGACCGCGCTGAATGCCGCTGCTACGCGCTATCACTGGCACAGTGGCTCTCTGCCTCGCGGGGAGCGACCGACGCCTCACGGCATCTGCGCGCGGGACTGGGAACGGGTGACATCTGTCATCTGAACCCGTTCATGCGGCAGTGCCCACTGATTACAAAAATTTTAAAATACATAAAAATTAAAAACCTTTCTCCCCCGCCTTCTCAGTTAACTGGTTGGCGGTTGTCCATTCCTGATTTTAGGCACCAGTCGAAGAACCAGACCTATGTATATCTACAGGCAGCCATTGGGCTCAACCCAGATGCTGCAGTCATGCACCAGGTGCAAAGACGCCCCGCTACCACAATGCTACATGCTACATCGGCGGTTCATAGCGACGGACGCATTCTTATGGATATGGATGGACTCCAGATGCAGGCGAGTGAAGTAACCCCGGACAGAAGACAACACCCGGGCTTCATCGAACATTACCCGGTGATCGTCATGGGAAAGAGCGTGTTCAGCGACTGCGGACTTCTCCGGCTGGCCCAGGCGGCAGTATCTCCGATGTTCAGAGACGCGCGTCCGGACACTACGCTTCGTGGTGCTTATGTATACCTGGCCACACGTACAAGGAATACTGTACACCCCGCACGACGAGAGCGGATCCCTGGCATCTTTTACCTGTCGCAGGAACAGTTGGATCTTTTTGGTTGGCTTAAAGATCGTCCTGACGCCCCGTTTACTCAGCAACTTGCCGATGCAGTCAGCCACGTCACGGATGTAGGGCAAGACAGCGGAGCCAACAACCTCGGGCAACACCGACTCGTCCGACCTACCAGATCTTCTGGGCCGGGCAGCTCTCCTAACCTCCGCAGCAGAGTAGCCGTTGGACTGCAGTGCTTCCTCGAGATGCCGAAACTCATCTTCGAGATACCGGGGCTCACAGATTCTTTTTGCCCGGTCAACCAGAGTCTTCAGTACCGCCCTCTTCTGCCTAGGATGATGATTGGAGGACTTGTGCAGATATCTGTCAGTGTGCGTTGGCTTCCTATAAACTTTATGCCCCAATCTGCCATCGGTCCTTTACAGGACCAACACATCCAGAAATGCCAATTTATCACCACTCTCGCGCTCCATCGTAAACTGTATGCGCAGGTGCACAGCGTTCAGATGTCCAAGGAAGTGTTCCAACACTTCATCCCCATGGCTCCAGACCACGAAAGTGTCGTCAACATACCGCAGCCAACAACGACCTACTTCCAGTGGAACGGCGGCTTTTAAGAACAGTTGGATGGCGTCGCGATGGGAAGTCCTCTCAGCCCTGTGGTTGCAAACTTCTACATGGAAAAATTTGAAGAGTTGGCAATTTCATCTGCGCCACTGAAGCCGAAGTATTTATAGTGACACCGGCCGTGAAAGCCTACGTACTAAAATTAAAAATGTGTTAGTAACCTATCTATGAAAAATATTAATTACATGTACAAATACTTATTTACCTAAAAATCCGTTCCATAATCATCATCTTCATCAATCATAAATACAAAAACCTGTTAGTGTATCTACACACACACGCGCGCATGCACGCACACACGCATGCACTATTCTGGTAAGAAGTAAAATATATACAGAATAAAATCTTACCGCTGACTGAATTAGTAGAAAGCCATTCTTGAACATCTGTTGTGTGCGAATTAGCCCGTGTAGACTTTTCCAATAAAAAAATAAAATAAACATTAATTCCTGGCACAATTAATAACAAAAAGTTACACAAATTTTGAGAATAATGTCTAATATTTATCTATTATTACAGTCATTGAGAGATAGGCTGAAGTATTTCATACGAGATAGTCTATGATGCTGTAACCAAATACTCAAATCTAACAACAGTTAACAATTTCTGAAGCACTAAGTAAACTGAAATAACGTGCACTGCCTAAATTTTAAATTTTTCAAAACAATAACCTTAGCACCACATTCCTTTAATATGTTGACTATGGGCTACAACCATAGTGCATACAGTCGCCACCACACGTCCCACGGCCTGAATCATGATGCTGCTCTCTATCCAGTTTTTGTTTCAGTGTGCCTTAGCACCTAAACAGCATAATTAACCTTACTGTTAGCAGACAACATGTTAAACAGATCTTTAGAGTGTTAACAGGAGAGTTTGTGAATTAGATATTTTCCAATCCATGTAACACATGGTTTAATGTTTTATAATTACTAATAGACCAACCAAAGCCAAGAAAATACTACATAGCAATCAATGTCTTTTTTAAACATATTGCTAAAGAGTCTGGTGCACTAAATTTTGAGCAATATCAATGCCAGCTTCAGATCAGCTATCACAATTCTTCAGTTTTACTGACCATTCCTGAAGTTTACAAAGTCCTCTGTAAGTTCAAACTATTATTATTTGTGTCACTAATTAAATAGCATAAACTAACAAATACCTAAAAATGCAATACTAAATAGGTTGTTTGACTACAGCCATTTGAAGAGCATTCAAGTTTCTTGCTTATGGAGAAAGTTGACATAAGTCACATTACTGACATCTTTATAGGGCACTTGGGAGGAGAAAATTGATCATTTCTCATAATGACACCACAAGCTATCAGCCTAACAGTGTATTGCAGGAAAATGAACAAGGGATGTTCAGAAAAAAAGTTCCAACTGTCCATAACTTCTGCGCAGTTAACATGGTCTAGTTCAGGCATGCATAGTATGTTACTTTATTTAATTCATGTCGAGTCCAGTGAATATAGTTGTTTAATTGTTGCTTTTTATACACAAATGGTATGGTAATTAAAAATTAGCAATCTCATTGAAAATCCTGCAAAGTGTAAAGTCCACACAATTATACAATTTTTTCACATAAAATATCGGTATGGAGAACCATACATGACTTCCACGTTTTAAGATTTATATTAAAATCATTTACAAAATGAAATGTTTCCATAGAAACTACTTCTTTCCACTTATTGCTTCAGCCTTAACCACAGTACTGTGGTCACTAACGTATACCACCACACGTTATCGCACTCGATTTTCACTGATGATGGCAGTCGACAGCACTGCGGAAACGTCTGGTTTTGCAGAAAACATTGGACTACGGCCAAACGGCCAAACACCCCGGGAAGGAATTTTAACAACAAACTACTACTTTGTTGCCAATAACGTAGTACGCATATAAAAATTATCCCCCCCCTTCAACTATAATTTTCATTTATAGAAAATTACCCCCAGCCCGTTCAACTAGCCTCTTCATTTATAGATATTTCATCTACGTTTCTACAGTGGATATTAAGATCTTCTTATCAGGATACTTTATTTATCAAAATTAAATACTTTACTCTTGTTACAACAAAAAATGTTTCAGGTAAACTGCCCTTTCCCCGTAACCGATCTTCACCAAAATCAATAGGCCTTGAGTATTCTACAACACAGGCACATATATAAAAAATTATTTGATTCTGCTTGAATTTACAGCAGTTATCGTTCGTCATGAAAAAATTTCTCTTGTTACAACATAAAATGTTGCAGGTAAACTACCCCTTTCCCTTAACCGACCTTCACCAAAATCAACAGGCCTTGAGTACTCTACAATTTAGGGACATATGCAAAAACTTATTTGATTATGTTTCAATGTGCGGCATTTATCGTTCGTCATAGAAACAATTATTCTTGTTAAAACATTAAAACTGGCAGGTAAACTACCCCTTTCCCTTAACCGATCTTCACCAAAATCAACAGGATTTCAGTCTTTTACAATTGATGAACGTATGCAAAAAAATATTTGATTCTGTTTGAATGTGCGGCAGTTATCGTTCATCATAGAAAAAATTACCATTGTTAAAACATAAAATGTTGCAGGTAAACTACCCCTTTCTGTTAACCAATCTTCACCAAAAACAATAGGTCTTAAGAACTCTTCATTTCAAGGCTGTATGCAAAATATTATTTGATTCTGTTTGAATTTGAGGCTGTTATCGTTTGCCATAGAAAATACCCTTGTTAAAACATAAAACGTTGCAGGTAAACTACCCCTTTCCCTTAACCGATCTTCACCAAAATCAACAGGACTTCAGTCTTTTACAATTGATGAACGTATGCAAAAAAATATTTGATTCTGTTTGAATGTGCGACAGTTATCGTTCGTCATAGAAAAAATTACCATTGTTAAAACATAAAATGTTGCAGGTAAACTACCCCTTACCCTTAACCGAACTTCACCAAAATGAACAGATATTGAGTCCTCTATAGCTCAGGAAGGTATGCAAAACATTATTTGATTCTGATTGAATTTACAGCAGTTATCATTCGTCATAGAAAAAAATTACCCATGTTAAAACAAAACGTTGCTGGTAAACTACCCCTTTCCATTAACCGATCTTCAACAAAAACAATACGTCTTGAGAACTCTACAATTCAGGGCTGTATGCAAAACATTATTTGATTATGTTCGAATTTGCGGCTGTTATCGTTTGCCATAGAAAATATCCTTGTTAAAACATAAAACGTTGCAGGTAAACTACCCCTTTCCCTTAACCAATCTTCACCAAAAACAATAGGTCTTAAGAACTCTTCATTTCAGAGCTGTATGCAAAAAATTATTTGATTCTGTTTGAATTTGAGGCTGTTATCGTTTGCCATAGAAAATACCCTTGTTAAAACATAAAACGTTGCAGGTAAACTACCCGTTTCCCTTAACCGATCTTCACCAAAATCAACAGACATTGAGTTCTCTACAGCTCAGGAAGGTGTGCACAACATTATTTGATTCTGATTGAATTTACGGTAGTTATCATTCGTCATAGAAAATACCCTTGCTAAAACATAAAATGTTGCAGGTAAACTACCCCTTACCCTTAACCGATCTTCACCAAAAACAATACGCCTTGAGAACTCTACAATTCAGGGCTGTATGCAAAACATTATTTGATTCTGTTTGAATTTGCATCGTTATCGATTGCCATAGAAAATACCCCTGTTAAAACATAAAACGTTGCAGTTAAACTACCCGTTTCCCTTAACCGATCTTCACCAAAAACAATAGGTCTTGAGAACTCTACAATTCAGGGCTGTATGCTAAACATTATTTGATTCTGCGGCTGTTATCGTTTTCCATAGAAAATACCCTTGTTAAAAAATAAAACGTTAAAAACGTATACCACCTCACGTTATCACACTCGATTTTCACTGATAATGGAAGTCGACGGCACTGCCGAAATGTCTGGTTTTGCAGAAAACATTGGACTACGGCCAATCAGCCAGGGAAGGAATTTTAACAACAAACTACTACTTTGTTGCCGATAACGTAGTACACATAAAAAATATCTTATGGAGAACAATACATGACTTCCATGTTCTAAGATTTATATTCGAAATGAAATATTTCCATAGAAACTACTTCTTTCTACTTATTGCTTCAGCCTTAACCACAGTACTGTGGTCACTAACGTATACCACCTCACGTTTTCGCACTCGATTGTCACTGATGATGGCAGTCGATGGCACTGCCGAAAAGTCTGTTTTTTCAGAAAACATTGGACTATGGCTAAACAGCCCGGGAAGGAATTTTAACAAAGAACTACTTCTTTGTTGCCAATAACGTAGTACACATAAAAAATTCTCCCCTCTCCCTTCAACTATAATTTTCATTTATAGAAAATTACCCCCACCCCGTTCACCTAACCTCTTCATTTATAGATATTTCATCTACGTTTCTACAGTGGATTATTATGAGCTTCTTATCAAGATACTTTATTTATAAAAATTAAGTACTTTACTCTTGTTAAAACAAAAAACGTTGCAGGTAAACTACCCCTTTCTCTAAACCGATCTTCACCAAAATCAATAGACCTTCAGTCCTCTACAATGCAGGGATGAATGCAAAAAAATATTTGATTCTGTTTCAAAATGCGGCAGTTATCGTTCGTCATGAAAACATTTCTCTTGTTACAACATAACATGTTTCAGGTAAACTACCCCTTTCCCTTTACCGATCTTCACCAAAATCAACAGGCCTTGAGTTCTCTACAATTTAGGATCGTATGCAATCATTTGATTTTCTTTGAATTTACGGCAGTTATCGTTCGTCATAGAAAAAATTACCCTTGTTATAACATAAAAAGTTGCAGGTAAACTACCCCTTTCTCTAAACCGATCTTCACCAAAATCAATAGACCTTCAGTACTGTACAATTCAGGGCTGTATGCAAAACATTATTTGATTCTGATTGAATTTGCGGCTCTTATCGTTTTCCATAGTAAATACCCTTGTTAAAATATAAAACGTTGCCCTTAAACTACCCCTTTCCTTTAACCGACCTTCAACAAAATCAACAGAGCTTGAGTTCTGTATAACTCAAAAAGGTATGCAAAAGAGTAGTTGATTCGGTTTGAATTTACGGCAATTATCGTTCGTCATAGAAAAAATTACCTTTGTTAAAACATAAAATGTTGCAGGTAAACTACCCTATTCCCTTAACCGATCTACACTAAAACCAGCAGGTCTTGAGAACTCTACAATTCAGGGCTGCATGCAAAACATTTTTTGATTCTGTTTGAATTTGCGGCTGTTATCGTTTGCCAAAGAAAAAATTACCCTTGATAAGAAAAACGTTGCAGGTAAACTACCCCTTCCCGTTAACCGATCTTCACCAAAAACAATATGTCTTGAGTACCCTACAAATCAGAGGTGTACGCAAAAAATTATTTGATTTTGTTTGAATTTGCGACTTTTATCGTTTGCCATAGACAATACCCTTTTAAAACATAAAACGTTGCTGGTTAACTACCCCTTTCCCTAAACTGATCTTCACCAAAAACCATAGGTCCTGAGAACTCTACAATTCAGGGATGTATGCAAACAATTATTTGATTCTGTTTAAATTTGCGGCTTTTATCGTTTTCCATAGAACATACTCTTGCTAAAATATAAAATGTTGCAGGTAAACTACCCCTTTCCCTTAACCGATCTTCACCAAAAACAATAGGTCTTGAGAACTCTATAATTCAGGGCTGTATGCAAAAGAGTATTTAATTCTGTTTGAATTTTCGGCTGTTATCGTTTGGCACAGAAAAAATTTACCCTTGATGAAAAAAAAACTGTTGCAGGTAAACTACCCCTTTCCCTTAACCGATCTTCACCAAAAACAATATGTCTTGAGTACTCTACAAATCAGGGCTGTATGCAAAAAATTATTTGATTCTGTTTGAATTTTTGGCTGTTATCGTTTGCCATAGAAAAAAATCTACAGACAGACACACACACACACAGACATTTTTCGAAAAATGACTTTTTTTCATGTTTGGAGTGTCGTACAATCAGAATCTGCAATGATCTCGAACACAATTTTTTTTTGCCATCACCATACTTTCATTTCCTTAAGGAACATGGAAGTAATTATCCCCTCCCCCTTCAACTATAATTTTCATTTATAAAAAATTACCCCCACCCCATTCAACTAGCTTCTTCATTTATAGATATATCATCTACGTTTCTACAGTGGATTATTAAGATCTTCTTATCACGATACTTTATTTATCAATATTAAGTACTTTACTCTTGTTACAACAAAAAATGTTTCTGGTAAACTACCCTTTCCCCGTAACCGATCTTCACCAAAATCAATAGGCTATGAGTCCTCTACAACTTAGGCACATATGTAAAAAATTATTTAATTATGTTTGAATTTACGGCAGTTATCGTTCTTCATGGAAAACATTCTCTTGTTACAACATAAAATTTTGCAGGTAAACTACCCCTTTCCTTAACCGATCTTCAACAAAATCAACAGACCTTGAGTTATCTACAATTGAGGAAGGTTTGCACAAAAATATTTGATTCTGTTTAAATGTGCGGTAGTTATCGTTCGTCATAGAAAAAATTACCGTTATTAAAACGTAAAATGTTGCAGGTAAACTACCCCTTTCCCTTAACCGATCTTCACCAAAATCAACAGACATTGAGTTCTCTATATCTCAGGAAGGTATGCAAAACATTATTTGATTATGATTGAATTTACGGCAGTTATCATTCGTCATAGAAAAAATTACCCACATTAAAACAGAAAACGTTACAGGTAAACTACACCTTTCCCTAAACCGATCTTCACCAAAAACAATAGGTCTTGAGAACTCTACAATTCATGGCTGTATGAAAACATTATTTTATTCTGTTTCAATTTGCAGCTGTTATCGTTTGCCATAGAAATTACCCTTATTAAAACAAAAAACGTTGCAGGTAACCTACCCCTTTCCCTTAACCGATCTTCACCAAAAACGATAGATCTTGAGTACTCTACAAATCAGGGCTGTATGCAAAAAATTATTTGATTCTGTTTGAATTTGAGGCTGTTATCGTTTGCCATAGAAAATACCCTTGTTAAAACATAAAACGTTGCAGGTAAACTACCCCTTTCCCTTAACCGATCTTTACCAAAATCAACAGGACTTCAGTCTTTTACAATTGATGAACGTATGCAAAAAAATATTTGATTCTGTTTGAATGTGCGACAGTTATCGTTCGTCATAGAAAAAATTACCATTGTTAAAACATAAAATGTTGCAGGTAAACTACCCCTTTCCCTTAACCGAACTTCACCAAAATCAACAGACACTGAGTCCTCTATACCTCAGGAAGGTATGCAAAACATTATTTGATTCTGATTGAATTTACAGCAGTTATCATTCGTCATAGAAAAAAATTACCCATGTTAAAACAAAACGTTGCTGGTAAACTACCCCTTTCCATTAACCGATCTTCATCAAAAACAATAGGTCTTAAGAACTCTTCATTTCAGAGCTGTATGCAAAAAATTATTTGATTCTGTTTGAATTTGAGGCTGTTATCGTTTGCCATAGAAAATACCCTTGTTAAAACATAAAACGTTGCAGGTAAACTACCCGTTTCCCTTAACCGATCTTCACCAAAATCAACAGACATTGAGTTCTCTACAGCTCAGGAAGGTGTGCACAACATTATTTGATTCTGATTGAATTTACGGTAGTTATCATTCGTCATAGAAAATACCCTTGCTAAAACATAAAATGTTGCAGGTAAACTACCCCTTACCCTTAACCGATCTTCACCAAAAACAATACGCCTTGAGAACTCTACAATTCAGGGCTGTATGCAAAACATTATTTGATTCTGTTTGAATTTGCATCGTTATCGATTGCCATAGAAAATACCCCTGTTAAAACATAAAACGTTGCAGTTAAACTACCCGTTTCCCTTAACCGATCTTCACCAAAAACAATAGGTCTTGAGAACTCTACAATTCAGGGCTGTATGCTAAACATTATTTGATTCTGCGGCTGTTATCGTTTTCCATAGAAAATACCCTTGTTAAAAAATAAAACGTATACCACCTCACGTTATCGCACTCGATTTTCACTGATAATGGAAGTCGACGGCACTGCCGAAATGTCTGGTTTTGCAGAAAACATTGGACTACGGCCAATCAGCCAGGGAAGGAATTTTAACAACAAACTACTACTTTGTTGCCGATAACGTAGTACACATAAAAAATATCTTATGGAGAACAATACATGACTTCCATGTTCTAAGATTTATATAAGATTTATATTCGAAATGAAATATTTCCATAGAAACTACTTCTTTCTACTTATTGCTTCAGCCTTAACCACAGTACTGTGGTCACTAACGTATACCACCTCACGTTTTCGCACTCGATTGTCACTGATGATGGCAGTCGATGGCACTGCCGAAAAGTCTGTTTTTTCAGAAAACATTGGACTATGGCTAAACAGCCCGGGAAGGAATTTTAACAAAGAACTACTTCTTTGTTGCCAATAACGTAGTACACATAAAAAATTCTCCCCTCTCCCTTCAACTATAATTTTCATTTATAGAAAATTACCCCCACCCCGTTCACCTAACCTCTTCATTTATAGATATTTCATCTACGTTTCTACAGTGGATTATTATGAGCTTCTTATCAAGATACTTTATTTATAAAAATTAAGTACATTACTCTTGTTAAAACAAAAAACGTTGCAGGTAAACTACCCCTTTCTCTAAACCGATCTTCACCAAAATCAATAGACCTTCAGTCCTCTACAATGCAGGGATGAATGCAAAAAAATATTTGATTCTGTTTCAAAATGCGGCAGTTATCGTTCGTCATGAAAACATTTCTCTTGTTACAACATAACATGTTTCAGGTAAACTACCCCTTTCCCTTTACCGATCTTCACCAAAATCAACAGGCCTTGAGTTCTCTACAATTTAGGATCGTATGCAAACAATCATTTGATTTTCTTTGAATTTACGGCAGTTATCGTTCGTCATAGAAAAAATTACCCTTGTTATAACATAAAAAGTTGCAGGTAAACTACCCCTTTCTCTAAACCGATCTTCACCAAAATCAATAGACCTTCAGTACTGTACAATTCAGGGCTGTATGCAAAACATTATTTGATTCTGATTGAATTTGCGGCTCTTATCGTTTTCCATAGTAAATACCCTTGTTAAAATATAAAACGTTGCCGGTAAACTACCCCTTTCCTTTAACCGACCTTCAACAAAATCAACAGAGCTTGAGTTCTGTATAACTCAAAAAGGTATGCAAAAGAGTAGTTGATTCGGTTTGAATTTACGGCAATTATCGTTCGTCATAGAAAAAATTACCTTTGTTAAAACATAAAATGTTGCAGGTAAACTACCCTATTCCCTTAACCGATCTACACTAAAACCAGCAGGTCTTGAGAACTCTACAATTCACGGCTGCATGCAAAACATTTTTTGATTCTGTTTGAATTTGCGGCTGTTATCGTTTGCCATAGAAAATACCCCTGTTAAAACATAAAACGTTGCAGTTAAACTACCCGTTTCCCTTAACCGATCTTCACCAAAAACAATATGTCTTGAGTACTCTACAAATCAGAGGTGTACGCAAAAAATTATTTGATTTTGTTTGAATTTGCGACTTTTATCGTTTGCCATAGAAAATACCCTTTTAAAACATAAAATGTTGCAGGTAAACTACCCCTTTCCCTTAACCGATCTTCACCAAAAACAATAGGTCTTGAGAACTCTATAATTCAGGGCTGTATGCAAAAGAGTATTTAATTCTGTTTGAATTTTCGGCTGTTATCGTTTGGCACAGAAAAAATTTACCCTTGATGAAAAAAAAACTGTTGCAGGTAAACTACCCCTTTCCCTTAACCGATCTTCACCAAAAACAATATGTCTTGAGTACTCTACAAATCAGGGCTGTATGCAAAAAATTATTTGATTCTGTTTGAATTTTTGGCTGTTATCGTTTGCCATAGAAAAAAATCTACAGACACACACACACACACACACAGACATTTTTCGAAAAATGACTTTTTTTCATGTTTGGAGTGTCGTACAATCAGAATCTGCAATGATCTCGAACACAATTTTTTTTTGCCATCACCATACTTTCATTTCCTTAAGGAACATGGAAGTAATTATCCCCTCCCCCTTCAACTATAATTTTCATTTATAAAAAATTACCCCCACCCCATTCAACTAGCTTCTTCATTTATAGATATATCATCTACGTTTCTACAGTGGATTATTAAGATCTTCTTATCACGATACTTTATTTATCAATATTAACTACTTTACTCTTGTTACAACAAAAAATGTTTCTGGTAAACTACCCTTTCCCCGTAACCGATCTTCACCAAAATCAATAGGCTATGAGTCCTCTACAACTTAGGCACATATGTAAAAAATTATTTAATTATGTTTGAATTTACGGCAGTTATCGTTCTTCATGGAAAACATTCTCTTGTTACAACATAAAATTTTGCAGGTAAACTACCCCTTTCCTTAACCGATCTTCAACAAAATCAACAGACCTTGAGTTATCTACAATTGAGGAAGGTTTGCACAAAAATATTTGATTCTGTTTAAATGTGCGGTAGTTATCGTTCGTCATAGAAAAAATTACCGTTATTAAAACATAAAATGTTGCAGGTAAACTACCCCTTTCCCTTAACCGATCTTCACCAAAATCAACAGACATTGAGTTCTCTATAGCTCAGGAAGGTATGCAAAACATTATTTGATTATGATTGAATTTACGGCAGTTATCATTCGTCATAGAAAAAATTACCCACATTAAAACAGAAAACGTTCCAGGTAAACTACACCTTTCCCTATACCGATCTTCACCAAAAACAATAGGTCTTGAGAACTCTACAATTCATGGCTGTATGAAAACATTATTTTATTCTGTTTCAATTTGCAGCTGTTATCGTTTGCCATAGAAATTACCCTTATTAAAGCAAAAAACGTTGCAGGTAACCTACCCCTTTCCCTTAACCGATCTTCACCAAAAACGATAGATCTTGAGTACTCTACAAATCAGGGCTGTATGCAAAAAATTATTTGATTCTGTTTGAATTTGAGGCTGTTATCGTTTGCCATAGAAAATACCCTTGTTAAAACATAAAACGTTGCAGGTAAACTACCCCTTTCCCTTAACCGATCTTCACCAAAATCAACAGGACTTCAGTCTTTTACAGTTGATGAATGTATGCAAAAAAATATTTGATTCTGTTTGAATGTGCGACAGTTATCGTTCGTCATAGAAAAAATTACCATTGTTAAAACATAAAATGTTGCAGGTAAACTACCCCTTTCCCTTAACCGAACTTCACCAAAATCAACAGACATTGAGTCCTCTATAGCTCAGGAAGGTATGCAAAACATTATTTGATTCTGATTGAATTTACAGCAGTTATCATTCGTCATAGAAAAAAATTACCCATGTTAAAACAAAACGTTGCTGGTAAACTACCCCTTTCCATTAACCGATCTTCAACAAAAACAATACGTCTTGAGAACTCTACAATTCAGGGCTGTATGCAAAACATTATTTGATTATGTTCGAATTTGCGGCTGTTATCGTTTGCCATAGAAAATATCCTTGTTAAAACATAAAACGTTGCAGGTAAACTACCCCTTTCCCTTAACCAATCTTCACCAAAAACAATAGGTCTTAAGAACTCTTCATTTCAGAGCTGTATGCACAAAATTATTTGATTCTGTTTGAATTTGAGGCTGTTATCGTTTGCCAAAAAAATACCCTTGTTAAAACATAAAACGTTGCAGGTAAACTACCCGTTTCCCTTAACCGATCTTCCCCAAAATCAACAGACATTGAGTTCTCTACACCTCAGGAAGGTGTGCACAACATTATTTGATTCTGATTGAATTTACGGTAGTTATCATTCGTCATAGAAAATACCTTTGCTAAAACATAAAATGTTGCAGGTAAACTACCCCTTACCCTTAACCGATCTTCACCAAAAACAATACGCCTTGAGAACTCTACAATTCAGGGCTGTATGCAAAACATTATTTGATTCTGTTTGAATTTGCATCGTTATCGATTGCCATAGAAAATCCCCCTGTTAAAACATAAAACGTTGCAGTTAAACTACCCGTTTCCCTTAACCGATCTTCACCAAAAACAATAGGTCTTGAGAACTCTACAATTCAGGGCTGTATGCTAAACATTATTTGATTCTGCGGCTGTTATCGTTTTCCATAGAAAATACCCTTGTTAAAAAATAAAACGTATACCACCTCACGTTATCGCACTCGATTTTCACTGATAATGGAAGTCGACGGCACTGCCGAAATGTCTGGTTTTGCAGAAAACATTGGACTACGGCCAATCAGCCAGGGAAGGAATTTTAACAACAAACTACTACTTTGTTGCCGATAACGTAGTACACATAAAAAATATCTTATGGAGAACAATACATGACTTCCATGTTCTAAGATTTATATTCGAAATGAAATATTTCCATAGAAACTACTTCTTTCTACTTATTGCTTCAGCCTTAACCACAGTACTGTGGTCACTAACGTATACCACCTCACGTTTTCGCACTCGATTGTCACTGATGATGGCAGTCGATGGCACTGCCGAAAAGTCTGTTTTTTCAGAAAACATTGGACTATGGCTAAACAGCCCGGGAAGGAATTTTAACAAAGAACTACTTCTTTGTTGCCAATAACGTAGTACACATAAAAAATTCTCCCCTCTCCCTTCAACTATAATTTTCATTTATAGAAAATTACCCCCACCCCGTTCACCTAACCTCTTCATTTATAGATATTTCATCTACGTTTCTACAGTGGATTATTATGAGCTTCTTATCAAGATACTTTATTTATAAAAATTAAGTACTTTACTCTTGTTAAAACAAAAAACGTTGCAGGTAAACTACCCCTTTCTCTAAACCGATCTTCACCATAATCAATAGACCTTCAGTCCTCTACAATGCAGGGATGAATGCAAAAAAATATTTGATTCTGTTTCAAAATGCGGCAGTTATCGTTCGTCATGAAAACATTTCTCTTGTTACAACATAACATGTTTCAGGTAAACTACCCCTTTCCCTTTACCGATCTTCACCAAAATCAACAGGCCTTGAGTTCTCTACAATTTAGGATCGTATGCAAACAATCATTTGATTTTCTTTGAATTTACGGCAGTTATCGTTCGTCATAGAAAAAATTACCCTTGTTATAACATAAAAAGTTGCAGGTAAACTACCCCTTTCTCTAAACCGATCTTCACCAAAATCAATAGACCTTCAGTACTGTACAATTCAGGGCTGTATGCAAAACATTATTTGATTCTGATTGAATTTGCGGCTCTTATCGTTTTCCATAGTAAATACCCTTGTTAAAATATAAAACGTTGCCGGTAAACTACCCCTTTCCTTTAACCGACCTTCAACAAAATCAACAGAGCTTGAGTTCTGTATAACTCAAAAAGGTATGCAAAAGAGTAGTTGATTCGGTTTGAATTTACGGCAATTATCGTTCGTCATAGAAAAAATTACCTTTGTTAAAACATAAAATGTTGCAGGTAAACTACCCTATTCCCTTAACCGATCTACACTAAAACCAGCAGGTCTTGAGAACTCTACAATTCACGGCTGCATGCAAAACATTTTTTGATTCTGTTTGAATTTGCGGCTGTTATCGTTTGCCATAGAAAATACCCCTGTTAAAACATAAAACGTTGCAGTTAAACTACCCGTTTCCCTTAACCGATCTTCACCAAAAACAATATGTCTTGAGTACTCTACAAATCAGAGGTGTACGCACAAAATTATTTGTTTTTGTTTGAATTTGCGACTTTTATCGTTTGCCATAGAAAATACCCTTTTAAAACATAAAACGTTGCTGGTTAACTACCCCTTTCCCTAAACTGATCTTCACCAAAAACCATAGGTCCTGAGAACTCTACAATTCAGGGATGTATGCAAACAATTATTTGATTCTGTTTAAATTTGCGGCTTTTATCGTTTTCTATAGAAAATACTCTTGCTAAAATATAAAATGTTGCAGGTAAACTACCCCTTTCCCTTAACCGATCTTCACCAAAAACAATAGGTCTTGAGAACTCTATAATTCAGGGCTGTATGCAAAAGAGTATTTAATTCTGTTTGAATTTTCGGCTGTTATCGTTTGGCACAGAAAAAATTTACCCTTGATGAAAAAAAAAACTGTTGCAGGTAAACTACCCCTTTCCCTTAACCGATCTTCACCAAAAACAATATGTCTTGAGTACTCTACAAATCAGGGCTGTATGCAAAAAATTATTTGATTCTGTTTGAATTTTTGGCTGTTATCGTTTGCCATAGAAAAAAATCTACAGACAGACACACACACACACACAGACATTTTTCGAAAAATGACTTTTTTTCATGTTTGGAGTGTCGTACAATCAGAATCTGCAATGATCTCGAACACAATTTTTTTTTGCCATCACCATACTTTCATTTCCTTAAGGAACATGGAAGTAATTATCCCCTCCCCCTTCAACTATAATTTTCATTTATAAAAAATTACCCCCACCCAATTCAACTAGCTTCTTCATTTATAGATATATCATCTACGTTTCTACAGTGGATTATTAAGATCTTCTTATCACGATACTTTATTTATCAATATTAACTACTTTACTCTTGTTACAACAAAAAATGTTTCTGGTAAACTACCCTTTCCCCGTAACCGATCTTCACCAAAATCAATAGGCTATGAGTCCTCTACAACTTAGGCACATATGTAAAAAATTATTTAATTATGTTTGAATTTACGGCAGTTATCGTTCTTCATGGAAAACATTCTCTTGTTACAACATAAAATTTTGCAGGTAAACTACCCCTTTCCTTAACCGATCTTCAACAAAATCAACAGACCTTGAGTTATCTACAATTGAGGAAGGTTTGCACAAAAATATTTGATTCTGTTTAAATGTGCGGTAGTTATCGTTCGTCATAGAAAAAATTACCGTTATTAAAACATAAAATGTTGCAGGTAAACTACCCCTTTCCCTTAACCGATCTTCACCAAAATCAACAGACATTGAGTTCTCTATAGCTCAGGAAGGTATGCAAAACATTATTTGATTATGATTGAATTTACGGCAGTTATCATTCGTCATAGAAAAAATTACCCACATTAAAACAGAAAACGTTACAGGTAAACTACACCTTTCCCTAAACCGATCTTCACCAAAAACAATAGGTCTTGAGAACTCTACAATTCATGGCTGTATGAAAACATTATTTTATTCTGTTTCAATTTGCAGCTGTTATCGTTTGCCATAGAAATTACCCTTATTAAAGCAAAAAACGTTGCAGGTAACCTACCCCTTTCCCTTAACCGATGTTCACCAAAAATGATAGATCTTGAGTACTCTACAAATCAGGGCTGTATGCAAAAAATTATTTGATTCTGTTTGAATTTGAGGCTGTTATCGTTTGCCATAGAAAATACCCTTGTTAAAACATAAAACGTTGCAGGTAAACTACCCCTTTCCCTTAACCGATCTTCACCAAAATCAACAGGACTTCAGTCTTTTACAATTGATGAACGTATGCAAAAAAATATTTGATTCTGTTTGAATGTGCGACAGTTATCGTTCGTCATAGAAAAAATTACCATTGTTAAAACATAAAATGTTGCAGGTAAACTACCCCTTTCCCTTAACCGAACTTCACCAAAATCAACAGACATTGAGTCCTCTATAGCTCAGGAAGGTATGGAAAACATTATTTGATTCTGATTGAATTTACAGCAGTTATCATTCGTCATAGAAAAAAATTACCCATGTTAAAACAAAACGTTGCTGGTAAACTACCCCTTTCCATTAACCGATCTTCAACAAAAACAATACGTCTTGAGAACTCTACAATTCAGGGCTGTATGCAAAACATTATTTGATTATGTTCGAATTTGCGGCTGTTATCGTTTGCCATAGAAAATATCCTTGTTAAAACATAAAACGTTGCAGGTAAACTACCCCTTTCCCTTAACCAATCTTCACCAAAAACAATAGGTCTTAAGAACTCTTCATTTCAGAGCTGTATGCACAAAATTATTTGATTCTGTTTGAATTTGAGGCTGTTATCGTTTGCCAAAAAAATACCCTTGTTAAAACATAAAACGTTGCAGGTAAACTACCCGTTTCCCTGAACCGATCTTCACCAAAATCAACAGACATTGAGTTCTCTACAGCTCAGGAAGGTGTGCACAACATTATTTGATTCTGATTGAATTTACGGCAGTTATCATTCGTCATAGAAAATACCCTTGCTAAAACATAAAATGTTGCAGGTAAACTACCCCTTACCCTTAACCGATCTTCACCAAAAACAATACGCCTTGAGAACTCTACAATTCAGGGCTGTATGCAAAACATTATTTGATTCTGTTTGAATTTGCATCGTTATCGATTGCCATAGAAAATACCCCTGTTAAAACATAAAACGTTGCAGTTAAACTACCCGTTTCCCTTAACCGATCTTCACCAAAAACAATAGGTCTTGAGAACTCTACAATTCAGGGCTGTATGCTAAACATTATTTGATTCTGCGGCTGTTATCGTTTTCCATAGAAAATACCCTTGTTAAAAAATAAAACGTATACCACCTCACGTTATCGCACTCGATTTTCACTGATAATGGAAGTCGACGGCACTGCCGAAATGTCTGGTTTTGCAGAAAACATTGGACTACGGCCAATCAGCCAGGGAAGGAATTTTAACAACAAACTACTACTTTGTTGCCGATAACGTAGTACACATAAAAAATATCTTATGGAGAACAATACATGACTTCCATGTTCTAAGATTTATATTCGAAATGAAATATTTCCATAGAAACTACTTCTTTCTACTTATTGCTTCAGCCTTAACCACAGTACTGTGGTCACTAACGTATACCACCTCACGTTTTCGCACTCGATTGTCACTGATGATGGCAGTCGATGGCACTGCCGAAAAGTCTGTTTTTTCAGAAAACATTGGACTATGGCTAAACAGCCCGGGAAGGAATTTTAACAAAGAACTACTTCTTTGTTGCCAATAACGTAGTACACATAAAAAATTCTCCCCTCTCCCTTCAACTATAATTTTCATTTATAGAAAATTACCCCCACCCCGTTCACCTAACCTCTTCATTTATAGATATTTCGTCTACGTTTCTACAGTGGATTATTATGAGCTTCTTATCAAGATACTTTATTTATAAAAATTAAGTACTTTACTCTTGTTAAAACAAAAAACGTTGCAGGTAAACTACCCCTTTCACTAAACCGATCTTCACCAAAATCAATAGACCTTCAGTCCTCTACAATGCAGGGATGAATGCAAAAAAATATTTGATTCTGTTTCAAAATGCGGCAGTTATCGTTCGTCATGAAAACATTTCTCTTGTTACAACATAACATGTTTCAGGTAAACTACCCCTTTCCCTTTACCGATCTTCACCAAAATCAACAGGCCTTGAGTTCTCTACAATTTAGGATCGTATGCAAACAATCATTTGATTTTCTTTGAATTTACGGCAGTTATCGTTCGTCATAGAAAAAATTACCCTTGTTATAACATAAAAAGTTGCAGGTAAACTACCCCTTTCTCTAAACCGATCTTCACCAAAATCAATAGACCTTCAGTACTGTACAATTCAGGGCTGTATGCAAAACATTATTTGATTCTGATTGAATTTGCGGCTCTTATCGTTTTCCATAGTAAATACCCTTGTTAAAATATAAAACGTTGCCGGTAAACTACCCCTTTCCTTTAACCGACCTTCAACAAAATCAACAGAGCTTGAGTTCTGTATAACTCAAAAAGGTATGCAAAAGAGTAGTTGATTCGGTTTGAATTTACGGCAATTATCGTTCGTCATAGAAAAAATTACCTTTGTTAAAACATAAAATGTTGCAGGTAAACTACCCTATTCCCTTAACCGATCTACACTAAAACCAGCAGGTCTTGAGAACTCTACAATTCAGGGCTGCATGCAAAACATTTTTTGATTCTGTTTGAATTTGCGGCTGTTATCGTTTGCCAAAGAAAAAATTACCCTTGATAAGAAAAACGTTGCAGGTAAACTACCCCTTCCCGTTAACCGATCTTCACCAACAACAATATGTCTTGAGTACTCTACAAATCAGAGGTGTACGCAAAAAATTATTTGATTTTGTTTGAATTTGCGACTTTTATCGTTTGCCATAGAAAATGCCCTTTTAAAACATAAAAGTTGCTGGTTAACTACCCCTTTCCCTAAACTGATCTTCACCAAAACCCATAGGTCCTGAGAACTCTACAATTCAGGTATGTATGCAAACAATTATTTGATTCTGTTTAAATTTGCGGCTTTTATCGTTTTCCATAGAAAATACTCTTGCTAAAATATAAAATGTTGCAGGTAAACTACCCCTTTCCCTTAACCGATCTTCACCAAAAACAATAGGTCTTGAGAACTCTATAATTCAGGGCTGTATGCAAAAGAGTATTTAATTCTGTTTGAATTTTCGGCTGTTATCGTTTGGCACAGAAAAAATTTACCCTTGATGAAAAAAAAACTGTTGCAGGTAAACTACCCCTTTCCCTTAACCGATCTTCACCAAAAACAATAGGTCTTGAGTACTCTACAAATCAGGGCTGTATGCAAAAAATTATTTGATTCTGTTTGAATTTTTGGCTGTTATCGTTTGCCATAGAAAAAATCTACACACACACACACACACACACACACACACACACACACACACACACACACACACACACACACACACACACATTTTTCGAAAAATGACTTTTTTTCATGTTTGGAGTGTCGTACAATCAGAATCTGCAATGATCTCGAACACAATTTTTTTTTGCCATCACCATACTTTCATTTCCTTAAGGAACATGGAAGTAATTATCCCCTCCCCCTTCAACTATAATTTTCATTTATAAAAAATTACCCCCACCCCATTCAACTAGCTTCTTCATTTATAGATATATTATCTACGTTTCTACAGTGGATTATTAAGATCTTCTTATCACGATACTTTATTTATCAATATTAAGTACTTTACTCTTGTTACAACAAAAAATGTTTCTGGTAAACTACCCTTTCCCCATAACCGATCTTCACCAAAATCAATAGGCTATGAGTCCTCTACAACTTAGGCACATATGTAAAAAATTATTTAATTATGTTTGAATTTACGGCAGTTATCGTTCTTCATGGAAAACATTCTCTTGTTACAACATAAAAATTTGCAGGTAAACTACCCCTTTCCTTAACCGATCTTCAACAAAATCAACAGACCTTGAGTTATCTACAATTGAGGAAGGTTTGCACAAAAATATTTGATTCTGTTTAAATGTGCGGTAGTTATCGTTCGTCATAGAAAAAATTACCGTTATTAAAACATAAAATGTTGCAGGTAAACTACCCCTTTCCCGTAACCGATCTTCACCAAAATCAACAGACATTGAGTTCTCTATAGCTCAGGAAGGTATGCAAAACAATATTTGATTATGATTGAATTTACGGCAGTTATCATTCGTCATAGAAAAAATTACCCACATTAAAACAGAAAACGTTACAGGTAAACTACACCTTTCCCTAAACCGATCTTCACCAAAAACAATAGGTCTTGAGAACTCTACAATTCATGGCTGTATGAAAACATTATTTTATTCTGTTTCAATTTGCAGCTGTTATCGTTTGCCATAGAAATTACCCTTATTAAAGCAAAAAACGTTGCAGGTAACCTACCCCTTTCCCTTAACCGATCTTCACCAAAAACGATAGATCTTGAGTACTCTACAAATCAGGGCTGTATGCAAAAAATTATTTGATTCTGTTTGAATTTGAGGCTGTTATCGTTTGCCATAGAAAATACCCTTGTTAAAACATAAAACGTTGCAGGTAAACTACCCCTTTCCCTTAACCGATCTTCACCAAAATCAACAGGACTTCAGTCTTTTACAATTGATGACCGTATGCAAAAAAATATTTGATTCTGTTTGAATGTGCGACAGTTATCGTTCGTCATAGAAAAAATTACCATTGTTAAAACATAAAATGTTGCAGGTAAACTACCCCTTTCCCTTAACCGAACTTCATCAAAATCAACAGACATTGAGTCCTCTATAGCTCAGGAAGGTATGCAAAACATTATTTGATTCTGATTGAATTTACAGCAGTTATCATTCGTCATAGAAAAAAATTACCCATGTTAAAACAAAACGTTGCTGGTAAACTACCCCTTTCCATTAACCGATCTTCAACAAAAACAATACGTCTTGAGAACTCTACAATTCAGGGCTGTATGCAAAACATTATTTGATTATGTTCGAATTTGCGGCTGTTATCGTTTGCCATAGAAAATATCTTTGTTAAAACATAAAATGTTGCAGGTAAACTACCCCTTTCCCTTAACCAATCTTCACCAAAAACAATAGGTCTTAAGAACTCTTCATTTCAGAGCTGTATGCAAAAAATTATTTGATTCTGTTTGAATTGGAGGCTGTTATCGTTTGCCAAAAAAATACCCTTGTTAAAACATAAAACGTTGCAGGTAAACTACCCGTTTCCCTTAACCGATCTTCACCAAAATCAACAGACATTGAGTTCTCTACAGCTCAGGAAGGTGTGCACAATATTATTTGATTCTGATTGAATTTACGGTAGTTATCATTCGTCATAGAAAATACCCTTGCTAAAACATAAAATGTTGCAGGTAAACTACCCCTTACCCTTAACCGATCTTCACCAAAAACAATACGCCTTGAGAACTCAACAATTCAGGGCTGTATGCAAAACATTATTTGATTCTGTTTGAATTTGCATCGTTATCGATTGCCATAGAAAATACCCCTGTTAAAACATAAAACATTGCAGTTAAACTACCCGTTTCCCTTAACCGATCTTCACCAAAAACAATAGGTCTTGAGAACTCTACAATTCAGGGCTGTATGCTAAACATTATTTGATTCTGCGGCTGTTATCGTTTTCCATAGAAAATACCCTTGTTAAAAAATAAAACGTTAAAAACGTATACCACCTCACGTTATCGCACTCGATTTTCACTGATAATGGAAGTCGACGGCACTGCAGAAATGTCTGGTTTTGCAGAAAACATTGGACTACGGCCAATCAGCCAGGGAAGGAATTTTAACAACAAACTACTACTTTGTTGCCGATAACGTAGTACACATAAAAAATATCTTATGGAGAACAATACATGACTTCCATGTTCTAAGATTTATATAAGATTTATATTCGAAATGAAATATTTCCATAGAAACTACTTCTTTCTACTTATTGCTTCAGCCTTAACCACAGTACTGTGGTCACTAACGTATACCACCTCACGTTTTCGCACTCGATTGTCACTGATGATGGCAGTCGATGGCACTGCCGAAAAGTCTGTTTTTTCAGAAAACATTGGACTATGGCTAAACAGCCCGGGAAGGAATTTTAACAAAGAACTACTTCTTTGTTGCCAATAACGTAGTACACATAAAAAATTCTCCCCTCTCCCTTCAACTATAATTTTCATTTATAGAAAATTACCCCCACCCCGTTCACCTAACCTCTTCATTTATAGATATTTCATCTACGTTTCTACAGTGGATTATTATGAGCTTCTTATCAAGATACTTTATTTATAAAAATTAAGTACATTACTCTTGTTAAAACAAAAAACGTTGCAGGTAAACTACCCCTTTCTCTAAACCGATCTTCACCAAAATCAATAGACCTTCAGTCCTCTACAATGCAGGGATGAATGCAAAAAAATATTTGATTCTGTTTCAAAATGCGGCAGTTATCGTTCGTCATGAAAACATTTCTCTTGTTACAACATAACATGTTTCAGGTAAACTACCCCTTTCCCTTTACCGATCTTCACCAAAATCAACAGGCCTTGAGTTCTCTACAATTTAGGATCGTATGCAAACAATCATTTGATTTTCTTTGAATTTACGGCAGTTATCGTTCGTCATAGAAAAAATTACCCTTGTTATAACATAAAAAGTTGCAGGTAAACTACCCCTTTCTCTAAACCGATCTTCACCAAAATCAATAGACCTTCAGTACTGTACAATTCAGGGCTGTATGCAAAACATTATTTGATTCTGATTGAATTTGCGGCTCTTATCGTTTTCCATAGTAAATACCCTTGTTAAAATATAAAACGTTGCCGGTAAACTACCCCTTTCCTTTAACCGACATTCAACAAAATCAACAGAGCTTGAGTTCTGTATAACTCAAAAAGGTATGCAAAAGAGTAGTTGATTCGGTTTGAATTTACGGCAATTATCGTTCGTCATAGAAAAAATTACCTTTGTTAAAACATAAAATGTTGCAGGTAAACTACCCTATTCCCTTAACCGATCTACACTAAAACCAGCAGGTCTTGAGAACTCTACAATTCAGGGCTGCATGCAAAACATTTTTTGATTCTGTTTGAATTTGCGGCTGTTATCGTTTGCCAAAGAAAAAATTACCCTTGATAAGAAAAACGTTGCAGGTAAACTACCCCTTCCCGTTAACCGATCTTCACCAACAACAATATGTCTTGAGTACTCTACAAATCAGAGGTGTACGCAAAAAATTATTTGATTTTGTTTGAATTTGCGACTTTTATCGTTTGCCATAGAAAATACCCTTTTAAAACATAAAACGTTGCTGGTTAACTACCCCTTTCCCTAAACTGATCTTCACCAAAAACCATAGGTCCTGAGAACTCTACAATTCAGGTATGTATGCAAACAATTATTTGATTCTGTTAAATTTGCGGCTTTTATCGTTTTCCATAGAAAATACTCTTGCTAAAATATAAAATGTTGCAGGTAAACTACCCCTTTCCCTTAACCGATCTTCACCAAAAACAATAGGTCTTGAGAACTCTATAATTCAGGGCTGTATGCAAAAGAGTATTTAATTCTGTTTGAATTTTCGGCTGTTATCGTTTGGCACAGAAAAAATTTACCCTTGATGAAAAAAAAACTGTTGCAGGTAAACTACCCCTTTCCCTTAACCGATCTTCACCAAAAACAATATGTCTTGAGTACTCTACAAATCAGGGCTGTATGCAAAAAATTATTTGATTCTGTTTGAATTTTTGGCTGTTATCGTTTGCCATAGAAAAAAATCTACACACACACACACACACACACACATTTTTCGAAAAATGACTTTTTTTCATGTTTGGAGTGTCGTACAATCAGAATCTGCAATGATCTCGAACACAATTTTTTTTTGCCATCACCATACTTTCATTTCCTTAAGGAACATGGAAGTAATTATCCCCTCCCCCTTCAACTATAATTTTCATTTATAAAAAATTACCCCCACCCCATTCAACTAGCTTCTTCATTTATAGATATATCATCTACGTTTCTACAGTGGATTATTAAGATCTTCTTATCACGATACTTTATTTATCAATATTAAGTACTTTACTCTTGTTACAACAAAAAATGTTTCTGGTAAACTACCCTTTCCCCATAACCGATCTTCACCAAAATCAATAGGCTATGAGTCCTCTACAACTTAGGCACATATGTAAAAAATTATTTAATTATGTTTGAATTTACGGCAGTTATCGTTCTTCATGGAAAACATTCTCTTGTTACAACATAAAATTTTGCAGGTAAACTACCCCTTTCCTTAACAGATCTTCAACAAAATCAACAGACCTTGAGTTATCTACAATTGAGGAAGGTTTGCACAAAAATATTTGATTCTGTTTAAATGTGCGGTAGTTATCGTTCGTCATAGAAAAAATTACCGTTATTAAAACATAAAATGTTGCAGGTAAACTACCCCTTTCCCTTAACCGATCTTCACCAAAATCAACAGACATTGAGTTCTCTATAGCTCAGGAAGGTATGCAAAACATTATTTGATTATGATTGAATTTACGGCAGTTATCATTCGTCATAGAAAAAATTACCCACATTAAAACAGAAAACGTTACAGGTAAACTACACCTTTCCCTAAACCGATCTTCACCAAAAACAATAGGTCTTGAGAACTCTACAATTCATGGCTGTATGAAAACATTATTTTATTCTGTTTCAATTTGCAGCTGTTATCGTTTGCCATAGAAATTACCCTTATTAAAGCAAAAAACGTTGCAGGTAACCTACCCCTTTCCCTTAACCGATCTTCACCAAAAACGATAGATCTTGAGTACTCTACAAATCAGGGCTGTATGCAAAAAATTATTTGATTCTGTTTGAATTTGAGGCTGTTATCGTTTGCCATAGAAAATACCCTTGTTAAAACATAAAACGTTGCAGGTAAACTACCCCTTTCCCTTAACCGATCTTCACCAAAATCAACAGGACTTCAGCCTTTTACAATTGATGAACGTATGCAAAAAAATATTTGATTCTGTTTGAATGTGCGACAGTTATCGTTCGTCATAGAAAAAATTACCATTGTTAAAACATAAAATGTTGCAGGTAAACTACCCCTTTCCCTTAACCGAACTTCATCAAAATCAACAGACATTGAGTCCTCTATAGCTCAGGAAGGTATGCAAAACATTATTTGATTCTGATTGAATTTACAGCAGTTATCATTCGTCATAGAAAAAAATTACCCATGTTAAAACAAAACGTTGCTGGTAAACTACCCCTTTCCATTAACCGATCTTCAACAAAAACAATACGTCTTGAGAACTCTACAATTCAGGGCTGTATGCAAAACATTATTTGATTATGTTCGAATTTGCGGCTGTTATCGTTTGCCATAGAAAATATCCTTGTTAAAACATAAAATGTTGCAGGTAAACTACCCCTTTCCCTTAACCAATCTTCACCAAAAACAATAGGTCTTAAGAACTCTTCATTTCAGAGCTGTATGCAAAAAATTATTTGATTCTGTTTGAATTTGAGGCTGTTATCGTTTGCCAAAAAAATACCCTTGTTAAAACATAAAACGTTGCAGGTAAACTACCCGTTTCCCTTAACCGATCTTCACCAAAATCAACAGACATTGAGTTCTCTACAGCTCAGGAAGGTGTGCACAACATTATTTGATTCTGATTGAATTTACGGTAGTTATCATTCGTCATAGAAAATACCCTTGCTAAAACATAAAATGTTGCAGGTAAACTACCCCTTACCCTTAACCGATCTTCACCAAAAACAATATGCCTTGAGAACTCTACAATTCAGGGCTGTATGCAAAACATTATTTGATTCTGTTTGAATTTGCATCGTTATCGATTGCCATAGAAAATACCCCTGTTAAAACATAAAACGTTGCAGTTAAACTACCCGTTTCCCTTAACCGATCTTCACCAAAAACAATAGGTCTTGAGAACTCTACAATTCAGGGCTGTATGCTAAACATTATTTGATTCTGCGGCTGTTATCGTTTTCCATAGAAAATACCCTTGTTAAAAAATAAAACGTTAAAAACGTATACCACCTCACGTTATCGCACTCGATTTTCACTGATAATGGAAGTCGACGGCACTGCAGAAATGTCTGGTTTTGCAGAAAACATTGGACTACGGCCAATCAGCCAGGGAAGGAATTTTAACAACAAACTACTACTTTGTTGCCGATAACGTAGTACACATAAAAAATATCTTATGGAGAACAATACATGACTTCCATGTTCTAAGATTTATATTCGAAATGAAATATTTCCATAGAAACTACTTCTTTCTACTTATTGCTTCAGCCTTAACCACAGTACTGTGGTCACTAACGTATACCACCTCACGTTTTCGCACTCGATTGTCACTGATGATGGCAGTCGATGGCACTGCCGAAAAGTCTGTTTTTTCAGAAAACATTGGACTATGGCTAAACAGCCCGGGAAGGAATTTTAACAAAGAACTACTTCTTTGTTGCCAATAACGTAGTACACATAAAAAATTCTCCCCTCTCCCTTCAACTATAATTTTCATTTATAGAAAATTACCCCCACCCCGTTCACCTAACCTCTTCATTTATAGATATTTCATCTACGTTTCTACAGTGGATTATTATGAGCTTCTTATCAAGATACTTTATTTATAAAAATTAAGTACATTACTCTTGTTAAAACAAAAAACGTTGCAGGTAAACTACCCCTTTCTCTAAACCGATCTTCACCAAAATCAATAGACCTTCAGTCCTCTACAATGCAGGGATGAATGCAAAAAAATATTTGATTCTGTTTCAAAATGCGGCAGTTATCGTTCGTCATGAAAACATTTCTCTTGTTACAACATAACATGTTTCAGGTAAACTACCCCTTTCCCTTTACCGATCTTCACCAAAATCAACAGGCCTTGAGTTCTCTACAATTTAGGATCGTATGCAAACAATCATTTGATTTTCTTTGAATTTACGGCAGTTATCGTTCGTCATAGAAAAAATTACCCTTGTTATAACATAAAAAGTTGCAGGTAAACTACCCCTTTCTCTAAACCGATCTTCACCAAAATCAATAGACCTTCAGTACTGTACAATTCAGGGCTGTATGCAAAACATTATTTGATTCTGATTGAATTTGCGGCTCTTATCGTTTTCCATAGTAAATACCCTTGTTAAAATATAAAACGTTGCCGGTAAACTACCCCTTTCCTTTAACCGACCTTCAACAAAATCAACAGAGCTTGAGTTCTGTATAACTCAAAAAGGTATGCAAAAGAGTAGTTGATTCGGTTTGAATTTACGGCAATTATCGTTCGTCATAGAAAAAATTACCTTTGTTAAAACATAAAATGTTGCAGGTAAACTACCCTATTCCCTTAACCGATCTACACTAAAACCAGCAGGTCTTGAGAACTCTACAATTCAGGGCTGCATGCAAAACATTTTTTGATTCTGTTTGAATTTGCGGCTGTTATCGTTTGCCAAAGAAAAAATTACCCTTGATAAGAAAAACGTTGCAGGTAAACTACCCCTTCCCGTTAACCGATCTTCACCAACAACAATATGTCTTGAGTACTCTACAAATCAGAGGTGTACGCAAAAAATTATTTGATTTTGTTTGAATTTGCGACTTTTATCGTTTGCCATAGAAAATACCCTTTTAAAACATAAAACGTTGCTGGTTAACTACCCCTTTCCCTAAACTGATCTTCACCAAAAACCATAGGTCCTGAGAACTCTACAATTCAGGTATGTATGCAAACAATTATTTGATTCTGTTTAAATTTGCGGCTTTTATCGTTTTCCATAGAAAATACTCTTGCTAAAATATAAAATGTTGCAGGTAAACTACCCCTTTCCCTTAACCGATCTTCACCAAAAACAATAGGTCTTGAGAACTCTATAATTCAGGGCTGTATGCAAAAGAGTATTTAATTCTGTTTGAATTTTCGGCTGTTATCGTTTGGCACAGAAAAAATTTACCCTTGATGAAAAAAAAACTGTTGCAGGTAAACTACCCCTTTCCCTTAACCGATCTTCACCAAAAACAATATGTCTTGAGTACTCTACAAATCAGGGCTGTATGCAAAAAATTATTTGATTCTGTTTGAATTTTTGGCTGTTATCGTTTGCCATAGAAAAAAATCTACACACACACACACACACACACACACACACACACACACACACACACACACACACACACACACACACACACACACACACACACACACACATTTTTCGAAAAATGACTTTTTTTCATGTTTGGAGTGTCGTACAATCAGAATCTGCAATGATCTCGAACACAATTTTTTTTTGCCATCACCATACTTTCATTTCCTTAAGGAACATGGAAGTAATTATCCCCTCCCCCTTCAACTATAATTTTCATTTATAAAAAATTACCCCCACCCCATTCAACTAGCTTCTTCATTTATAGATATATCATCTACGTTTCTACAGTGGATTATTAAGATCTTCTTATCACGATACTTTATTTATCAATATTAAGTACTTTACTCTTGTTACAACAAAAAATGTTTCTGGTAAACTACCCTTTCCCCATAACCGATCTTCACCAAAATCAATAGGCTATGAGTCCTCTACAACTTAGGCACATATGTAAAAAATTATTTAATTATGTTTGAATTTACGGCAGTTATCGTTCTTCATGGAAAACATTCTCTTGTTACAACATAAAATTTTGCAGGTAAACTACCCCTTTCCTTAACAGATCTTCAACAAAATCAACAGACCTTGAGTTATCTACAATTGAGGAAGGTTTGCACAAAAATATTTGATTCTGTTTAAATGTGCGGTAGTTATCGTTCGTCATAGAAAAAATTACCGTTATTAAAACATAAAATGTTGCAGGTAAACTACCCCTTTCCCTTAACCGATCTTCACCAAAATCAACAGACATTGAGTTCTCTATAGCTCAGGAAGGTATGCAAAACATTATTTGATTATGATTGAATTTACGGCAGTTATCATTCGTCATAGAAAAAATTACCCACATTAAAACAGAAAACGTTACAGGTAAACTACACCTTTCCCTAAACCGATCTTCACCAAAAACAATAGGTCTTGAGAACTCTACAATTCATGGCTGTATGAAAACATTATTTTATTCTGTTTCAATTTGCAGCTGTTATCGTTTGCCATAGAAATTACCCTTATTAAAGCAAAAAAACGTTGCAGGTAACCTACCCCTTTCCCTTAACCGATCTTCACCAAAAACGATAGATCTTGAGTACTCTACAAATCAGGGCTGTATGCAAAAAATTATTTGATTCTGTTTGAATTTGAGGCTGTTATCGTTTGCCATAGAAAATACCCTTGTTAAAACATAAAACGTTGCAGGTAAACTACCCCTTTCCCTTAACCGATCTTCACCAAAATCAACAGGACTTCAGCCTTTTACAATTGATGAACGTATGCAAAAAAATATTTGATTCTGTTTGAATGTGCGACAGTTATCGTTCGTCATAGAAAAAATTACCATTGTTAAAACATAAAATGTTGCAGGTAAACTACCCCTTTCCCTTAACCGAACTTCATCAAAATCAACAGACATTGAGTCCTCTATAGCTCAGGAAGGTATGCAAAACATTATTTGATTCTGATTGAATTTACAGCAGTTATCATTCGTCATAGAAAAAAATTACCCATGTTAAAACAAAACGTTGCTGGTAAACTACCCCTTTCCATTAACCGATCTTCAACAAAAACAATACGTCTTGAGAACTCTACAATTCAGGGCTGTATGCAAAACATTATTTGATTATGTTCGAATTTGCGGCTGTTATCGTTTGCCATAGAAAATATCCTTGTTAAAACATAAAATGTTGCAGGTAAACTACCCCTTTCCCTTAACCAATCTTCACCAAAAACAATAGGTCTTAAGAACTCTTCATTTCAGAGCTGTATGCAAAAAATTATTTGATTCTGTTTGAATTTGAGGCTGTTATCGTTTGCCAAAAAAATACCCTTGTTAAAACATAAAACGTTGCAGGTAAACTACCCGTTTCCCTTAACCGATCTTCACCAAAATCAACAGACATTGAGTTCTCTACAGCTCAGGAAGGTGTGCACAACATTATTTGATTCTGATTGAATTTACGGTAGTTATCATTCGTCATAGAAAATACCCTTGCTAAAACATAAAATGTTGCAGGTAAACTACCCCTTACCCTTAACCGATCTTCACCAAAAACAATATGCCTTGAGAACTCTACAATTCAGGGCTGTATGCAAAACATTATTTGATTCTGTTTGAATTTGCATCGTTATCGATTGCCATAGAAAATACCCCTGTTAAAACATAAAACGTTGCAGTTAAACTACCCGTTTCCCTTAACCGATCTTCACCAAAAACAATAGGTCTTGAGAACTCTACAATTCAGGGCTGTATGCTAAACATTATTTGATTCTGCGGCTGTTATCGTTTTCCATAGAAAATACCCTTGTTAAAAAATAAAACGTTAAAAACGTATACCACCTCACGTTATCGCACTCGATTTTCACTGATAATGGAAGTCGACGGCACTGCAGAAATGTCTGGTTTTGCAGAAAACATTGGACTACGGCCAATCAGCCAGGGAAGGAATTTTAACAACAAACTACTACTTTGTTGCCGATAACGTAGTACACATAAAAAATATCTTATGGAGAACAATACATGACTTCCATGTTCTAAGATTTATATTCGAAATGAAATATTTCCATAGAAACTACTTCTTTCTACTTATTGCTTTAGCCTTAACCACAGTACTGTGGTCACTAACGTATACCACCTCACGTTTTCGCACTCGATTGTCACTGATGATGGCAGTCGATGGCACTGCCGAAAAGTCTGTTTTTTCAGAAAACATTGGACTATGGCTAAACAGCCCGGGAAGGAATTTTAACAAAGAACTACTTCTTTGTTGCCAATAACGTAGTACACATAAAAAATTCTCCCCTCTCCCTTCAACTATAATTTTCATTTATAGAAAATTACCCCCCACCCCGTTCACCTAACCTCTTCATTTATAGATATTTCATCTACGTTTCTACAGTGGATTATTATGAGCTTCTTATCAAGATACTTTATTTATAAAAATTAAGTACATTACTCTTGTTAAAACAAAAAACGTTGCAGGTAAACTACCCCCTTTCTCTAAACCGATCTTCACCAAAATCAATAGACCTTCAGTCCTCTACAATGCAGGGATGAATGCAAAAAAATATTTGATTCTGTTTCAAAATGCGGCAGTTATCGTTCGTCATGAAAACATTTCTCTTGTTACAACATAACATGTTTCAGGTAAACTACCCCTTTCCCTTTACCGATCTTCACCAAAATCAACAGGCCTTGAGTTCTCTACAATTTAGGATCGTATGCAAACAATCATTTGATTTTCTTTGAATTTACGGCAGTTATCGTTCGTCATAGAAAAAATTACCCTTGTTATAACATAAAAAGTTGCAGGTAAACTACCCCTTTCTCTAAACCGATCTTCACCAAAATCAATAGACCTTCAGTACTGTACAATTCAGGGCTGTATGCAAAACATTATTTGATTCTGATTGAATTTGCGGCTCTTATCGTTTTCCATAGTAAATACCCTTGTTAAAATATAAAACGTTGCCGGTAAACTACCCCTTTCCTTTAACCGACCTTCAACAAAATCAACAGAGCTTGAGTTCTGTATAACTCAAAAAGGTATGCAAAAGAGTAGTTGATTCGGTTTGAATTTACGGCAATTATCGTTCGTCATAGAAAAAATTACCTTTGTTAAAACATAAAATGTTGCAGGTAAACTACCCTATTCCCTTAACCGATCTACACTAAAACCAGCAGGTCTTGAGAACTCTACAATTCAGGGCTGCATGCAAAACATTTTTTGATTCTGTTTGAATTTGCGGCTGTTATCGTTTGCCAAAGAAAAAATTACCCTTGATAAGAAAAACGTTGCAGGTAAACTACCCCTTCCCGTTAACCGATCTTCACCAACAACAATATGTCTTGAGTACTCTACAAATCAGAGGTGTACGCAAAAAATTATTTGATTTTGTTTGAATTTGCGACTTTTATCGTTTGCCATAGAAAATACCCTTTTAAAACATAAAACGTTGCTGGTTAACTACCCCTTTCCCTAAACTGATCTTCACCAAAAACCATAGGTCCTGAGAACTCTACAATTCAGGTATGTATGCAAACAATTATTTGATTCTGTTTAAATTTGCGGCTTTTATCGTTTTCCATAGAAAATACTCTTGCTAAAATATAAAATGTTGCAGGTAAACTACCCCTTTCCCTTAACCGATCTTCACCAAAAACAATAGGTCTTGAGAACTCTATAATTCAGGGCTGTATGCAAAAGAGTATTTAATTCTGTTTGAATTTTCGGCTGTTATCGTTTGGCACAGAAAAAATTTACCCTTGATGAAAAAAAAAACTGTTGCAGGTAAACTACCCCTTTCCCTTAACCGATCTTCACCAAAAACAATATGTCTTGAGTACTCTACAAATCAGGGCTGTATGCAAAAAATTATTTGATTCTGTTTGAATTTTTGGCTGTTATCGTTTGCCATAGAAAAAAATCTACACACACACACACACACACACACACACACACACACACACACACACACATTTTTCGAAAAATGACTTTTTTTCATGTTTGGAGTGTCGTACAATCAGAATCTGCAATGATCTCAAACACAATTTTTTTTTGCCATCACCATACTTTCATTTCCTTAAGGAACATGGAAGTAATTATCCCCTCCCCCTTCAACTATAATTTTCATTTATAAAAAATTACCCCCACCCCATTCAACTAGCTTCTTCATTTATAGATATATCATCTACGTTTCTACAGTGGATTATTAAGATCTTCTTATCACGATACTTTATTTATCAATATTAAGTACTTTACTCTTGTTACAACAAAAAATGTTTCTGGTAAACTACCCTTTCCCCATAACCGATCTTCACCAAAATCAATAGGCTATGAGTCCTCTACAACTTAGGCACATATGTAAAAAATTATTTAATTATGTTTGAATTTACGGCAGTTATCGTTCTTCATGGAAAACATTCTCTTGTTACAACATAAAATTTTGCAGGTAAACTACAACTTTCCTTAACCGATCTTCAAAAAAATCAACAGACCTTGAGTTATCTACAATTGAGGAAGGTTTGCACAAAAATATTTGATTCTGTTTAAATGTGCGATAGTTATCGTTCGTCATAGAAAAAATTACCGTTATTAAAACATAAAATGTTGCAGGTAAACTACCCCTTTCCCTTAACCGATGTTCACCAAAATCAACAGACATTGAGTTCTCTATAGCTCAGGAAGGTATGCAAAACATTATTTGATTATGATTGAATTTACGGCAGTTATCATTCGTCATAGAAAAAATTACCCACATTAAAACAGAAAACGTTACAGGTAAACTACACCTTTCCCTAAACCGATCTTCACCAAAAACAATAGGTCTTGAGAACTCTACAATTCATGGCTGTATGAAAACATTATTTTATTCTGTTTCAATTTGCAGCTGTTATCGTTTGCCATAGAAATTACCCTTATTAAAGCAAAAAACGTTGCAGGTAACCTACCCCTTTCCCTTAACCGATCTTCACCAAAAACGATAGATCTTGAGTACTCTACAAATCAGGGCTGTATGCAAAAAATTATTTGATTCTGTTTGAATTTGAGGCTGTTATCGTTTGCCATAGAAAATACCCTTGTTAAAACATAAAACGTTGCAGGTAAACTACCCCTTTCCCTTAACCGATCTTCACCAAAATCAACAGGACTTCAGTCTTTTACAATTGATGAACGTATGCAAAAAAATATTTGATTCTGTTTGAATGTGCGACAGTTATCGTTCGTCATAGAAAAAATTACCATTGTTAAAACATAAAATGTTGTAGGTAAACTACCCCTTTCCCTTAACCGAACTTCATCAAAATCAACAGACATTGAGTCCTCTATAGCTCAGGAAGGTATGCAAAACATTATTTGATTCTGATTGAATTTACAGCAGTTATCATTCGTCATAGAAAAAAATTACCCATGTTAAAACAAAACGTTGCTGGTAAACTACCCCTTTCCATTAACCGATCTTCAACAAAAACAATACGTCTTGAGAACTCTACAATTCAGGGCTGTATGAAAAACATTATTTGATTATGTTCGAATTTGCGGCTGTTATCGTTTGCCATAGAAAATATCCTTGTTAAAACATAAAACGTTGCAGGTAAACTACCCCTTTCCCTTAACCAATCTTCACCAAAAACAATAGGTCTTAAGAACTCTTCATTTCAGAGCTGTATGCAAAAAATTATTTGATTCTGTTTGAATTTGAGGCTGTTATCGTTTGCCAAAAAAATACCCTTGTTAAAACATAAAACGTTGCAGGTAAACTACCCGTTTCCCTTAACCGATCTTCACCAAAATCAACAGACATTGAGTTCTCTACAGCTCAGGAAGGTGTGCACAACATTATTTGATTCTGATTGAATTTACGGTAGTTATCATTCGTCATAGAAAATACCCTTGCTAAAACATAAAATGTTGCAGGTAAACTACCCCTTACCCTTAACCGATCTTCACCAAAAACAATACGCCTTGAGAACTCTACAATTCAGGGCCGTATGCAAAACATTATTTGATTCTGTTTGAATTTGCATCGTTATCGATTGCCATAGAAAATACCCCTGTTAAAACATAAAACGTTGCAGTTAAACTACCCGTTTCCCTTAACCGATCTTCACCAAAAACAATAGGTCTTGAGAACTCTACAATTCAGGGCTGTATGCTAAACATTATTTGATTCTGCGGCTGTTATCGTTTTCCATAGAAAATACCCTTGTTAATAAATAAAACGTTAAAAACGTATACCACCTCACGTTATCGCACTCGATTTTCACTGATAATGGAAGTCGACGGCACTGCCGAAATGTCTGGTTTTGCAGAAAACATTGGACTACGGCCAATCAGCCAGGGAAGGAATTTTAACAACAAACTACTACTTTGTTGCCGATAACGTAGTACACATAAAAAATATCTTATGGAGAACAATACATGACTTCCATGTTCTAAGATTTATATTCGAAATGAAATATTTCCATAGAAACTACTTCTTTCTACTTATTGCTTCAGCCTTAACCACAGCACTGTGGTCACTAACGTATACCACCTCACGTTTTCGCACTCGATTGTCACTGATGATGGCAGTCGATGGCACTGCCGAAAAGTCTGTTTTTTCAGAAAACATTGGACTATGGCTAAACAGCCCGGGAAGGAATTTTAACAAAGAACTACTTCTTTGTTGCCAATAACGTAGTACACATAAAAAATTCTCCCCTCTCCCTTCAACTATAATTTTCATTTATAGAAAATTACCCCCACCCCGTTCACCTAACCTCTTCATTTATAGATATTTCATCTACGTTTCTACAGTGGATTATTATGAGCTTCTTATCAAGATACTTTATTTATAAAAATTAAGTACTTTACTCTTGTTAAAACAAAAAACGTTGCAGGTAAACTACCCCTTTCTCTAAACCGATCTTCACCAAAATCAATAGACCTTCAGTCCTCTACAATGCAGGGATGAATGCAAAAAAATATTTGATTCTGTTTCAAAATGCGGCAGTTATCGTTCGTCATGAAAACATTTCTCTTGTTACAACATAACATGTTTCAGGTAAACTACCCCTTTCCCTTTACCGATCTTCACCAAAATCAACAGGCCTTGAGTTCTCTACAATTTAGGATCGTATGCAAACAATCATTTGATTTTCTTTGAATTTACGGCAGTTATCGTTCGTCATAGAAAAAATTACCCTTGTTATAACATAAAAAGTTGCAGGTAAACTACCCCTTTCTCTAAACCGATCTTCACCAAAATCAATAGACCTTCAGTACTGTACAATTCAGGGCTGTATGCAAAACATTATTTGATTCTGATTGAATTTGCGGCTCTTATCGTTTTCCATAGTAAATACCCTTGTTAAAATATAAAACGTTGCCGGTAAACTACCCCTTTCCTTTAACCGACCTTCAACAAAATCAACAGAGCTTGAGTTCTGTATAACTCAAAAAGGTATGCAAAAGAGTAGTTGATTCGGTTTGAATTTACGGCAATTATCGTTCGTCATAGAAAAAATTACCTTTGTTAAAACATAAAATGTTGCAGGTAAACTACCCTATTCCCTTAACCGATCTACACTAAAACCAGCAGGTCTTGAGAACTCTACAATTCAGGGCTGCATGCAAAACATTTTTTGATTCTGTTTGAATTTGCGGCTGTTATCGTTTGCCAAAGAAAAAATTACCCTTGATAAGAAAAACGTTGCAGGTAAACTACCCCTTCCCGTTAACCGATCTTCACCAACAACAATATGTCTTGAGTACTCTACAAATCAGAGGTGTACGCAAAAAATTATTTGATTTTGTTTGAATTTGCGACTTTTATCGTTTGCCATAGAAAATACCCTTTTAAAACATAAAACGTTGCTGGTTAACTACCCCTTTCCCTAAACTGATCTTCACCAAAAACCATAGGTCCTGAGAACTCTACAATTCAGGTATGTATGCAAACAATTATTTGATTCTGTTTAAATTTGCGGCTTTTATCGTTTTCCATAGAAAATACTCTTGCTAAAATATAAAATGTTGCAGGTAAACTACCCCTTTCCCTTAACCGATCTTCACCAAAAACAATAGGTCTTGAGAACTCTATAATTCAGGGCTGTATGCAAAAGAGTATTTAATTCTGTTTGAATTTTCGGCTGTTATCGTTTGGCACAGAAAAAATTTACCCTTGATGAAAAAAAAACTGTTGCAGGTAAACTACCCCTTTCCCTTAACCGATCTTCACCAAAAACAATATGTCTTGAGTACTCTACAAATCAGGGCTGTATGCAAAAAATTATTTGATTCTGTTTGAATTTTTGGCTGTTATCGTTTGCCATAGAAAAAAATCTACACACACACACACACACACACACACACACACACACACACACACACACATTTTTCGAAAAATGACTTTTTTTCATGTTTGGAGTGTCGTACAATCAGAATCTGCAATGATCTCGAACACAATTTTTTTTTGCCATCACCATACTTTCATTTCCTTAAGGAACATGGAAGTAATTATCCCCTCCCCCTTCAACTATAATTTTCATTTATAAAAAATTACCCCCACCCCATTCAACTAGCTTCTTCATTTATAGATATATCATCTACGTTTCTACAGTGGATTATTAAGATCTTCTTATCACGATACTTTATTTATCAATATTAAGTACTTTACTCTTGTTACAACAAAAAATGTTTCTGGTAAACTACCCTTTCCCCATAACCGATCTTCACCAAAATCAATAGGCTATGAGTCCTCTACAACTTAGGCACATATGTAAAAAATTATTTAATTATGTTTGAATTTACGGCAGTTATCGTTCTTCATGGAAAACATTCTCTTGTTACAACATAAAATTTTGCAGGTAAACTACCCCTTTCCTTAACAGATCTTCAACAAAATCAACAGACCTTGAGTTATCTACAATTGAGGAAGGTTTGCACAAAAATATTTGATTCTGTTTAAATGTGCGGTAGTTATCGTTCGTCATAGAAAAAATTACCGTTATTAAAACATAAAATGTTGCAGGTAAACTACCCCTTTCCCTTAACCGATCTTCACCAAAATCAACAGACATTGAGTTCTCTATAGCTCAGGAAGGTATGCAAAACATTATTTGATTATGATTGAATTTACGGCAGTTATCATTCGTCATAGAAAAAATTACCCACATTAAAACAGAAAACGTTACAGGTAAACTACACCTTTCCCTAAACCGATCTTCACCAAAAACAATAGGTCTTGAGAACTCTACAATTCATGGCTGTATGAAAACATTATTTTATTCTGTTTCAATTTGCAGCTGTTATCGTTTGCCATAGAAATTACCCTTATTAAAGCAAAAAACGTTGCAGGTAACCTACCCCTTTCCCTTAACCGATCTTCACCAAAAACGATAGATCTTGAGTACTCTACAAATCAGGGCTGTATGCAAAAAATTATTTGATTCTGTTTGAATTTGAGGCTGTTATCGTTTGCCATAGAAAATACCCTTGTTAAAACATAAAACGTTGCAGGTAAACTACCCGTTTCCCTTAACCGATCTTCACCAAAATCAACAGACATTGAGTTCTCTACAGCTCAGGAAGGTGTGCACAACATTATTTGATTCTGATTGAATTTACGGTAGTTATCATTCGTCATAGAAAATACCCTTGCTAAAACATAAAATGTTGCAGGTAAACTACCCCTTACCCTTAACCGATCTTCACCAAAAACAATACGCCTTGAGAACTCTACAATTCAGGGCCGTATGCAAAACATTATTTGATTCTGTTTGAATTTGCATCGTTATCGATTGCCATAGAAAATACCCCTGTTAAAACATAAAACGTTGCAGTTAAACTACCCGTTTCCCTTAACCGATCTTCACCAAAAACAATAGGTCTTGAGAACTCTACAATTCAGGGCTGTATGCTAAACATTATTTGATTCTGCGGCTGTTATCGTTTTCCATAGAAAATACCCTTGTTAATAAATAAAACGTTAAAAACGTATACCACCTCACGTTATCGCACTCGATTTTCACTGATAATGGAAGTCGACGGCACTGCCGAAATGTCTGGTTTTGCAGAAAACATTGGACTACGGCCAATCAGCCAGGGAAGGAATTTTAACAACAAACTACTACTTTGTTGCCGATAACGTAGTACACATAAAAAATATCTTATGGAGAACAATACATGACTTCCATGTTCTAAGATTTATATTCGAAATGAAATATTTCCATAGAAACTACTTCTTTCTACTTATTGCTTCAGCCTTAACCACAGCACTGTGGTCACTAACGTATACCACCTCACGTTTTCGCACTCGATTGTCACTGATGATGGCAGTCGATGGCACTGCCGAAAAGTCTGTTTTTTCAGAAAACATTGGACTATGGCTAAACAGCCCGGGAAGGAATTTTAACAAAGAACTACTTCTTTGTTGCCAATAACGTAGTACACATAAAAAATTCTCCCCTCTCCCTTCAACTATAATTTTCATTTATAGAAAATTACCCCCACCCCGTTCACCTAACCTCTTCATTTATAGATATTTCATCTACGTTTCTACAGTGGATTATTATGAGCTTCTTATCAAGATACTTTATTTATAAAAATTAAGTACTTTACTCTTGTTAAAACAAAAAACGTTGCAGGTAAACTACCCCTTTCTCTAAACCGATCTTCACCAAAATCAATAGACCTTCAGTCCTCTACAATGCAGGGATGAATGCAAAAAAATATTTGATTCTGTTTCAAAATGCGGCAGTTATCGTTCGTCATGAAAACATTTCTCTTGTTACAACATAACATGTTTCAGGTAAACTACCCCTTTCCCTTTACCGATCTTCACCAAAATCAACAGGCCTTGAGTTCTCTACAATTTAGGATCGTATGCAAACAATCATTTGATTTTCTTTGAATTTACGGCAGTTATCGTTCGTCATAGAAAAAATTACCCTTGTTATAACATAAAAAGTTGCAGGTAAACTACCCCTTTCTCTAAACCGATCTTCACCAAAATCAATAGACCTTCAGTACTGTACAATTCAGGGCTGTATGCAAAACATTATTTGATTCTGATTGAATTTGCGGCTCTTATCGTTTTCCATAGTAAATACCCTTGTTAAAATATAAAACGTTGCCGGTAAACTACCCCTTTCCTTTAACCGACCTTCAACAAAATCAACAGAGCTTGAGTTCTGTATAACTCAAAAAGGTATGCAAAAGAGTAGTTGATTCGGTTTGAATTTACGGCAATTATCGTTCGTCATAGAAAAAATTACCTTTGTTAAAACATAAAATGTTGCAGGTAAACTACCCTATTCCCTTAACCGATCTACACTAAAACCAGCAGGTCTTGAGAACTCTACAATTCAGGGCTGCATGCAAAACATTTTTTGATTCTGTTTGAATTTGCGGCTGTTATCGTTTGCCAAAGAAAAAATTACCCTTGATAAGAAAAACGTTGCAGGTAAACTACCCCTTCCCGTTAACCGATCTTCACCAACAACAATATGTCTTGAGTACTCTACAAATCAGAGGTGTACGCAAAAAATTATTTGATTTTGTTTGAATTTGCGACTTTTATCGTTTGCCATAGAAAATACCCTTTTAAAACATAAAACGTTGCTGGTTAACTACCCCTTTCCCTAAACTGATCTTCACCAAAAACCATAGGTCCTGAGAACTCTACAATTCAGGTATGTATGCAAACAATTATTTGATTCTGTTTAAATTTGCGGCTTTTATCGTTTTCCATAGAAAATACTCTTGCTAAAATATAAAATGTTGCAGGTAAACTACCCCTTTCCCTTAACCGATCTTCACCAAAAACAATAGGTCTTGAGAACTCTATAATTCAGGGCTGTATGCAAAAGAGTATTTAATTCTGTTTGAATTTTCGGCTGTTATCGTTTGGCACAGAAAAAATTTACCCTTGATGAAAAAAAAACTGTTGCAGGTAAACTACCCCTTTCCCTTAACCGATCTTCACCAAAAACAATATGTCTTGAGTACTCTACAAATCAGGGCTGTATGCAAAAAATTATTTGATTCTGTTTGAATTTTTGGCTGTTATCGTTTGCCATAGAAAAAAATCTACACACACACACACACACACACACACACACACACACACACACACACACACACACACACACACACATTTTTCGAAAAATGACTTTTTTTCATGTTTGGAGTGTCGTACAATCAGAATCTGCAATGATCTCGAACACAATTTTTTTTTGCCATCACCATACTTTCATTTCCTTAAGGAACATGGAAGTAATTATCCCCTCCCCCTTCAACTATAATTTTCATTTATAAAAAATTACCCCCACCCCATTCAACTAGCTTCTTCATTTATAGATATATCATCTACGTTTCTACAGTGGATTATTAAGATCTTCTTATCACGATACTTTATTTATCAATATTAAGTACTTTACTCTTGTTACAACAAAAAATGTTTCTGGTAAACTACCCTTTCCCCATAACCGATCTTCACCAAAATCAATAGGCTATGAGTCCTCTACAACTTAGGCACATATGTAAAAAATTATTTAATTATGTTTGAATTTACGGCAGTTATCGTTCTTCATGGAAAACATTCTCTTGTTACAACATAAAATTTTGCAGGTAAACTACCCCTTTCCTTAACAGATCTTCAACAAAATCAACAGACCTTGAGTTATCTACAATTGAGGAAGGTTTGCACAAAAATATTTGATTCTGTTTAAATGTGCGGTAGTTATCGTTCGTCATAGAAAAAATTACCGTTATTAAAACATAAAATGTTGCAGGTAAACTACCCCTTTCCCTTAACCGATCTTCACCAAAATCAACAGACATTGAGTTCTCTATAGCTCAGGAAGGTATGCAAAACATTATTTGATTATGATTGAATTTACGGCAGTTATCATTCGTCATAGAAAAAATTACCCACATTAAAACAGAAAACGTTACAGGTAAACTACACCTTTCCCTAAACCGATCTTCACCAAAAACAATAGGTCTTGAGAACTCTACAATTCATGGCTGTATGAAAACATTATTTTATTCTGTTTCAATTTGCAGCTGTTATCGTTTGCCATAGAAATTACCCTTATTAAAGCAAAAAACGTTGCAGGTAACCTACCCCTTTCCCTTAACCGATCTTCACCAAAAACGATAGATCTTGAGTACTCTACAAATCAGGGCTGTATGCAAAAAATTATTTGATTCTGTTTGAATTTGAGGCTGTTATCGTTTGCCATAGAAAATACCCTTGTTAAAACATAAAACGTTGCAGGTAAACTACCCGTTTCCCTTAACCGATCTTCACCAAAATCAACAGACATTGAGTTCTCTACAGCTCAGGAAGGTGTGCACAACATTATTTGATTCTGATTGAATTTACGGTAGTTATCATTCGTCATAGAAAATACCCTTGCTAAAACATAAAATGTTGCAGGTAAACTACCCCTTACCCTTAACCGATCTTCACCAAAAACAATACGCCTTGAGAACTCTACAATTCAGGGCCGTATGCAAAACATTATTTGATTCTGTTTGAATTTGCATCGTTATCGATTGCCATAGAAAATACCCCTGTTAAAACATAAAACGTTGCAGTTAAACTACCCGTTTCCCTTAACCGATCTTCACCAAAAACAATAGGTCTTGAGAACTCTACAATTCAGGGCTGTATGCTAAACATTATTTGATTCTGCGGCTGTTATCGTTTTCCATAGAAAATACCCTTGTTAATAAATAAAACGTTAAAAACGTATACCACCTCACGTTATCGCACTCGATTTTCACTGATAATGGAAGTCGACGGCACTGCCGAAATGTCTGGTTTTGCAGAAAACATTGGACTACGGCCAATCAGCCAGGGAAGGAATTTTAACAACAAACTACTACTTTGTTGCCGATAACGTAGTACACATAAAAAATATCTTATGGAGAACAATACATGACTTCCATGTTCTAAGATTTATATTCGAAATGAAATATTTCCATAGAAACTACTTCTTTCTACTTATTGCTTCAGCCTTAACCACAGCACTGTGGTCACTAACGTATACCACCTCACGTTTTCGCACTCGATTGTCACTGATGATGGCAGTCGATGGCACTGCCGAAAAGTCTGTTTTTTCAGAAAACATTGGACTATGGCTAAACAGCCCGGGAAGGAATTTTAACAAAGAACTACTTCTTTGTTGCCAATAACGTAGTACACATAAAAAATTCTCCCCTCTCCCTTCAACTATAATTTTCATTTATAGAAAATTACCCCCACCCCGTTCACCTAACCTCTTCATTTATAGATATTTCATCTACGTTTCTACAGTGGATTATTATGAGCTTCTTATCAAGATACTTTATTTATAAAAATTAAGTACTTTACTCTTGTTAAAACAAAAAACGTTGCAGGTAAACTACCCCTTTCTCTAAACCGATCTTCACCAAAATCAATAGACCTTCAGTCCTCTACAATGCAGGGATGAATGCAAAAAAATATTTGATTCTGTTTCAAAATGCGGCAGTTATCGTTCGTCATGAAAACATTTCTCTTGTTACAACATAACATGTTTCAGGTAAACTACCCCTTTCCCTTTACCGATCTTCACCAAAATCAACAGGCCTTGAGTTCTCTACAATTTAGGATCGTATGCAAACAATCATTTGATTTTCTTTGAATTTACGGCAGTTATCGTTCGTCATAGAAAAAATTACCCTTGTTATAACATAAAAAGTTGCAGGTAAACTACCCCTTTCTCTAAACCGATCTTCACCAAAATCAATAGACCTTCAGTACTGTACAATTCAGGGCTGTATGCAAAACATTATTTGATTCTGATTGAATTTGCGGCTCTTATCGTTTTCCATAGTAAATACCCTTGTTAAAATATAAAACGTTGCCGGTAAACTACCCCTTTCCTTTAACCGACCTTCAACAAAATCAACAGAGCTTGAGTTCTGTATAACTCAAAAAGGTATGCAAAAGAGTAGTTGATTCGGTTTGAATTTACGGCAATTATCGTTCGTCATAGAAAAAATTACCTTTGTTAAAACATAAAATGTTGCAGGTAAACTACCCTATTCCCTTAACCGATCTACACTAAAACCAGCAGGTCTTGAGAACTCTACAATTCAGGGCTGCATGCAAAACATTTTTTGATTCTGTTTGAATTTGCGGCTGTTATCGTTTGCCAAAGAAAAAATTACCCTTGATAAGAAAAACGTTGCAGGTAAACTACCCCTTCCCGTTAACCGATCTTCACCAACAACAATATGTCTTGAGTACTCTACAAATCAGAGGTGTACGCAAAAAATTATTTGATTTTGTTTGAATTTGCGACTTTTATCGTTTGCCATAGAAAATACCCTTTTAAAACATAAAACGTTGCTGGTTAACTACCCCTTTCCCTAAACTGATCTTCACCAAAAACCATAGGTCCTGAGAACTCTACAATTCAGGTATGTATGCAAACAATTATTTGATTCTGTTTAAATTTGCGGCTTTTATCGTTTTCCATAGAAAATACTCTTGCTAAAATATAAAATGTTGCAGGTAAACTACCCCTTTCCCTTAACCGATCTTCACCAAAAACAATAGGTCTTGAGAACTCTATAATTCAGGGCTGTATGCAAAAGAGTATTTAATTCTGTTTGAATTTTCGGCTGTTATCGTTTGGCACAGAAAAAATTTACCCTTGATGAAAAAAAAACTGTTGCAGGTAAACTACCCCTTTCCCTTAACCGATCTTCACCAAAAACAATATGTCTTGAGTACTCTACAAATCAGGGCTGTATGCAAAAAATTATTTGATTCTGTTTGAATTTTTGGCTGTTATCGTTTGCCATAGAAAAAAATCTACACACACACACACACACACACACACACACACACACACACACACACACACACACACACACATTTTTCGAAAAATGACTTTTTTTCATGTTTGGAGTGTCGTACAATCAGAATCTGCAATGATCTCGAACACAATTTTTTTTTGCCATCACCATACTTTCATTTCCTTAAGGAACATGGAAGTAATTATCCCCTCCCCCTTCAACTATAATTTTCATTTATAAAAAATTACCCCCACCCCATTCAACTAGCTTCTTCATTTATAGATATATCATCTACGTTTCTACAGTGGATTATTAAGATCTTCTTATCACGATACTTTATTTATCAATATTAAGTACTTTACTCTTGTTACAACAAAAAATGTTTCTGGTAAACTACCCTTTCCCCATAACCGATCTTCACCAAAATCAATAGGCTATGAGTCCTCTACAACTTAGGCACATATGTAAAAAATTATTTAATTATGTTTGAATTTACGGCAGTTATCGTTCTTCATGGAAAACATTCTCTTGTTACAACATAAAATTTTGCAGGTAAACTACCCCTTTCCTTAACAGATCTTCAACAAAATCAACAGACCTTGAGTTATCTACAATTGAGGAAGGTTTGCACAAAAATATTTGATTCTGTTTAAATGTGCGGTAGTTATCGTTCGTCATAGAAAAAATTACCGTTATTAAAACATAAAATGTTGCAGGTAAACTACCCCTTTCCCTTAACCGATCTTCACCAAAATCAACAGACATTGAGTTCTCTATAGCTCAGGAAGGTATGCAAAACATTATTTGATTATGATTGAATTTACGGCAGTTATCATTCGTCATAGAAAAAATTACCCACATTAAAACAGAAAACGTTACAGGTAAACTACACCTTTCCCTAAACCGATCTTCACCAAAAACAATAGGTCTTGAGAACTCTACAATTCATGGCTGTATGAAAACATTATTTTATTCTGTTTCAATTTGCAGCTGTTATCGTTTGCCATAGAAATTACCCTTATTAAAGCAAAAAACGTTGCAGGTAACCTACCCCTTTCCCTTAACCGATCTTCACCAAAAACGATAGATCTTGAGTACTCTACAAATCAGGGCTGTATGCAAAAAATTATTTGATTCTGTTTGAATTTGAGGCTGTTATCGTTTGCCATAGAAAATACCCTTGTTAAAACATAAAACGTTGCAGGTAAACTACCCCTTTCCCTTAACCGATCTTCACCAAAATCAACAGGACTTCAGTCTTTTACAATTGATGAACGTATGCAAAAAAATATTTGATTCTGTTTGAATGTGCGACAGTTATCGTTCGTCATAGAAAAAATTACCATTGTTAAAACATAAAATGTTGTAGGTAAACTACCCCTTTCCCTTAACCGAACTTCATCAAAATCAACAGACATTGAGTCCTCTATAGCTCAGGAAGGTATGCAAAACATTATTTGATTCTGATTGAATTTACAGCAGTTATCATTCGTCATAGAAAAAAATTACCCATGTTAAAACAAAACGTTGCTGGTAAACTACCCCTTTCCATTAACCGATCTTCAACAAAAACAATACGTCTTGAGAACTCTACAATTCAGGGCTGTATGAAAAACATTATTTGATTATGTTCGAATTTGCGGCTGTTATCGTTTGCCATAGAAAATATCCTTGTTAAAACATAAAACGTTGCAGGTAAACTACCCCTTTCCCTTAACCAATCTTCACCAAAAACAATAGGTCTTAAGAACTCTTCATTTCAGAGCTGTATGCAAAAAATTATTTGATTCTGTTTGAATTTGAGGCTGTTATCGTTTGCCAAAAAAATACCCTTGTTAAAACATAAAACGTTGCAGGTAAACTACCCGTTTCCCTTAACCGATCTTCACCAAAATCAACAGACATTGAGTTCTCTACAGCTCAGGAAGGTGTGCACAACATTATTTGATTCTGATTGAATTTACGGTAGTTATCATTCGTCATAGAAAATACCCTTGCTAAAACATAAAATGTTGCAGGTAAACTACCCCTTACCCTTAACCGATCTTCACCAAAAACAATACGCCTTGAGAACTCTACAATTCAGGGCCGTATGCAAAACATTATTTGATTCTGTTTGAATTTGCATCGTTATCGATTGCCATAGAAAATACCCCTGTTAAAACATAAAACGTTGCAGTTAAACTACCCGTTTCCCTTAACCGATCTTCACCAAAAACAATAGGTCTTGAGAACTCTACAATTCAGGGCTGTATGCTAAACATTATTTGATTCTGCGGCTGTTATCGTTTTCCATAGAAAATACCCTTGTTAATAAATAAAACGTTAAAAACGTATACCACCTCACGTTATCGCACTCGATTTTCACTGATAATGGAAGTCGACGGCACTGCCGAAATGTCTGGTTTTGCAGAAAACATTGGACTACGGCCAATCAGCCAGGGAAGGAATTTTAACAACAAACTACTACTTTGTTGCCGATAACGTAGTACACATAAAAAATATCTTATGGAGAACAATACATGACTTCCATGTTCTAAGATTTATATTCGAAATGAAATATTTCCATAGAAACTACTTCTTTCTACTTATTGCTTCAGCCTTAACCACAGCACTGTGGTCACTAACGTATACCACCTCACGTTTTCGCACTCGATTGTCACTGATGATGGCAGTCGATGGCACTGCCGAAAAGTCTGTTTTTTCAGAAAACATTGGACTATGGCTAAACAGCCCGGGAAGGAATTTTAACAAAGAACTACTTCTTTGTTGCCAATAACGTAGTACACATAAAAAATTCTCCCCTCTCCCTTCAACTATAATTTTCATTTATAGAAAATTACCCCCACCCCGTTCACCTAACCTCTTCATTTATAGATATTTCATCTACGTTTCTACAGTGGATTATTATGAGCTTCTTATCAAGATACTTTATTTATAAAAATTAAGTACTTTACTCTTGTTAAAACAAAAAACGTTGCAGGTAAACTACCCCTTTCTCTAAACCGATCTTCACCAAAATCAATAGACCTTCAGTCCTCTACAATGCAGGGATGAATGCAAAAAAATATTTGATTCTGTTTCAAAATGCGGCAGTTATCGTTCGTCATGAAAACATTTCTCTTGTTACAACATAACATGTTTCAGGTAAACTACCCCTTTCCCTTTACCGATCTTCACCAAAATCAACAGGCCTTGAGTTCTCTACAATTTAGGATCGTATGCAAACAATCATTTGATTTTCTTTGAATTTACGGCAGTTATCGTTCGTCATAGAAAAAATTACCCTTGTTATAACATAAAAAGTTGCAGGTAAACTACCCCTTTCTCTAAACCGATCTTCACCAAAATCAATAGACCTTCAGTACTGTACAATTCAGGGCTGTATGCAAAACATTATTTGATTCTGATTGAATTTGCGGCTCTTATCATTTTCCATAGTAAATACCCTTGTTAAAATATAAAACGTTGCCGGTAAACTACCCCTTTCCTTTAACCGACCTTCAACAAAATCAACAGAGCTTGAGTTCTGTATAACTCAAAAAGGTATGCAAAAGAGTAGTTGATTCGGTTTGAATTTACGGCAATTATCGTTCGTCATAGAAAAAATTACCTTTGTTAAAACATAAAATGTTGCAGGTAAACTACCCTATTCCCTTAACCGATCTACACTAAAACCAGCAGGTCTTGAGAACTCTACAATTCAGGGCTGCATGCAAAACATTTTTTGATTCTGTTTGAATTTGCGGCTGTTATCGTTTGCCAAAGAAAAAATTACCCTTGATAAGAAAAACGTTGCAGGTAAACTACCCCTTCCCGTTAACCGATCTTCACCAACAACAATATGTCTTGAGTACTCTACAAATCAGAGGTGTACGCAAAAAATTATTTGATTTTGTTTGAATTTGCGACTTTTATCGTTTGCCATAGAAAATACCCTTTTAAAACATAAAACGTTGCTGGTTAACTACCCCTTTCCCTAAACTGATCTTCACCAAAAACCATAGGTCCTGAGAACTCTACAATTCAGGTATGTATGCAAACAATTATTTGATTCTGTTTAAATTTGCGGCTTTTATCGTTTTCCATAGAAAATACTCTTGCTAAAATATAAAATGTTGCAGGTAAACTACCCCTTTCCCTTAACCGATCTTCACCAAAAACAATAGGTCTTGAGAACTCTATAATTCAGGGCTGTATGCAAAAGAGTATTTAATTCTGTTTGAATTTTCGGCTGTTATCGTTTGGCACAGAAAAAATTTACCCTTGATGAAAAAAAAACTGTTGCAGGTAAACTACCCCTTTCCCTTAACCGATCTTCACCAAAAACAATATGTCTTGAGTACTCTACAAATCAGGGCTGTATGCAAAAAATTATTTGATTCTGTTTGAATTTTTGGCTGTTATCGTTTGCCATAGAAAAAAATCTACACACACACACACACACACACACACACACACACACACACACACACACACACACACATTTTTCGAAAAATGACTTTTTTTCATGTTTGGAGTGTCGTACAATCAGAATCTGCAATGATCTCGAACACAATTTTTTTTTGCCATCACCATACTTTCATTTCCTTAAGGAACATGGAAGTAATTATCCCCTCCCCCTTCAACTATAATTTTCATTTATAAAAAATTACCCCCACCCCATTCAACTAGCTTCTTCATTTATAGATATATCATCTACGTTTCTACAGTGGATTATTAAGATCTTCTTATCACGATACTTTATTTATCAATATTAAGTACTTTACTCTTGTTACAACAAAAAATGTTTCTGGTAAACTACCCTTTCCCCATAACCGATCTTCACCAAAATCAATAGGCTATGAGTCCTCTACAACTTAGGCACATATGTAAAAAATTATTTAATTATGTTTGAATTTACGGCAGTTATCGTTCTTCATGGAAAACATTCTCTTGTTACAACATAAAATTTTGCAGGTAAACTACCCCTTTCCTTAACAGATCTTCAACAAAATCAACAGACCTTGAGTTATCTACAATTGAGGAAGGTTTGCACAAAAATATTTGATTCTGTTTAAATGTGCGGTAGTTATCGTTCGTCATAGAAAAAATTACCGTTATTAAAACATAAAATGTTGCAGGTAAACTACCCCTTTCCCTTAACCGATCTTCACCAAAATCAACAGACATTGAGTTCTCTATAGCTCAGGAAGGTATGCAAAACATTATTTGATTATGATTGAATTTACGGCAGTTATCATTCGTCATAGAAAAAATTACCCACATTAAAACAGAAAACGTTACAGGTAAACTACACCTTTCCCTAAACCGATCTTCACCAAAAACAATAGGTCTTGAGAACTCTACAATTCATGGCTGTATGAAAACATTATTTTATTCTGTTTCAATTTGCAGCTGTTATCGTTTGCCATAGAAATTACCCTTATTAAAGCAAAAAACGTTGCAGGTAACCTACCCCTTTCCCTTAACCGATCTTCACCAAAAACGATAGATCTTGAGTACTCTACAAATCAGGGCTGTATGCAAAAAATTATTTGATTCTGTTTGAATTTGAGGCTGTTATCGTTTGCCATAGAAAATACCCTTGTTAAAACATAAAACGTTGCAGGTAAACTACCCCTTTCCCTTAACCGATCTTCACCAAAATCAACAGGACTTCAGTCTTTTACAATTGATGAACGTATGCAAAAAAATATTTGATTCTGTTTGAATGTGCGACAGTTATCGTTCGTCATAGAAAAAATTACCATTGTTAAAACATAAAATGTTGTAGGTAAACTACCCCTTTCCCTTAACCGAACTTCATCAAAATCAACAGACATTGAGTCCTCTATAGCTCAGGAAGGTATGCAAAACATTATTTGATTCTGATTGAATTTACAGCAGTTATCATTCGTCATAGAAAAAAATTACCCATGTTAAAACAAAACGTTGCTGGTAAACTACCCCTTTCCATTAACCGATCTTCAACAAAAACAATACGTCTTGAGAACTCTACAATTCAGGGCTGTATGAAAAACATTATTTGATTATGTTCGAATTTGCGGCTGTTATCGTTTGCCATAGAAAATATCCTTGTTAAAACATAAAACGTTGCAGGTAAACTACCCCTTTCCCTTAACCAATCTTCACCAAAAACAATAGGTCTTAAGAACTCTTCATTTCAGAGCTGTATGCAAAAAATTATTTGATTCTGTTTGAATTTGAGGCTGTTATCGTTTGCCAAAAAAATACCCTTGTTAAAACATAAAACGTTGCAGGTAAACTACCCGTTTCCCTTAACCGATCTTCACCAAAATCAACAGACATTGAGTTCTCTACAGCTCAGGAAGGTGTGCACAACATTATTTGATTCTGATTGAATTTACGGTAGTTATCATTCGTCATAGAAAATACCCTTGCTAAAACATAAAATGTTGCAGGTAAACTACCCCTTACCCTTAACCGATCTTCACCAAAAACAATACGCCTTGAGAACTCTACAATTCAGGGCCGTATGCAAAACATTATTTGATTCTGTTTGAATTTGCATCGTTATCGATTGCCATAGAAAATACCCCTGTTAAAACATAAAACGTTGCAGTTAAACTACCCGTTTCCCTTAACCGATCTTCACCAAAAACAATAGGTCTTGAGAACTCTACAATTCAGGGCTGTATGCTAAACATTATTTGATTCTGCGGCTGTTATCGTTTTCCATAGAAAATACCCTTGTTAATAAATAAAACGTTAAAAACGTATACCACCTCACGTTATCGCACTCGATTTTCACTGATAATGGAAGTCGACGGCACTGCCGAAATGTCTGGTTTTGCAGAAAACATTGGACTACGGCCAATCAGCCAGGGAAGGAATTTTAACAACAAACTACTACTTTGTTGCCGATAACGTAGTACACATAAAAAATATCTTATGGAGAACAATACATGACTTCCATGTTCTAAGATTTATATTCGAAATGAAATATTTCCATAGAAACTACTTCTTTCTACTTATTGCTTCAGCCTTAACCACAGCACTGTGGTCACTAACGTATACCACCTCACGTTTTCGCACTCGATTGTCACTGATGATGGCAGTCGATGGCACTGCCGAAAAGTCTGTTTTTTCAGAAAACATTGGACTATGGCTAAACAGCCCGGGAAGGAATTTTAACAAAGAACTACTTCTTTGTTGCCAATAACGTAGTACACATAAAAAATTCTCCCCTCTCCCTTCAACTATAATTTTCATTTATAGAAAATTACCCCCACCCCGTTCACCTAACCTCTTCATTTATAGATATTTCATCTACGTTTCTACAGTGGATTATTATGAGCTTCTTATCAAGATACTTTATTTATAAAAATTAAGTACTTTACTCTTGTTAAAACAAAAAACGTTGCAGGTAAACTACCCCTTTCTCTAAACCGATCTTCACCAAAATCAATAGACCTTCAGTCCTCTACAATGCAGGGATGAATGCAAAAAAATATTTGATTCTGTTTCAAAATGCGGCAGTTATCGTTCGTCATGAAAACATTTCTCTTGTTACAACATAACATGTTTCAGGTAAACTACCCCTTTCCCTTTACCGATCTTCACCAAAATCAACAGGCCTTGAGTTCTCTACAATTTAGGATCGTATGCAAACAATCATTTGATTTTCTTTGAATTTACGGCAGTTATCGTTCGTCATAGAAAAAATTACCCTTGTTATAACATAAAAAGTTGCAGGTAAACTACCCCTTTCTCTAAACCGATCTTCACCAAAATCAATAGACCTTCAGTACTGTACAATTCAGGGCTGTATGCAAAACATTATTTGATTCTGATTGAATTTGCGGCTCTTATCGTTTTCCATAGTAAATACCCTTGTTAAAATATAAAACGTTGCCGGTAAACTACCCCTTTCCTTTAACCGACCTTCAACAAAATCAACAGAGCTTGAGTTCTGTATAACTCAAAAAGGTATGCAAAAGAGTAGTTGATTCGGTTTGAATTTACGGCAATTATCGTTCGTCATAGAAAAAATTACCTTTGTTAAAACATAAAATGTTGCAGGTAAACTACCCTATTCCCTTAACCGATCTACACTAAAACCAGCAGGTCTTGAGAACTCTACAATTCAGGGCTGCATGCAAAACATTTTTTGATTCTGTTTGAATTTGCGGCTGTTATCGTTTGCCAAAGAAAAAATTACCCTTGATAAGAAAAACGTTGCAGGTAAACTACCCCTTCCCGTTAACCGATCTTCACCAACAACAATATGTCTTGAGTACTCTACAAATCAGAGGTGTACGCAAAAAATTATTTGATTTTGTTTGAATTTGCGACTTTTATCGTTTGCCATAGAAAATACCCTTTTAAAACATAAAACGTTGCTGGTTAACTACCCCTTTCCCTAAACTGATCTTCACCAAAAACCATAGGTCCTGAGAACTCTACAATTCAGGTATGTATGCAAACAATTATTTGATTCTGTTTAAATTTGCGGCTTTTATCGTTTTCCATAGAAAATACTCTTGCTAAAATATAAAATGTTGCAGGTAAACTACCCCTTTCCCTTAACCGATCTTCACCAAAAACAATAGGTCTTGAGAACTCTATAATTCAGGGCTGTATGCAAAAGAGTATTTAATTCTGTTTGAATTTTCGGCTGTTATCGTTTGGCACAGAAAAAATTTACCCTTGATGAAAAAAAAACTGTTGCAGGTAAACTACCCCTTTCCCTTAACCGATCTTCACCAAAAACAATATGTCTTGAGTACTCTACAAATCAGGGCTGTATGCAAAAAATTATTTGATTCTGTTTGAATTTTTGGCTGTTATCGTTTGCCATAGAAAAAAATCTACACACACACACACACACACACACACACACACACACACACACAATTTTTCGAAAAATGACTTTTTTTCATGTTTGGAGTGTCGTACAATCAGAATCTGCAATGATCTCGAACACAATTTTTTTTTGCCATCACCATACTTTCATTTCCTTAAGGAACATGGAAGTAATTATCCCCTCCCCCTTCAACTATAATTTTCATTTATAAAAAATTACCCCCACCCCATTCAACTAGCTTCTTCATTTATAGATATATCATCTACGTTTCTACAGTGGATTATTAAGATCTTCTTATCACGATACTTTATTTATCAATATTAAGTACTTTACTCTTGTTACAACAAAAAATGTTTCTGGTAAACTACCCTTTCCCCATAACCGATCTTCACCAAAATCAATAGGCTATGAGTCCTCTACAACTTAGGCACATATGTAAAAAATTATTTAATTATGTTTGAATTTACGGCAGTTATCGTTCTTCATGGAAAACATTCTCTTGTTACAACATAAAATTTTGCAGGTAAACTACCCCTTTCCTTAACAGATCTTCAACAAAATCAACAGACCTTGAGTTATCTACAATTGAGGAAGGTTTGCACAAAAATATTTGATTCTGTTTAAATGTGCGGTAGTTATCGTTCGTCATAGAAAAAATTACCGTTATTAAAACATAAAATGTTGCAGGTAAACTACCCCTTTCCCTTAACCGATCTTCACCAAAATCAACAGACATTGAGTTCTCTATAGCTCAGGAAGGTATGCAAAACATTATTTGATTATGATTGAATTTACGGCAGTTATCATTCGTCATAGAAAAAATTACCCACATTAAAACAGAAAACGTTACAGGTAAACTACACCTTTCCCTAAACCGATCTTCACCAAAAACAATAGGTCTTGAGAACTCTACAATTCATGGCTGTATGAAAACATTATTTTATTCTGTTTCAATTTGCAGCTGTTATCGTTTGCCATAGAAATTACCCTTATTAAAGCAAAAAACGTTGCAGGTAACCTACCCCTTTCCCTTAACCGATCTTCACCAAAAACGATAGATCTTGAGTACTCTACAAATCAGGGCTGTATGCAAAAAATTATTTGATTCTGTTTGAATTTGAGGCTGTTATCGTTTGCCATAGAAAATACCCTTGTTAAAACATAAAACGTTGCAGGTAAACTACCCCTTTCCCTTAACCGATCTTCACCAAAATCAACAGGACTTCAGTCTTTTACAATTGATGAACGTATGCAAAAAAATATTTGATTCTGTTTGAATGTGCGACAGTTATCGTTCGTCATAGAAAAAATTACCATTGTTAAAACATAAAATGTTGCAGGTAAACTACCCCTTTCCCTTAACCGAACTTCATCAAAATCAACAGACATTGAGTCCTCTATAGCTCAGGAAGGTATGCAAAACATTATTTGATTCTGATTGAATTTACAGCAGTTATCATTCGTCATAGAAAAAAATTACCCATGTTAAAACAAAACGTTGCTGGTAAACTACCCCTTTCCATTAACCGATCTTCAACAAAAACAATACGTCTTGAGAACTCTACAATTCAGGGCTGTATGCAAAACATTATTTGATTATGTTCGAATTTGCGGCTGTTATCGTTTGCCATAGAAAATATCCTTGTTAAAACATAAAATGTTGCAGGTAAACTACCCCTTTCCCTTAACCAATCTTCACCAAAAACAATAGGTCTTAAGAACTCTTCATTTCAGAGCTGTATGCAAAAAATTATTTGATTCTGTTTGAATTGGAGGCTGTTATCGTTTGCCAAAAAAATACCCTTGTTAAAACATAAAACGTTGCAGGTAAACTACCCGTTTCACTTAACCGATCTTCACCAAAATCAACAGACATTGAGTTCTCTACAGCTCAGGAAGGTGTGCACAACATTATTTGATTCTGATTGAATTTACGGTAGTTATCATTCGTCATAGAAAATACCCTTGCTAAAACATAAAATGTTGCAGGTAAACTACCCCTTACCCTTAACCGATCTTCACCAAAAACAATACGCCTTGAGAACTCAACAATTCAGGGCTGTATGCAAAACATTATTTGATTCTGTTTGAATTTGCATCGTTATCGATTGCCATAGAAAATACCCCTGTTAAAACATAAAACATTGCAGTTAAACTACCCGTTTCCCTTAACCGATCTTCACCAAAAACAATAGGTCTTGAGAACTCTACAATTCAGGGCTGTATGCTAAACATTATTTGATTCTGCGGCTGTTATCGTTTTCCATAGAAAATACCCTTGTTAAAAAATAAAACGTTAAAAACGTATACCACCTCACGTTATCGCACTCGATTTTCACTGATAATGGAAGTCGACGGCACTGCAGAAATGTCTGGTTTTGCAGAAAACATTGGACTACGGCCAATCAGCCAGGGAAGGAATTTTAACAACAAACTACTACTTTGTTGCCGATAACGTAGTACACATAAAAAATATCTTATGGAGAACAATACATGACTTCCATGTTCTAAGATTTATATTCGAAATGAAATATTTCCATAGAAACTACTTCTTTCTACTTATTGCTTCAGCCTTAACCACAGTACTGTGGTCACTAACGTATACCACCTCACGTTTTCGCACTCGATTGTCACTGATGATGACAGTCGATGGCACTGCCGAAAAGTCTGTTTTTTCAGAAAACATTGGACTATGGCTAAACAGCCCGGGAAGGAATTTTAACAAAGAACTACTTCTTTGTTGCCAATAACGTAGTACACATAAAAAATTCTCCCCTCTCCCTTCAACTATAATTTTCATTTATAGAAAATTACCCCCACCCCGTTCACCTAACCTCTTCATTTATAGATATTTCATCTACGTTTCTACAGTGGATTATTATGAGCTTCTTATCAAGATACTTTATTTATAAAAATTAAGTACATTACTCTTGTTAAAACAAAAAACGTTGCAGGTAAACTACCCCTTTCTCTAAACCGATCTTCACCAAAATCAATAGACCTTCAGTCCTCTACAATGCAGGGATGAATGCAAAAAAATATTTGATTCTGTTTCAAAATGCGGCAGTTATCGTTCGTCATGAAAACATTTCTCTTGTTACAACATAACATGTTTCAGGTAAACTACCCCTTTCCCTTTACCGATCTTCACCAAAATCAACAGGCCTTGAGTTCTCTACAATTTAGGATCGTATGCAAACAATCATTTGATTTTCTTTGAATTTACGGCAGTTATCGTTCGTCATAGAAAAAATTACCCTTGTTATAACATAAAAAGTTGCAGGTAAACTACCCCTTTCTCTAAACCGATCTTCACCAAAATCAATAGACCTTCAGTACTGTACAATTCAGGGCTGTATGCAAAACATTATTTGATTCTGATTGAATTTGCGGCTCTTATCGTTTTCCATAGTAAATACCCTTGTTAAAATATAAAACGTTGCCGGTAAACTACCCCTTTCCTTTAACCGACCTTCAACAAAATCAACAGAGCTTGAGTTCTGTATAACTCAAAAAGGTATGCAAAAGAGTAGTTGATTCGGTTTGAATTTACGGCAATTATCGTTCGTCATAGAAAAAATTACCTTTGTTAAAACATAAAATGTTGCAGGTAAACTACCCTATTCCCTTAACCGATCTACACTAAAACCAGCAGGTCTTGAGAACTCTACAATTCAGGGCTGCATGCAAAACATTTTTTGATTCTGTTTGAATTTGCGGCTGTTATCGTTTGCCAAAGAAAAAATTACCCTTGATAAGAAAAACGTTGCAGGTAAACTACCCCTTCCCGTTAACCGATCTTCACCAACAACAATATGTCTTGAGTACTCTACAAATCAGAGGTGTACGCAAAAAATTATTTGATTTTGTTTGAATTTGCGACTTTTATCGTTTGCCATAGAAAATACCCTTTTAAAACATAAAACGTTGCTGGTTAACTACCCCTTTCCCTAAACTGATCTTCACCAAAAACCATAGGTCCTGAGAACTCTACAATTCAGGTATGTATGCAAACAATTATTTGATTCTGTTTAAATTTGCGGCTTTTATCGTTTTCCATAGAAAATACTCTTGCTAAAATATAAAATGTTGCAGGTAAACTACCCCTTTCCCTTAACCGATCTTCACCAAAAACAATAGGTCTTGAGAACTCTATAATTCAGGGCTGTATGCAAAAGAGTATTTAATTCTGTTTGAATTTTCGGCTGTTATCGTTTGGCACAGAAAAAATTTACCCTTGATGAAAAAAAAACTGTTGCAGGTAAACTACCCCTTTCCCTTAACCGATCTTCACCAAAAACAATATGTCTTGAGTACTCTACAAATCAGGGCTGTATGCAAAAAATTATTTGATTCTGTTTGAATTTTTGGCTGTTATCGTTTGCCATAGAAAAAAATCTACACACACACACACACACACACACACACACACACACACACACACACACACACACACACACACACACACACACACACACACACATTTTTCGAAAAATGACTTTTTTTCATGTTTGGAGTGTCGTACAATCAGAATCTGCAATGATCTCGAACACAATTTTTTTTTGCCATCACCATACTTTCATTTCCTTAAGGAACATGGAAGTAATTATCCCCTCCCCCTTCAACTATAATTTTCATTTATAAAAAATTACCCCCACCCCATTCAACTAGCTTCTTCATTTATAGATATATCATCTACGTTTCTACAGTGGATTATTAAGATCTTCTTATCACGATACTTTATTTATCAATATTAAGTACTTTACTCTTGTTACAACAAAAAATGTTTCTGGTAAACTACCCTTTCCCCATAACCGATCTTCACCAAAATCAATAGGCTATGAGTCCTCTACAACTTAGGCACATATGTAAAAAATTATTTAATTATGTTTGAATTTACGGCAGTTATCGTTCTTCATGGAAAACATTCTCTTGTTACAACATAAAATTTTGCAGGTAAACTACCCCTTTCCTTAACAGATCTTCAACAAAATCAACAGACCTTGAGTTATCTACAATTGAGGAAGGTTTGCACAAAAATATTTGATTCTGTTTAAATGTGCGGTAGTTATCGTTCGTCATAGAAAAAATTACCGTTATTAAAACATAAAATGTTGCAGGTAAACTACCCCTTTCCCTTAACCGATCTTCACCAAAATCAACAGACATTGAGTTCTCTATAGCTCAGGAAGGTATGCAAAACATTATTTGATTATGATTGAATTTACGGCAGTTATCATTCGTCATAGAAAAAATTACCCACATTAAAACAGAAAACGTTACAGGTAAACTACACCTTTCCCTAAACCGATCTTCACCAAAAACAATAGGTCTTGAGAACTCTACAATTCATGGCTGTATGAAAACATTATTTTATTCTGTTTCAATTTGCAGCTGTTATCGTTTGCCATAGAAATTACCCTTATTAAAGCAAAAAACGTTGCAGGTAACCTACCCCTTTCCCTTAACCGATCTTCACCAAAAACGATAGATCTTGAGTACTCTACAAATCAGGGCTGTATGCAAAAAATTATTTGATTCTGTTTGAATTTGAGGCTGTTATCGTTTGCCATAGAAAATACCCTTGTTAAAACATAAAACGTTGCAGGTAAACTACCCCTTTCCCTTAACCGATCTTCACCAAAATCAACAGGACTTCAGTCTTTTACAATTGATGAACGTATGCAAAAAAATATTTGATTCTGTTTGAATGTGCGACAGTTATCGTTCGTCATAGAAAAAATTACCATTGTTAAAACATAAAATGTTGCAGGTAAACTACCCCTTTCCCTTAACCGAACTTCATCAAAATCAACAGACATTGAGTCCTCTATAGCTCAGGAAGGTATGCAAAACATTATTTGATTCTGATTGAATTTACAGCAGTTATCATTCGTCATAGAAAAAAATTACCCATGTTAAAACAAAACGTTGCTGGTAAACTACCCCTTTCCATTAACCGATCTTCAACAAAAACAATACGTCTTGAGAACTCTACAATTCAGGGCTGTATGCAAAACATTATTTGATTATGTTCGAATTTGCGGCTGTTATCGTTTGCCATAGAAAATATCCTTGTTAAAACATAAAATGTTGCAGGTAAACTACCCCTTTCCCTTAACCAATCTTCACCAAAAACAATAGGTCTTAAGAACTCTTCATTTCAGAGCTGTATGCAAAAAATTATTTGATTCTGTTTGAATTGGAGGCTGTTATCGTTTGCCAAAAAAATACCCTTGTTAAAACATAAAACGTTGCAGGTAAACTACCCGTTTCACTTAACCGATCTTCACCAAAATCAACAGACATTGAGTTCTCTACAGCTCAGGAAGGTGTGCACAACATTATTTGATTCTGATTGAATTTACGGTAGTTATCATTCGTCATAGAAAATACCCTTGCTAAAACATAAAATGTTGCAGGTAAACTACCCCTTACCCTTAACCGATCTTCACCAAAAACAATACGCCTTGAGAACTCAACAATTCAGGGCTGTATGCAAAACATTATTTGATTCTGTTTGAATTTGCATCGTTATCGATTGCCATAGAAAATACCCCTGTTAAAACATAAAACATTGCAGTTAAACTACCCGTTTCCCTTAACCGATCTTCACCAAAAACAATAGGTCTTGAGAACTCTACAATTCAGGGCTGTATGCTAAACATTATTTGATTCTGCGGCTGTTATCGTTTTCCATAGAAAATACCCTTGTTAAAAAATAAAACGTTAAAAACGTATACCACCTCACGTTATCGCACTCGATTTTCACTGATAATGGAAGTCGACGGCACTGCAGAAATGTCTGGTTTTGCAGAAAACATTGGACTACGGCCAATCAGCCAGGGAAGGAATTTTAACAACAAACTACTACTTTGTTGCCGATAACGTAGTACACATAAAAAATATCTTATGGAGAACAATACATGACTTCCATGTTCTAAGATTTATATTCGAAATGAAATATTTCCATAGAAACTACTTCTTTCTACTTATTGCTTCAGCCTTAACCACAGTACTGTGGTCACTAACGTATACCACCTCACGTTTTCGCACTCGATTGTCACTGATGATGGCAGTCGATGGCACTGCCGAAAAGTCTGTTTTTTCAGAAAACATTGGACTATGGCTAAACAGCCCGGGAAGGAATTTTAACAAAGAACTACTTCTTTGTTGCCAATAACGTAGTACACATAAAAAATTCTCCCCTCTCCATTCAACTATAATTTTCATTTATAGAAAATTACCCCCACCCCGTTCACCTAACCTCTTCATTTATAGATATTTCATCTACGTTTCTACAGTGGATTATTATGAGCTTCTTATCAAGATACTTTATTTATAAAAATTAAGTACATTACTCTTGTTAAAACAAAAAACGTTGCAGGTAAACTACCCCTTTCTCTAAACCGATCTTCACCAAAATCAATAGACCTTCAGTCCTCTACAATGCAGGGATGAATGCAAAAAAATATTTGATTCTGTTTCAAAATGCGGCAGTTATCGTTCGTCATGAAAACATTTCTCTTGTTACAACATAACATGTTTCAGGTAAACTACCCCTTTCCCTTTACCGATCTTCACCAAAATCAACAGGCCTTGAGTTCTCTACAATTTAGGATCGTATGCAAACAATCATTTGATTTTCTTTGAATTTACGGCAGTTATCGTTCGTCATAGAAAAAATTACCCTTGTTATAACATAAAAAGTTGCAGGTAAACTACCCCTTTCTCTAAACCGATCTTCACCAAAATCAATAGACCTTCAGTACTGTACAATTCAGGGCTGTATGCAAAACATTATTTGATTCTGATTGAATTTGCGGCTCTTATCGTTTTCCATAGTAAATACCCTTGTTAAAATATAAAACGTTGCCGGTAAACTACCCCTTTCCTTTAACCGACCTTCAACAAAATCAACAGAGCTTGAGTTCTGTATAACTCAAAAAGGTATGCAAAAGAGTAGTTGATTCGGTTTGAATTTACGGCAATTATCGTTCGTCATAGAAAAAATTACCTTTGTTAAAACATAAAATGTTGCAGGTAAACTACCCTATTCCCTTAACCGATCTACACTAAAACCAGCAGGTCTTGAGAACTCTACAATTCAGGGCTGCATGCAAAACATTTTTTGATTCTGTTTGAATTTGCGGCTGTTATCGTTTGCCAAAGAAAAAATTACCCTTGATAAGAAAAACGTTGCAGGTAAACTACCCCTTCCCGTTAACCGATCTTCACCAACAACAATATGTCTTGAGTACTCTACAAATCAGAGGTGTACGCAAAAAATTATTTGATTTTGTTTGAATTTGCGACTTTTATCGTTTGCCATAGAAAATACCCTTTTAAAACATAAAACGTTGCTGGTTAACTACCCCTTTCCCTAAACTGATCTTCACCAAAAACCATAGGTCCTGAGAACTCTACAATTCAGGTATGTATGCAAACAATTATTTGATTCTGTTTAAATTTGCGGCTTTTATCGTTTTCCATAGAAAATACTCTTGCTAAAATATAAAATGTTGCAGGTAAACTACCCCTTTCCCTTAACCGATCTTCACCAAAAACAATAGGTCTTGAGAACTCTATAATTCAGGGCTGTATGCAAAAGAGTATTTAATTCTGTTTGAATTTTCGGCTGTTATCGTTTGGCACAGAAAAAATTTACCCTTGATGAAAAAAAAACTGTTGCAGGTAAACTACCCCTTTCCCTTAACCGATCTTCACCAAAAACAATATGTCTTGAGTACTCTACAAATCAGGGCTGTATGCAAAAAATTATTTGATTCTGTTTGAATTTTTGGCTGTTATCGTTTGCCATAGAAAAAAATCTACACACACACACACACACACACACATTTTTCGAAAAATGACTTTTTTTCATGTTTGGAGTGTCGTACAATCAGAATCTGCAATGATCTCGAACACAATTTTTTTTTGCCATCACCATACTTTCATTTCCTTAAGGAACATGGAAGTAATTATCCCCTCCCCCTTCAACTATAATTTTCATTTATAAAAAATTACCCCCACCCCATTCAACTAGCTTCTTCATTTATAGATATATCATCTACGTTTCTACAGTGGATTATTAAGATCTTCTTATCACGATACTTTATTTATCAATATTAACTACTTTACTCTTGTTACAACAAAAAATGTTTCTGGTAAACTACCCTTTCCCCATAACCGATCTTCACCAAAATCAATAGGCTATGAGTCCTCTACAACTTAGGCACATATGTAAAAAATTATTTAATTATGTTTGAATTTACGGCAGTTATCGTTCTTCATGGAAAACATTCTCTTGTTACAACATAAAATTTTGCAGGTAAACTACCCCTTTCCTTAACCGATCTTCAACAAAATCAACAGACCTTGAGTTATCTACAATTGAGGAAGGTTTGCACAAAAATATTTGATTCTGTTTAAATGTGCGGTAGTTATCGTTCGTCATAGAAAAAATTACCGTTATTAAAACATAAAATGTTGCAGGTAAACTACCCCTTTCCCTTAACCGATCTTCACCAAAATCAACAGACATTGAGTTCTCTATAGCTCAGGAAGGTATGCAAAACATTATTTGATTATGATTGAATTTACGGCAGTTATCATTCGTCATAGAAAAAATTACCCACATTAAAACAGAAAACGTTACAGGTAAACTACACCTTTCCCTAAACCGATCTTCACCAAAAACAATAGGTCTTGAGAACTCTACAATTCATGGCTGTATGAAAACATTATTTTATTCTGTTTCAATTTGCAGCTGTTATCGTTTGCCATAGAAATTACCCTTATTAAAGCAAAAAACGTTGCAGGTAACCTACCCCTTTCCCTTAACCGATCTTCACCAAAAACGATAGATCTTGAGTACTCTACAAATCAGGGCTGTATGCAAAAACTTATTTGATTCTGTTTGAATTTGAGGCTGTTATCGTTTGCCATAGAAAATACCCTTGTTAAAACATAAAACGTTGCAGGTAAACTACCCCTTTCCCTTAACCGATCTTCACCAAAATCAACAGGACTTCAGTCTTTTACAATTGATGAACGTATGCAAAAAAATATTTGATTCTGTTTGAATGTGCGACAGTTATCGTTCGTCATAGAAAAAATTACCATTGTTAAAACATAAAATGTTGCAGGTAAACTACCCCTTTCCCTTAACCGAACTTCATCAAAATCAACAGACATTGAGTCCTCTATAGCTCAGGAAGGTATGCAAAACATTATTTGATTCTGATTGAATTTACAGCAGTTATCATTCGTCATAGAAAAAAATTACCCATGTTAAAACAAAACGTTGCTGGTAAACTACCCCTTTCCATTAACCGATCTTCAACAAAAACAATACGTCTTGAGAACTCTACAATTCAGGACTGTATGCAAAACATTATTTGATTATGTTCGAATTTGCGGCTGTTATCGTTTGCCATAGAAAATATCCTTGTTAAAACATAAAATGTTGCAGGTAAACTACCCCTTTCCCTTAACCAATCTTCACCAAAAACAATAGGTCTTAAGAACTCTTCATTTCAGAGCTGTATGCAAAAAATTATTTGATTCTGTTTGAATTGGAGGCTGTTATCGTTTGCCAAAAAAATACCCTTGTTAAAACAAAACGTTGCAGGTAAACTACCCGTTTCCCTTAACCGATCTTCACCAAAATCAACAGACATTGAGTTCTCTACAGCTCAGGAAGGTGTGCACAACATTATTTGATTCTGATTGAATTTACGGTAGTTATCATTCGTCATAGAAAATACCCTTGCTAAAACATAAAATGTTGCAGGTAAACTACCCCTTACCTTTAACCGATCTTCACCAAAAACAATACGCCTTGAGAACTCAACAATTCAGGGCTGTATGCAAAACATTATTTGATTCTGTTTGAATTTGCATCGTTATCGATTGCCATAGAAAATACCCCTGTTAAAACATAAAACATTGCAGTTAAACTACCCGTTTCCCTTAACCGATCTTCACCAAAAACAATAGGTCTTGAGAACTCTACAATTCAGGGCTGTATGCTAAACATTATTTGATTCTGTGGCTGTTATCGTTTTCCATAGAAAATATCCTTGTTAAAAAATAAAACGTTAAAAACGTATACCACCTCACGTTATCGCACTCGATTTTCACTGATAATGGAAGTCGACGGCACTGCAGAAATGTCTGGTTTTGCAGAAAACATTGGACTACGGCCAATCAGCCAGGGAAGGAATTTTAACAACAAACTACTACTTTGTTGCCGATAACGTAGTACACATAAAAAATATCTTATGGAGAACAATACATGACTTCCATGTTCTAAGATTTATATAAGATTTATATTCGAAATGAAATATTTCCATAGAAACTACTTCTTTCTACTTATTGCTTCAGCCTTAACCACAGTACTGTGGTCACTAACGTATACCACCTCACGTTTTCGCACTCGATTGTCACTGATGATGGCAGTCGATGGCACTGCCGAAAAGTCTGTTTTTTCAGAAAACATTGGACTATGGCTAAACAGCCCGGGAAGGAATTTTAACAAAGAACTACTTCTTTGTTGCCAATAACGTAGTACACATAAAAAATTCTCCCCTCTCCCTTCAACTATAATTTTCATTTATAGAAAATTACCCCCACCCCGTTCACCTAACCTCTTCATTTATAGATATTTCATCTACGTTTCTACAGTGGATTATTATGAGCTTCTTATCAAGATACTTTATTTATAAAAATTAAGTACATTACTCTTGTTAAAACAAAAAACGTTGCAGGTAAACTACCCCTTTCTCTAAACCGATCTTCACCAAAATCAATAGACCTTCAGTCCTCTACAATGCAGGGATGAATGCAAAAAAATATTTGATTCTGTTTCAAAATGCGGCAGTTATCGTTCGTCATGAAAACATTTCTCTTGTTACAACATAACATGTTTCAGGTAAACTACCCCTTTCCCTTTACCGATCTTCACCAAAATCAACAGGCCTTGAGTTCTCTACAATTTAGGATCGTATGCAAACAATCATTTGATTTTCTTTGAATTTACGGCAGTTATCGTTCGTCATAGAAAAAATTACCCTTGTTATAACATAAAAAGTTGCAGGTAAACTACCCCTTTCTCTAAACCGATCTTCACCAAAATCAATAGACCTTCAGTACTGTACAATTCAGGGCTGTATGCAAAACATTATTTGATTCTGATTGAATTTGCGGCTCTTATCGTTTTCCATAGTAAATACCCTTGTTAAAATATAAAACGTTGCCGGTAAACTACCCCTTTCCTTTAACCGACATTCAACAAAATCAACAGAGCTTGAGTTCTGTATAACTCAAAAAGGTATGCAAAAGAGTAGTTGATTCGGTTTGAATTTACGGCAATTATCGTTCGTCATAGAAAAAATTACCTTTGTTAAAACATAAAATGTTGCAGGTAAACTACCCTATTCCCTTAACCGATCTACACTAAAACCAGCAGGTCTTGAGAACTCTACAATTCAGGGCTGCATGCACAACATTTTTTGATTCTGTTTGAATTTGCGGCTGTTATCGTTTGCCAAAGAAAAAATTACCCTTGATAAGAAAAACGTTGCAGGTAAACTACCCCTTCCCGTTAACCGATCTTCACCAACAACAATATGTCTTGAGTACTCTACAAATCAGAGGTGTACGCAAAAAATTATTTGATTTTGTTTGAATTTGCGACTTTTATCGTTTGCCATAGAAAATACCCTTTTAAAACATAAAACGTTGCTGGTTAACTACCCCTTTCCCTAAACTGATCTTCACCAAAAACCATAGGTCCTGAGAACTCTACAATTCAGGTATGTATGCAAACAATTATTTGATTCTGTTTAAATTTGCGGCTTTTATCGTTTTCCATAGAAAATACTCTTGCTAAAATATAAAATGTTGCAGGTAAACTACCCCTTTCCCTTAACCGATCTTCACCAAAAACAATAGGTCTTGAGAACTCTATAATTCAGGGCTGTATGCAAAAGAGTATTTAATTCTGTTTGAATTTTCGGCTGTTATCGTTTGGCACAGAAAAAATTTACCCTTGATGAAAAAAAAACTGTTGCAGGTAAACTACCCCTTTCCCTTAACCGATCTTCACCAAAAACAATATGTCTTGAGTACTCTACAAATCAGGGCTGTATGCAAAAAATTATTTGATTCTGTTTGAATTTTTGGCTGTTATCGTTTGCCATAGAAAAAAATCTACACACACACACACACACACACACACACACACACACACACACACACACACACACACACACACACACACACACACACACACACACACACTTTTCGAAAAATGACTTTTTTTCATGTTTGGAGTGTCGTACAATCAGAATCTGCAATGATCTCGAACACAATTTTTTTTTGCCATCACCATACTTTCATTTCCTTAAGGAACATGGAAGTAATTATCCCCTCCCCCTTCAACTATAATTTTCATTTATAAAAAATTACCCCCACCCCATTCAACTAGCTTCTTCATTTATAGATATATCATCTACGTTTCTACAGTGGATTATTAAGATCTTCTTATCACGATACTTTATTTATCAATATTAAGTACTTTACTCTTGTTACAACAAAAAATGTTTCTGGTAAACTACCCTTTCCCCATAACCGATCTTCACCAAAATCAATAGGCTATGAGTCCTCTACAACTTAGGCACATATGTAAAAAATTATTTAATTATGTTTGAATTTACGGCAGTTATCGTTCTTCATGGAAAACATTCTCTTGTTACAACATAAAATTTTGCAGGTAAACTACCCCTTTCCTTAACCGATCTTCAACAAAATCAACAGACCTTGAGTTATCTACAATTGAGGAAGGTTTGCACAAAAATATTTGATTCTGTTTAAATGTGCGGTAGTTATCGTTCGTCATAGAAAAAATTACCGTTATTAAAACATAAAATGTTGCAGGTAAACTACCCCTTTCCCTTAACCGATCTTCACCAAAATCAACAGACATTGAGTTCTCTATAGCTCAGGAAGGTATGCAAAACATTATTTGATTATGATTGAATTTACGGCAGTTATCATTCGTCATAGAAAAAATTACCCACATTAAAACAGAAAACGTTACAGGTAAACTACACCTTTCCCTAAACCGATCTTCACCAAAAACAATAGGTCTTGAGAACTCTACAATTCATGGCTGTATGAAAACATTATTTTATTCTGTTTCAATTTGCAGCTGTTATCGTTTGCCATAGAAATTACCCTTATTAAAGCAAAAAACGTTGCAGGTAACCTACCCCTTTCCCTTAACCGATCTTCACCAAAAACGATAGATCTTGAGTACTCTACAAATCAGGGCTGTATGCAAAAAATTATTTGATTCTGTTTGAATTTGAGGCTGTTATCGTTTGCCATAGAAAATACCCTTGTTAAAACATAAAACGTTGCAGGTAAACTACCCCTTTCCCTTAACCGATCTTCACCAAAATCAACAGGACTTCAGTCTTTTACAATTGATGAACGTATGCAAAAAAATATTTGATTCTGTTTGAATGTGCGACAGTTATCGTTCGTCATAGAAAAAATTACCATTGTTAAAACATAAAATGTTGCAGGTAAACTACCCCTTTCCCTTAACCGAACTTCATCAAAATCAACAGACATTGAGTCCTCTATAGCTCAGGAAGGTATGCAAAACATTATTTGATTCTGATTGAATTTACAGCAGTTATCATTCGTCATAGAAAAAAATTACCCATGTTAAAACAAAACGTTGCTGGTAAACTACCCCTTTCCATTAACCGATCTTCAACAAAAACAATACGTCTTGAGAACTCTACAATTCAGGGCTGTATGCAAAACATTATTTGATTATGTTCGAATTTGCGGCTGTTATCGTTTGCCATAGAAAATATCCTTGTTAAAACATAAAATGTTGCAGGTAAACTACCCCTTTCCCTTAACCAATCTTCACCAAAAACAATAGGTCTTAAGAACTCTTCATTTCAGAGCTGTATGCAAAAAATTATTTGATTCTGTTTGAATTGGAGGCTGTTATCGTTTGCCAAAAAAATACCCTTGTTAAAACATAAAACGTTGCAGGTAAACTACCCGTTTCCCTTAACCGATCTTCACCAAAATCAACAGACATTGAGTTCTCTACAGCTCAGGAAGGTGTGCACAACATTATTTGATTCTGATTGAATTTACGGTAGTTATCATTCGTCATAGAAAATACCCTTGCTAAAACATAAAATGTTGCAGGTAAACTACCCCTTACCCTTAACCGATCTTCACCAAAAACAATACGCCTTGAGAACTCAACAATTCAGGGCTGTATGCAAAACATTATTTGATTCTGTTTGAATTTGCATCGTTATCGATTGCCATAGAAAATACCCCTGTTAAAACATAAAACATTGCAGTTAAACTACCCGTTTCCCTTAACCGATCTTCACCAAAAACAATAGGTCTTGAGAACTCTACAATTCAGGGCTGTATGCTAAACATTATTTGATTCTGCGGCTGTTATCGTTTTCCATAGAAAATACCCTTGTTAAAAAATAAAACGTTAAAAACGTATACCACCTCACGTTATCGCACTCGATTTTCACTGATAATGGAAGTCGACGGCACTGCAGAAATGTCTGGTTTTGCAGAAAACATTGGACTACGGCCAATCAGCCAGGGAAGGAATTTTAACAACAAACTACTACTTTGTTGCCGATAACGTAGTACACATAAAAAATATCTTATGGAGAACAATACATGACTTCCATGTTCTAAGATTTATATAAGATTTATATTCGAAATGAAATATTTCCATAGAAACTACTTCTTTCTACTTATTGCTTCAGCCTTAACCACAGTACTGTGGTCACTAACGTATACCACCTCACGTTTTCGCACTCGATTGTCACTGATGATGGCAGTCGATGGCACTGCCGAAAAGTCTGTTTTTTCAGAAAACATTGGACTATGGCTAAACAGCCCGGGAAGGAATTTTAACAAAGAACTACTTCTTTGTTGCCAATAACGTAGTACACATAAAAAATTCTCCCCTCTCCCTTCAACTATAATTTTCATTTATAGAAAATTACCCCCACCCCGTTCACCTAACCTCTTCATTTATAGATATTTCATCTACGTTTCTACAGTGGATTATTATGAGCTTCTTATCAAGATACTTTATTTATAAAAATTAAGTACATTACTCTTGTTAAAACAAAAAACGTTGCAGGTAAACTACCCCTTTCTCTAAACCGATCTTCACCAAAATCAATAGACCTTCAGTCCTCTACAATGCAGGGATGAATGCAAAAAAATATTTGATTCTGTTTCAAAATGCGGCAGTTATCGTTCGTCATGAAAACATTTCTCTTGTTACAACATAACATGTTTCAGGTAAACTACCCCTTTCCCTTTACCGATCTTCACCAAAATCAACAGGCCTTGAGTTCTCTACAATTTAGGATCGTATGCAAACAATCATTTGATTTTCTTTGAATTTACGGCAGTTATCGTTCGTCATAGAAAAAATTACCCTTGTTATAACATAAAAAGTTGCAGGTAAACTACCCCTTTCTCTAAACCGATCTTCACCAAAATCAATAGACCTTCAGTACTGTACAATTCAGGGCTGTATGCAAAACATTATTTGATTCTGATTGAATTTGCGGCTCTTATCGTTTTCCATAGTAAATACCCTTGTTAAAATATAAAACGTTGCCGGTAAACTACCCCTTTCCTTTAACCGACATTCAACAAAATCAACAGAGCTTGAGTTCTGTATAACTCAAAAAGGTATGCAAAAGAGTAGTTGATTCGGTTTGAATTTACGGCAATTATCGTTCGTCATAGAAAAAATTACCTTTGTTAAAACATAAAATGTTGCAGGTAAACTACCCTATTCCCTTAACCGATCTACACTAAAACCAGCAGGTCTTGAGAACTCTACAATTCAGGGCTGCATGCAAAACATTTTTTGATTCTGTTTGAATTTGCGGCTGTTATCGTTTGCCAAAGAAAAAATTACCCTTGATAAGAAAAACGTTGCAGGTAAACTACCCCTTCCCGTTAACCGATCTTCACCAACAACAATATGTCTTGAGTACTCTACAAATCAGAGGTGTACGCAAAAAATTATTTGATTTTGTTTGAATTTGCGACTTTTATCGTTTGCCATAGAAAATACCCTTTTAAAACATAAAACGTTGCTGCTGGTTAACTACCCCTTTCCCTAAACTGATCTTCACCAAAAACCATAGGTCCTGAGAACTCTACAATTCAGGTATGTATGCAAACAATTATTTGATTCTGTTTAAATTTGCGGCTTTTATCGTTTTCCATAGAAAATACTCTTGCTAAAATATAAAATGTTGCAGGTAAACTACCCCTTTCCCTTAACCGATCTTCACCAAAAACAATAGGTCTTGAGAACTCTATAATTCAGGGCTGTACGCAAAAGAGTATTTAATTCTGTTTGAATTTTCGGCTGTTATCGTTTGGCACAGAAAAAATTTACCCTTGATGAAAAAAAACTGTTGCAGGTAAACTATCCCTTTCCCTTAACCGATCTTCACCAAAAACAATATGTCTTGAGTACTCTACAAATCAGGGCTGTATGCAAAAAATTATTTGATTCTGTTTGAATTTTTGGCTGTTATCGTTTGCCATAGAAAAAAATCTACACACACACACACACACACACACACACACACACATTTTTCGAAAAATGACTTTTTTTCATGTTTGGAGTGTCGTACAATCAGAATCTGCAATGATCTCGAACACAATTTTTTTTTGCCATCACCATACTTTCATTTCCTTAAGGAACATGGAAGTAATTATCCCCTCCCCCTTCAACTATAATTTTCATTTATAAAAAATTACCCCCACCCCATTCAACTAGCTTCTTCATTTATAGATATATCATCTACGTTTCTACAGTGGATTATTAAGATCTTCTTATCACGATACTTTATTTATCAATATTAACTACTTTACTCTTGTTACAACAAAAAATGTTTCTGGTAAACTACCCTTTCCCCATAACCGATCTTCACCAAAATCAATAGGCTATGAGTCCTCTACAACTTAGGCACATATGTAAAAAATTATTTAATTATGTTTGAATTTACGGCAGTTATCGTTCTTCATGGAAAACATTCTCTTGTTACAACATAAAATTTTGCAGGTAAACTACCCCTTTCCTTAACCGATCTTCAACAAAATCAACAGACCTTGAGTTATCTACAATTGAGGAAGGTTTGCACAAAAATATTTGATTCTGTTTAAATGTGCGGTAGTTATCGTTCGTCATAGAAAAAATTACCGTTATTAAAACATAAAATGTTGCAGGTAAACTACCCCTTTCCCTTAACCGATCTTCACCAAAATCAACAGACATTGAGTTCTCTATAGCTCAGGAAGGTATGCAAAACATTATTTGATTATGATTGAATTTACGGCAGTTATCATTCGTCATAGAAAAAATTACCCACATTAAAACAGAAAACGTTACAGGTAAACTACACCTTTCCCTAAACCGATCTTCACCAAAAACAATAGGTCTTGAGAACTCTACAATTCATGGCTGTATGAAAACATTATTTTATTCTGTTTCAATTTGCAGCTGTTATCGTTTGCCATAGAAATTACCCTTATTAAAGCAAAAAACGTTGCAGGTAACCTACCCCTTTCCCTTAACCGATCTTCACCAAAAACGATAGATCTTGAGTACTCTACAAATCAGGGCTGTATGCAAAAACTTATTTGATTCTGTTTGAATTTGAGGCTGTTATCGTTTGCCATAGAAAATACCCTTGTTAAAACATAAAACGTTGCAGGTAAACTACCCCTTTCCCTTAACCGATCTTCACCAAAATCAACAGGACTTCAGTCTTTTACAATTGATGAACGTATGCAAAAAAATATTTGATTCTGTTTGAATGTGCGACAGTTATCGTTCGTCATAGAAAAAATTACCATTGTTAAAACATAAAATGTTGCAGGTAAACTACCCCTTTCCCTTAACCGAACTTCATCAAAATCAACAGACATTGAGTCCTCTATAGCTCAGGAAGGTATGCAAAACATTATTTGATTCTGATTGAATTTACAGCAGTTATCATTCGTCATAGAAAAAAATTACCCATGTTAAAACAAAACGTTGCTGGTAAACTACCCCTTTCCATTAACCGATCTTCAACAAAAACAATACGTCTTGAGAACTCTACAATTCAGGACTGTATGCAAAACATTATTTGATTATGTTCGAATTTGCGGCTGTTATCGTTTGCCATAGAAAATATCCTTGTTAAAACATAAAATGTTGCAGGTAAACTACCCCTTTCCCTTAACCAATCTTCACCAAAAACAATAGGTCTTAAGAACTCTTCATTTCAGAGCTGTATGCAAAAAATTATTTGATTCTGTTTGAATTGGAGGCTGTTATCGTTTGCCAAAAAAATACCCTTGTTAAAACAAAACGTTGCAGGTAAACTACCCGTTTCCCTTAACCGATCTTCACCAAAATCAACAGACATTGAGTTCTCTACAGCTCAGGAAGGTGTGCACAACATTATTTGATTCTGATTGAATTTACGGTAGTTATCATTCGTCATAGAAAATACCCTTGCTAAAACATAAAATGTTGCAGGTAAACTACCCCTTACCTTTAACCGATCTTCACCAAAAACAATACGCCTTGAGAACTCAACAATTCAGGGCTGTATGCAAAACATTATTTGATTCTGTTTGAATTTGCATCGTTATCGATTGCCATAGAAAATACCCCTGTTAAAACATAAAACATTGCAGTTAAACTACCCGTTTCCCTTAACCGATCTTCACCAAAAACAATAGGTCTTGAGAACTCTACAATTCAGGGCTGTATGCTAAACATTATTTGATTCTGTGGCTGTTATCGTTTTCCATAGAAAATATCCTTGTTAAAAAATAAAACGTTAAAAACGTATACCACCTCACGTTATCGCACTCGATTTTCACTGATAATGGAAGTCGACGGCACTGCAGAAATGTCTGGTTTTGCAGAAAACATTGGACTACGGCCAATCAGCCAGGGAAGGAATTTTAACAACAAACTACTACTTTGTTGCCGATAACGTAGTACACATAAAAAATATCTTATGGAGAACAATACATGACTTCCATGTTCTAAGATTTATATAAGATTTATATTCGAAATGAAATATTTCCATAGAAACTACTTCTTTCTACTTATTGCTTCAGCCTTAACCACAGTACTGTGGTCACTAACGTATACCACCTCACGTTTTCGCACTCGATTGTCACTGATGATGGCAGTCGATGGCACTGCCGAAAAGTCTGTTTTTTCAGAAAACATTGGACTATGGCTAAACAGCCCGGGAAGGAATTTTAACAAAGAACTACTTCTTTGTTGCCAATAACGTAGTACACATAAAAAATTCTCCCCTCTCCCTTCAACTATAATTTTCATTTATAGAAAATTACCCCCACCCCGTTCACCTAACCTCTTCATTTATAGATATTTCATCTACGTTTCTACAGTGGATTATTATGAGCTTCTTATCAAGATACTTTATTTATAAAAATTAAGTACATTACTCTTGTTAAAACAAAAAACGTTGCAGGTAAACTACCCCTTTCTCTAAACCGATCTTCACCAAAATCAATAGACCTTCAGTCCTCTACAATGCAGGGATGAATGCAAAAAAATATTTGATTCTGTTTCAAAATGCGGCAGTTATCGTTCGTCATGAAAACATTTCTCTTGTTACAACATAACATGTTTCAGGTAAACTACCCCTTTCCCTTTACCGATCTTCACCAAAATCAACAGGCCTTGAGTTCTCTACAATTTAGGATCGTATGCAAACAATCATTTGATTTTCTTTGAATTTACGGCAGTTATCGTTCGTCATAGAAAAAATTACCCTTGTTATAACATAAAAAGTTGCAGGTAAACTACCCCTTTCTCTAAACCGATCTTCACCAAAATCAATAGACCTTCAGTACTGTACAATTCAGGGCTGTATGCAAAACATTATTTGATTCTGATTGAATTTGCGGCTCTTATCGTTTTCCATAGTAAATACCCTTGTTAAAATATAAAACGTTGCCGGTAAACTACCCCTTTCCTTTAACCGACATTCAACAAAATCAACAGAGCTTGAGTTCTGTATAACTCAAAAAGGTATGCAAAAGAGTAGTTGATTCGGTTTGAATTTACGGCAATTATCGTTCGTCATAGAAAAAATTACCTTTGTTAAAACATAAAATGTTGCAGGTAAACTACCCTATTCCCTTAACCGATCTACACTAAAACCAGCAGGTCTTGAGAACTCTACAATTCAGGGCTGCATGCACAACATTTTTTGATTCTGTTTGAATTTGCGGCTGTTATCGTTTGCCAAAGAAAAAATTACCCTTGATAAGAAAAACGTTGCAGGTAAACTACCCCTTCCCGTTAACCGATCTTCACCAACAACAATATGTCTTGAGTACTCTACAAATCAGAGGTGTACGCAAAAAATTATTTGATTTTGTTTGAATTTGCGACTTTTATCGTTTGCCATAGAAAATACCCTTTTAAAACATAAAACGTTGCTGGTTAACTACCCCTTTCCCTAAACTGATCTTCACCAAAAACCATAGGTCCTGAGAACTCTACAATTCAGGTATGTATGCAAACAATTATTTGATTCTGTTTAAATTTGCGGCTTTTATCGTTTTCCATAGAAAATACTCTTGCTAAAATATAAAATGTTGCAGGTAAACTACCCCTTTCCCTTAACCGATCTTCACCAAAAACAATAGGTCTTGAGAACTCTATAATTCAGGGCTGTATGCAAAAGAGTATTTAATTCTGTTTGAATTTTCGGCTGTTATCGTTTGGCACAGAAAAAATTTACCCTTGATGAAAAAAAAACTGTTGCAGGTAAACTACCCCTTTCCCTTAACCGATCTTCACCAAAAACAATATGTCTTGAGTACTCTACAAATCAGGGCTGTATGCAAAAAATTATTTGATTCTGTTTGAATTTTTGGCTGTTATCGTTTGCCATAGAAAAAAATCTACACACACACACACACACACACACACACACACACACACACACACACACACACACACACACACACACACACACTTTTCGAAAAATGACTTTTTTTCATGTTTGGAGTGTCGTACAATCAGAATCTGCAATGATCTCGAACACAATTTTTTTTTGCCATCACCATACTTTCATTTCCTTAAGGAACATGGAAGTAATTATCCCCTCCCCCTTCAACTATAATTTTCATTTATAAAAAATTACCCCCACCCCATTCAACTAGCTTCTTCATTTATAGATATATCATCTACGTTTCTACAGTGGATTATTAAGATCTTCTTATCACGATACTTTATTTATCAATATTAAGTACTTTACTCTTGTTACAACAAAAAATGTTTCTGGTAAACTACCCTTTCCCCATAACCGATCTTCACCAAAATCAATAGGCTATGAGTCCTCTACAACTTAGGCACATATGTAAAAAATTATTTAATTATGTTTGAATTTACGGCAGTTATCGTTCTTCATGGAAAACATTCTCTTGTTACAACATAAAATTTTGCAGGTAAACTACCCCTTTCCTTAACCGATCTTCAACAAAATCAACAGACCTTGAGTTATCTACAATTGAGGAAGGTTTGCACAAAAATATTTGATTCTGTTTAAATGTGCGGTAGTTATCGTTCGTCATAGAAAAAATTACCGTTATTAAAACATAAAATGTTGCAGGTAAACTACCCCTTTCCCTTAACCGATCTTCACCAAAATCAACAGACATTGAGTTCTCTATAGCTCAGGAAGGTATGCAAAACATTATTTGATTATGATTGAATTTACGGCAGTTATCATTCGTCATAGAAAAAATTACCCACATTAAAACAGAAAACGTTACAGGTAAACTACACCTTTCCCTAAACCGATCTTCACCAAAAACAATAGGTCTTGAGAACTCTACAATTCATGGCTGTATGAAAACATTATTTTATTCTGTTTCAATTTGCAGCTGTTATCGTTTGCCATAGAAATTACCCTTATTAAAGCAAAAAACGTTGCAGGTAACCTACCCCTTTCCCTTAACCGATCTTCACCAAAAACGATAGATCTTGAGTACTCTACAAATCAGGGCTGTATGCAAAAAATTATTTGATTCTGTTTGAATTTGAGGCTGTTATCGTTTGCCATAGAAAATACCCTTGTTAAAACATAAAACGTTGCAGGTAAACTACCCCTTTCCCTTAACCGATCTTCACCAAAATCAACAGGACTTCAGTCTTTTACAATTGATGAACGTATGCAAAAAAATATTTGATTCTGTTTGAATGTGCGACAGTTATCGTTCGTCATAGAAAAAATTACCATTGTTAAAACATAAAATGTTGCAGGTAAACTACCCCTTTCCCTTAACCGAACTTCATCAAAATCAACAGACATTGAGTCCTCTATAGCTCAGGAAGGTATGCAAAACATTATTTGATTCTGATTGAATTTACAGCAGTTATCATTCGTCATAGAAAAAAATTACCCATGTTAAAACAAAACGTTGCTGGTAAACTACCCCTTTCCATTAACCGATCTTCAACAAAAACAATACGTCTTGAGAACTCTACAATTCAGGGCTGTATGCAAAACATTATTTGATTATGTTCGAATTTGCGGCTGTTATCGTTTGCCATAGAAAATATCCTTGTTAAAACATAAAATGTTGCAGGTAAACTACCCCTTTCCCTTAACCAATCTTCACCAAAAACAATAGGTCTTAAGAACTCTTCATTTCAGAGCTGTATGCAAAAAATTATTTGATTCTGTTTGAATTGGAGGCTGTTATCGTTTGCCAAAAAAATACCCTTGTTAAAACATAAAACGTTGCAGGTAAACTACCCGTTTCCCTTAACCGATCTTCACCAAAATCAACAGACATTGAGTTCTCTACAGCTCAGGAAGGTGTGCACAACATTATTTGATTCTGATTGAATTTACGGTAGTTATCATTCGTCATAGAAAATACCCTTGCTAAAACATAAAATGTTGCAGGTAAACTACCCCTTACCCTTAACCGATCTTCACCAAAAACAATACGCCTTGAGAACTCAACAATTCAGGGCTGTATGCAAAACATTATTTGATTCTGTTTGAATTTGCATCGTTATCGATTGCCATAGAAAATACCCCTGTTAAAACATAAAACATTGCAGTTAAACTACCCGTTTCCCTTAACCGATCTTCACCAAAAACAATAGGTCTTGAGAACTCTACAATTCAGGGCTGTATGCTAAACATTATTTGATTCTGCGGCTGTTATCGTTTTCCATAGAAAATACCCTTGTTAAAAAATAAAACGTTAAAAACGTATACCACCTCACGTTATCGCACTCGATTTTCACTGATAATGGAAGTCGACGGCACTGCAGAAATGTCTGGTTTTGCAGAAAACATTGGACTACGGCCAATCAGCCAGGGAAGGAATTTTAACAACAAACTACTACTTTGTTGCCGATAACGTAGTACACATAAAAAATATCTTATGGAGAACAATACATGACTTCCATGTTCTAAGATTTATATAAGATTTATATTCGAAATGAAATATTTCCATAGAAACTACTTCTTTCTACTTATTGCTTCAGCCTTAACCACAGTACTGTGGTCACTAACGTATACCACCTCACGTTTTCGCACTCGATTGTCACTGATGATGGCAGTCGATGGCACTGCCGAAAAGTCTGTTTTTTCAGAAAACATTGGACTATGGCTAAACAGCCCGGGAAGGAATTTTAACAAAGAACTACTTCTTTGTTGCCAATAACGTAGTACACATAAAAAATTCTCCCCTCTCCCTTCAACTATAATTTTCATTTATAGAAAATTACCCCCACCCCGTTCACCTAACCTCTTCATTTATAGATATTTCATCTACGTTTCTACAGTGGATTATTATGAGCTTCTTATCAAGATACTTTATTTATAAAAATTAAGTACATTACTCTTGTTAAAACAAAAAACGTTGCAGGTAAACTACCCCTTTCTCTAAACCGATCTTCACCAAAATCAATAGACCTTCAGTCCTCTACAATGCAGGGATGAATGCAAAAAAATATTTGATTCTGTTTCAAAATGCGGCAGTTATCGTTCGTCATGAAAACATTTCTCTTGTTACAACATAACATGTTTCAGGTAAACTACCCCTTTCCCTTTACCGATCTTCACCAAAATCAACAGGCCTTGAGTTCTCTACAATTTAGGATCGTATGCAAACAATCATTTGATTTTCTTTGAATTTACGGCAGTTATCGTTCGTCATAGAAAAAATTACCCTTGTTATAACATAAAAAGTTGCAGGTAAACTACCCCTTTCTCTAAACCGATCTTCACCAAAATCAATAGACCTTCAGTACTGTACAATTCAGGGCTGTATGCAAAACATTATTTGATTCTGATTGAATTTGCGGCTCTTATCGTTTTCCATAGTAAATACCCTTGTTAAAATATAAAACGTTGCCGGTAAACTACCCCTTTCCTTTAACCGACATTCAACAAAATCAACAGAGCTTGAGTTCTGTATAACTCAAAAAGGTATGCAAAAGAGTAGTTGATTCGGTTTGAATTTACGGCAATTATCGTTCGTCATAGAAAAAATTACCTTTGTTAAAACATAAAATGTTGCAGGTAAACTACCCTATTCCCTTAACCGATCTACACTAAAACCAGCAGGTCTTGAGAACTCTACAATTCAGGGCTGCATGCAAAACATTTTTTGATTCTGTTTGAATTTGCGGCTGTTATCGTTTGCCAAAGAAAAAATTACCCTTGATAAGAAAAACGTTGCAGGTAAACTACCCCTTCCCGTTAACCGATCTTCACCAACAACAATATGTCTTGAGTACTCTACAAATCAGAGGTGTACGCAAAAAATTATTTGATTTTGTTTGAATTTGCGACTTTTATCGTTTGCCATAGAAAATACCCTTTTAAAACATAAAACGTTGCTGCTGGTTAACTACCCCTTTCCCTAAACTGATCTTCACCAAAAACCATAGGTCCTGAGAACTCTACAATTCAGGTATGTATGCAAACAATTATTTGATTCTGTTTAAATTTGCGGCTTTTATCGTTTTCCATAGAAAATACTCTTGCTAAAATATAAAATGTTGCAGGTAAACTACCCCTTTCCCTTAACCGATCTTCACCAAAAACAATAGGTCTTGAGAACTCTATAATTCAGGGCTGTACGCAAAAGAGTATTTAATTCTGTTTGAATTTTCGGCTGTTATCGTTTGGCACAGAAAAAATTTACCCTTGATGAAAAAAAACTGTTGCAGGTAAACTATCCCTTTCCCTTAACCGATCTTCACCAAAAACAATATGTCTTGAGTACTCTACAAATCAGGGCTGTATGCAAAAAATTATTTGATTCTGTTTGAATTTTTGGCTGTTATCGTTTGCCATAGAAAAAAATCTACACACACACACACACACACACACACACACACACATTTTTCGAAAAATGACTTTTTTTCATGTTTGGAGTGTCGTACAATCAGAATCTGCAATGATCTCGAACACAATTTTTTTTTGCCATCACCATACTTTCATTTCCTTAAGGAACATGGAAGTAATTATCCCCTCCCCCTTCAACTATAATTTTCATTTATAAAAAATTACCCCCACCCCATTCAACTAGCTTCTTCATTTATAGATATATCATCTACGTTTCTACAGTGGATTATTAAGATCTTCTTATCACGATACTTTATTTATCAATATTAAGTACTTTACTCTTGTTACAACAAAAAATGTTTCTGGTAAACTACCCTTTCCCCATAACCGATCTTCACCAAAATCAATAGGCTATGAGTCCTCTACAACTTAGGCACATATGTAAAAAATTATTTAATTATGTTTGAATTTACGGCAGTTATCGTTCTTCATGGAAAACATTCTCTTGTTACAACATAAAATTTTGCAGGTAAACTACCCCTTTCCTTAACCGATCTTCAACAAAATCAACAGACCTTGAGTTATCTACAATTGAGGAAGGTTTGCACAAAAATATTTGATTCTGTTTAAATGTGCGGTAGTTATCGTTCGTCATAGAAAAAATTACCGTTATTAAAACATAAAATGTTGCAGGTAAACTACCCCTTTCCCTTAACCGATCTTCACCAAAATCAACAGACATTGAGTTCTCTATAGCTCAGGAAGGTATGCAAAACATTATTTGATTATGATTGAATTTACGGCAGTTATCATTCGTCATAGAAAAAATTACCCACATTAAAACAGAAAACGTTACAGGTAAACTACACCTTTCCCTAAACCGATCTTCACCAAAAACAATAGGTCTCGAGAACTCTACAATTCATGGCTGTATGAAAACATTATTTTATTCTGTTTCAATTTGCAGCTGTTATCGTTTGCCATAGAAATTACCCTTATTAAAGCAAAAAACGTTGCAGGTAACCTACCCCTTTCCCTTAACCGATCTTCACCAAAAACGATAGATCTTGAGTACTCTACAAATCAGGGCTGTATGCAAAAAATTATTTGATTCTGTTTGAATTTGAGGCTGTTATCGTTTGCCATAGAAAATACCCTTGTTAAAACATAAAACGTTGCAGGTAAACTACCCCTTTCCCTTAACCGATCTTCACCAAAATCAACAGGACTTCAGTCTTTTACAATTGATGAACGTATGCAAAAAAATATTTGATTCTGTTTGAATGTGCGACAGTTATCGTTCGTCATAGAAAAAATTACCATTGTTAAAACATAAAATGTTGCAGGTAAACTACCCCTTTCCCTTAACCGAACTTCATCAAAATCAACAGACATTGAGTCCTCTATAGCTCAGGAAGGTATGCAAAACATTATTTGATTCTGATTGAATTTACAGCAGTTATCATTCGTCATAGAAAAAAATTACCCATGTTAAAACAAAACGTTGCTGGTAAACTACCCCTTTCCATTAACCGATCTTCAACAAAAACAATACGTCTTGAGAACTCTACAATTCAGGGCTGTATGCAAAACATTATTTGATTATGTTCGAATTTGCGGCTGTTATCGTTTGCCATAGAAAATATCCTTGTTAAAACATAAAATGTTGCAGGTAAACTACCCCTTTCCCTTAACCAATCTTCACCAAAAACAATAGGTCTTAAGAACTCTTCATTTCAGAGCTGTATGCAAAAAATTATTTGATTCTGTTTGAATTGGAGGCTGTTATCGTTTGCCAAAAAAATACCCTTGTTAAAACATAAAACGTTGCAGGTAAACTACCCGTTTCCCTTAACCGATCATCACCAAAATCAACAGACATTGAGTTCTCTACAGCTCAGGAAGGTGTGCACAACATTATTTGATTCTGATTGAATTTACGGTAGTTATCATTCGTCATAGAAAATACCCTTGCTAAAACATAAAATGTTGCAGGTAAACTACCCCTTACCCTTAACCGATCTTCACCAAAAACAATAGGTCTTAAGAACTCTTCATTTCAGAGCTGTATGCAAAAAATTATTTGATTCTGTTTGAATTGGAGGCTGTTATCGTTTGCCAAAAAAATACCCTTGTTAAAACATAAAACGTTGCAGGTAAACTACCCGTTTCCCTTAACCGATCTTCACCAAAATCAACAGACATTGAGTTCTCTACAGCTCAGGAAGGTGTGCACAACATTATTTGATTCTGATTGAATTTACGGTAGTTATCATTCGTCATAGAAAATACCCTTGCTAAAACATAAAATGTTGCAGGTAAACTACCCCTTACCCTTAACCGATCTTCACCAAAAACAATACGCCTTGAGAACTCAACAATTCAGGGCTGTATGCAAAACATTATTTGATTCTGTTTGAATTTGCATCGTTATCGATTGCCATAGAAAATACCCCTGTTAAAACATAAAACATTGCAGTTAAACTACCCGTTTCCCTTAACCGATCTTCACCAAAAACAATAGGTCTTGAGAACTCTACAATTCAGGGCTGTATGCTAAACATTATTTGATTCTGCGGCTGTTATCGTTTTCCATAGAAAATACCCTTGTTAAAAAATAAAACGTTAAAAACGTATACCACCTCACGTTATCGCACTCGATTTTCACTGATAATGGAAGTCGACGGCACTGCAGAAATGTCTGGTTTTGCAGAAAACATTGGACTACGGCCAATCAGCCAGGGAAGGAATTTTAACAACAAACTACTACTTTGTTGCCGATAACGTAGTACACATAAAAAATATCTTATGGAGAACAATACATGACTTCCATGTTCTAAGATTTATATAAGATTTATATTCGAAATGAAATATTTCCATAGAAACTACTTCTTTCTACTTATTGCTTCAGCCTTAACCACAGTACTGTGGTCACTAACGTATACCACCTCACGTTTTCGCACTCGATTGTCACTGATGATGGCAGTCGATGGCACTGCCGAAAAGTCTGTTTTTTCAGAAAACATTGGACTATGGCTAAACAGCCCGGGAAGGAATTTTAACAAAGAACTACTTCTTTGTTGCCAATAACGTAGTACACATAAAAAATTCTCCCCTCTCCCTTCAACTATAATTTTCATTTATAGAAAATTACCCCCACCCCGTTCACCTAACCTCTTCATTTATAGATATTTCATCTACGTTTCTACAGTGGATTATTATGAGCTTCTTATCAAGATACTTTATTTATAAAAATTAAGTACATTACTCTTGTTAAAACAAAAAACGTTGCAGGTAAACTACCCCTTTCTCTAAACCGATCTTCACCAAAATCAATAGACCTTCAGTCCTCTACAATGCAGGGATGAATGCAAAAAAATATTTGATTCTGTTTCAAAATGCGGCAGTTATCGTTCGTCATGAAAACATTTCTCTTGTTACAACATAACATGTTTCAGGTAAACTACCCCTTTCCCTTTACCGATCTTCACCAAAATCAACAGGCCTTGAGTTCTCTACAATTTAGGATCGTATGCAAACAATCATTTGATTTTCTTTGAATTTACGGCAGTTATCGTTCGTCATAGAAAAAATTACCCTTGTTATAACATAAAAAGTTGCAGGTAAACTACCCCTTTCTCTAAACCGATCTTCACCAAAATCAATAGACCTTCAGTACTGTACAATTCAGGGCTGTATGCAAAACATTATTTGATTCTGATTGAATTTGCGGCTCTTATCGTTTTCCATAGTAAATACCCTTGTTAAAATATAAAACGTTGCCGGTAAACTACCCCTTTCCTTTAACCGACATTCAACAAAATCAACAGAGCTTGAGTTCTGTATAACTCAAAAAGGTATGCAAAAGAGTAGTTGATTCGGTTTGAATTTACGGCAATTATCGTTCGTCATAGAAAAAATTACCTTTGTTAAAACATAAAATGTTGCAGGTAAACTACCCTATTCCCTTAACCGATCTACACTAAAACCAGCAGGTCTTGAGAACTCTACAATTCAGGGCTGCATGCAAAACATTTTTTGATTCTGTTTGAATTTGCGGCTGTTATCGTTTGCCAAAGAAAAAATTACCCTTGATAAGAAAAACGTTGCAGGTAAACTACCCCTTCCCGTTAACCGATCTTCACCAACAACAATATGTCTTGAGTACTCTACAAATCAGAGGTGTACGCAAAAAATTATTTGATTTTGTTTGAATTTGCGACTTTTATCGTTTGCCATAGAAAATACCCTTTTAAAACATAAAACGTTGCTGCTGGTTAACTACCCCTTTCCCTAAACTGATCTTCACCAAAAACCATAGGTCCTGAGAACTCTACAATTCAGGTATGTATGCAAACAATTATTTGATTCTGTTTAAATTTGCGGCTTTTATCGTTTTCCATAGAAAATACTCTTGCTAAAATATAAAATGTTGCAGGTAAACTACCCCTTTCCCTTAACCGATCTTCACCAAAAACAATAGGTCTTGAGAACTCTATAATTCAGGGCTGTATGCAAAAGAGTATTTAATTCTGTTTGAATTTTCGGCTGTTATCGTTTGGCACAGAAAAAATTTACCCTTGATGAAAAAAAACTGTTGCAGGTAAACTATCCCTTTCCCTTAACCGATCTTCACCAAAAACAATATGTCTTGAGTACTCTACAAATCAGGGCTGTATGCAAAAAATTATTTGATTCTGTTTGAATTTTTGGCTGTTATCGTTTGCCATAGAAAAAAATCTACACACACACACACACACACACACACACACACACATTTTTCGAAAAATGACTTTTTTTCATGTTTGGAGTGTCGTACAATCAGAATCTGCAATGATCTCGAACACAATTTTTTTTTGCCATCACCATACTTTCATTTCCTTAAGGAACATGGAAGTAATTATCCCCTCCCCCTTCAACTATAATTTTCATTTATAAAAAATTACCCCCACCCCATTCAACTAGCTTCTTCATTTATAGATATATCATCTACGTTTCTACAGTGGATTATTAAGATCTTCTTATCACGATACTTTATTTATCAATATTAAGTACTTTACTCTTGTTACAACAAAAAATGTTTCTGGTAAACTACCCTTTCCCCATAACCGATCTTCACCAAAATCAATAGGCTATGAGTCCTCTACAACTTAGGCACATATGTAAAAAATTATTTAATTATGTTTGAATTTACGGCAGTTATCGTTCTTCATGGAAAACATTCTCTTGTTACAACATAAAATTTTGCAGGTAAACTACCCCTTTCCTTAACCGATCTTCAACAAAATCAACAGACCTTGAGTTATCTACAATTGAGGAAGGTTTGCACAAAAATATTTGATTCTGTTTAAATGCGCGGTAGTTATCGTTCGTCATAGAAAAAATTACCGTTATTAAAACATAAAATGTTGCAGGTAAACTACCCCTTTCCCTTAACCGATCTTCACCAAAATCAACAGACATTGAGTTCTCTATAGCTGAGGAAGGTATGCAAAACATTATTTGATTATGATTGAATTTACGGCAGTTATCATTCGTCATAGAAAAAATTACCCACATTAAAACAGAAAACGTTACAGGTAAACTACACCTTTCCCTAAACCGATCTTCACCAAAAACAATAGGTCTTGAGAACTCTACAATTCATGGCTGTATGAAAACATTATTTTATTCTGTTTCAATTTGCAGCTGTTATCGTTTGCCATAGAAATTACCCTTATTAAAGCAAAAAACATTGCAGGTAACCTACCCCTTTCCCTTAACCGATCTTCACCAAAAACGATAGATCTTGAGTACTCTACAAATCAGGGCTGTATGCAAAAAATTATTTGATTCTGTTTGAATTTGAGGCTGTTATCGTTTGCCATAGAAAATACCCTTGTTAAAACATAAAACGTTGCAGGTAAACTACCCCTTTCCCTTAACCGATCTTCACCAAAATCAACAGGACTTCAGTCTTTTACAATTGATGAACGTATGCAAAAAAATATTTGATTCTGTTTGAATGTGCGACAGTTATCGTTCGTCATAGAAAAAATTACCATTGTTAAAACATAAAATGTTGCAGGTAAACTACCCCTTTCCCTTAACCGAACTTCATCAAAATCAACAGACATTGAGTCCTCTATAGCTCAGGAAGGTATGCAAAACATTATTTGATTCTGATTGAATTTACAGCAGTTATCATTCGTCATAGAAAAAAATTACCCATGTTAAAACAAAACGTTGCTGGTAAACTACCCCTTTCCATTAACCGATCTTCAACAAAAACAATACGTCTTGAGAACTCTACAATTCAGGGCTGTATGCAAAACATTATTTGATTATGTTCGAATTTGCGGCTGTTATCGTTTGCCATAGAAAATATCCTTGTTAAAACATAAAATGTTGCAGGTAAACTACCCCTTTCCCTTAACCAATCTTCACCAAAAACAATAGGTCTTAAGAACTCTTCATTTCAGAGCTGTATGCAAAAAATTATTTGATTCTGTTTGAATTGGAGGCTGTTATCGTTTGCCAAAAAAATACCCTTGTTAAAACATAAAACGTTGCAGGTAAACTACCCGTTTCCCTTAACCGATCATCACCAAAATCAACAGACATTGAGTTCTCTACAGCTCAGGAAGGTGTGCACAACATTATTTGATTCTGATTGAATTTACGGTAGTTATCATTCGTCATAGAAAATACCCTTGCTAAAACATAAAATGTTGCAGGTAAACTACCCCTTACCCTTAACCGATCTTCACCAAAAACAATACGCCTTGAGAACTCAACAATTCAGGGCTGTATGCAAAACATTATTTGATTCTGTTTGAATTTGCATCGTTATCGATTGCCATAGAAAATACCCCTGTTAAAACATAAAACATTGCAGTTAAACTACCCGTTTCCCTTAACCGATCTTCACCAAAAACAATAGGTCTTGAGAACTCTACAATTCAGGGCTGTATGCTAAACATTATTTGATTCTGCGGCTGTTATCGTTTTCCATAGAAAATACCCTTGTTAAAAAATAAAACGTTAAAAACGTATACCACCTCACGTTATCGCACTCGATTTTCACTGATAATGGAAGTCGACGGCACTGCAGAAATGTCTGGTTTTGCAGAAAACATTGGACTACGGCCAATCAGCCAGGGAAGGAATTTTAACAACAAACTACTACTTTGTTGCCGATAACGTAGTACACTTAAAAAATATCTTATGGAGAACAATACATGACTTCCATGTTCTAAGATTTATATAAGATTTATATTCGAAATGAAATATTTCCATAGAAACTACTTCTTTCTACTTATTGCTTCAGCCTTAACCACAGTACTGTGGTCACTAACGTATACCACCTCACGTTTTCGCACACGATTGTCACTGATGATGGCAGTCGATGGCACTGCCGAAAAGTCTGTTTTTTCAGAAAACATTGGACTATGGCTAAACAGCCCGGGAAGGAATTTTAACAAAGAACTACTTCTTTGTTGCCAATAACGTAGTACACATAAAAAATTCTCCCCTCTCCCTTCAACTATAATTTTCATTTATAGAAAATTACCCCCACCCCGTTCACCTAACCTCTTCATTTATAGATATTTCATCTACGTTTCTACAGTGGATTATTATGAGCTTCTTATCAAGATACTTTATTTATAAAAATTAAGTACATTACTCTTGTTAAAACAAAAAACGTTGCAGGTAAACTACCCCTTTCTCTAAACCGATCTTCACCAAAATCAATAGACCTTCAGTCCTCTACAATGCAGGGATGAATGCAAAAAAATATTTGATTCTGTTTCAAAATGCGGCAGTTATCGTTCGTCATGAAAACATTTCTCTTGTTACAACATAACATGTTTCAGGTAAACTACCCCTTTCCCTTTACCGATCTTCACCAAAATCAACAGGCCTTGAGTTCTCTACAATTTAGGATCGTATGCAAACAATCATTTGATTTTCTTTGAATTTACGGCAGTTATCGTTCGTCATAGAAAAAATTACCCTTGTTATAACATAAAAAGTTGCAGGTAAACTACCCCTTTCTCTAAACCGATCTTCACCAAAATCAATAGACCTTCAGTACTGTACAATTCAGGGCTGTATGCAAAACATTATTTGATTCTGATTGAATTTGCGGCTCTTATCGTTTTCCATAGTAAATACCCTTGTTAAAATATAAAACGTTGCCGGTAAACTACCCCTTTCCTTTAACCGACATTCAACAAAATCAACAGAGCTTGAGTTCTGTATAACTCAAAAAGGTATGCAAAAGAGTAGTTGATTCGGTTTGAATTTACGGCAATTATCGTTCGTCATAGAAAAAATTACCTTTGTTAAAACATAAAATGTTGCAGGTAAACTACCCTATTCCCTTAACCGATCTACACTAAAACCAGCAGGTCTTGAGAACTCTACAATTCAGGGCTGCATGCAAAACATTTTTTGATTCTGTTTGAATTTGCGGCTGTTATCGTTTGCCAAAGAAAAAATTACCCTTGATAAGAAAAACGTTGCAGGTAAACTACCCCTTCCCGTTAACCGATCTTCACCAACAACAATATGTCTTGAGTACTCTACAAATCAGAGGTGTACGCAAAAAATTATTTGATTTTGTTTGAATTTGCGACTTTTATCGTTTGGCACAGAAAAAATTTACCCTTGATGAAAAAAAACTGTTGCAGGTAAACTACCCCTTTCCCTTAACCGATCTTCACCAAAAACAATATGTCTTGAGTACTCTACAAATCAGGGCTGTATGCAAAAAATTATTTGATTCTGTTTGAATTTTTGGCTGTTATCGTTTGCCATAGAAAAAAATCTACACACACACACACACACACACACACACACATTTTTCGAAAAATGACTTTTTTTCATGTTTGGAGTGTCGTACAATCAGAATCTGCAATGATCTCGAACACAATTTTTTTTTGCCATCACCATACTTTCATTTCCTTAAGGAACATGGAAGTAATTATCCCCTCCCCCTTCAACTATAATTTTCATTTATAAAAAATTACCCCCACCCCATTCAACTAGCTTCTTCATTTATAGATATATCATCTACGTTTCTACAGTGGATTATTAAGATCTTCTTATCACGATACTTTATTTATCAATATTAAGTACTTTACTCTTGTTACAACAAAAAATGTTTCTGGTAAACTACCCTTTCCCCATAACCGATCTTCACCAAAATCAATAGGCTATGAGTCCTCTACAACTTAGGCACATATGTAAAAAATTATTTAATTATGTTTGAATTTACGGCAGTTATCGTTCTTCATGGAAAACATTCTCTTGTTACAACATAAAATTTTGCAGGTAAACTACCCCTTTCCTTAACCGATCTTCAACAAAATCAACAGACCTTGAGTTATCTACAATTGAGGAAGGTTTGCACAAAAATATTTGATTCTGTTTAAATGTGCGGTAGTTATCGTTCGTCATAGAAAAAATTACCGTTATTAAAACATAAAATGTTGCAGGTAAACTACCCCTTTCCCTTAACCGATCTTCACCAAAATCAACAGACATTGAGTTCTCTATAGCTCAGGAAGGTATGCAAAACATTATTTGATTATGATTGAATTTACGGCAGTTATCATTCGTCATAGAAAAAATTACCCACATTAAAACAGAAAACGTTACAGGTAAACTACACCTTTCCCTAAACCGATCTTCACCAAAAACAATAGGTCTTGAGAACTCTACAATTCATGGCTGTATGAAAACATTATTTTATTCTGTTTCAATTTGCAGCTGTTATCGTTTGCCATAGAAATTACCCTTATTAAAGCAAAAAACGTTGCAGGTAACCTACCCCTTTCCCTTAACCGATCTTCACCAAAAACGATAGATCTTGAGTACTCTACAAATCAGGGCTGTATGCAAAAAATTATTTGATTCTGTTTGAATTTGAGGCTGTTATCGTTTGCCATAGAAAATACCCTTGTTAAAACATAAAACGTTGCAGGTAAACTACCCCTTTCCCTTAACCGATCTTCACCAAAATCAACAGGACTTCAGTCTTTTACAATTGATGAACGTATGCAAAAAAATATTTGATTCTGTTTGAATGTGCGACAGTTATCGTTCGTCATAGAAAAAATTACCATTGTTAAAACATAAAATGTTGCAGGTAAACTACCCCTTTCCCTTAACCGAACTTCATCAAAATCAACAGACATTGAGTCCTCTATAGCTCAGGAAGGTATGCAAAACATTATTTGATTCTGATTGAATTTACAGCAGTTATCATTCGTCATAGAAAAAAATTACCCATGTTAAAACAAAACGTTGCTGGTAAACTACCCCTTTCCATTAACCGATCTTCAACAAAAACAATACGTCTTGAGAACTCTACAATTCAGGGCTGTATGCAAAACATTATTTGATTATGTTCGAATTTGCGGCTGTTATCGTTTGCCATAGAAAATATCCTTGTTAAAACATAAAATGTTGCAGGTAAACTACCCCTTTCCCTTAACCAATCTTCACCAAAAACAATAGGTCTTAAGAACTCTTCATTTCAGAGCTGTATGCAAAAAATTATTTGATTCTGTTTGAATTGGAGGCTGTTATCGTTTGCCAAAAAAATACCCTTGTTAAAACATAAAACGTTGCAGGTAAACTACCCGTTTCCCTTAACCGATCATCACCAAAATCAACAGACATTGAGTTCTCTACAGCTCAGGAAGGTGTGCACAACATTATTTGATTCTGATTGAATTTACGGTAGTTATCATTCGTCATAGAAAATACCCTTGCTAAAACATAAAATGTTGCAGGTAAACTACCCCTTACCCTTAACCGATCTTCACCAAAAACAATACGCCTTGAGAACTCAACAATTCAGGGCTGTATGCAAAACATTATTTGATTCTGTTTGAATTTGCATCGTTATCGATTGCCATAGAAAATACCCCTGTTAAAACATAAAACATTGCAGTTAAACTACCCGTTTCCCTTAACCGATCTTCACCAAAAACAATAGGTCTTGAGAACTCTACAATTCAGGGCTGTATGCTAAACATTATTTGATTCTGCGGCTGTTATCGTTTTCCATAGAAAATACCCTTGTTAAAAAATAAAACGTTAAAAACGTATACCACCTCACGTTATCGCACTCGATTTTCACTGATAATGGAAGTCGACGGCACTGCAGAAATGTCTGGTTTTGCAGAAAACATTGGACTACGGCCAATCAGCCAGGGAAGGAATTTTAACAACAAACTACTACTTTGTTGCCGATAACGTAGTACACATAAAAAATATCTTATGGAGAACAATACATGACTTCCATGTTCTAAGATTTATATAAGATTTATATTCGAAATGAAATATTTCCATAGAAACTACTTCTTTCTACTTATTGCTTCAGCCTTAACCACAGTACTGTGGTCACTAACGTATACCACCTCACGTTTTCGCACACGATTGTCACTGATGATGGCAGTCGATGGCACTGCCGAAAAGTCTGTTTTTTCAGAAAACATTGGACTATGGCTAAACAGCCCGGGAAGGAATTTTAACAAAGAACTACTTCTTTGTTGCCAATAACGTAGTACACATAAAAAATTCTCCCCTCTCCCTTCAACTATAATTTTCATTTATAGAAAATTACCCCCACCCCGTTCACCTAACCTCTTCATTTATAGATATTTCATCTACGTTTCTACAGTGGATTATTATGAGCTTCTTATCAAGATACTTTATTTATAAAAATTAAGTACATTACTCTTGTTAAAACAAAAAACGTTGCAGGTAAACTACCCCTTTCTCTAAACCGATCTTCACCAAAATCAATAGACCTTCAGTCCTCTACAATGCAGGGATGAATGCAAAAAAATATTTGATTCTGTTTCAAAATGCGGCAGTTATCGTTCGTCATGAAAACATTTCTCTTGTTACAACATAACATGTTTCAGGTAAACTACCCCTTTCCCTTTACCGATCTTCACCAAAATCAACAGGCCTTGAGTTCTCTACAATTTAGGATCGTATGCAAACAATCATTTGATTTTCTTTGAATTTACGGCAGTTATCGTTCGTCATAGAAAAAATTACCCTTGTTATAACATAAAAAGTTGCAGGTAAACTACCCCTTTCTCTAAACCGATCTTCACCAAAATCAATAGACCTTCAGTACTGTACAATTCAGGGCTGTATGCAAAACATTATTTGATTCTGATTGAATTTGCGGCTCTTATCGTTTTCCATAGTAAATACCCTTGTTAAAATATAAAACGTTGCCGGTAAACTACCCCTTTCCTTTAACCGACATTCAACAAAATCAACAGAGCTTGAGTTCTGTATAACTCAAAAAGGTATGCAAAAGAGTAGTTGATTCGGTTTGAATTTACGGCAATTATCGTTCGTCATAGAAAAAATTACCTTTGTTAAAACATAAAATGTTGCAGGTAAACTACCCTATTCCCTTAACCGATCTACACTAAAACCAGCAGGTCTTGAGAACTCTACAATTCAGGGCTGCATGCAAAACATTTTTTGATTCTGTTTGAATTTGCGGCTGTTATCGTTTGCCAAAGAAAAAATTACCCTTGATAAGAAAAACGTTGCAGGTAAACTACCCCTTCCCGTTAACCGATCTTCACCAACAACAATATGTCTTGAGTACTCTACAAATCAGAGGTGTACGCAAAAAATTATTTGATTTTGTTTGAATTTGCGACTTTTATCGTTTGCCATAGAAAATACCCTTTTAAAACATAAAACGTTGCTGCTGGTTAACTACCCCTTTCCCTAAACTGATCTTCACCAAAAACCATAGGTCCTGAGAACTCTACAATTCAGGTATGTATGCAAACAATTATTTGATTCTGTTTAAATTTGCGGCTTTTATCGTTTTCCATAGAAAATACTCTTGCTAAAATATAAAATGTTGCAGGTAAACTACCCCTTTCCCTTAACCGATCTTCACCAAAAACAATAGGTCTTGAGAACTCTATAATTCAGGGCTGTATGCAAAAGAGTATTTAATTCTGTTTGAATTTTCGGCTGTTATCGTTTGGCACAGAAAAAATTTACCCTTGATGAAAAAAAACTGTTGCAGGTAAACTACCCCTTTCCCTTAACCGATCTTCACCAAAAACAATATGTCTTGAGTACTCTACAAATCAGGGCTGTATGCAAAAAATTATTTGATTCTGTTTGAATTTTTGGCTGTTATCGTTTGCCATAGAAAAAAATCTACACACACACACACACACACACACACACACACACACACACACACACATTTTTCGAAAAATGACTTTTTTTCATGTTTGGAGTGTCGTACAATCAGAATCTGCAATGATCTCGAACACAATTTTTTTTTGCCATCACCATACTTTCATTTCCTTAAGGAACATGGAAGTAATTATCCCCTCCCCCTTCAACTATAATTTTCATTTATAAAAAATTACCCCCACCCCATTCAACTAGCTTCTTCATTTATAGATATATCATCTACGTTTCTACAGTGGATTATTAAGATCTTCTTATCACGATACTTTATTTATCAATATTAAGTACTTTACTCTTGTTACAACAAAAAATGTTTCTGGTAAACTACCCTTTCCCCATAACCGATCTTCACCAAAATCAATAGGCTATGAGTCCTCTACAACTTAGGCACATATGTAAAAAATTATTTAATTATGTTTGAATTTACGGCAGTTATCGTTCTTCATGGAAAACATTCTCTTGTTACAACATAAAATTTTGCAGGTAAACTACAACTTTCCTTAACCGATCTTCAACAAAATCAACAGACCTTGAGTTATCTACAATTGAGGAAGGTTTGCACAAAAATATTTGATTCTGTTTAAATGTGCGATAGTTATCGTTCGTCATAGAAAAAATTACCGTTATTAAAACATAAAATGTTGCAGGTAAACTACCCCTTTCCCTTAACCGATCTTCACCAAAATCAACAGACATTGAGTTCTCTATAGCTCAGGAAGGTATGCAAAACATTATTTGATTATGATTGAATTTACGGCAGTTATCATTCGTCATAGAAAAAATTACCCACATTAAAACAGAAAACGTTACAGGTAAACTACACCTTTCCCTAAACCGATCTTCACCAAAAACAATAGGTCTTGAGAACTCTACAATTCATGGCTGTATGAAAACATTATTTTATTCTGTTTCAATTTGCAGCTGTTATCGTTTGCCATAGAAATTACCCTTATTAAAGCAAAAAACGTTGCAGGTAACCTACCCCTTTCCCTTAACCGATCTTCACCAAAAACGATAGATCTTGAGTACTCTACAAATCAGGGCTGTATGCAAAAAATTATTTGATTCTGTTTGAATTTGAGGCTGTTATCGTTTGCCATAGAAAATACCCTTGTTAAAACATAAAACGTTGCAGGTAAACTACCCCTTTCCCTTAACCGATCTTCACCAAAATCAACAGGACTTCAGTCTTTTACAATTGATGAACGTATGCAAAAAAATATTTGATTCTGTTTGAATGTGCGACAGTTATCGTTCGTCATAGAAAAAATTACCATTGTTAAAACATAAAATGTTGTAGGTAAACTACCCCTTTCCCTTAACCGAACTTCATCAAAATCAACAGACATTGAGTCCTCTATAGCTCAGGAAGGTATGCAGCAAAACATTATTTGATTCTGATTGAATTTACAGCAGTTATCATTCGTCATAGAAAAAAATTACCCATGTTAAAACAAAACGTTGCTGGTAAACTACCCCTTTCCATTAACCGATCTTCAACAAAAACAATACGTCTTGAGAACTCTACAATTCAGGGCTGTATGAAAAACATTATTTGATTATGTTCGAATTTGCGGCTGTTATCGTTTGCCATAGAAAATATCCTTGTTAAAACATAAAACGTTGCAGGTAAACTACCCCTTTCCCTTAACCAATCTTCACCAAAAACAATAGGTCTTAAGAACTCTTCATTTCAGAGCTGTATGCAAAAAATTATTTGATTCTGTTTGAATTTGAGGCTGTTATCGTTTGCCAAAAAAATACCCTTGTTAAAACATAAAACGTTGCAGGTAAACTACCCGTTTCCCTTAACCGATCTTCACCAAAATCAACAGACATTGAGTTCTCTACAGCTCAGGAAGGTGTGCACAACATTATTTGATTCTGATTGAATTTACGGTAGTTATCATTCGTCATAGAAAATACCCTTGCTAAAACATAAAATGTTGCAGGTAAACTACCCCTTACCCTTAACCGATCTTCACCAAAAACAATACGCCTTGAGAACTCTACAATTCAGGGCCGTATGCAAAACATTATTTGATTCTGTTTGAATTTGCATCGTTATCGATTGCCATAGAAAATACCCCTGTTAAAACATAAAACGTTGCAGTTAAACTACCCGTTTCCCTTAACCGATCTTCACCAAAAACAATAGGTCTTGAGAACTCTACAATTCAGGGCTGTATGCTAAACATTATTTGATTCTGCGGCTGTTATCGTTTTCCATAGAAAATACCCTTGTTAATAAATAAAACGTTAAAAACGTATACCACCTCACGTTATCGCACTCGATTTTCACTGATAATGGAAGTCGACGGCACTGCCGAAATGTCTGGTTTTGCAGAAAACATTGGACTACGGCCAATCAGCCAGGGAAGGAATTTTAACAACAAACTACTACTTTGTTGCCGATAACGTAGTACACATAAAAAATATCTTATGGAGAACAATACATGACTTCCATGTTCTAAGATTTATATTCGAAATGAAATATTTCCATAGAAACTACTTCTTTCTACTTATTGCTTCAGCCTTAACCACAGCACTGTGGTCACTAACGTATACCACCTCACGTTTTCGCACTCGATTGTCACTGATGATGGCAGTCGATGGCACTGCCGAAAAGTCTGTTTTTTCAGAAAACATTGGACTATGGCTAAACAGCCCGGGAAAGAATTTTAACAAAGAACTACTTCTTTGTTGCCAATAACGTAGTACACATAAAAAATTCTCCCCTCTCCCTTCAACTATAATTTTCATTTATAGAAAATTACCCCCACCCCGTTCACCTAACCTCTTCATTTATAGATATTTCATCTACGTTTCTACAGTGGATTATTATGAGCTTCTTATCAAGATACTTTATTTATAAAAATTAAGTACTTTACTCTTGTTAAAACAAAAAACGTTGCAGGTAAACTACCCCTTTCTCTAAACCGATCTTCACCAAAATCAATAGACCTTCAGTCCTCTACAATGCAGGGATGAATGCAAAAAAATATTTGATTCTGTTTCAAAATGCGGCAGTTATCGTTCGTCATGAAAACATTTCTCTTGTTACAACATAACATGTTTCAGGTAAACTACCCCTTTCCCTTTACCGATCTTCACCAAAATCAACAGGCCTTGAGTTCTCTACAATTTAGGATCGTATGCAAACAATCATTTGATTTTCTTTGAATTTACGGCAGTTATCGTTCGTCATAGAAAAAATTACCCTTGTTATAACATAAAAAGTTGCAGGTAAACTACCCCTTTCTCTAAACCGATCTTCACCAAAATCAATAGACCTTCAGTACTGTACAATTCAGGGCTGTATGCAAAACATTATTTGATTCTGATTGAATTTGCGGCTCTTATCGTTTTCCATAGTAAATACCCTTGTTAAAATATAAAACGTTGCCAGTAAACTACCCCTTTCCTTTAACCGACCTTCAACAAAATCAACAGAGCTTGAGTTCTGTATAACTCAAAAAGGTATGCAAAAGAGTAGTTGATTCGGTTTGAATTTACGGCAATTATCGTTCGTCATAGAAAAAATTACCTTTTTAAAACATAAAATGTTGCAGGTAAACTACCCTATTCCCTTAACCGATCTACACTAAAACCAGCAGGTCTTGAGAACTCTACAATTCAGGGCTGCATGCAAAACATTTTTTGATTCTGTTTGAATTTGCGGCTGTTATCGTTTGCCAAAGAAAAAATTACCCTTGATAAGAAAAACGTTGCAGGTAAACTACCCCTTCCCGTTAACCGATCTTCACCAAAAACAATATGTCTTGAGTACTCTACAAATCAGAGGTGTACGCAAAAAATTATTTTATTTTGTTTGAATTTGCGACTTTTATCGTTTGCCATAGAAAATACCCTTTTAAAACATAAAACGTTGCTGGTTAACTACCCCTTTCCCTAAACTGATCTTCACCAAAAACCATAGGTCCTGAGAACTCTACAATTCAGGGATGTATGCAAACAATTATTTGATTCTGTTTAAATTTGCGGCTTTTATCGTTTTCCATAGAAAATACTCTTGCTAAAATATAAAATGTTGCAGGTAAACTACCCCTTTCCCTTAACCGATCTTCACCAAAAACAATAGGTCTTGAGAACTCTATAATTCAGGGCTGTATGCAAAAGAGTATTTAATTCTGTTTGAATTTTCGGCTGTTATCGTTTGGCACAGAAAAAATTTACCCTTGATGAAAAAAAAACTGTTGCAGGTAAACTACCCCTTTCCCTTAACCGATCTTCACCAAAAACAATAGACCTTCAGTACTGTACAATTCAGGGCTGTATGCAAAACATTATTTGATTCTGATTGAATTTGCGGCTCTTATCGTTTTCCATAGTAAATACCCTTGTTAAAATATAAAACGTTGCCGGTAAACTACCCCTTTCCTTTAACCGACCTTCAACAAAATCAACAGAGCTTGAGTTCTGTATAACTCAAAAAGGTATGCAAAAGAGTAGTTGATTCGGTTTGAATTTACGGCAATTATCGTTCGTCATAGAAAAAATTACCTTTGTTAAAACATAAAATGTTGCAGGTAAACTACCCTATTCCCTTAACCGATCTACACTAAAACCAGCAGGTCTTGAGAACTCTACAATTCAGGGCTGCATGCAAAACATTTTTTGATTCTGTTTGAATTTGCGGCTGTTATCGTTTGCCAAAGAAAAAATTACCCTTGATAAGAAAAACGTTGCAGGTAAACTACCCCTTCCCGTTAACCGATCTTCACCAACAACAATATGTCTTGAGTACTCTACAAGTCAGAGGTGTACGCAAAAAATTATTTGATTTTGTTTGAATTTGCGACTTTTATCGTTTGCCATAGAAAATACCCTTTTAAAACATAAAACGTTGCTGGTTAACTACCCCTTTCCCTAAACTGATCTTCACCAAAAACCATAGGTCCTGAGAACTCTACAATTCAGGTATGTATGCAAACAATTATTTGATTCTGTTTAAATTTGCGGCTTTTATCGTTTTCCATAGAAAATACTCTTGCTAAAATATAAAATGTTGCAGGTAAACTACCCCTTTCCCTTAACCGATCTTCACCAAAAACAATAGGTCTTGAGAACTCTATAATTCAGGGCTGTATGCAAAAGAGTATTTAATTCTGTTTGAATTTTCGGCTGTTATCGTTTGGCACAGAAAAAATTTACCCTTGATGAAAAAAAAACTGTTGCAGGTAAACTACCCCTTTCCCTTGAACGATCTTCACCAAAAACAATATGTCTTGAGTACTCTACAAATCAGGGCTGTATGCAAAAAATTATTTGATTCTGTATGAATTTTTGGCTGTTATCGTTTGCCATAGAAAAAAATCTACACACACACACACACACACACACACACACACACACACACACACATTTTTCGAAAAATGACTTTTTTTCATGTTTGGAGTGTCGTACAATCAGAATCTGCAATGATCTCGAACACAATTTTTTTTTGCCATCACCATACTTTCATTTCCTTAAGGAACATGGAAGTAATTATCCCCTCCCCCTTCAACTATAATTTTCATTTATAAAAAATTACCCCCACCCCATTCAACTAGCTTCTTCATTTATAGATATATCATCTACGTTTCTACAGTGGATTATTAAGATCTTCTTATCACGATACTTTATTTATCAATATTAAGTACTTAACTCTTGTTACAACAAAAAATGTTTCTGGTAAACTACCCTTTCCCAGTAACCGATCTTCACCAAAATCAATAGGCTATGAGTCCTCTACAACTTAGGCACATATGTAAAAAATTATTTAATTATGTTTGAATTTACGGCAGTTATCGTTCTTCATGGAAAACATTCTCTTGTTACAACATAAAATTTTGCAGGTAAACTACCCCTTTCCTTAACGGATCTTCAACAAAATCAACAGACCTTGAGTTATCTACAATTGAGGAAGGTTTGCACAAAAATATTTGATTCTGTTTAAATGTGCGGTAGTTATCGTTCGTCATAGAAAAAATTGCCGTTATTAAAACATAAAATGTTGCAGGTAAACTACCCCTTTCCCTTAACCGATCTTCACCAAAATCAACAGACATTGAGTTCTCTATATCTCAGGAAGGTATGCAAAACATTATTTGATTATGATTGAATTTACGGCAGTTATCATTCGTCATAGAAAAAATTACCCACATTACAACAGAAAACGTTACAGGTAAACTACACCTTTCCCTAAACCGATATTCACCAAAAACAATAGGTCTTGAGAACTCTACAATTCATGGCTGTATGAAAACATTATTTTATTCTGTTTCAATTTGCAGCTGTTATCGTTTGCCATAGAAATTACCCTTATTAAAACAAAAAACGTTGCAGGTAACCTACCCCTTTCCCTTAACCGATCTTCACCAAAAACGATAGATCTTGAGTACTCTACAAATCAGGGCTGTATGCAAAAAGTATTTGATTCTGTTTGAATTTGAGGCTGTTATCGTTTGCCATAGAAAATACCCTTGTTAAAACATAAAACGTTGCAGGTAAACTACCCCTTTCCCTTAACCGATCTTCACCAAAATCAACAGGACTTCAGTCTTTTACAATTGATGAACGTATGCAAAAAAATATTTGATTCTGTTTGAATGTGCGACAGTTATCGTTCGTCATAGAAAAAATTACCATTGTTAAAACATAAAATGTTGCAGGTAAACTACCCCTTTCCCTTAACCGAACTTCACCAAAATCAACAGATATTGAGTCCTCTATAGCTCAGGAAGGTATGCAAAACATTATTTGATTCTGATTGAATTACAGCAGTTAACATTCGTCATAGAAAAAAATTACCCACGTTAAAACAAAACGTTGCTGGTAAACTACCCCTTTCCATTATCCGATCTTCAACAAAAACAATACGTCTTGAGAACTCTACAATTCAGGGCTGTATGCAAAACATTATTTGATTATGTTCGAATTTGCGGCTGTTATCGTTTGCCATAGAAAATATCCTTGTTAAAACATAAAACGTTGCAGGTAAACTACCCCTTTCCCTTAACCAATCTTCACCAAAAACAATAGGTCTTAAGAACTCTTCATTTCAGAGCTGTATGCAAAAAATTATTTGATTCTGTTTGAATTTGAGGCTGTTATCGTTTGCCATAGAAAATACCCTTGTTAAAACATAAAACGTTGCAGGTAAACTACCCGTTTCCCTTAACCGATCTTCACCAAAATCAACAGACATTGAGTTCTCTACAGCTCAGGAAGGTGTGCACAACATTATTTGATTCTGATTGAATTTACGGTAGTTATCATTCGTCATAGAAAATACCCTTGCTAAAACATAAAATGTTGCAGGTAAACTACCCCTTACCCTTAACCGATCTTCACCAAAAACAATACGCCTTGAGAACTCTACAATTCAGGGCTGTATGCAAAACATTATTTGATTCTGTTTGAATTTGCATCGTTATCGATTGCCATAGAAAATACCCCTGTTAAAACATAAAACGTTGCAGTTAAACTACCCGTTTCCCTTAACCGATCTTCACCAAAAACAATAGGTCTTGAGAACTCTACAATTCAGGGCTGTATGCTAAACATTATTTGATTCTGCGGCTGTTATCGTTTTCCATAGAAAATACCCTTGTTAAAAAATAAAACGTATACCACCTCACGTTATCGCACTCGATTTTCACTGATAATGGAAGTAGACGGCACTGCCGAAATGTCTGGTTTTGCAGAAAACATTGGACTACGGCCAATCAGCCAGGGAAGGAATTTTAACAACAAACTACTACTTTGTTGCCGATAACGTAGTACACATAAAAAATATCTTATGGAGAACAATACATGACTTCCATGTTCTAAGATTTATATAAGATTTATATTCGAAATGAAATATTTCCATAGAAACTACTTCTTTCTACTTATTGCTTCAGCCTTAACCACAGCACTGTGGTCACTAACGTATTCCACCTCACGTTTTCGCACTCGATTGTCACTGATGATGGCAGTCGATGGCACTGCCGAAAAGTCTGTTTTTTCAGAAAACATTGGACTATGGCTAAACAGCCCGGGAAGGAATTTTAACAAAGAACTACTTCTTTGTTGCCAATAACGTAGTACACATAAAAAATTCTCCCCTCTCCCTTCAACTATAATTTTCATTTATAGAAAATTACCCCCACCCCGTTCACCTAACCTCTTCATTTATAGATATTTCATCTACGTTTCTACAGTGGATTATTATGAGCTTCTTATCAAGATACTTTATTTATAAAAATTAAGTACTTTACTCTTGTTAAAACAAAAAACGTTGCAGGTAAACTACCCCTTTCTCTAAACCGATCTTCACCAAAATCAATAGACCTTCAGTCCTCTACAATGCAGGGATGAATGCAAAAAAATATTTGATTCTGTTTCAAAATGCGGCAGTTATCGTTCGTCATGAAAACATTTCTCTTGTTACAACATAACATGTTTCAGGTAAACTACCCCTTTCCCTTTACCGATCTTCACCAAAATCAACAGGCCTTGAGTTCTCTACAATTTAGGATCGTATGCAAACAATCATTTGATTTTCTTTGAATTTACGGCAGTTATCGTTCGTCATAGAAAAAATTACCCTTGTTATAACATAAAAAGTTGCAGGTAAACTACCCCTTTCTCTAAACCGATCTTCACCAAAATCAATAGACCTTCAGTACTGTACAATTCAGGGCTGTATGCAAAACATTATTTGATTCTGATTGAATTTGCGGCTCTTATCGTTTTCCATAGTAAATACCCTTGTTAAAATATAAAACGTTGCCGGTAAACTACCCCTTTCCTTTAACCGACCTTCAACAAAATCAACAGAGCTTGAGTTCTGTATAACTCAAAAAGGTATGCAAAAGAGTAGTTGATTCGGTTTGAATTTACGGCAATTATCGTTCGTCATAGAAAAAATTACCTTTGTTAAAACATAAAATGTTGCAGGTAAACTACCCTATTCCCTTAACCGATCTACACTAAAACCAGCAGGTCTTGAGAACTCTACAATTCAGGGCTGCATGCAAAACATTTTTTGATTCTGTTTGAATTTGCGGCTGTTATCGTTTGCCAAAGAAAAAATTACCCTTGATAAGAAAAACGTTGCAGGTAAACTACCCCTTCCCGTTAACCGATCTTCACCAACAACAATATGTCTTGAGTACTCTACAAATCAGAGGTGTACGCAAAAAATTATTTGATTTTGTTTGAATTTGCGACTTTTATCGTTTGCCATAGAAAATACCCTTTTAAAACATAAAACGTTGCTGGTTAACTACCCCTTTCCCTAAACTGATCTTCACCAAAAACCATAGGTCCTGAGAACTCTACAATTCAGGGATGTATGCAAACAATTATTTGATTCTGTTTAAATTTGCGGCTTTTATCGTTTTCCATAGAAAATACTCTTGCTAAAATATAAAATGTTGCAGGTAAACTACCCCTTTCCCTTAACCGATCTTCACCAAAAACAATAGGTCTTGAGAACTCTATAATTCAGGGCTGTATGCAAAAGAGTATTTAATTCTGTTTGAATTTTCGGCTGTTATCGTTTGGCACAGAAAAAATTTACCCTTGATGAAAAAAAAACTGTTGCAGGTAAACTACCCCTTTCCCTTAACCGATCTTCACCAAAAACAATATGTCTTGAGTACTCTACAAATCAGGGCTGTATGCAAAAAATTATTTGATTCTGTTTGAATTTTTGGCTGTTATCGTTTGCCATAGAAAAAAATCTACACACACACACACACATTTTTCGAAAAATGACTTTTTTTCATGTTTGGAGTGTCGTACAATCAGAATCTGCAATGATCTCGAACACAATTTTTTTTTGCCATCACCATACTTTCATTTCCTTAAGGAACATGGAAGTAATTATCCCCTCCCCCTTCAACTATAATTTTCATTTATAAAAAATTACCCCCACCCCATTCAACTAGCTTCTTCATTTATAGATATATCATCTACGTTTCTACAGTGGATTATTAAGATCTTCTTATCACGATACTTTATTTATCAATATTAAGTACTTTACTCTTGTTACAACAAAAAATGTTTCTGGTAAACTACCCTTTCCCCGTAACCGATCTTCACCAAAATCAATAGGCTATGAGTCCTCTACAACTTAGGCACATATGTAAAAAATTATTTAATTATGTTTGAATTTACGGCAGTTATCGTTCTTCATGGAAAACATTCTCTTGTTACAACATAAAATTTTGCAGGTAAACTACCCCTTTCCTTAACCGATCTTCAACAAAATCAACAGACCTTGAGTTATCTACAATTGAGGAAGGTTTGCACAAAAATATTTGATTCTGTTTAAATGTGCGGTAGTTATCGTTCGTCATAGAAAAAATTACCGTTATTAAAACATAAAATGTTGCAGGTAAACTACCCCTTTCCCTTAACCGATCCTCACCAAAATCAACAGACATTGAGTTCTCTATAGCTCAGGAAGGTATGCAAAACATTATTTGATTATGATTGAATTTACGGCAGTTATCATTCGTCATAGAAAAAATTACCCACATTAAAACAGAAAACGTTACAGGTAAACTACACCTTTCCCTAAACCGATCTTCACCAAAAACAATAGGTCTTGAGAACTCTACAATTCATGGCTGTATGAAAACATTATTTTATTCTGTTTCAATTTGCAGCTGTTATCGTTTGCCATAGAAATTACCCTTATTAAAACAAAAAACGTTGCAGGTAACCTACCCCTTTCCCTTAACCGATCTTCACCAAAAACGATAGATCTTGAGTACTCTACAAATCAGGGCTGTATGCAAAAAATTATTTGATTCTGTTTGAATTTGAGGCTGTTATCGTTTGCCATAGAAAATACCCTTGTTAAAACATAAAACGTTGCAGGTAAACTACCCCTTTCCCTTAACCGATCTTCACCAAAATCAACAGGACTTCAGTCTTTTACAATTGATGAACGTATGCAAAAAAATATTTGATTCTATTTGAATGTGCGACAGTTATCGTTCGTCATAGAAAAAATTACCATTGTTAAAACATAAAATGTTGCAGGTAAACTACCCCTTTCCCTTAACCGAACTTCATCAAAATCAACAGACATTGAGTCCTCTATAGCTCAGGAAGGTATGCAAAACATTATTTGATTCTGATTGAATTTACAGCAGTTATCATTCGTCATAGAAAAAAATTACCCATGTTAAAACAAAACGTTGCTGGTAAACTACCCCTTTCCATTAACCGATCTTCAACAAAAACAATACGTCTTGAGAACTCTACAATTCAGGGCTGTATGAAAAACATTATTTGATTATGTTCGAATTTGCGGCTGTTATCGTTTGCCATAGAAAATATCCTTGTTAAAACATAAAACGTTGCAGGTAAACTACCCCTTTCCCTTAACCAATCTTCACCAAAAACAATAGGTCTTAAGAACTCTTCATTTCAGAGCTGTATGCAAAAAATTATTTGATTCTGTTTGAATTTGAGGCTGTTATCGTTTGCCATAGAAAATACCCTTGTTAAAACATAAAACGTTGCAGGTAAACTACCCGTTTCCCTTAACCGATCTTCACCAAAATCAACAGACATTGAGTTCTCTACAGCTCAGGAAGGTGTGCACAATATTATTTGATTCTGATTGAATTTACGGTAGTTATCATTCGTCATAGAAAATACCCTTGCTAAAACATAAAATGTTGCAGGTAAACTACCCCTTACCCTTAACCGATCTTCACCAAAAACAATACGCCTTGAGAACTCTACAATTCAGAGCTGTATGCAAAACATTATTTGATTCTGTTTGAATTTGCATCGTTATCGATTGCCATAGAAAATACCCCTGTTAAAACATAAAACGTTGCAGTTAAACTACCCGTTTCCCTTAACCGATCTTCACCAAAAACAATAGGTCTTGAGAACTCTACAATTCAGGGCTGTATGCTAAACATTATTTGATTCTGCGGCTGTTATCGTTTTCCATAGAAAATACCCTTGTTAAAAAATAAAACGTTAAAAACGTATACCACCTCACGTTATCGCACTCGATTTTCACTGATAATGGAAGTAGACGGCACTGCCGAAATGTCTGGTTTTGCAGAAAACATTGGACTACGGCCAATCAGCCAGGGAAGGAATTTTAACAACAAACTACTACTTTGTTGCCGATAACGTAGTACACATAAAAAATATCTTATGGAGAACAATACATGACTTCCATGTTCTAAGATTTATATAAGATTTATATTCGAAATGAAATATTTCCATAGAAACTACTTCTTTCTACTTATTGCTTCAGCCTTAACCACAGCACTGTGGTCACTAACGTATTCCACCTCACGTTTTCGCACTCGATTGTCACTGATGATGGCAGTCGATGGCACTGCCGAAAAGTCTGTTTTTTCAGAAAACATTGGACTATGGCTAAACAGCCCGGGAAGGAATTTTAACAAAGAACTACTTCTTTGTTGCCAATAACGTAGTACACAAAAAATTCTCCCCTCTCCCTTCAACTATAATTTTCATTTATAGAAAATTACCCCCACCCCGTTCACCTAACCTCTTCATTTATAGATATTTCATCTACGTTTCTACAGTGGATTATTATGAGCTTCTTATCAAGATACTTTATTTATAAAAATTAAGTACTTTACTCTTGTTAAAACAAAAAACGTTGCAGGTAAACTACCCCTTTCTCTAAACCGATCTTCACCAAAATCAATAGACCTTCAGTCCTCTACAATGCAGGGATGAATGCAAAAAAATATTTGATTCTGTTTCAAAATGCGGCAGTTATCGTTCGTCATGAAAACATTTCTCTTGTTACAACATAACATGTTTCAGGTAAACTACCCCTTTCCCTTTACCGATCTTCACCAAAATCAACAGGCCTTGAGTTCTCTACAATTTAGGATCGTATGCAAACAATCATTTGATTTTCTTTGAATTTACGGCAGTTATCGTTCGTCATAGAAAAAATTACCCTTGTTATAACATAAAAAGTTGCAGGTAAACTACCCCTTTCTCTAAACCGATCTTCACCAAAATCAATAGACCTTCAGTACTGTACAATTCAGGGCTGTATGCAAAACATTATTTGATTCTGATTGAATTTGCGGCTCTTATCGTTTTCCATAGTAAATACCCTTGTTAAAATATAAAACGTTGCCGGTAAACTACCCCTTTCCTTTAACCGATCTTCAACAAAATCAACAGAGCTTGAGTTCTGTATAACTCAAAAAGGTATGCAAAAGAGTAGTTGATTCGGTTTGAATTTACGGCAATTATCGTTCGTCATAGAAAAAATTACCTTTGTTAAAACATAAAATGTTGCAGGTAAACTACCCTATTCCCTTAACCGATCTACACTAAAACCAGCAGGTCTTGAGAACTCTACAATTCAGGGCTGCATGCAAAACATTTTTTGATTCTGTTTGAATTTGCGGCTGTTATCGTTTGCCAAAGAAAAAATTACCCTTGATAAGAAAAACGTTGCAGGTAAACTACCCCTTCCCGTTAACCGATCTTCACCAACAACAATATGTCTTGAGTACTCTACAAATCAGAGGTGTACGCAAAAAATTATTTGATTTTGTTTGAATTTGCGACTTTTATCGTTTGCCATAGAAAATACCCTTTTAAAACATAAAACGTTGCTGGTTAACTACCCCTTTCCCTAAACTGATCTTCACCAAAAACCATAGGTCCTGAGAACTCTACAATTCAGGGATGTATGCAAACAATTATTTGATTCTGTTTAAATTTGCGGCTTTTATCGTTTTCCATAGAAAATACTCTTGCTAAAATATAAAATGTTGCAGGTAAACTACCCCTTTCCCTTAACCGATCTTCACCAAAAACAATAGGTCTTGAGAACTCTATAATTCAGGGCTGTATGCAAAAGAGTATTTAATTCTGTTTGAATTTTCGGCTGTTATCGTTTGGCACAGAAAAAATTTACCCTTGATGAAAAAAAAACTGTTGCAGGTAAACTACCCCTTTCCCTTAACCGATCTTCACCAAAAACAATATGTCTTGAGTACTCTACAAATCAGGGCTGTATGCAAAAAATTATTTGATTCTGTTTGAATTTTTGGCTGTTATCGTTTGCCATAGAAAAAAATCTACACACACACACACACATACACACACACACACACACACACACATTTTTCGAAAAATGACTTTTTTTCATGTTTGGAGTGTCGTACAATCAGAATCTGCAATGATCTCGAACACAATTTTTTTTTGCCATCACCATACTTTCATTTCCTTAAGGAACATGGAAGTAATTATCCCCTCCCCCTTCAACTATAATTTTCATTTATAAAAAATTACCCCCACCCCATTCAACTAGCTTCTTCATTTATAGATATATCATCTACGTTTCTACAGTGGATTATTAAGATCTTCTTATCACGATACTTTATTTATCAATATTAAGTACTTTACTCTTGTTACAAAAAAAAATGTTTCTGGTAAACTACCCTTTCCCCGTAACCGATCTTCACCAAAATCAATAGGCTATGAGTCCTCTACAACTTAGGCACATATGTAAAAAATTATTTAATTATGTTTGAATTTACGGCAGTTATCGTTCTTCATGGAAAACATTCTCTTGTTACAACATAAAATTTTGCAGGTAAACTACCCCTCTCCTTAACCGATCTTCAACAAAATCAACAGACCTTGAGTTATCTACAATTGAGGAAGGTTTGCACAAAAATATTTGATTCTGTTTAAATGTGCGGTAGTTATCGTTCGTCATAGAAAAAATTACCGTTATTAAAACATAAAATGTTGCAGGTAAACTACCCCTTTCCCTTAACCGATCTTCACCAAAATCAACAGACATTGAGTTCTCTATAGCTCAGGAAGGTATGCAAAACATTATTTGATTATGATTGAATTTACGGCAGTTATCATTCGTCATAGAAAAAATTACCCACATTAAAACAGAAAACGTTACAGGTAAACTACACCTTTCCCTAAACCGATCTTCACCAAAAACAATAGGTCTTGAGAACTCTACAATTCATGGCTGTATGAAAACATTATTTTATTCTGTTTCAATTTGCAGCTGTTATCGTTTGCCATAGAAATTACCCTTATTAAAACAAAAAACGTTGCAGGTAACCTACCCCTTTCCCTTAACCGATCTTCACCAAAAACGATAGATCTTGAGTACTCTACAAATCAGGGCTGTATGCAAAAAATTATTTGATTCTGTTTGAATTTGAGGCTGTTATCGTTTGCCATAGAAAATACCCTTGTTAAAACATAAAACGTTGCAGGTAAACTACCCCTTTCCCTTAACCGATCTTCACCAAAATCAACAGGACTTCAGTCTTTTACAATTGATGAACGTATGCAAAAAAATATTTGATTCTGTTTGAATGTGCGACAGTTATCGTTCGTCATAGAAAAAATTACCATTGTTAAAACATAAAATGTTGCAGGTAAACTACCCCTTTCCCTTAACCGAACTTCACCAAAATCAACAGATATTGAGTCCTCTATAGCTCAGGAAGGTATGCAAAACATTATTTGATTCTGATTGAATTTACAGCAGTTAACATTCGTCATAGAAAAAAATTACCCATGTTAAAACAAAACGTTGCTGGTAAACTACCCCTTTCCATTAACCGATCTTCAACAAAAACAATACGTCTTGAGAACTCTACAATTCAGGGCTGTATGCAAAACATTATTTGATTATGTTCGAATTTGCGGCTGTTATCGTTTGCCATAGAAAATATCCTTGTTAAAACATAAAACATTGCAGGTAAACTACCCCTTTCCCTTAACCAATCTTCACCAAAAACAATAGGTCTTAAGAACTCTTCATTTCAGAGCTGTATGCAAAAAATTATTTGATTCTGTTTGAATTTGAGGCTGTTATCGTTTGCCATAGAAAATACCCTTGTTAAAACATAAAACGTTGCAGGTAAACTACCCGTTTCCCTTAACCGATCTTCACCAAAATCAACAGACATTGAGTTCTCTACAGCTCAGGAAGGTGTGCACAACATTATTTGATTCTGATTGAATTTACGGTAGTTATCATTCGTCATAGAAAATACCCTTGCTAAAACATAAAATGTTGCAGGTAAACTACCCCTTACCCTTAACCGATCTTCACCAAAAACAATACGCCTTGAGAACTCTACAATTCAGGGCTGTATGCAAAACATTATTTGATTCTGTTTGAATTTGCATCGTTATCGATTGCCATAGAAAATACCCCTGTTAAAACATAAAACGTTGCAGTTAAACTACCCGTTTCCCTTAACCGATCTTCACCAAAAACAATAGGTCTTGAGAACTCTACAATTCAGGGCTGTATGCTAAACATTATTTGATTCTGCGGCTGTTATCGTTTTCCATAGAAAATACCCTTGTTAAAAAATAAAACGTATACCACCTCACGTTATCGCACTCGATTTTCACTGATAATGGAAGTAGACGGCACTGCCGAAATGTCTGGTTTTGCAGAAAACATTGGACTACGGCCAATCAGCCAGGGAAGGAATTTTAACAACAAACTACTACTTTGTTGCCGATAACGTAGTACACATAAAAAATATCTTATGGAGAACAATACATGACTTCCATGTTCTAAGATTTATATAAGATTTATATTCGAAATGAAATATTTCCATAGAAACTACTTCTTTCTACTTATTGCTTCAGCCTTAACCACAGCACTGTGGTCACTAACGTATTCCACCTCACGTTTTCGCACTCGATTGTCACTGATGATGGCAGTCGATGGCACTGCCGAAAAGTCTGTTTTTTCAGAAAACATTGGACTATGGCTAAACAGCCCGGGAAGGAATTTTAACAAAGAACTACTTCTTTGTTGCCAATAACGTAGTACACATAAAAAATTCTCCCCTCTCCCTTCAACTATAATTTTCATTTATAGAAAATTACCCCCACCCCGTTCACCTAACCTCTTCATTTATAGATATTTCATCTACGTTTCTACAGTGGATTATTATGAGCTTCTTATCAAGATACTTTATTTATAAAAATTAAGTACTTTACTCTTGTTAAAACAAAAAACGTTGCAGGTAAACTACCCCTTTCTCTAAACCGATCTTCACCAAAATCAATAGACCTTCAGTCCTCTACAATGCAGGGATGAATGCAAAAAAATATTTGATTCTGTTTCAAAATGCGGCAGTTATCGTTCGTCATGAAAACATTTCTCTTGTTACAACATAACATGTTTCAGGTAAACTACCCCTTTCCCTTTACCGATCTTCACCAAAATCAACAGGCCTTGAGTTCTCTACAATTTAGGATCGTATGCAAACAATCATTTGATTTTCTTTGAATTTACGGCAGTTATCGTTCGTCATAGAAAAAATTACCCTTGTTATAACATAAAAAGTTGCAGGTAAACTACCCCTTTCTCTAAACCGATCTTCACCAAAATCAATAGACCTTCAGTACTGTACAATTCAGGGCTGTATGCAAAACATTATTTGATTCTGATTGAATTTGCGGCTCTTATCGTTTTCCATAGTAAATACCCTTGTTAAAATATAAAACGTTGCCGGTAAACTACCCCTTTCCTTTAACCGACCTTCAACAAAATCAACAGAGCTTGAGTTCTGTATAACTCAAAAAGGTATGCAAAAGAGTAGTTGATTCGGTTTGAATTTACGGCAATTATCGTTCGTCATAGAAAAAATTACCTTTGTTAAAACATAAAATGTTGCAGGTAAACTACCCTATTCCCTTAACCGATCTACACTAAAACCAGCAGGTCTTGAGAACTCTACAATTCAGGGCTGCATGCAAAACATTTTTTGATTCTGTTTGAATTTGCGGCTGTTATCGTTTGCCAAAGAAAAAATTACCCTTGATAAGAAAAACGTTGCAGGTAAACTACCCCTTCCCGTTAACCGATCTTCACCAACAACAATATGTCTTGAGTACTCTACAAATCAGAGGTGTACGCAAAAAATTATTTGATTTTGTTTGAATTTGCGACTTTTATCGTTTGCCATAGAAAATACCCTTTTAAAACATAAAACGTTGCTGGTTAACTACCCCTTTCCCTAAACTGATCTTCACCAAAAACCATAGGTCCTGAGAACTCTACAATTCAGGGATGTATGCAAACAATTATTTGATTCTGTTTAAATTTGCGGCTTTTATCGTTTTCCATAGAAAATACTCTTGCTAAAATATAAAATGTTGCAGGTAAACTACCCCTTTCCCTTAACCGATCTTCACCAAAAACAATAGGTCTTGAGAACTCTATAATTCAGGGCTGTATGCAAAAGAGTATTTAATTCTGTTTGAATTTTCGGCTGTTATCGTTTGGCACAGAAAAAATTTACCCTTGATGAAAAAAAAACTGTTGCAGGTAAACTACCCCTTTCCCTTAACCGATCTTCACCAAAAACAATATGTCTTGAGTACTCTACAAATCAGGGCTGTATGCAAAAAATTATTTGATTCTGTTTGAATTTTTGGCTGTTATCGTTTGCCATAGAAAAAAATCTACACACACACACACACATTTTTCGAAAAATGACTTTTTTTCATGTTTGGAGTGTCGTACAATCAGAATCTGCAATGATCTCGAACACAATTTTTTTTGCCATCACCATACTTTCATTTCCTTAAGGAACATGGAAGTAATTATCCCTCCCCCTTCAACTATAATTTTCATTTATAAAAAATTACCCCCACCCCATTCAACTAGCTTCTTCATTTATAGATATATCATCTACGTTTCTACAGTGGATTATTAAGATCTTCTTATCACGATACTTTATTTATCAATATTAAGTACTTTACTCTTGTTACAACAAAAAATGTTTCTGGTAAACTACCCTTTCCCCGTAACCGATCTTCACCAAAATCAATAGGCTATGAGTCCTCTACAACTTAGGCACATATGTAAAAAATTATTTAATTATGTTTGAATTTACGGCAGTTATCGTTCTTCATGGAAAACATTCTCTTGTTACAACATAAAATTTTGCAGGTAAACTACCCCTTTCCTTAACCGATCTTCAACAAAATCAACAGACCTT